>CM062845.1:9553433-10753433 GCA_031772225.1 Eubasilissa splendida | reverse complement strand
ATTTAATGTATATTTGGATTATATATTGAACATATATATATATACATATATATCTATGTAAATCTGTATGTATATATATATTCACGTATGTATAAATAAATTTTGTGAAATATCAGTTTTGAAAATTTAGTTAAATTTTAATTTCGTAGCTTTTTCTCATATTTTGCACTAGTGCAAACGTAATGTAATTTACTTGAATCATGCATAAGGCATAAGGGCCCCGAAATATAAACCGTCTTCTTATGTTGTACAGTTAGTGTGTAGCCGCGACTTACTCGCTAGGCAAGTAACAGCAAAACATTTATATTATTTTTATTATTTCACTTTTATGATAGGATGAAGTCTCGACACATTCTCGTCGCTTCGGGCTTTTTAAGCGGGGAAAAAGGTGAACAAGAATGTGCCGAGAGTTGTTTTTTTTTTCCCATTTGTGATCGTGTCCGACTCGGGCGCGTCTGCGAGGGGATCCGTCAGACATCTGGCGGACGCAGACCGTTGAGGCGTCGGCACGAGGACATTGAGTTAATGTTAAGCTTATAATGACTTGCTGTAGCGAAAGTAATCATTATAATTGTGATCATGATTTAGTGTATCTTCTGTATATTTTGTACATATTGCAAATACTATTGTATGTTTACCTGTGTGTAATGTACCTCTACCTACCATTACTATTAAAACATTATTACCTAAAAAATTAATATATCGCATTTTATTTGTTTGCCTTTCCACTCATCCGAGAACAACTACAATATGTTAAATCGGTGGTGTCTAGCGGCAACACTCAGCTCGAGGCTTGTTCTGGGATACTGGCGAGCACTCTTGTAGCATGAGCGCTTACATCGGTTTGAAAATACATAGTATAAATGTAATGTAACATGCAAAGAATCCATGAAGTGCCTCTTAAATATGTTTATTATTGTGTTTAGTTCAAAAGTTTAATCCCCAAATGCAAAATTTTGTAGGTAAATCAAAAACTGTTTTAATGATAACTATCATTATTAAACATATTACATATATGCGTTCATTTTTTTAATTGAAAACATTATTATTCAGCCAACTTTAAAAAAACATCATATTAAATATTTTGCAATGTACAGTAATACGTCATTCATCATCATAATTTTGATTTAAATATACACATATATTTTTAATGAAGTTAAATCAGTATCTGTTGAATAAATAATTTTTTCACCCTGTTTCGGAAAGTCATATGTAATGTAAAGCAACAATTAAGGGAATTTCTTTAATATGCACACAATGAATACATTACGTTTTTTTTCATATTAACCCATGTAAAAGGTTATGAAAAAACAATAAATCAAAGTTTCAAAAAGACCTGGTCTAAGGTCTATTATTACTACTAATTAAATACTTAAATACCACTGCGTCAAATATGTTGATGTGACATTACCCAAATTAAAACTATTAACTTTGAATGCATTTAAGAGACCAATTTGGCCAGGATGTATTAAATCTAATCATGTTAGCTCAAATACAACTAAACTGCATTCAGATATCACAACTGCGGCGCATGCATTGGCCGAGAAAGCTTAGAAGAACTAACGATCAAAAACATTTCAGAATTGACAACTCGTGGGGTGAGTATTTAGCTGTTTTAAGAGCACTTTTTTACTAAATCTACATTTTGATAGATTACTTTTGTGGGACAATATTTTATTTTATCAAGAGCATAATTTAAAAAATACGAATAAACTCGTGATGAACGAAAATGTTTTGCTCTATTAGTTAATTTATTCAAATAATTTGTGATTACTAGGTTGTATCAAAACTGTCCAATCACAAGTCATTGATTATCGCTGTTAGAACAATAAAGGATTGAAAAGTTGCAAGTTCAATGTTCAGAGTACGGCTTGATGCAAACATGGTCGGTTATGTTTGGATTATTTTTTACTTCATGCAAAGTTATAATATTACAAAAAAATGAAGAAATAGTATACTGTAAGTATTAGGAACATTTTATAAGTCAAAATATTCAATAAATATATGTAAATCACATATATTACGCTATAAGATAATTTTAATCATAATTTTGATAATTTCAATTTTATTATTTCAAACGACAATTCTATTGTGTTTCTTATGTCCCAAGAATTTTCAGAAATGCAACTTCCAGTATATATACAAAATATAGGTGATTTAAATAAGTATTTATAAATAATTAGTACGTTTTTTACCTACAGCAAAGAAAACAATAAAATGATAGATCTTAGTAAATGGAAGAGATTACGTGAGAGAGGAAAATCGCAGAATAAAAAGTAAAAGTCATGATACCAGTTTTGTGAAAACAATAAAAAATTACGGAGAAAAATATTTATTTTAATTTATGCTTAAAATGTGTACTGCTAAAATAATTAAAGAAGAAAGGCAAACAATACACGGTATTTGGTGTCGAGATTTGATAGCAATAATACTGAAAATTTGAGGAGGAAACGAAAACAAACCAAATCAGAGAAATCTGGGCAAAAATTAATTTATGTATGTGTCACAATAAGATAAAAGCGTCTAAAATTTTTTTAAGTGCATTCGGTATAAGTAAATGAAGTATTGATTAATTAAAACTCAAATACAGCCGAACTCAGTTATATCGAGCACGATTATAGTGAGATCACGGTTATAATGAGGAAATACTTATTATTATTATTTTCATACAACTCTTCACTGTTATAGTGAGCCCTCTTCACTGATATAACGTACAAAAGTACTGTTAACAAGTGAATTAAATACACTACACGGTCTAAAAACCCTAATTCTTGAGAAGTCATAAAATCGAAAGCAGCATCTGCCGATGATCCATCCTTATAGTATAGGATTCCTTTCAGGTTTCTGAATTCTTAGAAAAAAACAGTGAGTGTTTATTTTGTGTGCGTAGTAAGTTTTAAACTTTAGAACAGAGCAGTATTTTGAATTTTGTTAAGAAATAATGTGATTGAATTTGAATTTACTTAAAATGTTTTTGTTCATACAATTATAGATTTTTGATTTTTCATATGTATTTGACTTGCTTTTAATTTTATTGGATATTAAATATTTTTTGTAATAACGAGTATATAACAAGTAACGTTTATAATGAGCAAATTTAGCTGGTCCCTTTGTACTCGTTATAACCGAGTTCGGCTGTAATTTAAAAGAATGGATTATCACAATGGAAGATATATTGTATTGGTGTTAGAACAATTTTTGTATGGTGTGACAAAAGTCATAACCTTCGTTCTATCAGCAAATTTAGAAAGTGGATTTTTTTACTTTTTGTTCAATGTTTTTTTGATAATAAAGAATTGTAGTCTGCTAAACGAATCTTTCATTTTATTGTTAATTTATTATACAAATTGCACTGTTGTAAAAAAAGTATCAAAATAAATAAAATTAGAGAATTCTTGTTTTTGCTCTGCTCTAAAATTTGAAAATGTTCTGTTAGAACGATTAAGTACTCACCCTGCGAACTGACTAGTTTTCAATGAGGAGGAGATGCTCGAGATTGTTTTAGAGGAGCACTTTAATTCTAAGGAAAGTAGTGATGATGAAGGAGGTCTAATAACAGCAAATTCAATCCTAGAAGGCCTACAACTGCCCAATAAACTTGGAAAACATTTTCTCACAAATGATCACAAAGTCGAACGAGTAGTGCAACTTTAACGAGACTTAACCGTTTGCATGGTCATACAAGGAATCACAACGATCTATAACAGAATTTATGTTCAAAACTAGTGAGCCTGCGAATTTGGTACGAAATACATCACCCCTCAATATTTTAATTGATTTCGTACAAAACATGTGTAAACGGGTTCGTTTATTGCAGTAAATAAATTTAATACGATTTTTTAAAGTTGTTTTTTTTTAATAAAATGTTGATATCTAAATATAATAAAGAATGTGTATTATTTTTTTGATATCCTGGAGTAATTTTTATACAATGAAACTTTTTTCCCATTTTCCTATACATAATGTACTGTATTTTTTACACGGTTTATTTTTACACAGTTTTTTGTGGAACACAACATGTATTATACAGGGGCTTTTTTATTCTGCGGGGCCCGATGTTTTTTTCCATTTTGCATTGGGCCATAATTTTTTTAGTGTCATATAGCATTCTTTGTATTTCTCAGTCATGAGAGTGGAGTAGAACTAATCATAAATAACCAGAAGTGACATTCTTGAGAGCATCTTCATTGGAGTACCGACAGAAAAGGTATGGCGTCATTTAGCAGGCTCATGTATGTGAAGATGGATCCAACTGAATGCCAGTTTTGATTAAATGATCATAAGATTAAGTCATAAAATAAAATAAAGAAATATAAGCCCGGGATGTTGAGATTATGAAAGAGAGGTTATATCATGTTGGTTAAACCAATTGAGAGGTTAAGTGAACGTGAATGGATGTTTGTGGGTATATGTTGTATCAGTGTGTGATGTGTGTGATGCGTTTTGATGTGTTTCAAAAGGATTTGGCAGATTGAGTGAATGATGAATCTGCTTATGTGTGAGTGGTGGGTGCCCCATTAATCACCCATCACTCACGCGTATTGTATAAGTGTGTATTCCCAGAGCAGTGTAGAAAACGAAAATTATTTACACTTGTCACTTAGTTTATTGTTGAGTATAGATTAAAGAACTGGTTAAATAAAGCTGTACTATAAAATGTCTACACGCGTTCTTGGAGATGTCGTCTGGAAGGCAGCGACGAGAAGAGTGAAGCTCGCGATACGGTTTCTCAGATGGTTGCTGGTCGCACGTTATTGTTGCCTGGCGTCGGCACCGGGAGTGTTTATACCTGTTGGGGGTCTATTTTACGCACCGGTAAATGCAAGGTGTGCTGAGGGTCGTCGGCGGTGATGATGACAGTGGAGACGACAGACCTCCACATAAGTATAAAATAATAATAAAGTGAATTTTTGATATAAAGTTATATCTGAAAAGCAAATCAGCAGGATGTGGTGGCAGTGTAAACGGATGTATCGCGGTAACAGAACTCCGCATCCTCTGGGCAATTTCATATGTTTGATATTGGTACCAGCACCAGCAGTACCTTCAATTAATTAATTGTATATTTCAGCGCGCCACTTGTTGACACTATCCTCTATTGCCAGTTCTGTGAATTATGCTCAAAGGTTAACATAAGTGTGTGTATTTGTGCGGGTGAAATTGATGTATTCTCAGTGCTTTGTGAGATTTGCGGAGTTTAGTGTGATTACAGTACGTAAAATAATTAACCGTCGAGATCCTTCTGCGATAAAACATTGTCGCCAAATTAGAATCATCTTAATTTTACGGAGATCTAAACCATTTTGAGAATTTCTTACGATATTTTAAACGCAGCGAGCCGTTTAGGCAACAATCCATACTATACAACAATCTTGTCTGTCACTACTAAAACCCTATGAAATCTTTAAGGATAAAATTAAAGGCGAAACCGATATCCACATCGCAACCATTTTCGTTAATTTGTATTCGTAAAAAATACAAAGCATTAAATTTAAAAAAGGATATAAACATGGATAAAAAGGGATCATCGTCGGGATCTAAATATTCCTATTCGCTGAAGTCTCCGAAGGTTTCCAGCAGCGGGAGTGATTCCCCGACTTCTCCCATGAGTCCCAAACCCTCGTGCAGTGATTGTCCCAAGTCTCCCTCCTCTAAGCTATTGAGGTTCAGGCTCCAGAGGATGTTCAGTGTCAAGGGGGGCGAGAGGGCGGCTTCGAGTCAACCCAGTAGTCCCACGTCCCCCCAGAAACTGGTGGCTGGGACCAATTTGACCGGGAGCCTGGAGTCGCTGACCACGGCCAAGAACAGACCGTTGTAAGTATTCTTATATTATTAAAACAAAATAAACATTTAATAAAACACCAACCGACAATTGAAATTTCAAGTTCACCCATGTGCCCTTATATAAAGTATTTTTTTAGAGGTTTAGAACTTTAAAATGAAACACATAAAAATCGTGGTAATTAGTGTTCAAACATGATTTCGTGCATACGGGCACCGCGGCTGGCTCGAATAAAGCGCAATCTGAAAGTCCTATTTTCGACCACTTTTTGGAGCAGCTGGGGACATATATTATATATATATATACAAGTCGTCTATCGTCTCTAGTTTATTGGCGTAGAATAGTGACTCATATATCCCCACAGAAAATAATCCAAAGGTGTTAAATCACACGATCTTGGGAGCCAATTCTCAGGTCCATTACGCGAAATGATGCGCTCATCGAATGTTTCCTTCAATGATGGTCACGCAGCTTCTATTCTTCTGCGAGCTGGATTTTGTAAAATCGTAAACCAAGATCTTTCCGCAAAATCTTCCATAAGCTTCAATTGTTGTGTACGATGGCGAGTCGACTCATTCGGGTCCTCCTCAATATTATGCTCCACTGCAGCAACAGCTTCTTCGGTGCGCACTGTACGACGTCTCTGCGGATGCGAATTATCAATTAGAGTATGCGTTGTGCGAAAACGATCCATGGTTATTCGAATTACTTGCTCGATATGTTTCGAGCACTGAACTATGATTTTCGAAATAAATATGTACAATTTGCAAGTGTTGTTCTGGCGTAAGTCTATTCGTGGTGAAATGGCAAATCAAACTGATGACAAATCAGCTGTCAGCTGTCGAATTGGTTGTCACTGGAAAAAGTGTAGCCAATTCGAAAAACAAACCTCTAAAAAAATACCCTTTACTTTATGCTTACAATTATATTTGGAATCATATTTTCAAATAATGTAATTACGTATACCCTGTTATAATTATAGTCTCGCAGCCAGGCATTTATCGGCAGCATTCAACAGATATTTGTAAAAATAATTAAAAGGGAAATATTAATACGTACATTAAAATAAATAGAGATTAATATTTGTGCAATAAAATAATAAAATTTTTGCAAAGTTAGGTTAGGTATTTTTTATTGAACAAAGATAATATATTTATTTAATGTTCATTTTTTATTATTGTAATGCACAAACAATTCGTTTTACGGAACAAAGTAGTTATTTTAATGCATAAATATCTCTTAAAATAATTCCCTGTTAAATCGTACCCTAAATTAAATACTTTTTTGTCATTGCTAAATACAGATCTTCCATCGCTACGGGCGTGTAGCATAGCATACTTTAAGAGCCATCTATCTTATTTTTACAGAATCTCAAATACCTTTGAGTAAACTGATAGCAGACGCCAGAATTATCAATTCATTTTTATTACATTTTGGACACATTGATTTCAAATAATGGAACGATTGAATGTATTAATATCAAAAAGGTAACATATAGGTTCGAAAATTGTCGCTAAAAATATTGTCGCTGTAGCATAGTTGGATAATGCACCTTCCCCGGTTAGGAAAGAGATCCAGGTTCGAATCCCGGTGGCGCAACAACAATATTTTTCGATAAAATTGATTTTATATGTATATCTTTCTAATTAATATATTTAATTAATATTTAAATAATTAAAGTTTTAAAAAACACCAAAGTTAAAAACAACTTGCCGCCGGTAGGATTCAAACCGAACCGGAGATAATCTGATTTCTGAGCCTTAACCGTCATGTCACGACTGGTGATGCGAGTTGTATGGATATAACCGTGTTTATTAGAAAGCGTTAACACGCCATACATACATTTTTGCATTTTTAAAATAGATTTACACAAAATAGTTGTAATTTTGTTTATTGGTAATCAAAACCAATAAGTACTGTAAGGGCCGGTTGTGTTATCAGTAGTAACTATTTACTATAGTAACTTTTTACTAACGCCCGTAGTAAAAGTCATCTGCGGGTTGTTGATACATCAAATTTACTAATGTCAAAGCATGGATGGAGATGTCTATAGGTGTGACAAATAATCTTGAAATATACTTTATTTTATTTATGCTTTGATAGTAGTAAATTTTATGTATCAACAACCCGCAAAGGATTTTTACTACGGGCGTTAATAAAAAGTTACTATAGTAAAAAGTTACTACTGATCACATAACCGGCCTTTAGCGTTGTACTTTGAGTAGGTAGGTACTAGGTACTAATGTATAGGTACTGACTTTACAAATAAGTTCTTTACTTATCTACCGGGATGTGAAATGTTTAATATATATTTTTAACGTGTCCTGGAGTTTTGCGGATTATAGATATAATAACAGGGCCTGGTTATTATATCCGTAAATTTTCCCAGATTTTTTTATGGGTTGCCATTTTAATTTCGTGACACCGCCCGCGCAACCGTAAAATGTTAACTCGCTTGTTTACACGACCTTTGGATGTATTATTCCAGGAGCTCTGAAGCGAAGGCTCTAGGCCGAACGTGCTCCCCCGTAAGCAGAACCTCTTCTGACCGGTAAGTTTACAAATTATTTGAAAATTAAGACTTTAATCGATTTAATTATATTGAAGATCGTTTCTGCAAGTGTTATAATAATAATATTGTTCACTTATTTATGCACTTCTATATGTTGTTTGAATTTATGTATGACAATCAAATTTATGTTTTTAGTCAATTCGTAACATATGTAATATGTATTGTTGGTAATCTACGATACTTTCAACAGATGAATCAGGTAAGAATAAGAATAGTTTTGCCACTCTAATTCTTCAACAGATGAATCAGGTAAGAATGCGAATAGATTTGCTACTCTTATTCTTCAACACATGAATCAGATAAGAATGCGAATATATTTGCTACTCTTATTCTTCAACACACGAATCAGGTAAGAATGCGAATAGATTTGCTACTCTTATTCTTCAACAGATAGGTCAGGTAAGAATAAATAAAAATAGTTTTGCTACTTTTATTCTTCAACAGATATCGGGTATGAATTTAAAAAAATATTTTGCTACTATTATGTTTTCCTACATAATAGAGTTATCGAAAACAACCTACTCGCCATTGTGGTTAATAATATATTTTATTTTGGTTTAAAAAATATTTCCACCTACGATTTAATGACTTTATTAGTGCAAATTGATTGAACTTACAATCACGCAATCCTTCACCATTATGTACACCTGCCCTTTCGTCATTCTTAACTCCCATGTTTTGTCCACGTACATTATCTTGACAGAAGATGTATCATAAAAAATATGAGTATAGTGTACGACTGATCTTACTCTCTCAATTATAACTGATAACTTGTGAATAACTAAGTGACAATATGAATAACTAATTAAATGTATGCCTTTAGAGAGCTGACGAAACAATGGCTGCGATAAAGAAATCGACATACTGTTGATGTGCCCGCTTAGTGTGACGCGAATTCCTCATAGGATTTAGTAAGAAAGAGTACTTTAAGCGCCTGTCTGAAACGCGGTGCGATTTGTTTGAGGGATTTGTATGAATATTAAGTCCGAGTAAACAATAAAGTGAAGTGCGCGTGTTGTTTTCTCAGGGGTCTAGGTATCGTTTTATGACGATCCACCCCTAATAAATGCACTATTTTTATTGTCCACTGTCGGCGACGAACTTTTAATTGCTAGCTGTACAAAAATTCACCGACAAAATACATTGTTTCCAGCTCTAAGAATCTACCTAATCCCGGTAGAAGGCAATAAAATGCTTCATGGGTTAAACATATTATGAACACCTACGGAGATTTTATAATCCGGGTACGGAGCAATAAAATGTCTCGTCTGGGGATAATTGCGAGCTCACCGTGCTAAAGCCCTAAATAGAATGACACGGCTGGAGGCGTGGCCGAGATTGGGGGCGTAGGGTTGCTACTAGTCTCTGATAGCCACAGAGCAATAGCGCGACCCAATCACCGTCTAAGGGATGAACCGAGGGACGTGTTGAGGACACACCCTGAGGACACGGCGATGAAGAAGACAGTTGAAGACAGAGAGTAACAGAAAAATATGGCAGACAGTTGAAAACAGTCAGTAAAAAAGTTAAGATCTCGCAGACACAGTTAAAAATCTTCAGTTATAATCTCAGTCAGTGAAAATCGGAAGTTGAGTGGAATGGAGTCGAAGTTCGAAGTCAGTAGCCACCGTCAGCCATCGGACGGTTGGCGACCAGCAGCCGAGACTGGCCAGCACCAGGATGAAACATCCGAGTTAAGAAAAGGGAACGAGGCTAGAGGCGCCTAATCCAGCTGGAATCTAAGCTATCGGTTGCCAGTGGTGAAGGCTATCAGGAGGAACGGGCATCGACACCCATGAAGACGACGACGGAGGTCCGCCACCGACGAAGATGAGTCGTCGAAGGGCCTAGCACCTACATCATCAAGGGTGGATGCTCAGTCCGGATGTCGCTCTCAGCAGGAGTAATTAAGGTAGATTTAAGATTAAATTAAGATTATAATTAAGATTATAATTAAGTAGACTATAAGTTAGATTAAGAATTTTGCCTAAGATTTACAATAAACTGTACATATGTGTATAATGATCGCCTATTCACTTACACCCCCGCCACCCTCTCAGTGACCAACGCTGCAATAACAATATGCTGATTGCGAAAGGACAAAAGCGCAACTTCATATCACGGTATTAAACACATACCATTTGCTCATATCCGTTACTTACTCTACCAAATCAACGTTAGCAACTGAGTGATGAATGAGAAGCGTGGCGGCGCGGCAGCAGATAAGCTGGTTCCAAGTCAGGTTAGGAACTAGTCGAGAGTGACGAAGCGTTTCTGTCTCGCATTATGTTACTAATCGACTTTACTTCTGTCAATCGTCACCATCAGCTGTTTTTTATCTACTGACGGATGAAGACCTCCCCAGGTGCCTCCCACTTTTCACTGTCCTTTGTTATTTGCTATCATGTATTTTTGTAGAGTTTGATGATTTCATCGGTTCGGCGTGTTTTGGGATGGCCTGTCGGCTTCTTAATCTCTCTCAGGTACCACTGGATGACTACGCTCGTCCTACGATCGTATTCACGTCCTCCGAACGATGTGATCGGCTCATTATCTCTATTCCTGTCACTTCGTGTGACTCCAAACATTCAAATCTACCACCAGCATCGCCGTCTCCGGCTGACTGACGACACCGGCGACCATTATCTCGGCCAAAGCTCGGTCCCCTGGTGTAGATGTCGTCAGTGTCGTCGGTCAGCTGGGGGGTGGATTTAAATCGCCGCTCCCACGTTACCACACCCCTTTACATTACTGTTAAGTATTTGCACCTGCGTTTTAGACTCGGTGGATGATCACTTTTGATATAATTTGTTACTAATAAATTTTTAGGTGTATTAATGTTCAGTAGGGAAATTTACAATTACAAATTTACAATTAACCGCGTGATTTTCTATAATTTGTGTTGATGTTAGGGCAAAACACATTACATAAATTTCTGTACATTTTTAATGTAACGTTTAAAAAAATAAATTATTATAAATTTGTACATTTTTTTTATTAAAGGTGTGACGTGACACACGATCCATAAAACACTCTAAAATTAAAATGAAAAAATAATTAATTACGAGTGCCCATGAATGGCTAAAAACACTCATTTTTTTCCATATAATTGTTAATATTACACGAGACAAGATTTGTTTTTGCTATTTAATGGATAAGTAAGTAGTATACAGTGGTGGGCAGCAAGCACAAACTTAGGTTATGCTTCTGTGTACAGTTTTCTGGGCTAATCTGCCATGCATATCTTACATTACTGGACGACGTTTCGAATTCTATTTGCAGGGTGATGTGTAATGATGGACCCTGTAATGGGATCCGAAACGTCGACCAGAAAGGTCAAATATACACGGCAGATTAACCCAGAAAACTGTACACAGAAGATTCTGAACGACCGTGAAGACCCAAAAACACTTTTAGGTTATGCTGTAAACGATGCTAACTACTAACTAGGTATACCAAGTATCAAAAAAATATGAGAAAAATTATTCTGATTTTGAGAATAATTCTACAAAAATTGTATTTAGAAATTAATTGTGAATTCATTACTTCAAAAAAGCAAATTATTTTATTACTCCGTATAAAATAACTTATAAAATTATCTACCTTTGGTCAACGGATATTTAAAATGTTTCATTTTTAGTGCTCAAAACATATATTTAAATAACTAGCTTTACAAATTATCATAGTCGAAACTCATAATAGAAATAAGTTTATTTCAACATTTCATTTAATATTGGTATTAAATCCACCCAAAAATGCAAACATGTGACACTATAATAAATATGAAATGACGCTGGAATCCACCATGACAACAAAACATTTTTTTTTGTAAAATTAGTAAAAGTTGCCATAGCACGCTATTTTTAGTCAAGATAATCCTTTTCAAAAAAACAGAGAATAGTAGGTATGCTAATCCGGGTAATAACGGCTAGAATTTTATAGGATCTTTTCATATGATAAGGATTATTGAATTAATATTTATTTACCAGAATTTTTAGTGATGCACAGCTTTTTTGCATGTTTGCAGTGCACGCCCCCGGAAGTATAGTAATAATATTTTTATTATTTTTTAAAAATTTAATTTAGCGAAAATACAATGGCAAAATAAATTCAATTTTTAAATATATGGTTACATACATACATATGGTTACATTCATACATGGTTTTTCTTTCGCTTACCTCTCCAAAAAAGAGACCAGTTCTTGTGCTTGGAGAGGGAGTTACACTACAATAATTTTACATAATACCTTACATATTCTATTCATTGTCCATTTGTGTGCTTCTGAAGTATTCTGTAATATTGTTTATGATTATAACAATATATGATTGTATCTTACAGAGTGGCCCAAAAATGGTGAGAACATCTCGTAAGACATGAGTTATTTCAAAACATAATATAATTAATTTTAAATCTTAATGTAATTTTTTTTTGCACAATATTTAGCTATTCAGAAATCATCAAAACATCCCATATTGCATAATCTACTGGGTTTAAATCTGGGCTCGATGAAATTAACATTCTCACGACGAAGAAAGTTGATTGTATTTCTGGCTGTGTGAGATGGAGCTCCGTCCTGCTGTAATGTCCAGTTGTGCTGTAATGTCTAGCTATACTCCAGGCTTTGTTTTGAAACTCTTTGATCATTTTCCTAGCACCACAACGTTTTTCAATTCGCAAATTTTTGATCAGAATAGGGTCTTCTGCAGTGATTTTTGTCATTCTAGGCAACAATTTAAAAAACCAAATATTAACAAAGGGAATATTAATAATCAAAGATGGCGACCGGAAATTGTCGAAATAAAACGTAGTATAGGTAAATAGGTAAGTAAGTAAATTAGTAAACTATTTAAGCTATTGTTGATATTATATTTTGGGCCACCCTGTATATTATATAATATTAGGAGACCCTTTCATTCTGCACTGAAGCCCAATTGTTTTAGTTACTTCATTGGTCACGTGTCTAGTCAGCGGAGCGGTGTTTCGTAAAGGGATATTGCTGACGAAACTATCACAATGAGGAGCGACTAAATCTATCGTAAAATTTGCGCTGGAGTTCTTAGCAATTGCTGCTCTACTCGTTTGCAAATTTATTTAACATTTGTTTTTGGTATAGAACTTTCGTACATATAGCTTTAAGGATTTGAACTCGCAATTTATACAGCCATCTGTTTGTTAGCCCTGTACATATCAAAATATAAATCCTTATAGGTTCTAAACCCCACCGCTTCTTACCACACCAACCCTAGCCCCTTCTTCCCCATTCCACTATTCTTCGGATCTTACCATCGCAAAGAGAGCAAATGCCTGTTCTTAGTGTATCGTATAAAAACACATGGAATAACAAATTAATTAAAATATGAATTAAATATATTAATTATAAAGATATACATATAAAATCAATTTTATCGAAAAATATTGTTGTTGCGCCACCGGGATTCGAATCTGGATCTCTTTCCTAACCGGGGAAGGTGCTTTATCCAACTAAGCTACAGCGACAATATTTTTAGCGACAATTTTCGACCCAATATGTTACCTTTTTGATATTAATACATTTAATCGTTCCATCATTTGACAGAGCCATCTACCTTATTTTTACAGAATCTCAAATACCTTTGAGTAAACTGATAGCAGACGCCATAATTACAACTTCACAATAAGAATGTGTTCTCCTAAATAATTAATTAAAATACTAACATACATAACATACATAAATATACATTTAAAATCAATTTTATCGAAAAATATTATTGTTGCGCTACCGGGATTCGAACCTGGATCTCTTTTCCAATCCGGGGAAGGTGCATTACCAACTATGCTACAGCGACAGTATTTTTGATGACAAATTTTCGAACCTATATGTTACACTTTTTCAAATGAATACATCTATCTTTCCATTATTTGAAAGTCATCTATATTGTTTTTACGAAATAATTTATTCATAACATTGTATTACACTAGATAGACTTATGTAGAAAGAAAGTATTATTCCAAAATTAGTTCGTTGCTGTCACTCATTACATTATACATCGCGAATCTAGGATCAGCGAAGTGAGCTCTTTTCTGGATGACGCCCATATATTATTATAGTACTTATTTTGGCTGACTTCTAGAGCAGAATATAAATCTTGTCTACGATAATTTTTTCCGAGATTCATGGTAAGAAATGAAGAAGTTCCCTCCTGTTAATCGATTCTATTAATGCAATGTGTAATACCCATTACCCGCGCTTTCCTTCATCCGTTGCCTTTGTTTATTATTCTGGAAGTTTCCGATAGGCCGCCGTGAGTCGACGCTTTTCAGCAGACGCGTAATTGAATACGAACGAAAAATTATAAATAATAAAACTGTTTTTATCAGAGATATCTCAAAATTTAATTAAACTGTATTCCGTATTGAGTCTATCTAATGGGGTCAACTTGTCTGCTACTTGCAATAATACTTAGAGAAGCACTAACAGTGTGCAGAACAGACATTGTTTCTGTATAACACAGGAACAATGCGGCCGCAATGCAGAATGGAAACAAACCCCCCCTAAATAAGTATCATATATAAGATGTACTTACGTAGGAACAGCGTGGTTTAATCATGTAATAGTAAGAACAAAATTAGTCTCATATATTTATACGTTGCAAGGCATTTTTATATGCAGTTGCCATTTGAAAAGTACTTGCGTCGCTTTAAGGCGATTTTCACTTTACCGGTCTGGTACCTAAACCGACATATTAGCGGCATATATGTACATGGTATGCTCGATAATGTTTTCATGTGTTTTCGTAATACGTGCGAGAAACGATTATTAAATTTTATACTTCTATTTCTTGCTATGTGTTCGATCTTTATAACGTATTATAGATCGCCGGTCATCGTGCACGCGAGTGTGAACATGATATTCGTAGATCGGTGGTTCCTGTTCATTACCTACCTACTACCCTTTTCCCTTATACCCAGATCACGACCTCTCTCTGTGGCGTTTCCTATGGTCTTGGACCAGTTGAAAGTTTGAACTGACAGTTATCGCTTACCACTGTGAAAAGTGCGTTAATTATCTTTCTGCCGTGTGGGAATGATAAATTAACGGAGAGTGTACTGTGTGTATTCGATTTCTCGCTACCGTGCGTGCCGAAACCAGTACATCTTGCTATTGTGCATGACAATTCGCGCTATCACCGAAGTGTATGTTCAAAAGTATTTCGTGCGGAACAACAAAGTATGCTTCATGGAGCCAGAAAACATGTGGATTCAGTGGAAGAAGAAAATCCAGACACCCAAAGAAGCATTTCAGAAGTGGGTCGTGTTTAGCTCCCGCGTTTCCCTATTCCTGTCCCTCTCCCAAATTCCTTCCACCCTTCATACGTCCCGTGTTTCCCCAACTCTTTGTTCAGACATTTTAATCCTTCGAGATCCGGATATCTCAGCGTGTGGATTGCGTTCATTACGATGCTGTTCGTAAATAGTGTGAAATCAGACGCTATGAAATAATATTAATACTGGGAAAAGTATCTATACTCGAAAAAATATTGATTTCAAATTGATTGCAGGGCGTGAACTTTTTGGCCCCCTGTATAATGGGCCCCGATGCACTGCATTGAAGGCATTGGCATAGTTACGCCACCGATGACGTCACAGTTTGTATGACATAATAGTATAATAACATAAAACATGTAGTATTTTGAATCATTTTCCTGGAACGTTAATAACGATCTGAGGTCCCGCGGCCTTCGGTCCCTATTAATATTAAAATAAAATAAATATATATACCATCTACTACCGAGCTGCTCGCTGACCTACTGAGCAGATTATTTGTGGATACGGATGCTGCGCAGGGCCGGAATAAGAGATTTGGGATCCTAGACAAGACCTAAAGTCCGACGCCCATATATGTATATATATATTTTTATGGTATATTTAACATAACGAACTTACCATCGCAGACATACACAGAGGATAGAACGACAAAATTTTTGGCCCGACAAACTCGTTGATACGCATTTTTTTTTTTTTTTTTTTAAATTTTAATTTGTTTCTTACATTCTTACATGTTATACATTATAAACAATTCTTAAAATATATAAAAAAGGTAAACAATCTTCATAATGTAAGTGATGTTCACTGTCTCCTTAACTAGACCGAAGTCTGTACTAAAGGAGACAGGTTCATCTGTTGTCTCGAATTCTTGGTCTTTCGAGTGACCGAGGATTCATTGTATAAAGCAACTACATAATTACATTAAAATATGTTTATTTTTTGACCTGGGCCATATTGTAATGTATTCTGTTGCGGACCCTAGCCGAGTGCCTGATGTATCTTAGCGCCTAGGCCATAATTGCTGAATGATGCTGCGTACGTGGGAATGGAAGAATCCACCCACATTCCCATACGGTAATTCAGCCTAAATCACAGAATATTGTACATACATATGTATATATTTGTTTTTTATGGGAGATTCGGTAAAGTGCACAATGTCCCGATACAGTGAAATGGATGGACATTTTTGAGATGAGGATTTCATCTGAGGTGTAAGAGAGTATAAAACGAAGACCCATATTGGAGTATTGCAATCCGGATAAAATGATCAATTCTCAGTGAAAATGAAACAGTTGAAGTACGTCCCAAAACGTTTTCAATGAGACCCCATTTGGTAAAAATAGTTAATCCCGATGACGTAGTCGTAACCGATAAAATAATTTTTATAAGATTTCACTCCGATTTCGTAGTCACGTTCTCGTAACATTTTCACAATATTTGGTGATACGTAAAATGAACCAATATCAGTAGCGTAATATTATTGTAAACGGCTGGGTTCGTTGTGCAATATAATAGTTACCCGCGATATTAATTTTAGGTCACCGGCTCACACAATCGACACAAATAATAATTAATTATTACCATAGCGTGGGATATCTGGTGTTAGATATACAGATTATATGTGTAGTTACATGTCGCTGTTAGTATAGCATACGATACAGGGCCGGCTTGGAAAATTGTGAGGCTGGGTGCAAAGTTATATATTATATTTATTTATTGTCATTATCAGCCGTTTTCGTCGTATTCAGTGAGTTCTAGGGCGGCCTGTCGGCCCCTTGATTCCTCTCGGGTATCACTGGATGACTGCACTCGACCAATTGCCATTTTCTGCGTGATGGGCCTGCCCATTTTCTTGGTGTATACATGATGAATATTATGTTCCAGGCTGATGTTGTTTTTGAATAACTAAGAAATGAAACAATTTATTTTTATTTATCGCGTGTTATTTCAGTAATTTCATTTGGAATGCAGCATCGGCATTATTATTGGCTTATTGGCGTAGCCCTTTCCTTTCGAGCACCTCCACAGAAAATAGTCGGGAGCCATCAAATCAGATGATCGAGGAGGCCAGTCGATATTATCACTTTCTTATATTATGCGGCCGGGAAAAAATTCTCGTAAAATTTCAAGCGTAGCTCGGGCTGTGTGCGAGGTGGCACCGTCCTGTTGATACCGCATGTGTTGCAGGCCCGATTGATTCGATTCGGTTACCAATAAGTTTTTCAAAATATTATGAGAGCGATCACCATTAATGGTTACAGCATTGCTATAATTATTTAGATAAAATGTTTTAATGACTTTAACACATCGTTAAGACGTTAAATACTTTATAATAAATTGTATTTAACAATTCTTTACGACTACCAAATGTATATTGACAAATGTTTACCAAACCAAAATGGCGGCCAAACAAAATCGGCCTGGAACATAATATTCACCCTGTATAATTATACTCTAATTCTACTCTTGTCTCTGTACTCTGTTATTTTAAGTTTTCGGATTTCTCTTTTGTGAGTCCATGTTTTGCAGCCTCACGTGAGCATTCGAAGTATGCATTTATTGAATAGTTTCCATGCTTCCTGGTATGAAAATTTTCTCAGGTATTATCGACTTGTTCAAACTGGGTTCCATAAACATGAATGCCTATCATGGCTAATGACGTAAGAGTGAAAAATTGAACAAATATTTTCAAGCGTAAAAGATCAGCTTAAAACGTATTTATTTATTTTTAATGCACTAGATTGATCATGGAATATTATAAAGCTCCATCACACACTGACTCGTCACAATTGAACAACACCCAAAAGCATTATTTTACATTACAAATAACAGATTTAAGGGTCATTTGTTTGAATCAGGCTGGGATATAATAAATTAGCAACACTCCATGTTTTTCTCTATTTATCTGTTGCGAGCGCGGGGATAGACTCGGCTATACCCTTTGCACCTGCAAATGATTGATATAAGCCAGCGTGACAAAAAAATGCCTCTTTACAGATTTAAAAATAAAACAATAACCATAAATATAAATGGGAGAATCCAGCCACCATTTTTAGACACGAAATATACCGCATCAACAATTAATTTTAACGATTACTGTTTGGGTTCTCAAAAGCACTCACTCTGATAACCTATGCATGATGTGGTCATAAATACGAATTGAAGTTTCGATTGCATTTCATAACACATATCAGCTGTTTCTTGCGCCAGGCGCGCAGGCGCATCGCTATTGATCAGCCTCTCGTTTCAGAACGTGTCTTTCACAATAATAATTCATACATTTTAAAGCTTCTCGAAATAAATGTGCAATATTTTAGCTGCAAAACTGTATATGTTAGATATGGTATTAATATGAAGGAAGTATTTCCTCAAACTGGGTCAAATATAGATGTGCAATACGGTAATTCCGCGCGCATAAGTTCACGGTGAGATAATATGGATCGGTACTCGGCGCGGCCATCTCTCTCGTCCGAGTGACGCAAGATGTCGCTAGTTTTTTTTTTGGTTTGTCGTCATCATCTTACGTAACCCGTTGTCGTTCTCAGTTCTCATACCTTGCCGCGGATTAGTTGCGCCGCCCGCCGCCTGCGCCCGCCCAAGTTCACTGAGCCGCCGCACACCGAGCGGAGCGCGTCATTCGCAGCCTGGGAGCGAAAGTGTCATAACGAGGGAAAATAAACACAGCGCGCTTTGCCCCGCTAGCTGTCAAACCCCGCTTCTGAATTCAAAACAGTTCTTCAGAAAATCAATCGTTTCGAATTGGAAAGACCGGAAGATTTGCAATATTTGCGAAAGCGGTCGATCTTTTGGGAGTTTTCCGGAAGGAGAGGAAAGTTTCAGTGAAAAATCCCGGAGGACAATCTGCACATTCAATTATTTGGCAATCGATTCTGGAGCTGACAGCTAAGTTGAAGTAAGTAAGAATTATTTAATTTTGCTTTTAAGCTTTTTATTGATTGCAGCTTTTCCACTAACATTATTCTTTATCCACCTATCCAGGTATGTCATCTGAATGGTCGCCTGCAACTCGCACTACGTTAATATATTTTTTACGAAATATTAGAAACGATATATTTACGAAAGCATTTCTAAAATATTGCGTCGATCGCTTTTTTTTTTGACAATAGAATATATTTATATATGTATTAATGTCTATCTACAGAATTTAGTATCTACACCTTTTGTGATCTGAGTAATTAAGGTAGACCTCGAATCGCTTTTCAGCGTCTATCTTGTGCTCAATGTTTGATGTTTTTTCAAAAGTATTAGATTTTTATCAGTTTTTTGACGATGTGTTTCGTATGTGTGTCAAGGTATATGCATATCTATAGAATCCAGTGTCCAGGTATGCAGAGAGGATAGAATGCCATACTCTTCTGTTCTAGCACATCACTCTTGGCTCGTTCACTTTCGCTGACGTCCTCTGTTTCTGATGTCTTTTAACACTCGCCTCGTATATTTTCTTAACCGTCGTGTCCTCACTCATTTGTTTAACATCCCTAAATCAGCGACCTTTTCTTAATTCTATCGATGATGCTACAAGTAGATGTATTGTACATTCTTTTTTAATTCGTTCATTTTTCACTTTATCATATGCATGTAGATTTTTCACACATGCCCTCGTGCGACTGCATTCCGTCTATTTTCATTCGCCAATTCGTGGCTTCACTTCCATACATTACTCGTGTACCAGGACAAATTCCCATTGGCCTAATTGAGTACAAAACACCTTTTATCGTTCTCTTACCGTCCCTAGTATATATTTCCCAAATACACGAACTCATTCACTATTTTTAACATTGTTGAATATCCACCATTATAAATGTATGCTAAAAAGGTCATTTTTACAAGAACATTCACACCGTGTAATAAATGTTAGTTTTGCACGTTGAACAAGATTTATTTGTGTAATTATCGTGATTAATACCTACTCATCTATAATATCCATAAATAAACCAAGGTTATAAAACAATACGATAAAGTGTGCACGTGCGGTTAGAGAACTGTTAAATGTATGGTACAGTAATGGTAGACAAATACTATTAATGTGTATATGTTTACGGTAAAATATTTCACATCGAGAATAAAAATTAAACGATATATTGTGTACTGCTACGGCGGACATCTCAGGTTTAGTTATGATTTCTAGATTTTTATTGAATTATGAAAATTCAATTTCTTTGAATTTTAAGATTCATAGTTTTTTTTTGTTGTTGTTTTCGAAAATCTTCAGTAACGGATAAAGGATGAAAAAATATCAGAAATTAAAAAAAAAATACAATATATGTTATGTACATTTATTGTTATTGATTTTATCACGTTTTAAACGTATTGGTGCAAAGGTTTAATTAAAAACTTTAAAAAATCAAATTTACCTTCAATTAAAAACATTTACTGTAAAATAAAGTAAATAAGAAAATAAGTCATTTTAGGTTATTTTTGACAGATTATATGAAAATTTCTCGCCCGTTTATCGGGAGACGTCAAATTCTTAATGTCATTTACATTATCGAAAATGACGACACTGCCGCTGAACAAATTTCAACCGTTAAAATCTTGCGATTCTCTGATTTTTGTCGATGTTCAGAGTAATGGGGAAGGAAATATTGCCCATTGAAAGCAAAAGTGATACTATCCAATTTTTTTTTATAAAATTGTTTAGGTGTAAAATCATTAAAACTAATTAAATCAATCAATCAGAAAGATATATAGAAAAAATATCTATATAGTATTTGATTATCATCGGGATTCGAACCCAGAACTATTCCTATCGCAGGAAATGCGATACCATTTCGCTACGTTAACCGTTTCCGACAAATTTGAGACTTATATTATGCATCTATTATTCCATTTTTAAAAGCAATCAACTTTATATAGCAATGAATCCTAAAAACTTTTGAATAATGCACGCTAGGATTAAATCGTTTTAATACATTGAACTTCACAATAAATATGTGTTTTCATTTAAATATATAAAATAATTATATTATGACGTAGTTTTTATGTTTACGCTAGATGGAATTCATAACAAAAAATTACGAATTTCGTATAATATCACTTTTATTTTGCGATACGAAAGACAATCCCTAAAACTGAAGCAATCGAAACATTAATTCTTGATATTCTCGAAAGTTATTTCTCATATTACTAAAATCAAAACGAGATTTCGCTACCATCATTATCATCATTTGGCGTCACGGGCCATCCAAGTCGACTTTGTAAACGTTATCCAGGCACCCTGTACCTGTACCCTGTCCTGAGACAAATTTATCCAATTCGATTTACTATAAATCGTTGAGAATTTCTATTGCTGGCAGCTCTATTATAATTATTAGTCCCTTTTATTTATGCTCAACATAAATTTTCTTAGATTTGTTGAAGTATTTTTCAAGTTCTCGTTAATCGGGAAGAAGATTAACGTGCTTTTTTTTCTGTAAATTTGAAATGAATTTATTATCAATTTCTTACGAAATGACTTAATTTAAGAATGATCATTAAGAGAATAAAAATAATAATTTAATGTATAACTTTGTAATATTGTTTTGGTTAAAATGATAGCCAATTTCATCTAGTCTGTTACGTGAACCATCAAGTGTATAGAACTGAAAGATATATCTACATTTACATAGATGGAAGATAGGTAAAGCCAGAAATAATGCCTTAAAGAAAAGATTTATCGTTCTATTAAAAAATGGCTGGCGCGCGACCTGATGAATACTAATGGTACCTGACTGTCACTTCTCTTTGTGACTAGTACAGTCGGCGCTGCATACAAATGAACGAAACTAGCATCCAGCATCCGGGTTACGGATGAAAAGAGATCGTTTAATCAGAAAATTACTAGGTAGTGTAGTGGTATATATTTTTTTGTAAAACTAAAACCAAAAACAGTATAAACGGGAACATTACATTTTAAACTACCAAACGCCGTCTCTCAACACTGCGGTCAATCTATATATAAATTTATAGATATAAAGCGGATATTTTGTTTTTCGGTTAGTATACTTTACTCCAAAATCGATCAGCTGAATGACCTTAAGACAAGTCACTTTGTATATATCTATCCATAAACGTGCAATACTCGTGCGAGAATTTTTTTTTATATTCAAGTCAGTATTAATTCCAATGAAAATATATATTTGGGAAAATGGGACCTAAGAAAAAACTTTGATAAAAGTACATATTTTGTAGGTACGTGTAAACTTCGGATTGAATCTCAACGTAAACAAACCAATAGGACAGACTGCCTTTTCAGACGGTATTCTAGTATATATGTTAATAATTCGAATTAATTTCATATATACAAATAGAGGATATAGCCCCATACTACAGAAAAAAATAGTCTCAGCTTCAGCGACATCTATACTGTTACATGAGAATGAATATCAAATTTTCAAAAAAATCCATAGATGGCGACAGCATAATTGAATTGTTCCAACATGATAGCATATATTCAACTTCTAAAAATTTGATAGATGTGGTAGCGTGGGTAAATAGGTGAACGTTACATCGTGTAAAGTGATCACTTAAGTCAGCCGATGACAGGTCGTGATCCCTGTAATGCCCGAGTCTTCCATACTTCCCATGTAAAAATAATAGCTTCGTCTCTGTGAGACATTTATATCTTAATCATTGTTATAGTTAAAAACTCAAACTTCTCCATTCCGTATAAAGGAATCATTCAGGAACAACCTAAAAAACAAAAACAGAAAAAGTAGAAACAAAAAAAACTAATTTCGGAAAATACTCGTTAACAATAATAATTTCCCTCAAAACCTTACCCTTTCTTTTAATATTCCCAATAATTGCGGCTTTTCCTCCCCTTTCCACGTTCCACCACTCCACATAAGTCGGTTGGTATAATTATAATTAAGTTAGCTGTTGAGAGGGACGGGAGATGGTACCTCCCGAAATCCCGAAATGTCTCGTGGTTCGTGTCGTGTCGTTAGGAGACAACTCTCAGCTTTCAATATCTCAGAGATTCGCCGTCAGAATTAAAAGTTTGATTTTGGGTAACGTTTGTGATTTGTGCGCGCTTATGTCGAATTCCGCTGTCAGATCGAACGTCTACACTGGTTTGAGATTTGTCTCTTTCTACCAATCTCAAGCTGATCTCTGAGTTCATCTCCATGTCAAAATATCAACAAATGTAAATGTTATTGAGATAACGATTCTCTCATATTATCTCAGTCTTGTCTCCTTCCGTGCCTTTATACTTGTAAATAAACTCAAGTCACTTCTTAATAACATTCTCCTAGGCCAATCCAATACAAAATCGGACCCGGGATAGATAACCCAAAAAATGGTATAATACATAAAATGATATGTTTTAAATTGTCTGTATTGACATCAGTGAAAACTGCGCCGGTGCAGACATAATTAAATTTTCACTTTTAAGACTAATTGACGTTTGACTCATTCATTATTCTTAGTACTAGGTATGCGGTTTTATATGTAGGTACTACATATAATTATGTGACGAAAAAATGTGAATTTTTTATAAAACTTACTACAATATAATAACTATGTTCGTTTAACTGGATCTATGCTTGTTCCAAGATGAATTACATCTGTGACTTACCATCACGCTGTTTTCCCGTAGGGATGGCCGGAGTGAATAGAACGCCAGATTCTTCCGTCGTTGTATTACACTCCCATCTCATTTGTTATGTTTTGTACTGTTGATTTGCTAAATATTACTAATTAATTAATTATATTTTGAAGGAGAACACATTATATTGTGAAGTTGATATTTTTTTAGAACATAGTTCTGTGATATTTTAATACAAATTAAATGCATTAATAAGAAAGATGTACAGATAAAATCAATTTATCGAAAAAATATTTTTGTTGCTACCGGTATTCGAACCTGGATCCTTTCCTATTCGGGGTAATGCGTTAATTGATTACACTACACTAATACAGTAAGTTGACAATAAATTTTCGATCATGTATGTTGCACTTTCAAATTGATACATCTGTCGTTCCATTATTTGAAAGCAATCTACTTTATATGATATTTACGGAATCTCAAACACCTTTGAGTAAAACCCGATAGGAGGCGCCAGAATTAATTAATAATGTAGTGTAATTGGTTAACGCATTTCCTCGGATAGTAAAGGATCCAGATTCGAATCCCGTTGGCAACAAAAAAATATTTTTTCGATAAATTAATTTTATCTGTATATCTTTCTTATTGATAAATTTAATTTGTATACAAATATTTATTTTATTTTTCTAAACAACTTTGAGTAACTTGACGTCGAACGGTTTTAATACCACTGCATCTTCACCAGGACGGACGTCAAATTAGCCGAAGTGGTTTATATAAAGTTTGTTATATTTTCTTAAAGTAATAATAGATGAATGTCTTAACAACATAAAAAATGGTTATATCATTTGACGCCGAACAGCTCTCATTACGTCATGTTTTTTAATACTCATTGTATATTCCGAAAGGGGTACTTTTGCGAACCTTGTTTATGTCAAGTTTTGTTTATTGCGTCTTGGCCCAGCGGATTCATCTCGGATATTAAGGGATTGATATAAAAAAGCTCTTTATATGTATAGACCTATTTCGACAGATTTTATTGCGGCCTTGTTAAATTACACAAAAGAAAAACAAGCGTCCATCAATCACGCCCTGATCGTTGTAACGTTACTCGTTATAAGGCGTATAAGGCGAGGAATTTGTTAGAAAAAATACTTTCTGAAGTGTGGCATCACGCCGCGTCATCGATCATTCCCGCCAGGACAAATTCCACATCGAGTATATAATGTAATATCATATATATATATATATAAATCCCGGTATGAAGGCTAACATTCTGTTATGTGACGACGTTTTTGTACATGTTTATCTACACGGACAGTGTAATTGTGCGGATGTGTAATAAATATTTTTATGTATTTACACGTATGTACAATATTCATATGTAAGATTTGAGAAAATCAGCTGTTAACTTTTATATTATATAAGTACAGCCATTAAGCCCTGACAACTTGAGAAGATTCTGCATTATAATGCGGCAGTGACAGGGTGTTCGCACCGGTTCGCGAGAACCGGTTGTTAAAATTGGTAATTTCTCGCCGAACCGTTTGTTGCTGAATATTTGTGTAATAATAAAATTAAGCATGTTTCATAATATCCAAGGACATTGTTCTTTAGAATGTTACGGTATTCTTTTGAAATCCTTTTCAAAGGTACTCGATACAGGATAAATGCCGTGAATAACTAAAAATGTATTAAGTATTTTATGATATTATCATAAAACGGTAATCACAGTCAATGTTTACAACCACTGGTATCGTCGAATACCGATCACATTCACACTAGTGAGTCAAGAATAGCAATTTATCTCCCCGCTACTAGGCACACATTATTATTGTGAAGTTTTTTCAAAACATAATTTTGTGGTACTTTAATACAAATTAAATGCATCCATTAAAAATATATACAGAAAGAATCAATTTATCGCATAAAATATTTTGGTCGCTACCGGGATTCGAACCGGGATCTTTTCCTATCCGGAGAAATGCGTTACCATTACGCAACATCAACCGTGTAAGTTAACGACAAAATTTCAAACCTATATGCTGCAGCTCTTTCAAATTGACAAATCTGTTATTCCATTTTCAAGCTATCACCTGTTTATTACGACAAATCTCAAATACCTGTGAGTAATGTATGCCAGGAGACGCCGGAAAATAGCAACCAAAATATTTTTTCGAAAATTTGTGTATATTTTTCTAACTGATACATTTAATTTGCGTTAAAATAATTTAAATCTGCTGCTCATGACGGATTTCTCATTCGTGTATTAGTCTAGACTCTAGATAGATATTTCCTCCCACTCAAAATGCGAAATAATTATTTTCCTGCCTTTCTCGCAGTCCATGATACACAACACGCACATAATGAATTACAAAATTTGTAAATGTTTTTAAAAAAGATGCGATCCAGGAAGCGGCCACAATGTGTGGTATGTTTACTTGACACCGGTCGAAACGCCACGTTTTGACTAATTATTTTCATCTATCATTTGTCTCAGACGAAACTAAAGCGAGGAGTCGTCCGTATTTGATTTCTATAGGAGAGACGCGACCATACATCTATTTTTGTCCGTCCGACGGCGGAGCACTTAAGTGAGATATCAAATCGCACGGAAATCTCAAAGATCCACGGACGGAAGCTGGAACGGGAGTCGCAGTCGGAGGTTGGAGTTTTAATAGAAAATAATGCTTTTAATAGAAAAGCTCTATCTAAATGTTTAGAACTCGACCGCAGTGTAACCGACGTTTTGACGGTCGCTTGGCGACAGTTAATGTTTTTTAATCCTGTAAAATTCTGTCCACGGATGTGTGAAACAACGGATAATGGATGATGCCAGTTTATGAATGTAATTTATCAAATTCAGTTGATGATTGACTATGAGTTTGCGCGAACCGGTTCTTCGCGACGTGTCTAAAACATGGTCAGGAATAATTCTGTCAATTAAAAATTTAATCTGTAGAATCGAGTCATTTATCTAATGCTGGGCATCTCCTTGAGAGACGAGATAGAAAAACTGACGAGCGGGTGAGACGAAAAACCAAGGATGCTGATATTGCGCGAACTGTCGCGAAGCTGAAGTAGCACTGTGCCGGACACGTCGCGAGACCTACAGATGAACGTTGGAATTGTGAAATTCTGCAGTGGTTCTATCTTTTTTAAAGTTTTTTTTTTCATATATAATATTTCATCCAATTTTTATTTTTTGTCAAACTGCATAGCAGTTTTACGGAAAGGATTGCCCTTCAATTAAAGTATATAACATATTCAATTAATGTAAACTGAAATTTTAACAGCAACAATTAAAAAAAAAAGTAATACAATAGAGAAATAAAATTATTGAATAAGAATGTGTTCCTTGAATGTTCTATCTTACGTTACTATGGAACTAAGAATACTTAGTAAATATCTCAACATCAAAAATACACTTTATTTATCTCGATTAATTTTATTTCTCAATGGTTTCATTTATTAATAAAATGAAACGAATTACTAAGTATAAGAATTCATTTTTCGAACACTTCTTTAATCGAATTATTGAAATCCGTTTGCTTTATTTTAGGACTAATTTGGTAATTAGGTGCGGCGTCACACACGTCATTCTTGAGAATCATATATAACAAAAATTTCACGAAAGTTCTAGAAACTCATAAAATTATCTAATTTCAATTAGCCCCCGCACCCTTTCCATTGGCCTATGTTATCCGCCATGAAAATGTACCTTTTGTAATCCCTTAGAACAGATTGAAACGCATTGCCGGTTCGTGATAAGAACTTAATGGTCTCGCGTTAGGGGTTCCACGTGCGCATGAGCTAAACCATTTAACGTCTGATCACCAACGGGCAGCTGGACCACTGCTGCCGGACCACGAATCATCTCTATAATTATCATTAATTGCCGTTGAATTAAAGTTCAAGTGTGGTTGAAAAACCCGTAATTTTGTCGTCGGCACAACAACTACATACGATCGTTATTAATTATTCGCTTGGTTAACATTAAGCGGTTTCCAATATGACTGGGTGTAAATATAAATAATTAGAAGATTAATAATATTTCCAGTAATTTTAATTTCAATATGGTTTACACGGGGCATTGATCATTTTTGAATAATAGCTATTACGCTTTTTGCTAATTCTTGATGTGTAAACACCGATTAGCTCGTGCCTCCAAAAAATTCCGCACCAGTGTGATCTCAGAAAAATACGCGACGAATAAGTTATCAAACAAATACGTCATTCTCGATACCATGGTGAACACGTATTTTATTCAACATTTTGACATATTAATTCATATATCAAAAGCCACAAAATGCTGATATATTCGAAAGTTACGTCACGTGCTAGTTAAATAAATAGTTTCTTTGTGGACTCACACGGTACCTAATTACACATTTGAAATTAAAAATATATAAAATATACTTAGTACCTATCTAGTACAATATGAACGTAATTTTAAAATGTTAATAATAAATATAACAATATTTAACGCCTAACGTTAATATGCTCCATAATAAATTGTAATCAAATACGCTTTACGACTACCAAATACGAATGAATTGACAAATGTTTGCCAAACCTTAATGGAGGCCAAATAAAATCGGCCTGGAACATAATATTCAACATGTATATAATTGTAAATGAGAATGAAGTGATGTCAAACAAAATAATAATGATTTTTATTTTGAAATTATTTTATTTTGAGCAAGTGAAACTAATTATTTTAACATATAATTTAGTCGCGTCAATCAACATCTCGAGGTGCACTTAAAAATTTTCTCCGACATTATTTGACATACTTAAGATTCCTTAAGATTATTTTACTGTCAATTCAAGTGTCATGGCTCTGATGCGGGAAGGGGGCAGGACAAAATTGTATTTGAAGTTCCCGCTCTATTTGAATTCAGGGTTAGGTGCTAGTTGGCGTTAGAGTTAGCTAAATATGTCAGTAGGACTTTCATAACCTCAAAATGGCCGAGCCTGTCGACTCAAGCATGGAGTACGATAGAAGAGCGGCGATTATAGAAAGCCTTCCACCGAAATTATTAAATTCTTCAGGTATCCAAGATCGACTGTATATGACTGTATGGGGCGCCCATAACCCCAAGGACGTCCCCGTTGTGGGCAAGACCTAGTTTCTGGCCCAATATTCACGACCTGAGAGTCGTCCCAAGTGAGGGTGATGTCGTGCCGTCGCACTTCTTTCAGAATGGCGAAACGGAAAGGAGGTTTATTTAGAGGTCCTGAAGACAGTGGTAAAGCCGTGGATGGAGACTGGCCTCTGAGAGACAGTATATCTATCAACAAGATGGAGCACCCGCTCACACGAGACATTTAGTGCTAAATTGGCTCTCTGACACCGTTGACATGTTTTGATCGAAGGATTTTTGTCCTTCTAACAGTCTCGACCTAAACCCTCTGGACTACTAAGTGTGGGGCGTAGTCGAGAGACAAACCAACAAGTCTAGGCACCCTACCGTAAACTCCCTCCGGGCCGCTATCGAGACAGAGTTTACGGCCATGAACCGCGATCAGTTGAAAATAGCGTGCTCGCGCTTTAGGATCGAGGAGGTGATAGAGGCGCAGGGTGGCTATGTAGAATGAAAGTTCCCAGCAAGGATCCTTTAAATGACATATAACAGCATTTTTTAGTATCTTTGTATATTAAATTAAATAAACCACTTTTTGCTATAACGTTTTTTTATCCGGATTCTAACGGCGCACCGCGCACCTCACAGCTCTTCGGACGAGTGTCATAAAAAAATAATAAGTACGTAATAATTCGCGAGGAATAAATTAAATGAGATTATAAATTTACTGTAGTAAGGTTATTAAAGCTTTGTAACAGACCGACACATTTTGTTAAGAAATTATACATATTTATTGCAGCAACCATAACATTACAATGAGATAATGTAGTTTAGCTTATCAGAAAGTTTTGTCTATGATTAGTTGACGCAACGGAGCGATAAAGTTAATAAATTACTACAATCATTAAACATTTTGTCGTTTTAGACCAACTCACGGTAAGAGAATTTCGAAACAGTCAAAAACTTGAGGGTCACTTTTAGAGTAAGAAATTGTTCATTAAGACGAAAAAATATTGGTAAAAATTGTGGATCGTGGCCTGGCTAGAATGGTAAAGATTGATATATATATATATTTTTTTGTATATATAATTTTGTGATATCACAAGATATTTTTTAAGTACAAACAAATTTCAAAAACTGAATTCAAAAATCATTTCAAATTCAATTCAAAAACCATTTTAAAATAAATCGATTTTAATTATATTATTAGCATTTGAAATGACTGCCTGTAGTAAAACTATTAAATAATGGTTATAATGTCAATTCTGAGTTGTGATATTCTGAGGTTTCACCTACGTAACGACTCGTGTTGAATAATGTTTTACTAGCAGAATTAGATGACGATAATAATAATAATAATAATAATAATAATCATCATCACTGTGTGGTACATTTCCATTAGATACAATCGGCGATGTTGGCACAGCCGACCGCGAGTCCGTCCATTGATTCAGGGCCGTTATGTTAACCTTATCAAGCCTTTCTTTGATAACGAGTTAAACACACGCTCGATGGAGAAACGCTATAACTCAGTATCAACAATTAATATTAAATACTTTAAATAAAAGTATCGGATTCTTACGATTTTTTCTGATTATCTATTTTGTTTTAATTATCAAAGAACTACGTGCTATAAATTGCAACTACAAAAATAAAAATGCATAAGTATAAAGAGAGAAAATAATTATGTGCATTAGTCATTTATATCAAATCACCCCTACATAATAGTACGTGTTTCATCCCTAGATATGACTTCTTAGTTGGTGTCTACAAACTTATTAAATACTAGTCACAACGTTTTTACATGACACACACACCTCTTATAAAACATATTATTATTATTATGTTATAGCCCGTGTCCACGATTATCTCTCAATGAGACTTTGATCTCTGAGAGTCGGTATAGGTGTGTATGTAGTGGATGCATTTTTTTAATTCGCGAGAGAAACATATGCGATGATGATTCATAGATAGCTTCACGCTGAACTCTGTATTGTCCTTTACGCACACTCGAGTCGAATCTCCGAGAGAAATCTCATCCGATGATACGGGCCATTAAAATATGAACACATCGCAGCTTTCGCAATGTCAGAGTTATGTTTCTATGAATACATGTATTATTCCTGCACGGGTCTATTCGTTTGTCGTGACATTTCGATTGCGGTTCGAAGTCCGAACCCGCATTAACCATTCTACATCTAGGAACGCACTTCACGTGTAATGCAATGCATTATCACACACCCGCCGTTTCGCCGTTTCGCGCGACATGGCGATATCGGTGAGCGCGCCATTTAGCCCAGTTTCCCGCCAACAATAATTCATAACTCGCGGCAGATTACGTAACTAGCCTCCGTGTCGGCTGCCGGTACCTGCGTGCCCCGTGCCCCGTGCCCCGCGCCCGACACGCCCCGCAGTACGCCCCTATGACATTAAATGGATGACCCAAGTGGGAAAAGAGTTATGAAATTATGGAGAGTGGTGGATCTGCAGCGCCGAGAGTCTGGAGGCTAATTGATGGAACGGCAAACGAGAACAAACAAAGGGAAACAATGGAGTGTTTTGGTAAATCGGTGATTTATGGTTTGGGAGATAAACGTGACAGAATGGGAAGATAGCGAAATTGGACTTTTTCGTATCGTTCAGTAACTAGCGTATTAGTTACTATCCCAGATCTCAGGGCCGCCTTACGAAATTTGAAATCTCCGAGCTTAATGGCGGAATCCAGAATAGCAGATCGTATTTGTTAATCGGACGTTTATGTAATCTTCTCATTCAGTCATGGGTCACGATTGTGAGTCCGAGTGTGGCTGAGGAGTCCCATTCTCGAACCGCATACCCGTCCACGTGGAGTGCACGTGCATCTGCTGGGCAGGGCGGTTTTGGGCATAGGATCTTCCTCCATCATTTCTAATGAGTACATTGTCGTTCGACTTATTGGGTTGGCCATGACAGAGGCCTGTGCGTGGAATTGTTTAAGGTGTAGGTGGTATTGTACAGTACCACCCACATACGACTGGAGCTCTCTATTACGTTGCAGCCTTTTCCAGTTTATGCACATGACTTTGTACATACCTCGACGTAGTACGTATGCAATGTATATAATCCACCAAGCATAATTTACTTTATTTCGTGTACTGCATACCCATTCGCTTTCAAATCATCTTTGTTTACCAAATGGAAAAGCATATATGCTGTAGGTAATATAGTAGAAAATCAGTTTAGCTGACAGAGCAATGAATTAAGTATTTATTTTGCCATCAAAGCTCTCAGAAACGTTACTGTTTTAATTTGACATATTTACAAATAAATACTAATTATATTTGTATATAGTTATTATCAGTGGCGTGCAGTAGGTATAGATTTAGGTTATGCTGTTACCAATGATATTATACAATCATATATATGAATATGATTCTTTTATTGTTTGAAAATCTTTTACGTAATAACCAAACGAAATAATAATTTTTATTAAAGATTAACGTCAGAAATAGTTCTGTCAATTACTTTTTGTTTTTACCAAATCAAAAACCAATCCATGCACCAAATTTAAAGAACAATCATGAAATAAACACGTTAAAAACAGTAAGATAGTAAAATTCGCGAATTAGTAAAAGAAAAAGTAGACACTTCAATGATTTGCACGCAGTTGTAACCTTTTCTGATGTTATTCTATTAAAAACAGCATAGGTAACGACTGCATACAAAATGGATTAACTGAGAGGAATTTTCAATTCAGTAAATAGCCATTTATATGACTTGAGTAATTCACTAGCTTAAAGACAGAACAGAATAATGTAAATAGCTCGATTCGTCGAATACAAAAGAGCGCCATGGGTACAGCGGGGAGTTGTCGTGCTAGTTTTTAGAACTGAGCGATTAAAGTACACAGATGGCGCTAATTGTAAAATAATGTTTTCGTTTATGTTAATCCAATTATTTAATTTATATTTGTTACCCAGCATCTTTAGTAATGCATAGATTATTTGCTTGTATGCACCGCACGCTCCTGGCTATTATAATTATGGTGTAAGAAAAGTTTATCAGAATGCGACGACTACGGAGCTACATGTCTTCAAAGACACGTGTTATGTTATGTTGTGAATCATACTCATTTATGATAGTTTAAAATGATTACAATATGTGTATGTGTAGGATTTGAGTGCTCTTACAAAGCTGGCGCCCTGAGCTAGCGGCTCTTCCGATTCGATGGTGGCCCTGCTGAATTCTCGAGATGTGAATTATTACACGTCGAATAAATCTTCGTTCGGATAACTTCACGACACTGAGCATTCTGAGTAACTCGAAATTATTCACCATCATTATTTTCTAGAACAAGCCGTGGAAATTTGCTAAACACTTAAAAATGTAGGTAGGTACATGTTTTCGTTGACCGCAAATAGCACGCTATGGAATAAACACATCCTCGATTCTAGCGCTCTTCAAGGCCAGTATCGGTAAAAAAAAAGCTGATTTCGATAGATAAATAATTATGATTTAATAATTTTCTGATCAACAAAAATATTAAAATGTTCATTAAATGTTTAGGTTAAATATTAAAATAAAGATTTTACATCTTTTAGTACAATACATCGACTCATGTTTGTAATAAAATAAAATAATATCGCTAACGTTTGTTGCAAACATGTCCTGTAAGAAGACTGTGTATATAATTTATTAATGTTTTAGTAAAACCAGAGAATTTTCATTCCAAGAGCGTAAATTATTTATGAGCTTTTACTACCATTTTCTTAAATTTAATTGCAGTAGAGGTTAGTCGTTTCGCACTCAGGTTAGCCAACCGACAGCCATAAATGGTAATCTAAATAATATTTATTAAATTATTTATACATGTATTATAAACTCAATTGATCGTTTTTGAAGGAATCCTATAAATATAGTTCATACATCGATCAGTAGAAAATAAATAATATTTTGAACTTATAATGCTGAAAAATTACTTTAAAAGGGATGAAAAAAGAGCGTAAAATACGGGAAAACGGTCAACCGAAGAACGTCAAATTTAGGTTTTATCGTGTATAGAAATATTATACATATTGAATGGTTTGAACTATTCGCCTGAGCGCTCGCGTTAACTCAAAGGTCAGAGTTCAATCGAATCATGTCTTGTATTTTGAAAATCTCTGCTATAAATAATAATCTTTATAATGATGGTCCCCTTTGATCATAGCTCCATAGCGGGGCAGGTGGATATATAATATTACCGGTCCATTTCTCAGTACAGTTTCACGAGTCTGCTGTGGAAGAGTTCTACACTCAGTTTTGTTACCAGTCGTGGCTGATTGTTATGTCGTAACACATTATATACACAATGTTTCCTCTACTTTTGGATCACGGTGTGTGTACAGAAAACTTTCCAATGCCGCTGGGGGAGAAAATAAGAAAAACATTTCCATACCCAGTATAAGGCTACTACGTTACTAATTAAGTTGGATTAAGATGCATAAATTAGTCAAAACAACTAATATAACTATCAAAGAAAGCCGCGTACTTTGGATATATTCTCCGCAATGAAAATATAATATTTTACAATTCATTATGTAGAGGAAGATAGAGGTTAACAGAAATTGACTTTTTGACCTTACTACGCTTAGAGTTCTTTTCATGAACCACTACAATTTCAATTTGAACCAATCATTCGACCTACAAACACATCTTGTTCTCTCTTTATCACACCAATAGTTTCAACCTCCCTTTCTCACACCTTTATGCTTATTTTCTTAAACTGCCATATTATGTGCCTGAACATCATTTTTGTGGATTTATAAAATTAGTATCATATGTTATATTTATGTTAGTTCTATTATATTTTTTTACACTGTTAAAATCCTTTAATTAATTAATAAAATAAAATAAATATCAAATGTTGGTAATCTTATACAGGATAAATCAACATACTGCAACGTGGTGGCCAACCTTCGATATAAGGCGACACGTAAAACAGAAGTCCTATTAACAATTGTGTACGCTTTGATACCAAATCTGTATTATAATAAGTGTTTGAAAATCATGCTCAAAATGATATATTAAAATTTAAATTGTGGTATTGATTTGTCAGAGTTTCCCACCGTCTAGCTCAGGTAATGTACTATTTACGTGAAACACTTCGAACACCAGCTTAACCTTTACCATACCGTGATAAAAAATACCCATATGCAGCCATGCTGTCGACTCGTATTACCGTAAATAAACAGAAATAAAAAATGTTTTTATTATCCTAAATGGTTTTAATAGCACTTATTTATTCTAAATATTGAAAAAAATAATGAATATAATAACATTATTTAGACCATTCAATAAGTCCTGTACAATGCGTCCTTCCTTCTTATCTCTCTTCATTTAATTAGTGAGACAAAGACATAATTATATTCTTATGTTTGTTATTCTTTTCACTGTGAAAATAATCTGTGGTCTCTTTCTGTAATATCTATCACAAATGGTATTTTTATCAACGTATTAATTTTACAACGGATTAAATTGAAAATAATTATTTTCGTACTAGACCTGTGTTACTGCGTGGTTTGGGAAGGGTTAATAACACTCCTTTATTACATCCCCCTCCATTCGTCTGTTGGTTCAGCCGTGCTTTTGTGCTGCCACATTGCGGATGGCGCATCGGCTCGTCCCAAATTCTGGACGTCTCCTTTGTGACTGAGGCGTTTCGTCACTAGCCTCTGTGTTATCGAATAAATATTGATTTATCCAAATCCGTATTTTAAAATGTTAAATATTGTATATACATACCGCAAAATCACATAACATTATTCCAGGAACACAAATTTGTTTCAAATTCCCACATTTTATTTAAAACGCTCTAATCAATTTTTAAAATTAATAAATCATATAAGTATGCTCTTCAAATTTTAAATATTATGCTTTGTCACGTGATTTGATGACAAAAAATGTTATTTGGCATTATAATCCTCAACTAGAAAAAAGTATTTTTAATAAGGAATGAGGTTAGAATCTAACACGAGGCAACAGATTTGGCAAATATGATGTTTTCTAGAATTTTTACAAATATATATATATATATTCCTGTAAAATTGATTGGCCTGATTTCAAAAATGAAAAATAAATTATCCGGTCGCAAGTATTTAAAAAGTTATTTATCATTTAATACATTTTATCTGTGTAATAATAATAAGTAATCACTGCTCGGATTTCTGAAAAATGTGTGGTTTCCTATAAAATACAGTATTCTATATCAAAATAAGCAAAAGTCAAAAATAAGAAAAAATTTGTTTCGTAAAAAAATTATAAGATTAAAGTGACTAACCTAACGTAACCGAAATAGTATAAATATTAAAATCTCTCAGAAAACGAGCATTTTTAAAAAAAATCTTAGAATTTAGTATAATATATTCACTTGTGTATGATTTAAATGAATTCGTCATATCCACAGATGAAGCGTTTCATATGTCAAAATGTATGAATGAAAATTCGAGACTTTAGCAATAATACTTGCGACCGGAAAGTGCTCAATTCTAGTTTGCGAAATAAACTAAATTAATTTTTGGAACACAAATTTGTTACAATTTTTATAAGTAGGTATGGTAAAAAATACTGAACTTATTTTCGTTGTATTATTCGATTCTAATAATCGATCGATCTGTTTAAGCATCTCGAAGCCAGTAACTAGCCAGTGTAATTGGGTAGTACTCGGTTCTCCGCGAAGATTGACGAAGTGACGACCTCTGTTAATCAATAACAAGAAGCTGTATTTCGAAATTGGAAGTTTCTTACCATCGGACCGTGTACAATTTGAGCCGAATTATAATATTATTAATTTGTCTACGGAGCAACATTAACACGAGTTTATTTTACGCCCCGCCAAACACTATAATACAAAACATTTTTTACGAATCATCATTTATGTATAAGCCAAGTAGGATAGCATTGTTTTGTATCAGCCGAATAGGATAGTATTATTTTTATATTATATAATATTTTTCGAACGATATAATAAATCAACTTCGGAAATTTCATCAAAATGACATTCATTTTAAGTGCTTTATTGTTGACTTGACCACAGCGGGTTTTCCCAGAACAAAAACAGAAATTTAAATAAGTGTTACATCAATATTTATTTGACATTTTCATATACTTGGAAGAGACATTTCATTCGTCCAATTCTACGGTGAACATAATTTGGAGTCTGTTTCCAGGCAGTTGACTCGGATAGGGGAAACTGAAAAATTGCGAACTCGCGAGATTCTCGCGATATTGCTTTTATCCGTCGATGGCTTTTGAGATAATGAAAATGGCGCCGGGAGTCCCAGACCCGCGCCCGTTCGTTTCTATCGACTTCTATTTGATTTCAAAATATAATTCAGAGTGTCTCGTTCTGTCATTGAATCGAGATGGTATTGAATAAAAGACTCAAATTAGTTTCTTATAACATTTAACAAATACACAAACAGCTCGTTTATTTTTAATTTTTTTTTTAAAAAAAGATTATCTTATAAATACAATCCCTATATGTTTGTCGTAAATGAAAAATTGAACGGATAATTCATATATTTCATCGAAGAGATGAGTCTAATTGGTTTTATAACCTTTTTGTTTTGAAGATATTTTTTTTTCAAAATTAAAATGGTCCATTTATATTGTCAAAAATTTGAATGAATTGTAGCAGTAAAATTTTTAATACAAATTAAATAAATCAACTAAATAAACATACATAACAAATCTATCTGTCGAAAAAATATTTAGTTGCTACCGGGATACGAACCTGGACTCGTCCTATCCGGGGAAGCGCGTTCACCATTTCGCTATAGCAATCGTATATATTTTCGACAAATTTTAAACTTATTTCTGTAAATATACTATCATTCGGATGATATAGTAACCCACGTCCATTCCTTCTGGCATCTCACTCTTCCCTTGCCTGGACTAATTTTTTTAAAATTTCTCTTTAGGGACTGCGGAAAACAATGACACCCTCATCCCTTACTATTTCGATGTAGCCATAAAAATTACGAAAATATAGGCTCAAATTATCGTTGTGAACATGTCGATGATATAGAAAGTTACAATTTTTATTGCGAGGTCGCCGCGTCGCTGATTGGAGAAAATTATGATTACAAAATTGATTCTAATGTTAAGAACATTAATCTAATAGGATTAAAACCATCTAATCATTTAATCTCATAAAAAACTCGTTTAGCTCGTTGAGTACTGATTTAACATTGTCCACTGAATTGATACAATAAATTGGTCAAATAACAATGACATAACATTTAACTGAGTAAGCCTTAATATTTTCTATGTGTTATGTTAGTAAGTATCTCTAATAAGCATGACGGTAGCCACTTCAAAATGGCCATGAAAGTAACTACATTTTTTCTACGTCATAAGAGACGTGACCAACTTACGAAAGAAATTAGTAAAATAAGGCACATTACTCTAAAATTCCCAAACATTTATATAAATAAATATTTTGTATTTTTAATTATTATGTCAGATGAATTTTGTAGTTTTGTTTAATACTATCGATTTAAAACACCACGTAGCCGTTTTGTGAGCTGTAAATTGTAGCTGTTATAATTCTATTAATTTTTAACACTTTATTAAATTTTTCTTAGTGCAGATTTATCTCCATAATTTTGCCTTCAAGATTATAAGAAAATATATTCCATATATACAAGAATTTTAAGGCAATTTAATGCACGCGGAAAATGAATTTAATGATGGCAAATAACATTCTGTTTATTAGTTTTAAATTAGTGTAAAGGTCCTATCTAAGTAATATTTAAAAAAAAGTTTAACTTCTGATATAAATGAATAATAAAAACTCATATTTTCATAAAAAACGCGAAAATATGATTTCTTGTTGAAAGGGAAACTTTTAAATTGATTGGTTGATGTATTAATATATGTAGATGTATGGTTCTATTTTTACGGAGGGCGGTTTCGAAGTCTTCTGGACCCGATCGAAGAAAATTTGTTAAAATTTTCCGAAAGTTGCGTCACGAGACCCTTTGCAATAGATAGACATTTATCTAAACACTACCTTCCCGAATATTCCGCATTGCCGCTGGTCATATTCCCGAATGTGCCGCAATGCGGTTGAGGGTCACTCTCCTCACTTTTCAGCGGGTCAGCTTCAACGTTTCGCAACAAAACTGACCCCGTGACCTGGGAAGTACAGACATCGAGCGCGTGACATCATACCTCGTCAATGATGATGTTGTTACGCGTTCCGTTGGCATTGAAACATTGCAAGTGGTATGCGAATGTACAAGTGTCTATATACTGTACACATTATGTACGTACGCAGGTGGCGCACTCATTTTTTGGGGGTTGGTGGTTGGGGTTTTTGGGAGATAACAACCCCTCGCTTTGTTGTTAGGTTGCGTGTTTTATTTAATATACATAAGTACCTATATACAAAATGTAAGTTCAATAACATTTTATGTAATATTTTAGGCTGTGGCGGTTTGTGTTTATAATTAATATAATAATTGGTATATATATAATATTTACAATTTACATTGCACATATTGAGTCAAAAATCTTTCCATTTTATCAGATTTTAGCATCTAGAACATATAGTTTTTGAGCTCACGAGTACAAAAGATTTTCCAAATTCCTTTGATGATATATAGAAAAAACCTCTAATTACAAAAATCTATCAAAATTTAAAACCCCCCGAATCTGTGAGCGCCTCTGATTCGAATAGTTTTATTAAGCGAGGACATTTATATTCAAGGTTCACTACAATAATGGTTTAACTTGAAATTAGATTATACAATATTGTGTGAATAATTGATTCAGAAATAAACCCTGTAAGCATGAAATATAAATACTACATATTGCAGAAGATCTCTTGACTCAATTTCCGGAAAATTTCAATACACTTTCTCACTTTCTTTAATGATGACCAGGAGAGAGTTTATTTATGTGTACCTGTATATATATAGTATATCGTTATAATATATAGTATATATTATAAAGGAATAATAACGGATTTTGTGGACAAGATGACTCATCCGGAGTTTTTATAAGGTTCTGAAATCGGCCTTATGAATATATCGGCTAAGTTCGTTAGTCAGCCTGATTCGCATTCATCCTGTATCAAAATTGTTGGTGAAAAAAAATCGTTACTAGTTGAAAGGGATTTTCCTTTCATTTCACACACAGACGAAATGTATCTGATTCTTGCGGTCATTGCCGGTTTTTTTTTTTGTTACCGAATGAGTTAACTTCGGTCCAGGTAATTTTACGCATCAAAAATATGCACACCACTTATTAAGATATAATATTTACTGGAGACCGGGCGTAAAGAACGGTACAAAGTTCAGCGTTGAATCATCATCGCGTGTGTTTCGCTTGCGCATTAGTATCAGTACATACGTACCTTTACTGACTCTCAGAGATCAAAGTCTCATTGAGAGATCATCGTGGACACGGGCCTTGAGATGTAACTGTAATTAAATGGTTTAAGTGAGATGGGGCCAACATTGATATCATGATTACACGCTCCAAATTATCCTCCAGCCCGTTTCCCGCAAATGAACTGGCCACCAAACTTATTCGATTTAAACTTTCTAGAATTTTTCTTTTGTGATTATTTAAATGATAACCAAAGATCCTGGAAAATGATTAATACAGACAACTAACTGTCGTAAAAAACCAAGTTTGGAAAGGATAAACCCGGCTCTCATTATAGACAATATCTTTAGCGTGAAGTGATGTTTCTATAAGAAGTACAATTTTTTATATAACAAATACATACACACACTTTTTATTAAGTTTTTATTTTAGTAAATTGTACAAAGGTACTATAAATTAATATGAAATATTTATCAGCATATTTGTTGATGTAACATTATCAAAGCAAAGTCAAATTATTTCCAAATATATTTTAATTATGCAATGTTTTTTGTCACCGGTTATAATAAGACCTTAAAAATTTACTGTTTCCGAGGTAAGTTTGTAGACCTCCATAATCATATATGTGAAAATAAAACACTTGTTTTTTTATTCTACTCGTTTAATTTATTTGAGACGCGTTTCATGACCTTAGAAATTGTTCCAAGATTAGTCTCGATATATGAGAATCCATCATAATATGATGCTTTCCCGTCTACATCGGGGATTTTCTAGATGCCGGCTTCAGTAGTATCATTATGACCGTATAGTGCTTGATTAAACTCTAAAAACGAACGTGTTTTTAATATCTCTAGGTTAACATAACTTAAATGTTTTCTCTTTTATATATATTCAATAACAGTATCTAAATATATATTTAATTTGAAATGAAGTGTACATTGTCTTTATTACGATTAAGAAAAAAAATCACATTTTAGCGAAATCGTGAATTGACATCTGTTATTTTTTTTTGTCTATGGTAAGGGAGATATCTTATAGAAATTGTCTGTTGTCTGCAAGTTTAATATTAAACAAATATAATGGTGAAAATATAAAATAGTAAAAACTATAAGCATTGTCACTAAAATAAATATTAATATTTAATTTTAGTTTGTAAGATATACATACGTATAAAAATATTCTTGGGGATTTGAATGTAGCTATAGTTGAACCATATATAATATCTTTTTAAATCACGTAATCTATCAATAATTTTTCAAATACGTTTTTAATTAATTTCTTTTTTTCTTTTCATCTACAATATATATTATATACCTATTTGTGTATTTATAATTATTTCGAGCTCAATTCGTATATTTTATGTTTATTAGTTTTTTTTTTGTTATTAGATCTTGGGCCACATTCGGGTGTGTCTGATGAAATAATGCGCTGAAGCATCGGGAAATAAAAGTGGACATTGTTGGGTGACCAAAAGTGTCAAGGGCACGGCCCGACCTTCCGGTCATTAGATAGCTTCTGCGTGTCAGCTTTGTGAAGGGCAAATATATTTAAAGTTTGTATGTAACGCAACGCTATCGATTACTCCATGTTGTATTACTTCCTTCCGATTGTTATGTTTGTTGTCTAATAAAGTACAATGTAAAGATCAACAGTGTAAAAATATGTAAAAAAAATTGGTATCATGTAGAGAAGCGATCCACAAAAGGGTTCTATTTAGTGATGGTAAAATCTTTATTTTAACCGTGATTGTGACTGTGACTGGTATACTAAAAAGAAAGCTTCCAAAAGTTAAATCTTACTTAAAAATCATTGTTAAATCTCAGTTACCAATCAGTGGTACAATCACAGTCACGTAATGGTTTAGCATCACTAGTTCTATTCATAGACTACCAGATATATAGACATGAACTAACGCGAATTCCTTGTTTCAATATTTTCACTTTGGTACCACTTACGCAATCAAATAGCTCCTCGAACTTTTTAAAATATATGACCGAAAATTTAAACGCTGACAATACGATATGCATTGATATAAATAATACATCTTGTTTATACAAAGATTTAATTTTCGAAGAGTAAATACTTTAACTGTTGCATAAATGTGTCATAAACTATCGGATTCATGTTTCTACAAAGAATGTGTGTAGAATGCTCCACGTCCCGCAACTAATATTTCAAACCCCTCTTCTATATGTACACTTTATTTCATGTTTATTCATTTACTGGTCTGTGGTTCTATTCTTAAAAAATGCTTCGCGTCAGATAAACAAAATAAAAATAAAAAATCAAAATATAATTTTCAAAAGACGTCTAACATTAAAGGCACATGTCACAACACTTTCTTGACACAAAATGTCATTATTATTTATACAATAATACTGTATTTTCGAAACCATTCCTCCCGGTAAAAATTATTTGCTCTTGGTTCAATGTTTAGTTATTGTTTTTTTTTTTTCAGACACTTTGATGATACCGATAATAATTATTCAAATTACGTCGCGTAATCAGATGCCGACAAACAAACAGAGTTCGAATGTTGTTTGCGTGTGAAATAGTGACAGGAGTGTCATCAGTGCCTGGCCTAGAGAGAGAGGAGGATATTTGGTTACCTATCGTAGATTTAAAAAGCGCAGGGATATGGGTTCTGTACAAGGTTACGAAAAAATATAGTATACGCGTAGTAGAATATATATTTATAATCACTTGAACATATAAAGAAGCGTTTTGCACATGGGAATAATGTATATAGTGACCAAAATCGACCAGCTTGTAAAATTCCACGGAATTGCACGTAGTTAATATATTATAATAAATACAACTTAAACGAATCAATTACAAAGATATACAAAAAAAAAACTATTTATCGAAAAAATATTTGGTTAGATTCTTATATAGATTAATTTGATTTGTATTAAAAATACCACATAACTAATTGTAACGTTACAACAAAAATGTGTTTTTATACGAGTATCACAGGAAAGTTTCCTCGATAAGACGCCGCGTTCCCGAAATGTTTCTATAAATTGGGAAAAAATGATCGAAATAAGGAATACATTATAATATGGGAAACCAGGAATACGGAGAATTTAGTGGTGATTTGGAATTACACAGCTCATAATATATGTATATATGGGTACTGTGAGCTTTGACATCATTTTCAAGAGACTAAAACGCCCACTGCTTAATGTTTCAGCAACGCCAGACTCATATTTGGTCAGAGTGCTCATCAAATGTGACTGTGGATGCGCACAGAAGCTCAAGCGTGAGAATATTACATGATTCTTTTACAAAATTTACGATTATTATTATGATTCAGAGTCAAATAGAGGTATTTAAAATTTAAGCTTTTTTTACTATCCAAAAACTGGCCCTAAGAGAAGGTACCAGATTCCAGCTTGGTGTCAACAATTCACACTTTGAAGAGCAATCAATTGTTCCAAGATGTTCCACAGATAATTTTGAAAGGGTGGGAGAAAGGGTCAACATTTTTGCATGGCTGGATGATTTCAATTTAACTGAGACTAAAATTGTCCTCGAAACAATAACTGCTAACAAATTCTAGACCTTAGTTCGTTAAAAATAGTACACCTTAAAAAAAATCACCTTTAATAGCATTCTAAAATTTAATATTCAATTTGACATTTCAATATTATCTGAATGTTGGGGTATTCCAAAAGTATTAGTAGATTACACCGATTTAAATTTAAATCAAAATTATGGTTTGTTAGCTTAAGTTGGGCATGGTTTGAATGTCAGTTATGTGGAACCTTCATTAATAAGGCAAATTGTCTTAGAATAAACAGCGATTATTTGTGTCATAAACCTTTCGGAAAATTTGGGTGTCTTTTAATGTTTATTTATTTTGTTAAAATGATGCGCGGAGAACTCTGTATTGTGCGCGGCTGCACAGCCGCTTATAGAGAACACTGACTGGACTGTACTACACTAATGTTAAATTAGTGTATAATGTGATTATTATTATATTTATATTTAAATATTTCATCTAATACGTCATTTTTGAAGGGTCACAGCCAGTCGACGTTAAAGCGATTATCTCAACAACATACCGATAAATGTTCACATGCAGTGTAGGTACATTCACCCACATCAGGGATATGTGTTCCTTGAACACTAAAACATTAATACTTAATACAACGAGAGCGAGTCAGGCTCCCGACGCCAGATGTACCGGTGTCGCGTCTATTGTTTCATCTTTTGTTAGAAACGCCCGGAACAGCCGCGACCTGAACTGAACCGTTCATTGTGTTCGCTTTATAGTTTACAGTTACGAGCGAGTTACGTACTTTTATACATTTTATATACACCATTGTCGAAATTTGAAAATTCGGTTCTACGATATGTATAATAACTAGCTGAAAGTAAGGGGCGCGCCCGCTCAACTGTACTATATACTTATTCTCTAAGTAATCATAACTATACCATAATTTATTACTACGGTAGGCGCTAGGAGCCCACGCCGGCTGAAAATAGAGGGAGATTTCACTAAATACATTGATTTCTGTCTTTGGTAAATTAAATATTAAAAAGACTCGGGGTTTAACCCTCCCGCCCTCGGATCAGATTCTGATTTCTGAACCTGACGTCTCGACCGATTTTAGTACACGCGTTGATATTGTACAATAAATGTACAGCTGTGCAACACGATACGGGTTACGTGGGTTTTTGAAAAAATCATGTATATAAAATAAAAATTCATCATGTTCATGCACGCTTTGATCCAATGGCTTGTCACATTTAAAAAGTGTGTCAAAATATGCTTTTCTGTTCTTTCTTTCAATTCTTTCAAAATATATTTACTTTTAAAATTAGCAATATTAACTTATTATTATTAACCATTTATTAACCACTTAATTGTTTTTTTTATAAATTAATAGATTCTGGTAAAGAAACAATAATATATGTTTTAGTTAGTTATGACATCCTGAAGAAGAAAATGGTATTTTTCGAAACCGGTAGATGTATTTAAACTCAATTAAGTGGTTAATAAAACAAAGATAATAAATCAAAATACAAAATATATTTAACTATTCACACTTGTGCTTGGATTATAATAATTATTTACTAGATATTTTTGTATTTAATCAAAGTAAAGTAAATAAATGTAATATTATAAAATTAGAGCAACTACGCCGCTGCGTTGTGGGGATGTATAAATGTAAAAAGGTACCAACTAAATGGCGAATAGTAATTAAATTACGGTATGCGAAACGCGTAACTGTTAGTGCGGTGGCTTATTTTGTGTGTAAATTATTTCGGCGCGCGGAGTGTGCTTTTTATTTCGGACTCCGGAATGACATAAATGTCTTTGGCATGTTTTAGCGGTCGGACATGTTTTTCTGAACAATGTTTCGTACGTCGAGGTGCTCTTGAAAGCGCACGGGGTGTGAGATCAGGTAGGTTAGAGTATAATATACAGCGGTAATATAATACGGCCTACCCCATGCGGTTTTTTTTATTTTTATAAATGATACGATACGATAGATACGCGCACAGAATATCACAGTCGCAAATATTCTTACTTTTAAGAGGAATACATTTTTGTTGTGGAGTTGCATTTTCAGCACACGGTTCTGTGGTATTAAAAAAAAAATTCTACCTATCGAAAAAATATTTAGTTGCTTCCAGGATTCGAACCTGGACCTCTTCCTATCCGGGGAAGCGTTTTTTTTCATTTTATATAGTAGATGTATCAATTAGAAATATTACTGAATATATGTCGAAAACATATTCGATTGCTACAGTGAAAATGGAGAACCCGCTTCCCCGGATAGGAAGAAGTTCAGATTCGAATTCCGGTAGCAACTAAATATTTTTTTTTGTATGTATTTCAAGTCGATTAATTTAATTAGTATTTTTTACTATTTTCGAATTAAGCTAATCGTTCGAGCTACTAAAATAAGATTATCTTGAAGTCTTCCTGGACTCGGTCCACGAGTAGGTAGTTGATCACTAGGCGAGTGAGTGCCTTACCGTTAGACTAAACATACTTCGCTTTTATGGTATATGCTTTTATTATAACATATGCTTTGACCCTACACACATGCTTTATTCATATAAGCTCACGATTGAAACATACGCAGTTATTTTGTCCATAGATATTAATATTTTTAGACGTCATGATTTAAACGAACTCGTTCCCTTTTCAGTTTGATCGAGTGACCTCCGAGCAGCCGCCATGACGTCACCGTCGTTGAACAAGAACGGGGAGAAGCCGAAGAACGGAGACAAGAAGTCTCCCGCCAAGGGAGACCCGCGGACCCCCACCAAGGGGCCGGCCGCGCAGCAGCCGACTGAGGCGGAGCCGCGCACTTCCGAGATGTTCGGCTGGCTCCGTGTCTTCAAGATGGCAGACCTCATGCTGAGGCAAGGGTGTTAAGCGGAAGATAGCCAAAATGAATGATGTGCAATTTATTTATGAGGGTTTTATCTGATTTTATCACAATTTTGATTTAAGTATCATTTATTATTATTGTACAATAATGATGCCTATTTATGTTATGTTTCATAAAATGAGTTAGGTTTCTGTTGTGGTTCGGCTGATCTTCGAGTCTGCCGCGCGTCAGCCGAGTTTGGTTACTTTAGCAGTCATCAATATTTTAAACATGTCTCGTTAATGGACCCAGTCAACGGATTTATCTGGCGAGTGACATTTTTTTGCCATTTCGACCCCTTAGAATAACAAGGTTCCAACTAACATTTTGGGCTAATTTGAGTTATTTCGTTAAAGGGATTCCAAATGCATTATTCTTTATTTCTTCCATACACACCAACTCTATTTAACGGATATAGCAAGAGCTGAAAGTTTCAACTGCATCAGTTATTTATTTCAATTTATGGATCATTATTGTTAATTTACAATGTTTTTTATTTATTTTTAATTTCCCTCATCTCACAGTGGTCATTGATAATACTGAAAATAAGTTAAGACCTTAAAACTGATCATATTTGCATACTTAAAACAAAACACATATGAATATATGTTGAAATTCAATCGACACTTTTGAGCTCATTATCTCAAAACAGTGTCAGTGTCAGATGGAACCTTGTTATTCTGAGGGGTCGATTTGCAGTGGTCTGAAATATCTCTGATCCAAGAACGAGAGAGTTGAGAGGAATGTGTGTACTCTGGTGTATGGGAATATTTGTTTTCATTCCGTGGGGGGTAGCTTTACTGTTTACTGTTCGCGTTGAGGATCTTTACCACGTTTCTTGGATAGTAACCGACAACGTGACAAAGGTTTGTAGAATAAATATGAACACTGTAACAGTCCATCAAAAATGGTAACAGATAAACATTTGCGAATGCAATAGTCTTTTTTTTTTGTTTACAGAATTTATAAATGAAAAGGTAACATATATGTTCGAATTGCTCAGAAAATACATATTCAATGCACTTATGGTAATAGTAAATAAAAATATTATAAAAATATATATATTTAAAATGGTTGATTATATTATTCTGTTGCATTCTTGCTTTTTCCTAAAAACAGTCTATACAAAAATAGCATTTTATTTGATATATGTAACAATCGTTGTTAAAAATTTTATAAACATATAGATTTTAACAGTCAATAAATATATTTAATGATTCTTCAGTTTCATCCACGTTTATAGCGTCCAATCGTTACTCTCAATTAATTCTATACATATTCAGTTAAACAATGTTTTCGTTGAAGTTAATAAAATACTTTTATTTTAATAAATGTTTATATAATGTATTATGTATGCGTGATTATAAAAATACTGAAATCAACCATCGCTAGCGCAAAAATTTAGAAAACATTGCTAAGTATACAATACTTTTTTTTTTTAAATTTCTTAAATTAGGTACAACACTTTTATTGTACGTTTTGGAATAAACATACAATATAATTGGAGAAATTTTAAAAATAGACGATAGAGTATAGCAAATAAATAATTTTTGAAATAGATATTTTGCCAAAATTCTTAATAAAATTAAAATTCACCAAAAAATAGGTATTTATTGAATTTTTTTTTACGTCATGATATTGAAATACAAATCTAACATTTATCATAGATAATTAAATAATATTTTTAAGATACACCACATTTTTAGTGCACACTCGTACGATCCATTGAAAGGGCAATAATTTTTGAAAATTAGGCCTTAATTTGAATAGATTAAAAAATAATAATAAAGAGAACACCATTAATTACGGGCCGCCGTTAACGTTTTGTGCCATTTTCGTAATAATAAGCTTTTACATAATTAACCCCTTTCACAAAAGCTTTCCGGACGTCCGATTTAGATTGTTAAAGACACCTCGCAAATTATTCCAAGTAAATCGTGTTTAATATGGGCAGCAGTGTCTATGTATTATATAATAAAATCTTTATATATATATCTTACGTGAATATATTTATATTCACGTATGCGTATTTTATAATAGATAAACATTGAAAATTTAATAACGGATTTGCTATCATGGTTTGCTTGCTAAAAGTTTACCGTTTGGGTGGGCGGTGATGCGTTCCCTACACGTGTACAAATGAATTTACCTCTCTGTCCTGAATGGTTGTTACTTTTGTATCGTCCTCCTGCAAGACCACTATTCAGTGAATAAACGTTGCTTGATTTACCTTGTTACATGTTACACACCGACCCCTCCCATATAAAGTATTGCCATTTTTCATTATTCTAGTTTTATATTTTGCATGTTTTTTATACATAATAGAATACAATATATAAAAAAGAAATTCTGAAAGAAGGGGTCAACACCCTATCCCACATTCCTGCATCCATCCATTTCCTCTCCTCTCCCGTGCAAACTAACATAAATATTAAATAATGTAGTCAACCAAAGATTATCATAACGATGTTATCATTATTTCATACAATATTGGATCGTAGTATATATAAATTACTCAGAAACGAATTAAACAATTTCACAGAAAATTATTATTAGTGAGGTCTATGACATTATTATTACACGTATTGCCAAAATGTCGTCCAGAACATAAAAAAACCATACGTACTGACTGTCACAGGTTGGTCTACAAATGAATAATATATATGGTTATAATGATACCAATCAGTTCGGACACTTAATATTTTACTCTATTTCTTCCAGTAAAAATAATAATTATTATTATACTTAGAATAAAATTGTGTATTAACTAATTGCGACAAATTGGTCAATATTGAAGTAATTATTTACACATTTCAGAATATCTCGTTTAAAATAGAATTGAACCGCTTAAACTCTAGACTCGGTTGATTTAACAATTTGAAGTCTCTGAAGATGTTTTGATCGACAAAAAACGATACAACTCAAAGTAACCCCCAAACTATTATTTTATAGACAGGAAATGATGCATGATGATATTTTATATAGGATACATAGTTATTTAGACGGTTTAATGAAATTTATATTGATTTTGTCAATTAACTGTTTACAATATTAGTCGGTATATTTACGTATCGGTCAAATGTTAGCAAGTACTGAAGCATTAGTAATTTTTTAGTGGCTTTGAAATGTTGTTAAAAAAACAACAACAAATATTTTATAATGTTAATTCTCAGAATTTTCTGGATAGATTGTTAAAAAAAAAAGTTAACAAATATATTTTATTTTTAACCAACATGTAGTGTGTGTAGTGTATTAGCCCGGAATTGTATTATAATTATCATTTCAAATAATTTTGTCATTAAAAAGTATGTAGATATTAGATAAAATTATATTTCAATGTGTTACTTTTTGAATAACTGATGTCTTTTATTTATTACAATCTATTATTATGATTATTTTTCTCAAATTTCTAAAAGATTTTGATGAAAAAATTTCTATCAAATCAAACCGAATAATTTCTGCGTTAGGAAATATTATTATAAGATTCTATGTATTGTTAATTAAATATATAGTTGAAGGTAAATTAAGTGAAGTGTTTTATTTACAACATTGGTACTATTTCTTCATTTATCAAGCCTAACGTGACCTAACCTAACCTAACTATACCGGCATGAAGGGAAATCAATTAAAAAATAAAATAATTAATTTATTCCTAAATAAATATTTATTATTTAAACTAGGTTGTTTTCCCGCGCAGCTCGCCACCTGTACATACAATATGTAAGTATATAGGTTTCACTGACCTAGTACACAATATTTTATGGGTGGATACCCGAATAAATTACGAGCCGAAAATGTTCAAGGAGTATGTATAAATTATAACCGTTTCGGAAAATATTATTGTATGAGATTTTTACAAAATCATGTTAAGCTTTAAAACTACGCGCTTTGAAATAAATGTTTGAGAATTTGATCCGTTATTATTATACATCTTTGCTACAGGCCCTTAATAATATAATAAAATAGTCTGGCCACTAGAAGTTCCGTGACCTTTAGTTTTTTTGTATTCAATATTAATCGTAATAATTGCACAAATACGACTTTTGAAAAACATTTTTTGATTATTATTTTTTAATCTTAAAATATTACTATGCATGTATTATATATAAAATATGTAAATCTAATCTATGTACCTACACAATATGAAATAAAGCTATCAAAGATAGGATTACAGATATAAATAATATTATAAGATGAAATATCAAACACCGAAGAGAAATGAAACAAAATAAAAAAAACATTTTACGAAAATCTTTAGACACGTCGGATCAATATTATTTTAAACATTTTGTCTAGAATACATTTTAATAACGTAAATTGAATGTTTCTGATTTTTTAAACACCCAATAATTTTTACAAAACAAGTTTAGAGGAAGGAGGGTTTTAAATTTACAAAACGATTTCAAAGTGACGTTTCAATAAATTTTGAGGGACAAAGTTGACCAAGTTTTCCCAGTCTGTCATCCAGTAAATTGCTTGCAAAACTAATGTATAATAATACTTTTAAGTAAGTATGTTATTATTATTATTATTAATAAATTATATTACTCATAAATATTAAATAATAAACTTAACTATGTAATATTCTTATTAGGTACCTACTACAAGAAAATCTTATTGCTTAGGTAAGTAGGTAGGCATCGGTAAGACACATTATATATTCACAAGTCTTTGATTCTGACTTTTAAATATATTTTTTTAAAATTTGCATTAATCTATAATAATAATTAAACTTCACCGTTTTTATATTTCATTTTTTAAGTGATTTAAAACATCGTGTGCCAGGGGCGGAGACTAGGTGTTTTAGCATTCGGGTCAGTAAAAGAATTCCTCCCAAATATACTTTAATAGAGATTTTTTTGTTGAATATTATTAACCATTGGTTCTAAACACTAAATTGTTACTACTTGAAAGACGTTAGAAAAATTACCAATTTAATTTTTCTCACATTTAACGTCCCAATCTGTTATTCCTCCCTTGTTCTTTCCACTCCTAAACAATACTTTTCCTATTTTTAATTTTTTTAAATAGATTCTGGTAAAGAAACAATAATATATGTTTTAGTTAGTTATGACATCCTGAAGAAGGAAATGGTATTTTTCGAAACCGGTAGATGTATTTAAACTCAATTAAGTGGTTAATAAAACAAAGATAATAAATAAAAATACGAATTTTAAATACAAAGTTAATATTGCTAATTTTAAAAGTATAAAAATACTTTTTCTTATTAAGGAGAACACATTTTTGCTGCGAAGTTACATTTTCAGAATCTATGTTCTGTGGTATTTTAATACAAATTAAATTAATCAATTAGGATAGGGAGAGGTCCAGGTTCGAATCTCGGCAGCAACTAAATGTTTTTTCGATAGATAGATTTTTTTCTGTATATCTTTGTAATTGATTCATTTAATTAGTATTAAAATACTCTTTCTGTTACATACTCTAAATAAACGTACTTAATATCACAACATATGAGTATTTATATCTATATTATATTAAAAGGAATTTTCAATGGTGTGTTCAGTCATCATAATTTAGTCCGCCATTGGCCATCGATATAGAAAAAGCTTCCAGTTATTAAAGCTGCAAAAGTGATAATTTAATTTATATAGTAATGTATAGATGGCACTAACAAAATAATCCAGCGATGAAGTTGCTGACATTTTTAATTAATTTTAAATGCGATGAACATATGAGTAAGTTTCAGTAGCATACGACATTTTTTTTTTGAATAAAGTCAGAAATGAGATTTTGAAAATTGGTTGAATTGTAAAAATTTCCAAAATTTTCTTTCTCCTTCCCGCCTCCGAAAGATTCATGGTCGATGAAACTGAACGGTGTACATTTTTTGTTTGAAAAACTATAATTGATAATTTCTATTAAGTACGACAAAAACAAGATATTTTGATAATCTAGTAACTGCAGAGAATGGTGATATAATGCAAAAGGAGCATTTACTACCAAGCTTTCTTACGAAGAGCTTTGTGAAACGATACATAGATGTCAATATTGGGGATTCCGTGTAGGTGGTACCATGAACATTTTACATGTAGCGGAACACAATATTATAGGAGTTGAAAGAGCAAAAGATCATAACCCCGTTAATATTAATCTCAGTGGCGTAACTATGCTAATGTAGCCAATGCAGTGCATTGGGGCCCGCGCTACAACAAAAGTTCACGCTCTACAATCCATTTGAAAAGTGTCGATACCTTTCCCAGCGTTAATACTAATCCACAGCAAGAAAATTAATAATACAATTTAAAAAATCGTTTCTCACGTATACTGTAAGAATAAATGAAAACATTATCGATGTATACAGTAGCAGTGCTCCACTGTGTCTGTGTCGGGTTAGGGAACGCCGTAAAGTGAAAATTGCCTTAGAGCAAATCAAGTATTTATTAAATTTCTTGCAATTTACGCGTAAATGCCTCGTAAACTATAAATATTATATAAGACAAGAGACTAATTTTGTTCTTACTATTTAATGGATAAACGACGCAGTAGAGGAGAGGGTAGTAATATAGAACCCCTGTTTGTTTTTTGGTGTTTAAGCAGTAGTATTTTCTCGAAAAGGTGAAATACTAGCATTTTTTTGAATTCTATACTAATCACATAGCAGTTATAAAAATACAGAAAAATAATAAACGTTTATGAATTTATTTAGAATAAGTCAAATAATCAAATTTTACAAGTGTGCATTTAATGTGGAACCCAGGGTCCCATATTACATGTATGGAAGAATTTCCATTTTATTAGATTCATTTTAAATTTAAAAAATCACAAATATAATAATTATGTTCACACTCAAGATGCGCCCATGTGATATGTGCAGTATTCTATCCGTGTCTGTCCAATTGTGTCCTGGGCATAAATCAGGTCGCAAAATATGCAGCATACATTATCAGCTTGGGGCAATCTTCTTCTGAATCATCAGACCTATCTTGCAATTGAACCTGATCAGTATCTGAATTATCAGAATTTTCAATAGATTGAGAAATCGTTGAACTTGCTACTGCACCTCTACGGCCTTTTCCTTTAACACGCACGCGGCAATTTCCTATTTTAGTAATTTTATTCAGAGATTCTTGCAAGCATTTCTTATATGGAGATCCACAATGGCACAGGTTGCTTTTCTCTTTCGAAACACCAGCAGCTACAATGAGTGACGTCATTACCTCAGAACAAAATAAGTCAATTAGAATAATATTGTAAACATTTATTATGGAACCCGGTTCCATATTGATCACACCTAAGGGGTACCATACATACATACATGTAATCATTATGATTAACCGTAGAAAAATGAACTCATATTAAATTAAAAATAAACATAATTTACCCGTTTTGGTTGTAAAGAACACTATTAGCCGCTAAAGTTGTCGCTCACTGTGAATCGTTCTTAATATTTTTATGTGATACAACGTGTATGTCATATTCCGGCTACCTACCTTCTTATCCTTCTTACTTAATACTATTACTACCTACTTACTTTACGGCTTATCAAAGTAGATACAACTTATACAAGTTAAATTCATACCCACAGATTATTATTGTATTCGTTTCTGTTTTTTTACTTTGAGTAACAGGTCGGGCCAACGAACTCGGTACTTGGAAGCCCACTTGAGATACCGAGGGTTGGTGTTTAGGTTAACCAGCGGGTTCAATGAACCCATAAAAACTATTGGGACTAAAATCTTACGTTAAAACAAAACATGTTTATATTAACCAAGAACAAAAGATTATAGATAATAAAGCTATAGCTAGCAGATCACTGTGTTTTGTGTTCTTCTTAAATAAATAAATAATTTTCTCTTGCGAAGTATACAAAGGATGCACTTTTCCTTTAAATTCGATACTACGCTGGTGCGAGAATTATAATTTGTATACTAAAAGTGTCCTGGTGCGATAGTGGTAGTTTAGTTCATATAGTATAGACATCTTTAAAATAATTACGGGGTTTTTTAATAGATGTCATGAGTAGTTTCATTATAAAATAAGGATTCCATATTAAGAGCTGGTTCCATATTATTATCTTCTCTACTAATATTCGAATATCTTATATACAATACTTATTTAGGCCCAATACTCATTGGGGCCCAATTTTTGTAGTTACGCCACCGATTAATCTTAAGCAAATAATAAAAATAACACTTTCGCACGTGGACGAAATCTACCTAATACTTGGGAACAGTGCCGGAAATGCCTATTTTATTAGATTCATTAAATGCTTGATTGTTTTTATTTTGAAAAATATTTTTGATCGAATGAAATCTGAAAAATCATTTTAAGTTACATTCACTTCCCCAGCCCAAAAAGCCAATATTCTCTATCATCCGCATCCTGCTGCTTCCTTCGATTCTCCTTTCATCATCGGCCCAGAGAGTTGGAAACGATCTACGTTTCGGCGTCACATTGCCATTTCTGGAGTGTTACGGGGGAACTACATCTTCTAGTTTGGTTCATCTGTAAGTGTCAGCATTGTCCGTTCTATGGCTCGCTGGGATATCTTCAACTAGTGGATGGAGTATTTTGAAGTATTCACTTTTTAGCATCGTGGGTTGGGAATGTTCGGCAGGTGCAATCCGTGTGTTCTCAATTCTCGAACGTGTGGGGACAGGAAGGAAGCTGAGATTGGAGTCAAAGACTGAAGCCTAGTTTGGACAAAATGTAAGAATCGGAAGCAAACTTCATTCTCCCCTTATTGCTATGTATAATATATCTATAATATGCTATGTGTATTATAAGCAGTGTCTCGGATTCGACCGTTAAAGTGGGGAGGGATAAGGGCTGAACCCTCTTGTCTCCGGATAAGCAGTGTGTATTATATACTCGTATTATACTGTGAATAATATCCATTTTACTTTCGATGGATTCCAACTCCTGCATTTAGGTGATTTGCAAGTACATACCTAGTAAGCAAACGCGGCATATTTTATTATTTTGTTATTAAGGAGAACATATTCTTATTGTGAAGTCTGTCTGTGATATTTTAAATACTAATTAAATGTATTAATTAGAAAGATATACATTTAATTTGTATTTATTATTTTATTGTTGAAGTTTTTCTATTGGAAGTTTTTTACAAACGAGTCGATTTTGAGATATTAATTGATTTGTGAATTATGCCTGTACTTTATTACTTGTAACTGTATTGTTATTTTCTGTACTTGTATGTAAACTTGCCTTTGTATATTTTTCTTAATTATTAATGGTAGTTACTTCCATTGCATAAATGCAAAAATAAATAAATAACAAAGACAAAAATACGCACGCTACGTGTATAATACGCGGAATGTAGCAAGCTTCGCGAAGTAAAATATTTCTACCTATTACTGTACCGGTGAGGTGGAAGGTGGAAGGTGGAACGACCATAAAACATGAAATGATGTCTGTGAGCCCCTTATTAAAGTATGTCCTCAAATAAAGCGGTTAAAGGGATTACGAATGGCACACATTCGGGATTAACAGCCGCTTAAGTGTGTGCTTTATTGGATTCATTAAATTCCCATTCAGGGCCGGTCTGATGATAATTGGTGCCCTTTCCAACATTAGATTACAAGTTACGAACGCAATAAATTATATTGAAAAATTAACGTTTCTGGTATTTCAAAAAATATTCTCTTTTACTGTATTTGGCAAGTAGACATCTATTTATGTTTTCGAGGCAAAGTAAGCTTAAGAAAAATATTGACAGATCTATTTGTATTTTATTAATTCATTTATTATTAATCTAGTGCATACATAGAGCATTATCAATTTTACCTAACCTAACCTAATAACCTTTTTGCTATAGCTTATCTTGCACACATTTGCTTAATTTAATTTTGTATTTATGTAATCTTCATCGCACTTTGCATCATTGATTTGGCATTCTTCATGAATGGCTGTCTCGTTCTGTGTACAACGTTGTTGATTTGTCTCAAGTTTTCTTATAAATTCTATATTGAAATACATTTTCTGTTTGAAGGTCATCATGCTAAGGTATCTTTTCCAGTACATTTTTAGATATTCGTTATTTCTTTGTCTGTAAGAATATTTGTTGTTTTTTTCTAATGGATATTAATCAGACCACGTGTAATCCATGGTTTTATTTTGAGGGTTGTTTTTTGCAAATTTCTGTTCATGTATTATTTATATGTTTTGCAAGTGTTTTTTCGAAATTTTTTGCACATAATTCAACCTCGTTTGCTTCAAGCGTTTCGTCCACATTTCTCTGGATAATTTGTATTTAAATTTTTCTGTGTTAATAATATTATATGTCGTTTTAATGTTTATTTTTTCTGTGACATTATTTGCGGTTATGTTATATATTAGTATACATATGTAGTGGTCAGTTATATTTGTTTTCCAAATTATTGCTGTCAGTTTTTTTATGTTGTTTGTTTCTTTGTTCAGCATTGTTCAAGACTCAGTTCTACTGAATCTTTTTTGTCTTGTATTTAGCGAAAAATCTAATTTTGCGCCTATTATGACTCCCTTATATTAAAATACTGGTCTATGTTCATTCCATTTTTTGATATGGATTGAGGAAAGTTTTCTAAAGGGATTGATTAATTTAGTATGCTTCAGAAGTTTTCTCCAATGATTGGTAAAGATTCTTTAATTAACTATATTGCAATTCCATCGAGACTTGGTTTTGATTTCATTTCATGTACTATTGCTTTTAATTAATTTTGAAAACTCATTTGAATACCACTTTATTGTGTTTCTCTTCTACATTTTCATCTATGTTAAAATTTACAGTTGGAATTAGTATTTTCATTAATTTCTTCCACGCTTCTTATAAAATATTTATTATTGCATGGAATAAAGAGAATGGAGCTTTCGCTAATAGTTGAGTTCTGACATATTTTTTCTCTCTTTATATAATATTTTAACAATTATTGATAATGCCCCCTCACTAGGATGATCTTGTGTCGAATACTTACATATAGAAGTGAAGCTTGAAGCTGATATGGCAAAATATGAATGAAAATACATAGAATACAAAATGGAAATGGTCGCTCAAGCTTATGTGTGAAGAATTATTCCATAGGCGACAACTCACAATAAAGTTTCTCCGAGGGAATATGCAGAGAGAAAAGAGCGCCACACCTTCTATACTGACAACATTTTCGTCTCATACACGTTCACACATGAGTTGAGGTTTTTACCAGGACCATCTTCCAGTATTTGGTTTTCCTGGCCATGTCAAGTTTTTTGCGGATGTTCTATATTTCTAGTACTCCAACAGTTTTGCGATATATATTATATTTCTTACCATTCTCTTCTCATTAATTCGTTCTGACGCGACCATTTTAAATTCTGTTCACTGCGCTAAGGGCAATTTTACATTCACGCATATTTTTTTGTAATATAATGTAAATTAAATGTCCCAACTCCTCCGCTTCTGCTTGCGTCCTCCTTCCAAGTCCTGACTTTGGGCTCTTGAATGCCTCTTCTGAGATACCTTCCCTGGGCTGCTCTGCGCCCAGACTCCTCTTCTTCGCCTTCCTGAGAAGCCTGATCGCTTCCTCGCCTTTCCAGTCACTGCTCCAACGCCTGCAGACTCTGACTAAGTCCAACTCTCTTCTGGTGACAACACCTTTTTTTTACGGTACGGTCCGTCCCCAATTCCTTCACTTTCTATGGTCCAAATTTCTCCGTCTTGCCTTTCCCAGCTGCGCCACTGTGAAAAGTGTTATTTGGTATATATATAACACGATCTTCATATATATAACACGATCTTCAGGTTTGACAAGACTTTATTATAAAACAACGCCACAAACGGGCAACCTAACTAGGTCTCTATGGGAAGCCGACTCTGTGTGCGTGTGCTCGCGCTGTAATCCCCGCCTCTGCCGACGCGACCCGTGGCGCCACCGAGCGCCACCGGCACGCGCACTTAACACGAGCAGGTGAGCCTGTCCTGTGTCTCACTTCCACTATACAGTTATGATACGAGTGATGAATATACAAATTAGAAGCCAATGCAATGCTAAATCACAGATAGATCACAGACGGGGACGAAAGATCTGGCGTAATCAAGTAAACCAAATATTGAAATTGGGCTCCGATAGAAGAGTTCATAATTGACATGGGTGTGTGAGAAGAATGGTATGCGAGGAAAATGAGCATCACCCTCCGCAAAGCGGCTTGACGATCAGTTAAATTGTAGCGCAGTCAGGCAGTTGCCCCCTCGCGCTGGGCCTGTTCTAACTGAAGGTTAAAGATAGGCGTAGATCGATGTGAGCAACCTTCGCAAAGTACTTAACACTCGCTAATCCGCGCATTTCACCGGGTGTCCCACTAAAACAGTCTAATTTGCATACTACGTCACCACTTCCTGCAGATTGGTGTGCCGAGGATAGCAATGTGTCGCCGAACTTTGGGAACAATTGTAATCTTCCGACTGCCTCTGACTAGAGACGCGCCCTGGGCTGGAGTGACGCGCGTCGCGGCACAACATGAGTTGACTAAAATTTTAGTTGAGACTTTCTTAATCAATTTGTTTTGTGTTCCAGTCAAACTGCAGTGAATTGTGTAGATTACTAGCATTAAAAGCTGGATTTGTCTGAGCTAGAGTCAATTCTAGTCCGAGTCGTAGTAGATACCCGAGGAATATCTTTATCCGATATAATACTCAGGAGTATATATCGCACATGATTGAAAGGTTGCCGAAGTGACGCCAATAAAGTGATGTGATAAGGACACAGGGCAGTTATTATAGTAATTCGGCGGAGCGACAGACAAACTTGGGATATATTTCAACAAACAAAAATTGTCATTTTTTTATATAATACTCCTTACTGGCGCCTGTTCCAGCTCGCTGAAATGGTGGGAAAAATATGAATGAATAATTGTATTGTTTGTAATGAAATAAAAGGAAGTATTTCGCGGGTCGGAATTAATTATCGATTCTCTCGCCGCAGTATCCCTAGAAATAATTATTTCGGTACTTCTCACTCGGTCCAATAATGTTCCTCCTATTCCTCCCCTAAGATACCCGATTTTGGCAGCCTGAATTCTTGATCTCGACCATGAATCATCACCCCATATGTATGGCGCACGGATTAGAATGACGCATCAGTATACACGTGTCTTAGCGACTCTGAGATTAAAGTCTTATCGAGAGATCATCGTGGAAACGGGCTTTAAAAAAAAACACATTTGGTGACCATGTATTAAAATGGAAATGTGAAATAGACAGAAGAATCGAGTCTGGTGGTGGTGTTTTACTTTATAATGCGGTGATAAAGAAACAAATTAAGTGTCAAGTCAAAACTTACTGTTTTTAGAACTGTATATAGGCCAATTCATGGTAAATATTTCCATATTAGATTATGTATTATGTAGTACAATGATTACGGCTAGCGATGTGTTACTTGGAATGCGATAATAACCTCATATGTAAATATGAAACTGACGATGTATAATATACAGTGGAACCTCGGTTTACGAACAATTCAGGTTATGAACAAAACATGTTTTAGTTTGCGAATAGAATTTCGGTTTACGAACAGGCAGGCAGTCTCAAATCTCACTATGGAAGAACTGGAGTAGCTTATAATGAGCAATAAAAGACGGCGACAAAGGAAATATTGTTTTCAAAGACTGATGAACGAAGATGTTCCTAGATCCTCGATCCACGTGATGTGCGCGAAGTGGAGTGAGGTGCAAAGATTTGTGGAAAAATATCACCTTGATGACCAGAAACCTGATGAACTTCAAGCACTCGATATTTTAATCCCGCCCCCTTCCAAACAATAACACTTTACTACATCTTTTGTAAGATAAGTTAAATTAAAGTTCCCAATTCCCTATACATTAAAACCGTGGATGTTTATTGCTTTTATAAGATTTCAAGCAAAAGGAATAAAAAAATAAAAATGATAAAGGGCCATTTCCTTAGGGTATTAAACAGATTAATACATTTTACATTGATTCTTATGGGAATAATTGTTTCGATTTACGAACAACTCGGTTTTCGAACAGTTTTACGGAACCACTTAAGTTCGTAAACCGAGGTTCCACTGTATAGGTATATTTATTAAAAAATATTTGCGGCGTTAACTATTGCAGAATATATATGGGCAACTCAGTTCGATAATAATCAATCACTGAATCGTGAAATCGTCAACACGTAAACAAAAACAATAATTTTTCATCTTATTGAATTGCTTTGCACATTTCGAAAACATTGAATTACTAGTAAACTACCCTTAACTAAGAAAACTTAGTGAATCATATTTAAGATTACATAGTTTATCCATCTCAATTAACATTATTTTTTAATTATTTTATTTATATTAATGAATTCTAGGTATAAAACGAATTCCTCTTTTAAACACTTCTTTCATTAAATTTTTTAGATCAATTTAATTGTTCTATTTTCGGAACAATTTGGCTAGGACCGTGACATATAATTCTTGGTTTTTATTATTATGCAATAAATATAGTCCCAGCTTTGTGACTAGTGGCTAAATTGAAAGGAGACCGATGCATTAGATCGGAGTGAAGTGTCAATTTTAAAAAAAATACGAAATAAGTGTTTTCACTTGTTTGTTGTGAAGACACATGTAAAAAAAAAGTGGTAAAAATTTAAAAAATTGAAATTGTTTCTGGATTGTACAACATCGTGTTATTGTGAATCTTTGTGTGAATGATCTGGCAAAAAGTTTGTTCGTTCGTTTTTCAATTTCCCATCGACGCGCTATCGATGGGCTTCGCATATTTCCAACATTGATGAACATTTTGAGTCTACCGTTCACGCCCCCCCCTACTCTATCGCCGCCAGGCTCTCTCAAAAGTTATGACATTATCTAAAGAATTGAGAACGGTGTATGTATATGGTATTTTAAAACTTTCCCGTATTGAACAAAAATTGATAACATTGATAGATAAATTCATAATTGTTTATTTTTGAAGGATAACTTCTTTGGCAAAAATGCTTTAAGGAAGTATTGCATCATCCACCTCGATCGCTGGCTCTTTTTCCATCACTGTACCAACTAATCTGTGTCATTATTAATGTTGGCGCGCTATACAGTTGTACCAAACCAATTTTGAAAAATCGATCTCTATCTTTTCCTTTGATCGAATTGGACAAAAATAACTAATAGATAATAAGAAGAATAAAATAAAATTAGTCATTGATTAAATCCATTATTTATTGTCGGATCTCTCAAGTTCCAAAAATATATTAAATAATTAAGAATATTATATTTCTACATAGATGGCAGCCCTGGTATGATATCGGTTAGTTGTCACGTAACAAATGTTTCCGTTCGACACTCGGCCATTCCCGTAATAATTTTTGATAGTTGTGTAACGCTCGTATTTTAAAAATATTTCTGTTTATCTTCATTTGACATAATATAATATTATTTTTATCCATACATATTCAACTTTTCATTTTGTCAAATATATTGGTTTTTTCCCATGCGATTAGGTACCTACTATATTTTTAGTATTTTAATGTTAAATTATGATTTACAGTGTTATTTTCTATCTAAATAAAAATTGATATGTTTCAATTTTGTGATTTAAACACTTCTTCAAACAACTCTTCTTCTTCTTCTTCTTCTTTCAAACAGGCAATCCACCCTTCAAGAGTGATTTGTGCCATTAAACAAGTTTAAACATTATTTCATAGAAAGCAGTACACCAATATTATAGAATAGGGAATATTGCGTTACAAGTTAATACCATTGACGTTCAAGAAACTTGCTATTATATAGCTTCAATGTGGCGAGTTGAGCGAAAGATGATGACACAAGTTAACCGGGAGTTGAAAATTACCACTGACAAGATTATTGTAAAAAAAACCTGCGATCCGCAATGGACAGGCAAAAAAGACATGGTCAAGGGTTTCCTCCTCGGCACCACATTCACACATTGGGGAAACAAAGAGTTAAAGAAATAATATAATTTGTAATGTAAATCTAAGAAAACGCAAGAATAAGAACTTAAAACACGCTCAGCAGAAACTCGTTTTTTTTCTGTTCTGTTCGAGATGAGAATATTCAAATAGGGGGTGACGAATGTTGCACCCGAGTTGCTAGTTTACGTGAGGTAGACGAGATTATTCACGAATTTTGACTAGTTTATGGACTGCGTTTTCTGTTCTTAATATTTTCGTAGATCATTCCCGCTTATATGGTGATCTAAAGCTACAAGAGAATACAAATATAGATTAAGTATTGCAATAATATAAAGGAATACACTACGGCTATGATACAATTTACGATACTCGCCTAGTGATCTAGTGGTCGGGGGTTCGAGCCTCGGTCCAGAAGGCCGTCAAGTTAGTCCTATGTTTATAGCACAAACGTTTAATTTAGTTTGAAAAATATTGATGTGACATGTATTCCGAAAATAACCGAAATCGATTACACCTTGCGCCCGTCGAGAGATGAATCTGTGATCTTTACATTGGTAGGTAGTGGCCGTTATGTACATCTTTCTCCCTCATCCAGGTTATAAACACTAGTACCTAGTATAATATAATTTTACTCACATATTTTAATATATATTGATAATATAATTTCTTCCAGATTATTCTGCTGTAGTTCGGTTTTTTTGGTAGCCGACGTTTTGGTCTACAGTGGACATACACTTGTTACCAAGATCGATGTCATGATTATGGTTTTGCCGTCTCAGGAATGATCTAGAAGAAATCAGATAATGACTTAATAACAAATGGATATAAATGTACCTGCAGACAAACGTCTATCAAGACATTTTGTGGGTCCAGTGTTAATTAAAAAAAATATATGATGTGAAAACCTAGGGGGATTATTATTTAATATTTTAAAGAATTCATATTTTTAATTTTTATTTTAAGTATTATTTGTGTATGCATGTTTTATATTATACGCAGCCATGGTTTTAAAAATGAGAGGCTGGCAAATGGTATCCTTCAAATTGAGAAGTTACGTTTATGTTAATGGGACACCATTATATGTGCTACTGTCATGTATTGGCGATGATTAAAAACTTTTTATATGAGATATGTTGTACAGAATGGGGGATTGCAATACCATGTTTTGTGGAATACCATGTTTTGTGGAATACCATGTTTTATGGAATACCATGCTTTGTAGAATACCATGTTTTATGTAATACCATGCTTTGTAGTATACCATGTTTTGTGAAATACCATGTTTTGTGAAATACCATGTTTTGTGGAATACCATGTTTTATGGAATACCATGCTTTGTAGAATACCATGTTTTGTGAAATACCATGTTTTGTGGATTACCATGTTTTGTGAAATACCATGTTTTGTGGAATACCATGTTTTGTGGAATACCATATTTTGTACAGTACCATGTTTTGTGGAATACCACGTTTTGTGGAATACCATGTTTTGTGGAATACCACATTTTGTGAAATACCACGTTTTGTGGAATACCATGTTTTGCGGAATACCAAGTTTTGTGGAATACCACGTCTTGTGGAATACCATGTTTTGTGGAATACCATATTTTGCGAGCCCCACAAATATATATATGTAATTTAAAATTAATCTTAAAGGGACCCAGTCCTGTTAGATAATAAAATAAAAACTAAGTTAATCTATTTTTAATTGAGTAAAATAATACATTAATACACAAAGGACTCGATCGGAATTAGGGTTGGATTCGTTTCAGTCAATATCTCAATAGCCCTTCTGTTTCTGAAAGGCTGTTAAAAGGGAATTTAATAAGGGTTGATTTATATTTTATTTTTAATCCCAGATCGATTCACATCCTCATCGCGATCGCTTAATGAATCATTCAGTTTTTCATTCTTAATATTTTTCTTAATCATTTGTGGTCGGATTAATTAATTATTTAAAATTCCGAGCTTTGTTATGGACCGACGGCAAATGAGCCCACGGAAATTTTACAATTTTTCTCAAAATTAATAATATGCATAGAAATTGCGAAATATCTTCCCGAGTGCGCCCACTATCGAGCGATACGGTAGTACAGTACAGTAGTAGAGAATTGCTGCATCGACCGTTATTGTCTGAATCACAATGGACGCCTTCGTACTCCATACTTCATGCAACCCGCCATACAGCACGCACCCGGCTGGTGAGCTCCGAGGAAGGTCGCTCCGTGGAAGGCTTCTTTCGTATGAGTGTAGATGTCACCGTCGAAATTTTAATTCCGTTATTTCACTGAAAGCCCAGTGAGAAAGTTATAAGTAGTTAGTTAGTATCGAGTCGTTTCGAGCAAAGATCGCTGCAGCTGATAAAGCTACACTAGGAGACGTCGGCGTGGCCTGAACGCAGCCAGAGGCACTGCGCATCTTGTGTGTGCCGAGCGGTAAATCACTTCGTCGCTGGTTCCCGCTTCGATCATTTGGCACGAGGTCCGTTCCACCGTAGAAATTATAACATTAGTTTCCAACCAACCATTGTAATCTAATGAGAATAAATTCATTGTAAATAGTGTGCGTTCGTTTCTATTATATTTACCTTTTTTGCCATTACTGTCTGTCATCCCTTCATACAATAACTACACGGAACAACAGAATGGTAACTCGATATTGAAGGCGGGCTACCATCGCATCTCAACCTTCTGCTGTCATCATCATCATACTTCACATAACACACATTACCTTCCATCTTTAGAGTCAGCATATTTAAACACTTTCAAATTGGTGACCCCGACATCCTATACCTACTATTCCTCCAAAGTAGCAAATATAGGTTTATATTTTTATTTATTATCTTTGTTTTATTAACCACTTAATTGAGTTTAAATACATCTACCGGTTTCGAAAAATACCATTTTCTTCTTCAGGATGTCATAACTAACTAAAACATATATTATTGTTTTTTTTACCAGAATCTATTTGAAAAAAAATAAATTTTTTAGTACCTAACTTTTACTTAATACAAATTTACTCGAATAATTTTTAGGAAAAAATTCTAGAATGGGTCATAGTTAAATTTAGTTGGTTGTTTATAATTTTTGATTAGTTTTACACGCTTTATTTATCTCCAACGATTCCAAATTATTTAATTTGTGACCAACACCGTTTATATGCAAAATTGACAATCCCAATTTTTTATCAAAACCATGACCATTTTCTATCAAATGATTAGCAAATTCTGAAAACCCACTATTGTTCAAACATCACAAATGCTCCCTTACTCTATATTAAAATTTCTACCCGTTTTACTAATATAAAATGCAGCACAATCCTTGCAACTAAGTTTATAGACACCAGAATTGTTAAATTTATCATCTTTGTCTTTAGAATTTACGAGTAAATTTCCTATACTATTATTTGTATAAAATACCGGTCTAATGTTTCGTGGTAGGTGTTTAGATATTTGATTCGAAAAGTTATTTATGTTATATTATTTTATTCTTTACATTTATTTTTTAAAATAGTGTCTATTAAACCTGTATTATACCCGTTATTAACTGCTATTTTTTTAATTGTATTCTATTTAATATTGAAATTGGATGTTGACATAGGAATATTGACTAAACGATGTATCATGGAGTGGAACCCTGAATGTTTGTGTGATAATGGATGATTAGATTCATTGTGTATGATAGTATCTGTAAAAGTTGGTTTTCTAAAAATTTTGAATTCAATTTTATTATTATTTTTAATCAATGTTAGATCCAAAAAATTTAGGGTCGAATTATTTTCCATTTCTAATGTAAATTGTTTTTTATTATTAAATGAGTTAATGAAATTTAAAAATGTAGTTAGTTGACGTTGTGAACCTGACCAAATACATAATATATCATCCACATAACTTTTCCACAACAAAACATTTTTTAACAAAGGAGAATCACAATCAAAAATATTCCTCTCCAAATTATCTACAAATGTCTATGTCGTTTGTTAAACCTTTGTATGAACCAACATTATTTCCAATTTAATAATATAATGTATAATCAAACAGAGGGTCTTCCTATGGGAGCACCCACAAGTCCAGTAATAGCAGATATTTTACTTCATTCTGTTTAAATTTTACATAATTGCACGTTTGTTTTTATTCAAGGTAGACGGACTAAGCTTTAAGTGACTGCTCGCGCTGTAAATAGCTATCATTTTACCTCATTGTAACTTTCAAAAATGTATCTATGCAAAAAATAAATTCGTACAATTTATGACCTAGTGCTTTTAACAAGAACGTCAACCATCGATATACAAATATTTTTACTTAGAAAACAACGGCGATAAGGCCAAATATAAACATAAAATTGATGGAGTAAAATTAGTAAATTCAGTAATAAAGATCGGTATGCAACGGTTTGCCATTCTGATCTGCATAAACATTCAATATATAAAGAATGACAGTTCAGTCCGCACTCATTTTGTACGTCCTTTAGTCGATCAGAAACTTTAATCCCATATTTTCTTAAGACTGAAGATAGTATAAAGTTAATAGATTATGATTATGTGTTATTACCTACCCAGCAGATATACAAACAGCCTCATGTAACAACAGATGCTAAAGAACATTCAACCGTGATCCTAAATCTTAGTGTGTTTAATCATTAACACATAAAAGAATGGTGAAGTACTTAGTTTTTCATGATAGATTGAAGTGAAATATTTAGTTGGTTGTGGTGTCGGAAGCACACACGACAATGTCATCTACGAATCTGAAAAAGGGAAATGAGTTGACGGTAATAAAGTCAGTCGTTGTGGTTCACACCGTTCAAGGGGTTGTGCGTAACACTGAGAAATTGAGATGGCGTCTTTGACTTGTTGCGACGATGAAGGGAAAAGAAAATATATTTTGGTTTTAATTTTTTATCGTATCTCGCAGAGTTTAGACAGACGACTTGAATACAGTTTATTTTACCTAAATCAGACCACAAACAGTGACATTATTATTATTAATATTAATAATATTTATTCCATTTATTGTTTTTTTTTATAAAGATCCGATTCGCCCTAAAGATAATACATTTAATAGAACTGTCATAATTTGAAATGGTATTACAAGGACATGCAAAGGTATTAGATGCACTTCCTTCATAGATACACTTACCCCGACTTATCTTAACAAAATAATATTTGTGTTATGAAAAGAAAAGCAAAAAAGTTCACACATATAGAAATATATACAAAATATAATATAGTATCGATAGTACAGAAGCGGATCGAATCCATACACACGGCCTTCGGCAAACATTGTAGATGCGCTACAATAATTCGCCAGCCCGAACAGTACTCTGTATGAGTTGTACATGTTGGTGATAAAATTGAGCGAGCGATAAAATCGTACATCATATGTCGTGTGGTGTGATGTCACTTCCGTAACAAGATTTCGTTTGTTTTCGGTGATTCACCTTGCACGGCGCGCCCTGGGATGCTTCACAGCACAAAACGCGCGCGGTGAACTTTTGATCTATTTGGGTGATGTTGAAACATTCCCAAATTGCGCACGTTAGCAGTAACATAGATATAGAACCAGCGGGCTGCCAATAATATTAATTGTCGTGATAAGAACCCGTGACCGGGCCGCGGCGCGCCAGTGCTGAGCGCGCGCCGAAAGGAAGCATCCTCCGCGGTGCTCGCCAATTGGCCGATACGATCGAACGTCTGTCATTTGAAATTCAAATTATGGTTTTCGCGAACGCGGCGGCGGAGTGTTGTGCGCTCGGTCGGTACCCATGTTTCAAATTCAAATTTTGCGCCATAATTGTATGCAAACGGAAGCAGTTGTGGATACTCGTGAATCTTTCGCTGGAGTTTAAAGAAAATGTGTTAATATGATAAATGGCCTTTTATGTGACTAAAACTAAAAAATACTAATTTATCATCTCACCATTTCCCGCAGGGAGGATATAACGTTACACTTTTCTGTTCTGGCACATCGCTCTTGCCTCGTTCACCTATGCATCTACTCAAGCGCATTCTTTTAACAAAGTCGTCGTCTAGTATTTGGTTTTTATCAAAGACCAATAAATGAATAGACGTGAAATAAAGTGTACATATAGGAGAAGGGTTTGGAACATTAGTTGCGTGACGAGAGGCATTCTACACACATTCTTGGTAGAAACATAAATCGGATAGTTTATGGCACATTTATGCAATAGTAAAAGTATTTACTCGTCGAAAATTAAATCTTTGTGTAAACAAGACATATTTTTTACAATTTTTAAATTTTCGTTCCAATCGAGTCATATTTTTAAAAAAAGTCGTGGAGCTGTTTGATTGCGTAAGTGATCACGTAGTGACACCAAAATTAAAATATTGCAATGAGAAATTTGAGTTAGTTCATGTGTTTTTTATGGTCATGTCAGGTTTTTCACGGACCCTCGGTTCATGTTACCTTTGACACTCGCCTCATATACTTTCTTCTCCTTGCTCCTTCGTTCCACATGGCCAAACCATTCAGGCTATAATACATAGTATTAAAATAAAATATATACTCTCATATTGTCATACTAGGACTATCTATCAGGGTCATTAACGACCTATACATGAGATATAAATGAATAAAAATCATAAATATAGAAAAGAACGTTTACAATTATACAAAACAATATTATATGTATATACAGGGTTCTAAATAAAATCCATATATCTAATTGAAATATGTAGGTATTACATAATATTCTGAACTAATAAATATATAAAATTTTTCTCTAAAATGGCGCATTAACGACGAGGACCAACCGTTTAACATTATTCCACTTGACTAAAACTTTATTTGAAAGCTAAGTATGCAAAAAAGTAGTTGCTACAAATGTAGAATTAAAAAATAAGATTAAGTGAGAAAACCTCTAGCGTGTGGAATTGAATTATTACGGCGCAAGACACTTTGATGTCTTGACTCGTGAGGTTTAGCGGTAAAGATCGACGTGTATCAGTTGGTTATTTTATTCTGCCTACAAAATAGAATGAACAACCGCCCCCGCTTCTGTATTATACTTTAGACCAGCGGTCTCCAAAGTGTCCAAAGAAAATTTCGTTGGTTCGCAGTGAAATGTGGACATTATTAGAATTTTTTAATCCACGGTAATATATGGACAATAGATTTGTTTGCAGCGAACATTCAAGATAGTAATTTAAGCATAAATCTAAAAAAAACACTCTCACAGCTAAATTTCATTCATCCTTATCAAGACCTCCTGGCCACGATAAAATGAATTCCATTTGCTTAGTGAAAAGGGAATGCAAATTCTGATTCAATTCTCCACAATTTATTTACGCGAAAATATCCTTTCATCTGCCACAGAAATCAGAACACGGTACCGATCTCGGTTTGAAATAAATTCAGTTCTCCATCTTGTAGTAACATCATTGGAGCCAAATATCCATAATCTTATTTCAAGCAAGTCGAAATTATACAAGAAATGTGCAATGTTAAAAGTTTAATTTAATTGTTTTGTTTTATTAATAAAACTTTTATGATTTGGTCACAATTAATAGTTTTATTTTATTAACTAGATGCATTTTATGTGTTCTACGATCACTTTTTTCTAAATATATAACACTTTAAAAAATCCTATTAGTGGTCTGCGGGATTTAAAATTATGAATTTAGCGGTCCGTGAGGTCTTAAAGTTAGGCGACCGCTGATTTAGATGATATTCGAGACAAAACACGTGCACACGCTGCAAAAAAATGCATCGGCAATAGGACATAATTTCGAGGATTATTTTAGATACAAATATGTATATTTCTCGGTATTTTTCGTTTAACATTTTTTGTTCAGGGTTTTATTTCACACACATACATCGAGTATAATCATTTTCTGTTAATTTAATAAATAGAATTCTCTCATGCTTTATGGAAAATATTAATTGAACATTTTACTGATGTGTAAAATGAGATAATTCATATTGTCGAAAATTTCTAATCTGCTGATTGTTCGTGAAATTAAAGAAATACTTATTAAGAGAACACATTCTTATTGTGGAGTTGTAATTATTCAGAACAGACGCTCTGTGATATTTTAAAATAAGGTAGATGGCTCTTTCAAATAATGGAACGATTAAATGTATTAATATCAAAAAGGTGACATATAGGTTCGAAAATTTGTCGCTAAAAATATTCTCGCTGTAGCATAGTTGGATAATGCATCTTTCCCGGTTAGGAAAGAGATAAAGAGATCTAGGTTCGAATTCTGGTGGAGCAACATTAATATTTTTCGATAAAATTGATTTTATATGTATATCTTTCTAATTAATACTTGTAAATTATTATCTAAATTGTTGTTAGATCATAGGTGTGAAATGGCGACCGTCGGCGACTCAGGCATATACTCTATATATAAATTTGTGAAACAAATATATTATGTAGGGTGGAAATTATTATTTAATATTATTTCTAATAAATGTAAATCACCATCGTTTTTAATGTTAAAACATCACATGGTGGAACGTTTCAAGGCGCTAGTTAATAAAAAGTATTTATTGTAATTTATTTATATGGTCTAGTTCATAAAATGCGACACTCAATCGACATAATACGCGAGCATTCCTCTTTAAGTCTGGCCGACGTACAAACGGCGAGAACTATTCTAATGTCAATATCACATCGCAATAAGGGCTAAGTAAGCATTATCCGCATGTTTATCCAGCGCAACGAATTGCGCTGCAAAGAATCCCTCAACGCAGCGGGATAAATCTAATTTTCGGCAATGGCGGCCGTCAGCTTCCCGGGCGGACGCCGCCGAGCGCAAGTGACCGAGCGACCGCGGCGGGCCCCGCGCAAACAGTCCGCGGACCAATCCCAGCGTCGGCTCCGGACGAGTTAAATATTCAAATGTTGTTCGCGCGCCAAAAAACAACGCCACATTTTGATTTTTTAATATTTGCATATTTCGTAGCTTCGGATTTAATGCCGCCATCGTGGAGTAATAACACGGCGCTGTATCGAATATTCTGGAATACAAATGGACGCGCCAAAATATCAGCCATCTTAGTCAATTTTTATTCCATTTTCATATTTTGCGTGACTATATCTCTATCCTTTCTTCAACAGGAAAGTCTCTAAAAGAACAGTAGCAAATATCTCTAGAATGAGAATTGGGCATTGCCAGGTGGCCTCACATTTGTTCAGAATGAACATAACAGACTCCCCAATGTGTGAATGTGGTGCCGAGGAGGAAACCTTGACCGTGTCTTTTTTGCCTGTCCATTGCGGATCGCAGGTTTTTTTTACAATAATCTTGTCAATGGTAATTTTCAACTCCCGGTTAACTTGTGTCATCTTCTTTCCCTCAACTCGCCACATTTAAGCTATATAATAGCAAGTTTCTTGAACGTCAATGGTATTAACTTGTAACGCAATATTACCTATTCTATAATATTGTTGTACTGCTTTCTATGAAATAATTTTTAAACTTGTTTAATGGCACAAATTACTCTTGAAGGGTGGATTACCTGTTTGAAAGAAGAATAAGAAGTATATCTCCATCCCTAGACAACGCCATTATATTATAATATAGTTCAATATGTTGGACATCTCTCGTAGGTCTGCCTTAACATTATCTGTCCATCTGTTGACACATGTCAAAACTAAGTCCTCATATTTATAGATTAACCATATGTATTACTGTTAACATTAATAGTCGTATGGATGGTAGTAAAATAAATATATATATATATTTTATTTTAAAACGAATATATAGCTTATTAAAAATAATGAATATATTTAATAGTATTTTTTTAACAATACACCCTAGTCAAATGGGTTGGATCCATTTAATCCGTAAGTCCTTTTAATCCGGGCTGCAGATTATATGAACCCTTATTAATTTTATTTTTTTAGATTTTCTTATACTTTACGTACCTACCGAAGTGTATAACTCTAATAATAATAATAATATAATTTTATAAATAGATCAACACTTTTGTGAATATGAACAATGAACAGTATTGTAAGGTCGCTTCCATTCGTGTTTAACGGTAGATAAATAAATGAAGTGATTACAGTTTAACGGTTTAACACACACGGCTCGACATCAGCGAGAACAGATTTAATCCGAGTTGTAAACCATCGTTTCGAGGAAAGTTCGCAAGATGGATTACACCAGTCTAGTGTGGACCGGTAGTAGGGGGCGCAGCATCAGTGTGGGCGCCGCTCCAGAGATGGCGGCCCGTCGCGAGGACCGCGGGGATGCTGTGCCCCCCGCCAAGAGGCGCTCCCACACCATGGACATATTCCATCGAAGGTAAAGACAGTATTCTTAAACATTTAAAAGTTCCATCCGTTTTTCAAGTATATTATTATACTTTTGAAAATGAATAGAAAAATAATACGAGAAATTTCCAACTGGTGGTAGGTATAAAAATAGTTTATTTTAATTAATTTTGTATTTTTAGAGCATACATTTAGTTATTGCACGCATACAAAATGCAGAAGAAGTAGTTTAGTTGTGGATAAATGAATAAATCTTCGATTTTGTACATACAAATTTTTGGAAAAGCGTAGATTAAAAGACTTTCGTTTTACATTTCTTTACTCAATACATATAAAATAGCTTAAAGTAGAATTTAAAAAACGTACACTAAAAACCTATAAATATATTTGTGTTGAACTTTTGCAATTGTTACGCCGTGGGATACACAATTCCGACTTATTGCATCCGCGTATGCGCAAATGTATTATTTTATTGTTGCATATTCACGCATTCGTATACCCGAAAATATTATTTTCACCTTTTTCCTTCCCGCCTGGCCCCAATTCCTCAGTTCCCTTAAAACCTCTCAACTCGGCGGGTTGGCCAGCGGGCTCTTGGAGATCGCTGAGCTGGCTGTGGATTTTCGGCCATATTGTGACCATCATGTGGAATTATCAGAGTACTCGCGTGATAACGTGTCGTGCGGTGTGATCGTGAGCTTCAGGGGATAAGGAATAAAGGGTCAGCGTCATCAGCTGTCCTCTCCGTCTCCGGTAAGTCCTCATAATCTGGTCCTTTGATATCGAAGGAGTTCCCAAGTTAATTGTGTCAGAAACAATTTGTTTTTTTGTTATTTAGTCCAGTTCATTTAATTCAATACCGCCTAAGTAGGTTAAAGTATTTTTTTCTTAAATTTTCACAACTTAATTTTGTACTACACACATTCTGGAGAGCAATAAAGAATGCACTAACAAAAAGCAATCTGTGATAGCCGATTGCTTTTTGCTGCTAGAACCAGCGGGCAGCTATTGTGGCCGCTTCACGGCCAATAATAACCTACACACGGCCATTGGTGACCGCTGTGCGATTAGGGTTTCAGTAGGATCGATATTTATTTCAATGCAGAAATCCATTATTATATTGCTTTAACAATAGTGCATTATGCATCCTTATTATATTGCTTTAGATGAAATATAGATTATACGGAAGCCTCGGTCGCGCAGCGGTTACTATAGACCTCGAAGCAATTGGCTATTGCAGATTGCTTTTCTGTTAGTGCATTCTGTATTGCTCTCCCTAGAATTATACAAACGGTGTTTTAACGTATCAAATTTGAAATCTATATATTTACTTAACGAAATTCTTGAAAAATACAAACAAAATATTCATTTGTCAGCGTCGTTAATTATACTCTATGGTCGCATTCGACAGGAACTGCTACCGTGTGTGAGATAACAGGTTGACAGATGCAAGCCATAAAACGATTTCGAAATTATGTTTTTTTTACTCGTAATAAAGACAATGTACATTTCATTTGAAATTGAACATATATTTATGTATAGTATTGAATGTATAAAAGTGAAAAATTTAAGTAATTTAACCTGGAGATATTAAAAAGACATTCGATTTTGCCTTGCTCGCGTTTCACAGACCTGACACTATACAGCCATTTTGACACTACAGCTTCGTTCTGGATCCAAAACATCCAATATATTCAAGACGTCCAGAAAGTCATAGAAATGGATGAGGAAACGCAATATATAATAATGATATTAAGGAAGGCTTGTTTGTCTAGCGGTAAGACATTCGCGAAGTGATCAACTAGTCGAGTTAGGCATTTTTTTTCATAGCTAGTAATCTTATAATGTATTAAAAAATTGATAACATACTCAACATCACTATTGGCTGTACAAGATTTGCTTCTTCAAAAGTTTTCCTTCATTGATCTCTTTTTCGCACCGTTCCTCTCCAGTTTTTCAGACGACATTGTCGCTCCGTCTTTGCTTAGGTCTTTCTTAGCTTGCTTAGGTGCTTAGGCCTGGTATTCAGCAGTGACTTCTGTATTAGCTGTTCAGTCTTCCTCTTCACGCAGCCCAGTTAGCGAAGTTTTTATATTTTTATAAATATATTATATAACTCAATATCTATGCCAAAAATTCATTTACCAAAACCGGACAAAATTTTCCTTTCAAAAACGTCCAGTGCACACTTGTTCTTCTCAGTCAGTGTTCATGTTTAGAATGAAAGACTGGATTTTATTTGATATTGATATATACTACCAGAATAATAAACGTTCAAATGAATATCGAAATAAACGAACCATCCGTACATTTTCTCAATCTAACATTAATGGAAACATATTACAATTTTGGGAAATAATCATTTGGGTGTACAGAATTAAGTGAGTTCAAATATTATCATTCTAAAAAATAATAAATAAATTATGGATTTATAAAACAAACATTCAAAAGGCATCTTAATCTTGGTTTACCAGTTTTCTATTAGCTTCTATAACAGGAAACGCTATTTTAAGATTCGACTTTCAAGTCCAAGTTCGTTAGAAAACTTTACCCTTTTCATAATCTGATACTTGCAAGCGAGAAGTTTAATCCCAGTGAGATGTCGAATATATTGTATTAAATTTTTTTTTTTTTTAAATTTAGTCATAAGAATGAAAAATAAATATAGAAAGCTAACTTATATAATTGACTAGTCACTGACGATCGGAGGTTCGAATCCCATTAGTGATAGTCTTATTTTATACACACTACTTTGAGTTTTATTTAAAAAGGGTGAGAATAATAATCGATGTGACTTTATTTAATTATGAACAATTAAGAAATTAAACAAATATAACTGCTTTCGTTAAAGGTAGCAGGAAAGAGACATTTGAATTTCATTTAAAAATCGGATAAATACAACCTTTTTGGAAATGAAGTAATTATGATTATTTAAAATAAAAATAAATTAATGATATTAAATATCTACATTTGAAGATGTTATAAATACATCACTGAAAAAATGCAAAACTGCTTTGCTGAGCCTAACGAAACTTGAACGTTGAACTTTTCTATAGCAGGAAGATTGTTTTTTATTAAAATTTTTTTTTTTTTTATTAAATTAAAAAAATATATAATATTTTGTTCATTACTGATAATTATTTGCCCTTCGTTTTATTTAGTCTAGCAAAAAATAATATGCCACATTTTATTTTTGTAAAAAATAATAATATTAGTGTTAAAATGTACATTACGTTTACGTTTATAAAAAATATAATTAACTATTAAAAAACTTTTAACAAATTTTAAATTTTTTGTAAAACACAACGTTGTTTACTTAATACTACACTTTAATTAAAAATGAAGATGTTTTATATACTTATAATGTACTTAACATACGAACACCCCCAATTACATCTCCTCTACTGTCCATATTAGCCCCGCCCACAACCACTTTCACTTTTCACCGAAATCCCCCTGTCCCCAACACCGCTTTCATATCGCCACCGACCTACCCCCCTTATGAAGTCGATAGTCTATCTTCTAGTTTAAGTTTTAGTTTATTACTGACGATGACGCAGTAAGCGTCGAAAAAGTTTTAATTTTTAATGAAAGTGTAGTGTTGTGTTTTATCTGAATAATTAATTAATTTTTACAAAAAGTTAAAAACATGATAAATAAGAAAGACATATTTTAGATAGTCTTGGAATGTTAGGCCGTGGGTGTTTGTCCATGGGTGAAACATTTCTCTTGCGTCTCAGAGATTTGGCGGTAAAAGCCGGAATGCATCAGTCGGTCATTCTGCTCGTCAATAAATTCACTCCGCGCAAACATTGGATAATATTAAGATTCTAATAAGAACGTGGATAATTTATTTAGCGCCATTTTCGTAAAAAAAATTACTTCGAAAGTTTTTTTGAAAATAATAAAAAGAAACAAATTAATTAAAATTTTCAAATGATTGATTATCAATTGTGAATTATTTTAAATAATAAAGGTCATGGTAATAACCATGATTTTATGTCTCCATAAAAGGGCATGCATAAAAAAGCATCATTTTGATTTTGATACGTTCTCAACGATCTATGGAGATCAGTGGCGTAACTACAAAAAATAGTTTCCAATACGCAAGTTATCCGAAACTAAAAATAGATTTCGACAGCATCAGACCTCTTCCGAAGTGCAGCAAGACCTTCCTCCTTCATCAAGATAGTGCGAGTCGAGGCGGGTGTAATTTGGCGTCCAGCCCACAGGACTGAGACCAATATTAGCCAGATCCCTTCTGCCATTATAACTTTCTTAATCCAATTCGGGTTGCCAGCAGAGATCTAGGATCTATTCCCACCACGTACATATATTGGACCCCTATAAAACGATGATCAATGATTTATTGTATTTACAGTAGCGTAGTGTTTATTTATTGATTACCTAAATAATTTTACTTTATTAGCAGTTTATTTTTCAAGCGTAAATGCGATTTATATGCACCTTTTTGCTTTGCGGTTATGATCTGGTTTCTAACCTAACCTAACCTAACCACGCGTATTATCAGGGTACTATTGTATTGGTACATCGATAATGTTTTATGTATTATCATAATACAGATGAGAAATGATTTTCTAAATTGTATTATTCCATTTCAATAAGTATTGCAGGGCACAAACATTTTGGGCCTCAATTGGCTCCATTGGTGTAGTTACGAACACTGAAAACAAATATGTAATGCAAAATCTAGAAAATCTAAAAAGATATGTCTCCCGAATGGTGCATTTTTATCGTCAATAGTTTAAATAGTTATGATTTCTTATAATAACAGATGTCGCTGATTTTCACTTTTCAAAATGAAATGAGGCATGCGTTATAATGATAATAAAATAGAAATATTCCATGATGCGCCGGACTGATTGTCATTGTGTTCACCGTTTAAAGGTTCAGCATAATCCAAACGTAGAGGAATTAAGTAATCAGGCAAGATAATGCACGAGTAAAATGTACTTACGGTAAAATCACACGATTTATTCGAAAATGTTATAGTTGATTCGTGATTTGAATGAAATTTTAACGTAACTTTTAAACGCGATGTTTTTGACGTTGTTACGGCCCGTGTTCATGATGCACGAAGATCTTTCGATGAGATTTTGATCTCTGAGAATCTGTAAAGGTACGCGTGTACTGGTATGTATCATTCTCATCCTCGAACAAAATATACAGAGTGATGTTGATTCATGGATCGCTTTATACTGAATTCATTACCTCTCTTTAAGTATTTTCGAATTGAATCTCCGAGGGAAATCTCACCCATAGACAAAGACCATAATAGTTCAGAAATATTAAAAAAAAAACTAAAATCGTGCACGGCGTGGGTAGTATGGAAATATTACTTGACACGACTTTCGGTGATTTATTTATGTCGAATCTAGATTGAGGCAAAGATCGTTGGATTAAAGTTGTAACTTATAATACAGTTTTTTTTCTTAGAAAGCAATCACTAAATAAAATTTTATTAAACGCCAACTGGTTTCGCTTGGCTCAAGCTTCGTCAGGGCGTATTTAAAACTAACAATAAATACAAAAAGAGTGCACTTATATATACATAAAGAAGGAGACTGAATTTAAAATTACATGCGAAAGAGAGAGACAGAATATCAAGGGAGGCAAAAGTACAATGTTGATGGAAATATGCCCTGACGAAGCTTGAGCTAACCGAAACCGGTTGGCGTTTAATAAAATTCGTGATTTTATACAAATTGATTGTATTTTATTTAACAGAAAAATTCTTACAATATTCACAATACCTTCAATTGTGTCGATTCATTTAATTTCTCAAATCACACACGATACCTAATGATGTAGAAATAAAGAAAATCACAAAATGCCGTTTAAAACTTTAAAGTTAAGTAAGTTCCGAGAACTGTCTGCTCCGAACAATGTCGACTGGGGTGAGCAGTGAGCGGAATCGAGTCGCCAGGCTGTCGGGGCAGCTACCCTTACGGGGGAAATAGCGTCTACTCGTACAACTACCCAGTGTAGGATAATACTTTTCCCTGATATAGATCCGGCTGATTGGATTCTCAATCGGAAACAACCTTGTTTGCACAACGTTTATTTATAGGCTATAAAAAAATGTTTGATATCATTTTTTTAGATGTTTTAAGGAAATTACCGATGTACTTTAAATTTATTTAATTCGCATAATTGTTGAAAAGCAGTTTGGTAAAATTAGCATTATCAAATTATTTCAGGTATTGAATTCACCAGAAGATTGATCAGGTTTTATACGCACGTGGACTAAGGTAGACTGAAAAATTAGCAACCTCGAAAGATTTTTATTTTTCGATCCAAACCAAATTCACTGCAATGGTCGTCTTCACCATACTAACGTGCACATTTCAACCATTCAAAGAATTATTTCAGTGTAAACCTTTGATCATATTATATAATCACGTTTAATATTATCAATAATTTCACAAAATATGTCAAACACGCCAATTTCAAACAAATGCCAAAAGGGAACTAACGGAAATGATGCTAGATGTTGCCGGTAGATGTAAAAGAGTTCAAATTATTGATAACAATAATAAAGTTTTGTTAAGGAAAACACTTTTTGTTGTTGTTGTAAAGATACATTTTTAGAACATTGTTCTGTGCTATTTAATACAAATTAAATCGATCTACTAGAAAGATATACAGAAAAAAAATCTATTGAACGAATAAATGTTTAGTTCAAACCTGGACCGCTTCCTATCCGGGAAGCGCGTTTTCCACTTTTTATCAAGTGTATTTGAGATTCAGCTTAATATGAAGTTGATTACTTTTAAAATTGGAATAGTGTGGACGTATCAATTGGAAATTTTATTGCAGAATAGAAGTTCATAAATTTGTCGAAAATGAATTTGATTACTATAGTTAAAGTGATAGGAAGAGGTCCAGGTTCGAATCCCAATAGTAACTAAATATTTTTACGATAGATTGATATTTTGATTTATTTAATTTGTATTGACAAGATTTTGTTATTCTTCAATATTTCTAATACATTTTTGCACCCCGTACGTCTGTTCAATGAATGGCTTTTCAATTCTGAAACCACCACATAAAGTATTATAATACTAAGCAATTTTTTTTTTTTAAATTACTGTTTATAACTAAAAATCTGAAAATTATTGAAAAAAATAAAATAATTATCTTTAGAATATTTTTGTATGACGAACGTCTGCGCGCAAAATGTTCGGACTTAAGATTCGCAGAATTTGCGCCCAGAAGATAACAAATGAATTGAGATGAAAGTAAAGTAATGTGTAGATGACATTTTGTCACATCAAGGAATAATGTGCGCGCGGAAATCGAAGAATCAAGCGAACGGTTGCTACGAAAGCAATCAGAGAAAAGGGGAGAAAATGTCAAGGAATCTCTGACCGGATACGAATTTCAGCCGGAAAGAGTACTGTGGGAAGGAAATAGGAAGGGGAAAAATAAGAGTTTGACTTCTCGATGGGACAAAATCAAGGCAGACGCCTGTTGTAAAGCGTTATTTCACAGAATTGTCATACAAATAATATAATAAACCGTTGCATATTGGCGAGCAAGTAAAATACTAACGTAAAAAAACTATTAAGCGATATAGTTTGCAAAAAAGATTAATTAAAATTGTGTAAACTTGCATACAATATGCGTAACAGGTAATATATATTTTTAAGAAGAACACATTTTTGTTGTAAAGTTGCAATCGCAGAACATAGTTCTGTGGCATTTTAATACAAGTTAAATGAATCGAATAAAAAGATATACAGAAAAAGATAATCTTTTCATACTGGGAGGGGATTAAGGGGTGAGTGTGACTTCGTTTCGCGCAGCCCCTAAAGTGTAACGATGTATGCAAAACTCGGCCAATGCAGGAGGAGGATGAGATATCTTTGGGGAGCTGGGGGAGGTGACTACACTCTCCTTGGGATCCTAGAGTGCAACAGAGCAAAATTTGGAATGGGTGGTATTCAATATGTAGTGTATGGATTGTATTGAAAGGAGAGGTTGGGGTTGCCACAGTAAGAAGAAGGGGTTTTTGAAGAGTAACTGTTCAAATTTCAATATTATGTACGGAAATAGAATAAAACAAAAATAACACTTTAATTATCGCGCAACGCTATAAATTTGCACCGGAAATAAGTTTATCTCTCCGTTAAATATCATAATATTTCATTGTGAAATGATTAACGAGAAGGTTTCTTTAAGGTTGTTGTTCTTTCGGAAAGCATTAAAGTCTATTGTCGCTCGGGAGAATGGTGATGAAAAAATGTATCAACACAGTTAAGAAAATCCAGGCTCTTGTTCGCGGAACAACGAAGATACTGGCTGCAGATATTCTTTAAAATAATTACGTGGCTTGTTTTGACATTTTTTAATTTAAAAAATATTTATAAAATTAGTACCTCAACCCTCGAGCAGCTGTGCCACGATATCCAACACATATTTCATTTTTCTATTATTATTCTAAACTAAAACGGTAGTTAGTGTTTTTGTCTCGGGACAATCTCTGAGACACAGAATGACAGAAGTACTCTGTGACCAAAAGCCAGCGATAGTTTACGATGCTTTAAGCTGTGTAAGTGTAGATGAAATGTGTGAGAGGAAGCTTAAAGGTCGCACCGATCGATGACATGTTCAAGGAGGCTAGACTGAGGTAGGAAGCGCAAGTGGAGTCTAGACTAAATTAGAATGTAGTCAAGCTACCCTTCAATATCCCTACGTACAAAAGATTCAGAGGAAGACCATAAGCCACCGCGTGGTCATGCAGAAAGAATCGAACAAGTACGAGATGAACCAAAATACAACCCAGAATCCCGTCACTCACGCACGATGAGAGTCGATCCCAATGTCCGGACAGAGAGAAAGATAAAGAAAAAAACAATCTCCGAGACAAGAATTATGCTCTCAGCGTCGTGCATCATACCGTGCTAAAAGCTTTTCTAGGTCGAGTGTTGACTAACCTCATTGATTGAATTCACAGATATGAGAAATTTTCGTGCAATTTTCAATTTGGTTGAAATAGTCTTAATTTAACTGATTTTATGAAATTGTGAAAAATGTTTATATGTGTAGCGCGGTATGTCGAAGCAACTAGATCGCGAGCGAAATTAATTTGAAAAGTTTGTATTTGCTTTCCATTTTCAATTGAAATTCGAAGCGTTTTTTGTTTACTGAACCAGTGTAAACTTCAAGCATAGATAACAATAGCATGACGTCATGCTATTATAATTGCTAACGTTACTGTACTTCTCAGTGGCGTGCAGTACGGTGGTGGATAGAGCAAAAAAATAAAAATAAGGTATGATAAAGAAATAAAAGGTATGTCATTACACGCAGACATATGTAGGTACTTATCAGGCGCGGTCGCTTCATACATGCTTTGGATGTTCCGCATCCCTTATGTTCTAGAGTCAAAAAGTTTTGGACTCTTTGTTTCTAGCTGCAAATAAATTCGTCCTGTCATAACATACACTATGACAAGGCGCGCGCACGGAGCGAGTCGAAATACATATTATTCTCAACAGCATACATACACATACCAGCAACAGTGAATTCTATCATTCGTTCCGTATCCATAAAGCTTGAAAGTATTCGACTTTCGCGCATGCGCATTCAGTTCCTTCTGTCAACGCCTTCGAATACTGTATACGTATTCGTTAACAGCATCCAACGTACATAAAACGACTTTAATGCATATGCGTATAATGCACAAAATAGCATACGTATTACGAAGCGAGCGGATTGTTTTGAGAAATTAGTTTGTCTGACGCATTTTTGACAGTTTGGCTTGAATCATTGAATATCTTTTGATTATATGTTATATTTGATAGTAGGTAGGTATAAACTTGTTTTCTAGCATCCCTTCTACGAAAAGTCACCGACCGTCTATAACTCCAATTTAATTGTCACCTCTAATAACTTAGCGGCCCATTCTCAATACTGTCGACAATGGTACGATCATTTTTGTTAATAATTTATTTATTTTAACTTATATATTCTGAGCGATCGCGTCTGTACTGTATTATTTTCTTACAACTTTTGCAATTCCAGGCTTCATTTTCATGCATTGATATTGCTAATAGAACTCCAATGTTACTGCTACTTTTGTATAAGTGAGAAATTTCTATTAACAATAGCTGCGTTTATAGAATTTCTCGAGGTTATTCTTCTTTCGATGTCTTTTTCAACCACACCGTCTCTAAACAACACTACCTAAAGCAAAATAATCACTGTTATACGGAATGGATATAAATGGAGAATGAGTAACATACTTCACATTTGCTGACGATTCAAGATCTCAGCGACGTATTATTGCCTAGAAATGAATTTTGATAATACCAAAATAATGGCAAATGAATCAAATAACAGAAAACTAATAAAGATATCAGGTAAACATCATTAATTTGTACAGGAGTATGTATATATACTTAGGGATGAATTGAAGATCCGACTTCTAGTTGGAAATAGAAGTTTCTAGGGTGTGTAAAAAACTGCCGGGGTCGAAAATACTGAGTCATCGAAGCAAACTGTTGATATACTAAACTATAATAAGACCAGTGGTCACTTGTGGTTTTGAAACGTGGTGCCTAACTCAAATCGAAGAAAACAAATTAGCAGTTTTTGTGCGTAAAATATTAAGAAATTTTTTTATGAAACTTACAGAATAAAAAAGAATCATGAGCTCGAAAATTTGATTGAACAAGAAACAATTGTGAGATTCTGTAGATTCCAAAGACTGCGAAGAATGCTAGATAACAGGTCACCAAGTTCATGACCCAGTGGAAACCCTAGCGGAAGCTACCTAGAGGCAGGCTGACTCTGTGGAAGAGGACTGGAGTAGGATAGGAGGGTCTGGGAATTAGAGAAGAATGGCCTGGGATAGAAGTCAGTGGAGAGCACTCGTGGAGGAGGCTAAATCTAACCCTGGGATGTAGTATCGTGGAAGAAAAAGAATAGGGTTTAAGGCGATATCTTCAAAGCCAAAATACCGCAAATTTTAAATCAACATGTGCTCATAGTACTTGCACATGGAGCCGAGATGTGGACCCTCACTGTCAGTGTCGTACGTAAATTTTAAGTTGCCCATAGAACAGTGGAAAAGGCTACGCTCGGATTACCTCTGAGAGGAGTACCTAAAGTACAAATTCCCCAGAGAAACAAGATAACAGATATTGCCTAAAAAAACTGCAAACTCAAGTGGCAACGAGTTGGACATATCTGTCGAAGAGTTGGATATATCTGGGAAGGAAAATCCTTGAACGGAGGACTCGCACTTGTATAAGAATTATTGACCGCCCTAGGTATCGATAGAGTAACGTTAGAAGAGTGGCGGGTAACAAATGGATGAGAAAGAAGACAGAGATGATTGGTGATCCTCGGGAGAGGATTATATCCAGCTGATGATGATGAAATGACTCTCTTTTGTTTATACTCATTTGTATATTGTATTTTCTCTAATAAAGTGATAATTAAAAAAAGGATGGATACAATGAGAGCAAACTTTGTTACAGGCGGTTGCGCGGTATCACTCTGTTACTGTGTGCGGGGCGCTATCGAATAGCCTTCTTTGTAACATTACAAAAATGCCAACCAGGCGGCGTAAGAGTAGGATCGAAACAGAAGCCTTGAGCTTATTTAACGGTCCTGTGAATGATGATGAAAGCAAAACCACCACCATGTGACCTGTTTGAAAATGATTTTTTAGCAATAGTGGCACTTTTACAATAGTGGCACTTTTACAACTAATCTAACTGCTCTTAAAAATTTATTTGTATGATTTAGAAGCCTTTAATAAAAAGCTTATTAATTTTAAAATGTCCGTTCTGGATATAAAATCAATTATAAATACGTTTATCTCAATTTCGTCAATTGGATAGGGGCGGTTTTGCTCTTGAAGCTGTCAAATACATATACAAAAACATCAAAATCTACTATGAATCTATTTCTTACCATAATAGTACATATTTTAATGCCATAAACTACTTAACATACACACCAACCCTGTCGGTCTCTCACAATCATGTCGGTTTCATCGTTTATTCGCCATCGATACTTGCCAGACATAGCAAAGTGTTTTATTACTATTTAATTATTAGGAGAACACATTCTTGTTGTGACGTTGTAATTATTCAGAACAGACGGTCTGTGATATTTTAAATATTAATTAAATATATTAATTAGAATTTTATCGAAAAATATTGTTGTTGCGCCACCGGGATTCGAACCTGGATCTCTTTCCTAATCGGGGATACTACAGCGACAATACTACAGCGACTATACTACAGCGACTATACTACAGCGACAATATTTTTATAAATAATTGATTTTATATGTATATCTTTCTAATTAATATATTTAATTCATATTTACTATTTAATTATTTTGATTTTCTTATTTTATAAGTAGTGCACCGAGCTACTGAAGTTTATAATTCTCATATATTCTATATTTCTAAGTAGCCTACAACTGTATTGTGAATTTGAAATTTAAATAAATATTTTGATTTTATCTCGTTTTTCTTTCGTCAATCAAGTTTATATAGCTACAGTGAAAATTTATGTTGTAGCTCAATGAGAATGTTGCGATTCTGTTTAGTTAATATTTGGCTCTTGTCAGTCTGCCGACCCTTGCGCTAGTGCAGTGGTGCGCGGAGCGGGTTGAGATCGAAGGTTGCGCGGCCGTCCGCTCGGCGACGATGGCGGGCGCGCAGTTCGTTACAGCGAAAATTAAATGGCTTCTCGTCATGCGTCCTAGAGATATCATTTTATTGCGATTTCTTAAACATAATGACTAACTATCTGTTGACCTGTAATATATTACACTTTGAGGTTATAGACAGCTTTGAATTTTTCCGTCCAGTAATCTACAAAAGTATAAAATGTATCGCCGTCTTAAAATATTGTGTCTTATTTACATGATTTTTTGAGAACTCTAAAAAATTAGGCAGAGAATTTAGTAAGACATAAAAAAAGTCAGGTAAAGTAAATAGTTACTACGCTAATAGAATGATAGACTATTGACTGGAACAATTTAGAAACAATATTTAGAAATATATTGCTCACTTTCACGAAATAAAAAAATTACCTTTGAATTAAAAAATCTCGCGTAACGCGTTTCGATTGTTACCGCCCGGGAAAAAAGTACTAACACAATGGTATGAGCAAAGTTGTATTGCATAACTGAACGTTATAACTTTCCTGAGCGAACGAGTTTTAATTTGTATGAGGAGTTTATGGGTGCCGACACTGCTGACGAAGAATTTTTGCTTCAAAAATATTTTTTTGTATTTGCTGAGATTTAGAGAAGCGATGGTCCTAGATCAAATGTATATTTGTATAGAACTCCTTATTTATATACGAAAAATAGAAATGGTATTGGAAAAAAATATTTCTATTAATGCGATAGACGCGTTTTGTTATTCCTGGCAAAAGTGAACTATAAACCTGTATCAATTTGCCTTCCAGAAGTCGAGCACGAATATGAAGTTCAAATGAATTCCACCCATTCGTGTGACTTCTGCTCTGATCTTTAGGAACTCTTTAGGACGTCACATTAGATACTTTAGACTCGAGCGCGTGTAAAGAAAAATAAGAACAATAGTTCGGAATAGGACGACGCATCTCTGAGATTAAAATCTCATTGAAAGATCATTGGACTGCTCACTTTTTTAATATTTTATATGACGAAGCGGACTCCGACAATGTTTTTAACATTTCTTCTCGAAAAAATAATTAATCATGGAGCGCAGCAAAAGATTTTAGATAATACCATTTGAAAAATACATCAGATCTGGGATTTTACCGCAAAAAATAATTGTAATGTATCATGATGTAGCGATTGTATGGCGCGCGCATGTTGGCAAGAATGATAGCGCGAAGGGGATAAAAGAGCGTCGCGCTCAGGCGCGGCTCTCTCTCTCTCCGGAATCGTAGAACAGAACACATCTCTTATACTGTATCATATTTGTAAGATCTGTAATAAACTGTTTTGTCGTACATCGAGTTCTTGACTACCCGAATTCCCGAACACAAGAAGACAAGAATAATAAGGTTAATATTATGTTTTGAAAATAATTTCATATGTGTAAAAATGTTATAATTTATTTATTTCATATCATATATTGTGTTTACATTTAGTATTTTAATATCTGCCTCACTGGGCTTATGGTGTGACGTTACCCCTTCGTCAAAATGCTTTTACGCGTAATCCTTAATCCAGATTTAGAAGGCTTCGTATCTCCAAAAGTGTATTCTTAATCTCCAGTCTAAACAGGGGTAAGTTAAGGGATGATGCGAATTGATGTGTGCGCAAAATAATAGAGATCATTTTGTTCCAACATTCTTTCCCGGCAAATACGCGGGAATTAATATTTCCAAATGACAAAAATACAAATTGAATATTATGTTCCAGGCCGATGTTGTTTCATTCGTTAAAATTTCAAGCGTAGCTCGGGCTGTGTATCGTCCTGTTAAAACCACATGTGTTGCAGGTCCAATTGACCCATTTCGGCCACTAAGAAGTTTTTACAGGATTGCTTCTTGCATTCTAAAAGAAATAGTGCCCAATAATTCCGCTGGCCCACATGACGCATCATACAGTAGCTTTGGCGCACCAAACAGTAAGTGTAAAGTACGTTGCTATATCAATTGAAGGTTTTCGGTGCCCCAATAACGGCTGTTTTGTTTATTAACAAAACCCGCCAAGTCGAAATGGGTCATAATTTTTTAATGATTTCAACACGCTGTTGAGACGTTAGATGTTCCATATAAATTGTAATAAACTACTTTCTACGACAACTAAATAAGAATTGATGTCTGCCAAACTAAAATGGTGGCCAAACAAAATCGGCCTGGAACATACTATTCACAGTGTACAGATTCGATTTATTTTTTGTGACGTAGTAGAATCACACCACGTGACTGAGATTGTTCCCGATTGTAACGAAGATTTGGTAATTTGATTACAATCACAAAAACGTTTTTAATAACGGTTTAAGTTTTAAATAAAATTTAATGAAGGAGTCAGGAGTTTCATTAAAAATGACTACAATTTATATGTACCGCAAAGAAAAGAAAGGTGTTGAAATTTAAAAAAAAATGTTGATCTTTTATTTCTGACGTAGAATTCTTGCGTTGTTACTAATAGTTTAATTAGATCGTGCGTAGATAGGTTCAAGCTTTTTTATGATGTTATAGAAGAATATCTTTAAAATATATGTAGTAGTATATAAATAATCATATACCCGCGATAGTAGAAGAACATCGTAAACAGAGCGACTCGTAAACACCGAGGGACGTGTTTATTGCATTACATCCCGGGCTGAAGGCAAATATCCCCGTCGTAATGTTTTGTATTCCTTCCAAAGTCTCGGTACGTGACCATCTATTATGAACATTTTTGAACGTTTAGTTGTTGCTGTCAAAAATAATTTTAGATATTTTCCGTGGAATAGAAATGACTAAAATAATAAAAAGCGCTGAGATTGTTGGCTAGTTTAGATTCTCTCGTTTTTTTTAAAATGAATGATGCTCGTTCATAGCTCCTTTGAAACGTAAATTTACCACACGAGAGAAAGGTGCGGTAAGTTTATTTAAACGTTGTCTTTACATTTTATATTGAGTGGAGATTAACCCGATCGATATGGATCTAACTTTATTGCTTTTACTATTTCCGAGGTAAGTTTTATGTCTCTCTTACCGCATTGTCTTCTTAGATTGTAGAATTATAAAGCTGTCCTTTTCTACAAATTACCCATGACATTAAAATATCATTAGTGTTGAAACTGAATGGTTACTGAGAATAATTAGAATAATGTTGTCCCTTTTCATCGTATATAAATAAAATTGTATAGCAGTCCTCCATTATAGTTATAAATATAAGTTGTTGAGTTAAATTTTTACAATGCGAAACGCGTCTCAAGTAAATTAAATGAGAACAATTAAAAAACAAGTACATATTTTATTTTCACATATGTGTTTATTGCTTTATTGAAAGAGTGTGTGTGTAGGTATATGTTGAAGTGTTTTGATGTAAATGTATGTAAATAAATAGGATTTTGAAGGTTATGTTGTAGATGTGATTAATGTGAGAGTTGTGGATACCCCAATATTTTATCTATCACTCTCGTGCTCGTTTGAAAGTCGCGGAATATATTGTGAACATGTGAGTGCGGCAGGCTGCAGGTTATCTCAAATAAACCATTTATTGTTTACACTGAGTTTATTGTAGTCAAACTTTTTAAAAACAGAAGTTAACCCGCACGAATTGCGCGAATTGTTATCGGAGGCGATTTCTGAAGCTCTTGACTAGAAGGTGACCATAGAAAAAGTGAAGCTTGTGCGGCGACATTATTCGAGCATTATTATTGCTACACGCTGACGGTTCTGTACGGCTGATGGGAGTTTCGTTTTGTGTACCGGTACATGCTGGGTGTGTTCAGCTTCGCTGGGCGGTGATGAAGAATGTGATGATTAACAACGTACCCAATGTTCTCTCTAATTGGTATAATGGTGGGTCTTGACTAATAAGTCTAATGGTGGGTCTTGGGGGTAGTTTTAAGCTAAACTATTAAACAAGCAATTGTCCGTATTAGGTACCTAACCCTTAAAATTTTTTGAAAATAAGTCCAATTACAATTTACAATTGATTATGAAGTATTTAACGTCTCAGCAACATGCAACAACACATGTTTTGCAGCTCAATATTGATGACTTCGATTTTTGGAAAAAAAATCATTATGAGCGACGAAGCTCATTTCGACTTGGCAGGTTTTCTTAATAAACATAAACAGCCATTTTTGGGGTACTGAAAATCCTCAATTAATACACCAATAACTTTTCCACCCACTCCTAGCGACTGTATGGTGCGCCATGTGACGTATGTGCCTATTTCTTTCAGGGTGCAAGAGGCTCTGTTGTAACCATTAATGGTGATCGCTATCGTCACATGTTGGAAAACTTCGCGTGTGGCTGAATTGGTATATGGTTTTACAGGACGGTGCTACCTCACACACAGGTCGAGCTACGTTTGAAATTTTGAGAGCAATTTTTCCTGGCTGCTAAATGTCAAAAAGTGGTGATATCGACTGGCCTCCTCGATCACCTTATTTTATGATTTCCGACTATTTTACGTAAATGCACTTGATAGAATAGGTCTACACAAATAAGTTAATAACAATTCCGATGCTACAGGACAATATTCAAAATTGAATTACGAAATAATACGCCAAATGAGCGAGAATGTAATGAAAAATATGATTAAAAAAGCACACAAGCCAGAGTCAAATTTTATACATAATTGTAATAAATAAAATAATTTAAAAATAAAAAATAAATAAAAATATTGTGTTTTATTTTTTAGTTATTTAAAAACAACATCGGCCTGGAACATAATATTCACTCTGTACCAATTAGTATGGTTCACGGTAAAGATACTCGTACGTATAATCTTAGAAATAATTTGTTTAATTATTGTGAAGTGTCATAAATCTTTCGGAGAAATTTGTGGAGATGTTTTAATATCATGTATTTTGTCAGATTGATGCGCAGAGAATTCAGCGAAGCGCGTGGCAACATTCACTTAGAGAGAACAGTGAACATAAGAAAGCCATCGGGTCCATTATGTTGGTGACCTTCCACTAGATTTAGTTCCTTCCACTCTTTCTTGATTGCAAATTTTTCCGTGGTATTCTCATGTCTGGTAACATGGCAAAAATGTATAGCCGAGGATAGACGCTGCTCGATGTTTATTCTTCTGTGATCGAGGCATTCGTTTTGCGGGGTGTTCACGGTATGTTAAGCATGCGTCGCCAGCACCGCATTTCTAGAGCTAGCTAACCTCTTGTGCTACCACTCTCTCCACACATTTCACATCAAATTTCAGTATATACCAAGTGTATTGACTAGTCTCATTTTTACTCTGCATTTTTAGCACATTTTAAAGTAAATAATTTTTACTTTATAATTTTTTTTGTATGATTAATATTCCTTAAAATAATTTATTTCATATAGGAAAGCTAGTTTTAATATTAGAACAAAATACTATGAAATAAAGGTGTCTTACGGACCACAATTATACAAATCAACTTAGCTAGCGCTTTTGATTGAGAAAATCGCACTGAAATTTTATATATAAAAAACAAAGTCATTAGATTAGATAAATTTCAAAGTTTGGAAATTAAAAATCACTTAACATTAAAGCAAATTATTGGGCTCGCTTTCATCATGATAGTGGACATGCCCCCACCCAATAGCTGATGTTCGTTCCGACGAAGATACAGTAGCATGGAAATCGGTCGATATCAAAGTAATAAAACGCGGTAATCAACAAAGTTAGTTATTTGTTTGGTCCACGTCGGTCCCTCATGACTAAGAACTCCCTTTTGACTCCACTTTTCCTCTATTTTTCTCGGCATCCTACAGGTTTAAGCGCTGTCTCCAGAGACAATAAATATGTACCAGCAGATAAGCAGTCGGTTTTGCCGATTTCGTCTAAAGTAAGTGATTAAGAGTCTATCTCCGATGTTCAGCTCTTGCAGAATGGAGACATTCACGCGTCTCATCATGCATGTTTGTTTGATATCATTTATTTATACATTTATTAAAAACATTATTTACAAAATTAGCCCTTCGCAAATATTCGGTAATTTTATAGATTTAGAAGCTTCACCGTTGTAATTAATTAAACCTCAAGTAATAATAATTATAAATATAATACTGTTAGTAACTTAATTAATATGAGGTAATAAATAATGAACGAAGGTAATTTCCACAGCGCTGTAACCGGAAGATCGATTTTGCTATAAATATCTCCTGTTTTCGCAACCCATTTAATTAGTGTCCGTCTTTGTTTATCTGTGTATTCGCCCTTCCAGCCGAGGGCAGGCGATACAGTTAGGTAATTTACGTAAACATCTATGGTCAGAACACGTAAAATCTAATACCTACCCAAGACGTCAATGATTGTATAGGGTGCGTCAGCTATTTGAGAACAAGATTTGACTTTGATGAAAACAAAAAGTAAAAACTGTAGAAAAACCAATATATATTTATTAAATTTGATATGTACACGTGCTCTTGCGTATTCAATAAAAAATAAAATAAAATGAAAACAATGGGTTGTTCTATAAAATTGTCGTCAGCCTCGATAACGGCCTGGAGTGGCTTTTGAAACGACTACATTGATCAAGTTTATTTACCGGCTACAGTGTTCTTGACGGCATCAACAAGATCGTGAAAATTTTTGGCCAGCCACTCCTGAATCGTGCAGACTGTGTGAGAGGGACCGGAGCCTTGTCGACTCCGATATATGGAGCACATCGATTTGTTGAGGTTATCGTTATCTTATGCCACGGACTTGTTGGACAAACTTCACTTTTTTTTCCTTTGACTACCGAAGACACATTCCCGTAAAAGGCCAGAGACCAGGGACCTTCTGATCTTAAACACGAAGGATCTGACAACATTTAACAAGGTTGCGATCTCCGAATCTCCGTGGTCAGCGGCTAAGATGACTTAATTAGATTTAAAGCTTCCATGTTAAGACTGAAAAGGAAGAAAATATTGTATGCTCAAATGGCTGCCACACCCTGTATATATTTATCATTATATCATCATAGCCTGTGTACACAGAATAGGTTTTTAGGAGAATTTCGATTTTGCTCTCACGAAATTCTTTGGAGACAATCTCAACTTTCGTAGATTATTAGAGATTCGCCATCTTACGCCGCACTTCACGCATGGTGTACGACAAACGTCAGTCCATTGAGCATTTACATTCCATTCGTCAGTTATGTGAACGCTATAAGCAGTTCATAATTTGTTCATTTTTCACTCTAACGTACGTAGATTTTCACACATGTGTCTGAGCGGCCACATTTAAAACGCATTATATAATATTTGCAAATTGAACTTTGTGTTTTATTAAATTAATATTTTTATACACTATTTAACTTTGTTTATATAACCACTTAATAACATAATAAATTGGTTTTATAGCCGATATATCGGGCCAAGGGTATCTATTTATAAGGATTAAACCCTTCGATTGTGGTTTAAATCAATTTACTTTTACCGTCGTTATCAAGTTTATGCTTTGGAGCTGTTAGCTCATTTAGAAAATAATTACAATAATTCTAACAATTGGGAAATTTGATTGTTAATTTTCAATTCTGTACGGTCAATAATTTTATCGGTACTGATATCGGTGCCCATTTAGCTGGTAGTATTTTTAAGTCAAGAATTTAAACACATTTTTTAAACCAAAGGTCAAAATGGAAATGTGAATTTGTCACGAATCTCAAAGAAGTGTGGAAAGGGATTGCGTATGCCGAGGGTGGTAACTTGCGAGTCAGGGGGGGGAGAGGGATGGGGGAGATTAGAGCGAGAGGAGGAAGAGGGATTATGGTTATAATACAGGTGAATGGCATCGCGACATTTAGACGTCTTTTATGATTATTTTTATACGTAAAAGTACGAAAAAAGTATATTAGAAATATAATAAATTTTTGCTGACGAAATTTGCCAAAAAATACCAACCTAGGGAATATTAAAGTTTTTGTGTCTTTTATCAAATATGGCGTATATTGGCGTAAATTAAATAACTTTGTATAATGTGTAATAACTATAGAGTAATTCACGTGTTTTTATTATGAAATATCGTACTAATTAGTAGGTATATGATAAAATAATTTTATATATCTACACATCCTATGTTAATGTCATTGCCAGTATGAAAAATACTAAAGTAGCGAGATCGCGTATCTTATATAAGTATGTCGCACGTGTTTTTAACATCTTTAAGATATTATTAATTAATACAAATTAAATGTGTTAGTTAGAAAGATATATTATATTTACGGAAATTTGTCGTCAACTTACCGTGTTGGTAAATTATAGCTTTATAGATAACGTTTTAGTAAAATGGTATAACTTTAATTTTATTCATTTATTATTTTTTAAATCCCTATTATGATCTTTAGAATCAGGTAAGAGTAGCGTGCCGTTCTATCCTCTCTTTCCCACCCCTTATACATTGTTTGTATAGACGATCACAGAATCGTTTTAGTAAACTAATTTTGGTTGCAAATCTAATATAGCATATTCTTGTAAATAAAACTTTTCATTTTACACTGGATATTAAAAATTGTTCACAGTGTTTAGTTTGTGATATCTCATTAATGTGGAATACAATCCAGTTCAGAAAAAGTGACACTCGGAGAATGACAACAAAGATGACAAGCTCGATAAAGTAACGACATTAAACAGATCGCGCAGGTCACGCGTAAGAAAGCAGAGAACAAACACAAACTAGACGAGCAGCTGATATTCTATTATTGATATGATATAAATAAGTTTAAGTTGAAAAACGTAATAAATCATACCACCTAAAATATATTAAAAAATCAAAAAAATTGTCACCGAATAATTCTCCACTGTTCGGATTTATATAATTAATTGCCACACCAAAAAAATATATTTCTCACCTTCATAAATATTTGATCTTTTTATTTGCTCTGTACGTGTAATAATTATACTTTGCGGAATTCTGAATATAAATTATTATACCTTGTACGTTTCACGCTTTCCGTGTATTTGAATCTTTTTAATTATAATACGGAAAGTTTGTTTGTTTAGCTACATAAATACGGGTGCCTATTCCCAAACCCACAGAACGTGGCGAGTCTGATTCATGTCTCCTAAGCTCTCCATAAAAAATATTTCTGAAATCTTCCATTCGACAGAAAATATCCACAACTTGAAAAATCACTTGATTTATTTTAAATTTAAAACGAACTTTTTTACACATGTGCCCATTATATTGGAAATGGTCAAGAAATTGAAAAAAATGATTTTTTATTTAAAATTGTTTTAAATTAATATAATATGATTTAAAGATAATATTTTTTTTTATTTCCTTGTAAGTTATGTACATGCAACATTTATATGTCGAAATAAATTATAAATCTAGTAAACTAAATAATTTTTGAAACATTGTGTTGTGTAAAATAAAAATACTTTTTAATGAATTCAAACGCAAACCTTAAAATATCTCGAAACGAAAGAAACACGACTTGGACGACTTTCATAATAATGGGCACATATTAGAAATTAATACAGTGGGCGTCGGTTATAAGAATCAACCGCGTACTGTGCTCAATTTTTAATGAACGAAATCAAACAACAAGCAATAATATTGTCATCCAACCTTTTCAGGTAGGTACTTATTTCTTTGTGTAATTTAATAGATTTTAATAAATCTCGGATATCGTAAATCGGCCGCCGCTTTCTTTCCATTAAAACAATATACAATGTTGCTCTAACTTTGGTCAAATGCACTGCATTATTTTAGTAGAAGTCATCGGTCGCACTAGCTGTCGCTAGATAATTTGTCACATTCTTTCCAAAGATAAGCAGCTTATATCAGTGCGTCCATGATTGATAACTATTAAAAAATATGTTGTACTGTAATAGTGTAAAATATATAAGTATAAATATTACTTTAAGTAGATCGCAGTTATCAAAAAATATAATTGCCGGATAATGAGAATTAAGTAAATAAGATACGCTTATTGTTAGAAGTGGAAGAGGTCTAAATATGAGCTACCATTATATAGCTACCACATATTGAGTCCTTCAAATATAGAGTCAAGTCAACACTACTTGGTTCCTATTTGATAATTTAGTATTTTAAAAATGATATCTGAACTTTTATTGGATTACGGGTATATTAGATTTTTTATGAAAAAAAATAAAATAATACTTCTAAAAACTTTTTTGATTATTGTGGTCTAAATATGGGCTAGTACTTTATTGATAAAAGTTCACTTATTTTACCATACATATTGATTGAAAAATTTATTACTGAAATACACAGAATAAAAAAAATATATTTTTATAAAAATTACAAATGTACACGTCTTTTTCTACACCAGCGCAGTCATCATGAAAACATTGAACATAAATGCATACGGTTGCCCATATTTAGACCAACCGCCATGAGTACTTTTAACGACAAAAAAAAAATTTCAAAATGAAATAAACCAAAAGGATATTGTTATTACATTAATTAGTTACTTTGTAATGATATTTAACAGGTATAATATGTTTTAAATTGGAACAAATAACATACTTTACATACTTCATCAAAAGTTTAGACAGCGCGACTATCACCACACAAAGTATTTCTTAACACTACACGCAAGCGTCGGTTCAGCAGTATTTCTCGATCATGGCTATTAGATATCTTCATGAGAACGAGTATTAAGTGTTCAACATTAGATGACAGTTATTTTATTAACATAAAGTCTTACTAGCCCGTAATTGGACCACTGCCCATATTTAGACCACTTCATCAAACCTTACCTTTTTAATCTGGTTATAAACTGGATTTTCTTCTCGTTTAGTAGTTGAGTTCTATTGCGAATGAAACATAGACTTATGAATTTGGTGTGGCCACGTACTCAAGGGTTTGAATCGTCCATGCGTATATCTAACAAAGCCGTTGTCCTGAACGGAAGGTACCTCATATCATCAGATTGACATAAAGCAATGTCGTCTGTGCGAGTTAATATTGAATTAATGTGGTCGCAAAAATTAAGGCAGAAATAATAAGAATTATTCCGTTAGGTTAAATAAAGTGAAAGAGCAACAAAGAAACATAAAGTTGGAATCACGTATGTCAAAGTAAGAAACGCGTAACTCAAAGAAAGTTGAACAAACAGAGGGAAAAGGGCAAAAGGCATTCGGTTCTAGATATAAATTATTGCTATTGTTATATTTTATTCCCATGTCGGGACTGCGAACTAATTTAAGACATATCCAATCTTTTATGTTTCAGCTGACGGAAATATTTCAAGCGTTTTATTTTGCTCAATAACGAAAAACGCAGCGTCCCTTAGGAAATCCATTACAGAAAGAAAATCTTTGTACATTGCCAGGTTGGAATACTCAAGTTATTTATATCGCTCGAGAACTGCGCGAATCCTCCTAAATAAGCTCACACACTTTGTGGCCTACAGACATATATATGTAGCGCTTAATTCCAAAACCCCCTAAAACGACTTTATGCTTATTTTGTATGATATACGTAGCTTTTGGAAAGTATGTTCTGAAATAACGAATTGCATAGAAGTTGTTTTGATGATGAATGCCTTGAAAATGTACCACAAGACGCTGTTGAAAATAATTCAAAAGAAACGAATCAAGAACTTTCCAAAATGTTTTACGTTAAGGAAAAAATAAATCAAATGTATTTGAAATGTCACAGACCTATGTTCCGAACTTCACAATAAGAATGTGTTTTCCTTAATAACAAAATGAATAATTTACATTTACTTTTTCGTAAATAATGGAAGCTGAGCAAATGGAGCTAATCGGATGAAGGTGTTATTCTTGCAGGATAATGTAACACTGGGAAAAAAATGCGCATTAGGATGGAAAGTTCTACATCATCTCCCATATTCTCCCGACATTTCTCCAGCCGATTGTCACCTTTTCTTGACGCTAAACAATTTCACAACAAAGAGATAATTGAAGCCGAGGTTGGTATATTTTTTGCATGTGAAAGTGAACGATTTAGGAGGCCAAGATTCGACATGGACTGCAGGACCATGGAAGAAGAATATTGATGAGAGTCATTGAATATTGTCACATACATCGTGTACGCGTCGATATTTAAAAAAAAATGAGTATACGCTTAACTTGGCACAGAGTCTCGGTTACGGATGGTTAGACAAAATGCCTGGGGCCAAATTTCGAAACTAAAGGCTATCTAAGCCACTTAACTTTGAGCCACAAAGACAGAACTTGATAAAGTCGGTAATGTGCTTCGAAACATAACGGTATATCGCTAGCCGTTAACGTTAGTAACTAATACCATTCATATAACGACTAATCATTGTTTTACGTTTTTTTTTATACACGGTCAAAATTAGATACTCAGCCAAATAGGTAACATTTAGAGTCTGTAATCTTGGATAATTTTTATTTATTTTAGCTCTAATGTTCGAGAAAATTGCTTTCGATGTAGTGAACCAAATAATCATTATGCCGTGATGTGTGTTTTGAAAATGAATGTGAATAATTATTGAAATAAACCGAAAATATATCCCAGACATGTGTTTCATACCACCCTTGCTTGTAATTTATTTTTAACACATTTCACTCTTGTAAAAATATATTGAATACATCATATTATTGTAATAAATAAATAAATATTTTTTATTTATCAGAGCTGTTCTCATTTAGGACATCCTAATAATTAATTAGTAACAATTAATATAGTAAAGATTTTTTTGAAAGTTCTATTGTTATTTGATCTAAGCACTTCTAATATTAATACACATTATGCTACTGTTCTTTGTTGCGGCACGAATGGAAAGAAGTGTGTTGTCACAGAAACATTACTGGACTGCACGTAAAGTTGCTTGTTAATTACTAATATAAGTTATAATAATAAAAATGCTTAAATACAATACAAATATTCGATGCTGTATTGAGATAATGCTATAATTAATTAATGTGTCTATTTAAGCCGTTCTGTGAATAACCAAAATTTTAATTTTAATATTTGCTTAATATTGTTGTCAATTTTTAAGTATTTTGTATTTTTCTCTTCTTATTGTATTTACAATCTATTTTTGAGTACAATACAAAATTGGAAAGGTCTAACAAATAAGCGGTGCACACACTTCGCACTGCAACCCTTTTCATCCATGGACAAACGCTATTAGTTATCAGTGAACCTCCTATGAAATGTTTAGAAATTTTCTGACATTATTTCAATTGCTCTATTTGAATCGTTCTTCTTGAGCCTCCGGTAATAAAACATATTTATACTATGTTAAAAACGCAAATTAATATTAAAAATGAATAAAATACATGAAGAGATGTTTTCTCATTCAAGGCCCCGGTGAGATTCGAACTCACGATCTCCTGTTTACTAGACAGGCGCTTTAACCAACTAAGCCACGGCGCCGATATTTCCAGGAGCGAAGAAAATGATCTCAATGGTGTCGCTGTCACTGATCTAATAAAAATGCGCTGCAATACATACAATTATATTATTAATTATGCCACTTCGCAGCCAATGCTGGCCGCTGCGCCACCACGGCCAGTATTTCTGTAAGACCTAGCATTCAATGTTGAAAATGAATTAAATACGTAATGTACTTTGCCAAATAACTGCGATGCTACCTGGGCGCATTTCAGGTATCCACGCATAAAATATTGTGGACTAGGTTTATTACACCCTGTAAAATTTTTATATTTTTTCGAAAGATTGATCTTTTCTTTATATTTTTTATATTTGTAATTCATCTAATTTCTTTTAACCTGATTAATAAGCGTGTCCCACCACTCTAAATGGAAATTACTGTAAAAAATTATAATGTACCATATATGTGGTATCTTTGTAAGTACCACCAGATTCCCTTGGGGTTCTTTATTACAACAATGTGTTTACAGTAATTTACAATTATATAACTCAGATATTGATTATTTCTATTGGGAAGGAACGATGGAAAAGAGACCCGTTCCACCAGTGACGGCCTCTTATAACCTCTGACACACACACACACAAAAGTGATAGTTCTCACAGTATATATATGTAATACAGTTGAAATAAAATAACTAAATTTTGTGGTTAGTGCCGTGGCTAAATAAATTAAAAAAAAACAAAAATTGGCTGGTCAGGGATTTGAACCCGTGTTCCCAGATATAATTCTGATTTCTGAATAAGGCAAATCTGAAATGTTCTCTTGCAGGGAAAATGAGCTACCATTAACACCATGTTCATCGTTTACTTTCACGTCAAATCTTTGTCTTTATATGTTTATTCTATTTTAGTGAGACAAATATTCTTTTTCACTATGTTCCATCTTCTATCGAATGTTAGCGACCAAGTTGCAGTATGCTGATTTATCTCGTGCAAGGTGTGCACTTTCTGAGGTTATGCAGATGCAGCCGATTCTCCTGCGTAATGAGTTGCAAGAGTTGTTATTACTTACTCATTCATTTTTATTATCTTTTAATTGGTAATGTGATTAACGCGAGAGATCTTTAACACACATCGATAAAGCAACATATCAAATGTCTCCAGTATTTTAATGGTGGTTTCTTTTAACATACAGTCCTCGACATAGTAGCACGGGTATGACTTAGCATTTTATTGTTCTCTGGGGGGTGCTCTGACTTGTGTCTCGGTTGCAAAAGTGATTCTTCATTGTTACAAAAGCCAGACATCTATTATTTCCTTTCAAAAGATATCACCGTAACATGGTGTGCAACACAACTTTAAGGATTTTGATGGTTAATGTTTGTGTAATGAATTGTGATCGTATCAGAAGGTTTTGTGCATGGTGAGATTGAAGGCCCCAAACTCTATCAATGTCTCATACGTGTGGGCACATGTCGCGGTGTATACGAATGTGCGTGTGAGTATTAGTAATGCGACATGGAAATTTATTAGTGACAAGTTGTGAATACTAATTTAATGTATTAATTATAAATATATACATATAAAATCAATTTTTGTCGAAAAATATTGTTTTTGCGCTACCGAAATTCAAACACGGATCTCTATTTCCAATCCGGGGAAGTACACTACCAATTGTGTTATAGCGCCAGTATTTTTCATGACAAATTTTCGAACCTATGTGTTACACTTTTTAAAATTAATACATCTGTCGTTCCATTATTTTTGAAAGTCATTTACATTATTTTTACGGAATCACAAATAACTTTGAGTAAACCGAGTGCAGACGCCAGAATTATCAATTCATTTTTATTAAATTTTGGACACATTGATAAAACTTATATTATTAAGGAGAACATATTCTTATTGTGAAGTTGTAATTATTCAGAATATAGGTCTGTGATGTTTTAAATACTAATTTAATGTATTAATTATAAATATATACATATAAATCAATTTTTGTCCGGGGATTGTCCAATCCGGGGAAGTACACTACCAATTGTGTTATAGCGCCAGTATTTTTCATGACAAATTTTCGAACGAACGAATATTTATATTTTTCAGTGAATCTACATGGTGCTACCTAGTGGAAATATGATGCTCGTTCAATTGTTTATTCCTTCTCCACTACAACAACAAGCGTTTGAGCGGAATGTGTAAACTAATAATCGCGTAAAGGATTATGTTCTATGTATTAACGGAATTAAAGTAAAGATTGATTATAAGAATTAGCGTTTAATTAATAAGGTAAGGCAGTTAGTCCTTCCAAGCGCACACTGAACTTGCTGCAGTTGGAGAGTGTTAAATTACTGAAACATCTTCATTCTTCCTCGTGCTTAAGGACAGATTAGAAAAAAAAGGGACGGAGATACGCAAGTTAAATTTTGGTAAATCGCGAATAGAAGGTATACATGAGTGAGACAACAAGCCAAACGCCAAAAAACTTAATATAATTTAATTATCTTAAACGGCGTTAACACTGCCGGGATAATTTCAATCTATACTTTACTTATACCGTGAATTTTCTTTACCTTTAGAATGATCAAAAATATATTGGTACCATTTTTTTTATGATTATTCAGAAGATGTAAGAAGAGATTTTGGTATTTTCACATATTATTGCAGGTTTTAAAAATTTTAAAATAGGGGTTTCGCGATCAACAAAATTTTCAGAAGGCGGTTTAAATGAATTTTAGTAGGAAATTAGCCTGTCTGTTTGTGTAAACAAATACTATATCTATTTTTTTTTAAATTGTGGACTGGCTGCTTTCTGCATAACTACGTTCAATTGTGGCACACTATCTTGTCACTGTACTGACCGCAAGGTGACAATGACCATGACTTTGTAGGTGGTAATGGGTAGGTACCCTGAAGAGATTTTTTGCTGCCGTGTATGCTGTGTGTCGTAACTACCAACTTTTAAAATAAATAAATACACAATTTACTTTTAACATACAGTTTACATATGTTTCGAATGAATTAAACTGCGTTAAAAATACAACGTTATAAGTAAGGCGTTAGAGAATTTCGAAACATTGATAAAGAGGTTCGAGGGTGGAGAGTAATAACATGTTATTACTGTTCATCTGGGTTAGGTTCCCTACAAGGGATATTATACTTTTTAAAATTTAATTGAACTTATGTATAAACTTTTGAAACAGAAACACATATTCTATGCAGGCGTGCTATGACGTATAACGTATGTGTCTGAAAAGTGTAATGTTTTTTTCTTTCCATTTTACTCTTCTTACAACTGCTCCTATACAATATATATTATATTTGACTGGGTAATAGAACCAAGCGTACAGTTTAGCCCTTTCTACCTCGACGGCATTTTAAAATAGTATCAACTTTATCTAGTCATTTATCTTACTGAGGTGTCAATTCTCTGACGCTACTACTAAGTCTACATAAATAATAGTCTACTAGATTTATTTAGACTACTGACATTAGTTATTTTTTTTGTTACGTCAACACTGCGGCAGGTGAAATTGGTCAGTTACGTATTGTTACAATGTTAGGTTTGACGCGCTGGTATTCCTTGTGATTATTAATAGTTATTTTGACCAAATTTTTTTTTCTTAAATTTTCAACTATTCTTTTAATAAATAAATATCAGATATCTCATAGAGACAAAGTTATTTTTATTATATTTAATGGAACATATATAGAAATATGGGGTAATTACAGGGCTTACGATCTGTCATCGGTTGGCTTAAGTGATCACTTTACATATATACATATATTGTATATATAACGTTCATCAATTTTCACCCCTCAATCTCCATATTTTTTTTTTTTTTTGAAAGTTGTATATATGTTAGTACGTGGACTTGCTTCGAGTACCACCATGCCATCTATGGACCAAATTTGATAATTCATTTTTCCTTGAAACAGCATATATATCAACCAATGAGAATCTGATTTTTTTAATAAATATAATAAAAATAGCTTCGTCCCTAAGAGATATCTGATATTTATTTAAGACAAATTAATCATTAGAATTTATAGAACTATACAATTTGAAGTTGAGTGATTCAATGTAAGATTTTCGTTTCTCGGAAATATAATAATCATAATTTATAAATCTAATATATTTTAATTTCTAAATCTAAACATCACGTATAGATTTTATTAGATTGACGTGGATGTTACTGAGTTTTTATCACTTTATACATTCTTCACTTTTTCACTGTTCTATACCAGAGATTAAAATTTTTGGTGCATCAATAACCACACTTTATTATCCTTTGTTAGTTCATTCCTTATTATATCAAACAAATAATAGATATCTCATAGAGACGACGCTATTTTTCATTATATTTAATGGAAAATATATGGAAGTTTGGGTAATAACAGGGCTTACGACTTGTCTTCGGCTGGATTAAGAGATCACTTTATATAAATATAACGTACACCATTCTCACCTATTAATCAATCTTCAAATCTATCAAATTTTTGAATGTTGTATATATGTTAATATGTGGACTCGCTTCGAGTACCACTACACTACCGCCATCTATGGACTAAATTTGATAATTAACTTCCCTGAAACAGCATATATGTTGCAATGAGAATACAATAATTATTTTTTGAATAACAGTGCTTTTGTAGGTGAAAATTCAGTAATTGTGTGTTCTTGGACATATTCTAATATTCCTATTATATCAGTTGGTTTTTTACTTTACCTGTATTAATTATACTTATTTTTTCATAGGATATTAGAATCAAAATTTAATATAATATGAAAATGGTTAATCACAATAACTGACGGTAATGTAATAATTAATCAAATCATTTTTTAGAGCCTATGTGAGCCATTGGTAAATGGATATGAAATTAAAACGAGAGCAAAAACTATACAGGATTCTTCTTATACCCTGGTAGAATTAAAGCATGAAGTAGTTAGTTTTGGTTAAAATATATCAATAAAACATTTAGAGGAGGAAGACCGTGAAAATACAATGTCAATTTCTCTGAGGCTTCGTTGTCTTTTTTTTACTTTATCTGTTTAATTTATCGTTATATATTTTTTAATTGAGTGATTGTATTTTCTACGTTTAGTATGATCATAAAAACAGTAAAATTGAGCACAGTAACCGACGGTTATTAATATTAACGTATTAATTAAATTGTTTATTGAGAACATTTGTGCGCCACTGGGTGTGCAAAAGATGTAGATCGGAATCCTTTTACCATACCCTGGTAGCTTTAAGGCGTGCCGGTGTTACATGTGTGAAGTCGCTAGCTTTGGTTAAAATATTATATTTGTTCTGAATGACCGCAGGAGGCTGGCATGAATTTTCTTCTCGGTGGGGGTTTGGGGAAACACACATTGTCAATTTCCCTAAGGCTCGGTCACTCCGCCGGCCGTGTTGACTCAAACCCAACATACATCCACATTGTTTACACTCTCCAATGTCGTTCTAATGTGTAAAGTCAAACGGATAAATTTATAGATATATGTATGTATCTTACTATATTATTTTTTATTATTATACACACCCTATTCAGGCATTAACATAATTTGTAAAACAATAGAAAATTACATAGTGTTAGCATGTTTTTACATGAACTAAATTAAAAATAAATATAAAACGTGAAGTAGCAATTTATTCGCCACCATTGAGTTGAGACACAAAAAATCGTAATAATGTAGTCCTATAAAGAATTAAATTAACAACAAAAATGTCGACTACCTCCGCACGGATGCATTCTGGGAACTGCGGAGATAGATAATGCACGAGTTCTGACATTACTCCTGTAATAAAACAATGAATTGTGTCTCGATGACCTCAATGGTGCGTGAAAGTCAAGTAGACCAACAATCTGGGGGCAGTCTCTCATACCATTGATGATCCTGTATAGAAATATAAGGTCCGTCAATTAATCGACGGTCGAGTAATTTATATACAGTGAACTTGTGTTAATCAACTAAATTCCTAAATAACGGGATGTGAGATAGTTCAACTGGCAGTTTATTTGGGTATTTGGGGACAGTTGATCCCTCTGCTAATTCATCCCCCGGACATTTGTTCTATCAAAACTTTTTCAAGTACTTACCTATTTATATAAATAAATAAATACCAGCATTCGTGAACGTTATACATAGGGTGGGAGAAAATTTATACAAATAAATTGCTCTCATACAAAATTAATAAATCGTTTTTATGTTAAACATTATTAAATACTAATTAAATATATTAATTAGAAAGATATACATATAAAATAAATTTTATCGAAAAATATTGTTGTTGCGCCACCGGGATTCGAACCTGAATCTCTTTCCAAACCGGGGAAGGTGCATTATCTAACTATGCTACAGCGACAGTACTTTTGACGACAAATTTTCGAACCCATATGTTATACATCTATCGTTCCATTATTTGAATAAGATTGTGTTCTCGTTAATAATGTATCAATGTGTCCAAAATTTAATAAAAATGAAATGTTATTTCTGGCGTCTGAATAATTACAACTTCACAATAATAATGTGTTCTTCTTAATAAAATAATATTACTTTTACGAATTGTGATAAACCATTTTTAAATATGAATTAAGTATATGTCAATTATGAACAATCTATAGATATGAAATCAGATATCATATCGACAAAATATTGTTATCTTGCGTCCAACTCGTGCGAAAATAGACGCATTTGAATAACGCAGAATGCTAATCCTTAGCAATCCATACACCAGCCTATCTTTGCATAGTGAACCAAATTCTCATTCGCACATACGACAAGTAGCAGCTAGAATTGATTCTGGCACACCGGAAGACCGGAAATTGTCACAACTGGTGAAGGACTTGATACAACTAGGCGACAACGACTCATTGTTTGGACCATATATTCGACATATGTTACCTTTTTTTTGTTGATATTAATACATTTAATCGTTCCATTATTTGACAGAGCCATCTACCTTATTTTTACAGAATCTCAAATACCTTTGAGTAAACTGATAGCAGACGCCAGAATTATCAATTCATTTTTATTAAATTTTGGACACATTGATACAACTTTATTATTTAGAACACATTCTAATTAATATCTTTCTAATTAATATATTTAATTCATATTTAAAATATCACAGACCTATGTTCTGTATATTTTTTGTTAATTAATTTTAGAAACATAAACGAATCGCTCGCTACCAGGGCCGGCGCTAGACTTTTTGCCGTCACAGGCAAGATTGTTTTTTCCCGTCCTAGTAACTTAAGTAAAGATTATGTTTTCAATTTATGTAAAACCATCCCTATAAATTGACTGCCCTCTAAATTGGCCGTTCGTGTACTACACACGTCTAGGGGCGGTATTTTGTTAGGTCGGCATTTTGAAACTAGCCCAAGGGCGGTTTTTTACCAAAAGACGTTCTGGACACTGGTGTTGACTACAAATTACTGATTAATTAAGAAATAACTGTAATGTTATTTATTGGATTTACTTTTTTGGATTGTTTACACCTGGAGTATTTGTATTACACACTTTGCAACTTGGGATTTTGTTTTTCAATTTATTTATATTTTGATATGTTATGATATGATTATTATTATATTATCGTTATTCACGAAACACTAAAGTGAAATATTTTTTTAATATGTTAATATGTAAGATACTCTAGTTAATTGGAAACCACGCTTTTTTCAGAAATCGTAAAAGTTAACCATAAATAAAATGTTTTAGATGTCATAAATTATTATGGTGAAATTTCAAAATTTTAACCTTTTTAAATACTTACGACCGGAAAATTTATTTAATTATTTTTGAAATCAGGGCACTCAATTCTACAAGAAAAAATATTTTATGTAAAAATCCGAGAAGAATATATTCTCGATATATGCCGTTTCTTTTGTATTTTAACACATAATATATTTTTTCGGAGGCTTCCTTTCGCAGGCTTTTTTCGGGTAAAATATGTTACGAAAATGCGTTCAAAAGTTGCATAAGAGGTTGACGGGAGAAGAAGGGGTGTAATATAATATATAATAATGTTGTTACGGGTATTTAGAATATTCATACAACGAGGAAGAAATATTTGTATAAAACAAATAACACAATCTGATTTTGATATAAAATTCACACGATATTTGGAGAGACCAAATTAAAATACAATAAACTTTATACAAGAGTGGTATGATACGTGTATCCGAGAAACGTAAATCACATACGGTGATATAATTTAATAATTTTTTTTATTTAATATATCTGGAAATAACAGACGTTAAATTCAGTGGCGTAATTACGCCAATGCCGTCAATGCGACCCACGTTAGACTTACGTTAGATCTTACATAACAAACTTTGAGTGGAATTTTATTCAAGAAATGGAAATTTAAAATTCCAGAAATTATTTGTCACATGCGAAAACACGTGAAAATATTATCACTCAATACAGTAGTAAGCGAAGCAAAGATTATTTGTCAGTTATGAGTCATATAAAAACACAATTATGTTTCTTACCCTGAAATTAATTCTCACAGTTTACTATCCCTAAAAAACAAATTACTCTTATACAAAACAATCACCCGTCCAATACTCACATACACGAGCCCCATCTGGGGTTCAAGTAACACAAAAATTATAGAATCCAAAGAAAATTACATCCTCAGGAGAACCATAAACTCACCCTGGTTTGTCAGAAACACAATCGTTTACGGAGACTCAAACATCATGATTTATCTTTTAAATTTTATTCTATATTAATTTCCATCCCAAACCCTTCCATAAACTCTCTTGCCCTATATGATCCCTCACCGATCCCCATCATCTTCGTCCCATTTAATTTCATTACCCTGTTCTTGACCCTATTGAATAAAACTTATAAATAGATTCACTAAAATATATTCAAAAAAGGTAAAAAAAGAAATAACAAAATTTAAATTAAATATTTGAAAAAATACTTTATTCATTTTTGGAACTACTTTATACAATTATATACAAAGTTAAAATTACCTGAAATAAATAAAAACAAACTTCATCATGTTCCCGGTTCAATAGGGTCCCCCCAAAAATCTTACGCCATTATTATTACCTCATATGTCAGAGACAAGAGGGCTCAGCCCACACCCTTCCCTCCTAACAATCGAATCAATACCCTGAAAATGTGAGTATTATAAAAGACAAGAGACCAATTTTGTTCTTATTATTATTTAATAATAATAGATAGATAAAACCACGTAGCATTTCATATTCTTATATCTTACAAATATACAATATGTAAAAGTAAAAATAAAAGCGCCGGATTAAAATTTCGCGCCATTTTTATTTTATTAGATTGGCAGCTCTTGTACCATCTGCCAATCTTGCGATTAGTAATTATGGAACGCCACACGATCTTTTGTTCTTACAGCGCGTTATTACTCTTAAAACTCATAAACATGGGGAAAGTTTTGCTGAAACAGTTCGTAAATTTCGTAGAATTTTCGGATGAAATGAGTCATCAATTCGAAGATTAATTAAAAGATTTGAGAAAACTGCTTTGATTCTGAACAATAAGTTACCGCGTTTATTTAAAAACGTAACCGCAACGAGAAAAAGTGTTACTGAAACCCAGGACATCAATTCGTCACCGTTCACAAGAATTAGATCTTTCAAGAATCGAAAGAATCGAAAGATCTGGATCTGTATGTCCAGTGGCGTAATTACAAAAATTGGGCCCCAATGCAGAATGGAAAAATGGGCTCCCCTAAATAACAATTGTACTTAAGATATACGAATATTAGTATGGGGTGGTTTATTCATTAAATAAGAAAGAAGAAAATAGTTTGTTGTCTCATATAATATTCACGTTTTTATGAAAAAAACAGTATAAAAAAGTATTCTTGCAATGCTTTACGGCGATGGTCCGGTCTCTAACCCGATATATAGGTGAATATTATGTTCCAGGTCGATTTTGTTTGATCGCTATTTATGTTAATTCGCATTTAGTAAAAATAGAAAGTAATTGATTTCAATTTATTATGAAATATCTAACGTCACAACAACATGCTGAAGTCATTGAAACATTTAATCTAAATAATAATGGCAATGCTGTAATCATTAATGGTGATCGCTATCGTCACATGTTGGAAATCTTTTTGGTGACTGAATTAGGTCGATTAGGTATGCAACACATGTAGCAACGCTGGAAATTTTGGGAGAAATTTTTCCCAGCCGCATAATGTCAAAAAGTGGTGATATCGATTGGCCTCCTCGATCACCTTATTTGACCGTTCCTGACAATGTTCTGTGGAAGTACTAGAAAGGAAAAGTCTGCGCCAATAAGCTAACAACAATTCCGACGCTAAAGAACAATAGTCGAAATGAAATTGCTGAAATAACATGTAAAGTATGCGAGAATGTTATGAAATATATGGTTAAAAGAGCATACATTGCACGCTACTTGGCCAATATCATATTCCATACACAATTGCAATAAGCCAAATAATCGATATATAAAAATCAAATTTAAAAAATGTGTTTTGTTTTCTACTTATTCAAAAACAACACCGGTCTAGAACATAATACTAGGTACTTATTGTTATATACATACATACATAATGTTTTCAAGTGTTCTCATAATATACGTGAGAAACGATTTTTTAAATTTGAAATTACTACATTACACTATTACATTGGTTACATTGGCATAACTACTACACTTGTGTATGCAAACTCAAAATCAAAAATTAAAACAACAAATGATAAAGGGTCCTTCGGCGCATTTTGCATTGGGGCTGAGTTATGCCACTGGTCATATTTGTTGCATTTGAAATGTTAAGTGATTAGTTTTAAGCTTTATTAATTATTAACTAAAGCTGATCCTCGCGGAAATAAATGGCATCATCAAACGGATAGACTCCGCCTTGCCAGGAGAGGCAGCTCGCGAACCGCGTCATAAGCAGAAGTAGCGGTAGAGCGCACTTCTGGGGCCTCCGCTATAAATTAATTAACTTTGAAATTAGTTATTTTCACGCGAGCAATCGGAAGGTATTTCTGGCAACGTTCTTCGACAGAAAATACGATCAGAACTTTCGGATTATTGAACGTTGAGTGTGTGTGCGTAATTTACGTTATCGTTTTAAAACAATGTGGTGTTCTGACGTCATATTTCGGTCTAATTTTACTTCGAATCCCCGGAAAGCACCTGTCGAAAGGTAATCAATCGAAATTAGCATTTCGGTACCTGTTCCTATTGTATAATTATCGACCCCTCCTACGCAAGGTATCTCAAATAACACAGAGGCACAGACCAGTAAATGAATAGACAAAATTAAATGAACATATGGGAGAAAGGTTTGGAATATTAGTTGCGTGACGAGGGGTATTCTACACACATTCTTGGTTGAAACATAAATCCGATAGTTTTTGACAAATTTACGAAAATTAAATTTTTGTGTAAACAAGACGTATTTTTTACATTCATGCATATTATATTGTCGTTTAAATTTTCGTTACAAACGAGATATATTTAAAAAAAAAAGTCGCCGAGCTATTCGATTGCGTAAATAGTCCAAGAAATTTGCATTAGTTCATGTCTATGTATTTGGTGGACTATGTAAACGTGTCATTTTTAGGTGTTGTTCAGGCATTTCGTATAGATGGTAGTACTTTTTTAAAAATATTTTTTTTTACGATACAGATTATGACGTGTTACTTACAGAATACACTTTACGGTTGAGAAACTAGAAACACCGTGAAAAAATAATAAATAATAATAAATGTTATGAATTGTTAATAATTGAGAAAAGTAAACGAGATATTAAAAACTACTCCAGAAGGTATACTACTATTATAAGTGCAGAAGTGCGTGGGTTCCAAGGTCAAAGGGGTTTAATCAGGGTATCACGTGATCGCGTATCCGCGACAGCCCCATATTGTGTTCAATTAAACATAATGCATTAGAATCAGGGGCGTGCAATACATACAAGCAAAAAGCTGTGCGTAATTAAAAATTCTGGGAAACAAACATAAATTTTAAAAATTGAATTAACATTAACGAAAACATTATTTTGCAATTCGCGCCATCTGTGTAGCAGTAGAGACTTTAATTGCTTAGTTCTTAAAACTCACCGCAACTCACCGCTGTACTCATGGCGCTCTTTTTTATTCGCCGCATCGTGCTATTTACATTATTCAGTTCTGTTTTTAAGCTAGTAAATTACTCAAGTCATATAAATGGTTATTTACTGAATTGAAAATCCCTTTTGGTAGATCCGTTTTGTATGGAGTCATTACCTATGCTGTTTATTAATAGAATAACATTTAAAAGGGTTACAACTGCGTGCAAATCATTGAAGTGTCTACTTCCTCTTTTACTAATTCGCGAATTTTACTATCTTACTGTTTTTAACCTGTTGATTTCATGATTGTTCTTTAAATTTGGTATATGGATTGGTTTTTGATTTAAGAAAAACAAAAAGCAATTGGCAGAACAATTTCCTACGTTAACCTTCAATTAAAATAATTATTTCCTTTAGTTATTACGTGAAGTATTTTCAAACAATAAATGAATCATGTTCATAGAAAGTGTTCTCAAAAACGTCCATACATTTTTTATATGGGTAAGAAAGTATTATTTTACGTTAGAACTTACACTTTAAAAACACTTAACAGTACTCTAAAATTATAAATAAATAAGATATAAGATTTATTTTGAACAAAGACGTTGGTTAAACGAAAGTACTTATATTGTATTACATATATTATATATGATCGTATAATATCATTGGTAACAGCATAAACTAAATCTATACCTACTGCACGCCACTGATTACAATATAATATAAAATCAAATAAATGCGAAATATTAGAACAAATAAATAAACCTATCTGTAATGGCCCATATCCAGTGGCGTAACTACGCCAATGTGGCGCATTGAGGCCCATGTTAGATAAGAGACTAACAATTCATTCACGTCCTATAACACATTTTGTATTTATGCTTTTCCCAGCTTTAATATGGACTAATATATTTTAGAATTGACCACAGCATGACATTGAATTATTATAAACTGTAAAATAATATTTTCTCACGTATATTAGGAAAACATCTGAATATTTTATCGGTATATACAGTAGTACACATATCATATATCGGGTTAGGGAGAAGACCATTGTCTCAAAATGAAAATTTCCGTAAAGTCAAGCGAGGATCTTGTCCAATTGCGAGTACATATGAGTGCCCAGTCACCTGTGTAACTATCGTAACTAGTACCGAAGCGGCGCAAGTCAGGTCGACCTTTCTAGAATATGAGGACTAAGATGACGATAAACCATAGGATACATATACAGGGACCTTTTTTCCATTTTGCATTAGCCCCAAGTTTTTATAGTTACGCCACTGCCCGTATCTCCCAGTGAGACTTTTATTTCTGAAATAGTAAATGATGCGTCATTCTAATACATCTATACAATGCTTCGCGCTGAATTCTGTACCGACCTTTAGTCGCTTTCGAGACAAATCTTCGAAAGAAGACTCATTATTAGTTACGACACATTGCGTACAGAGGACGTAAATTATGAAAAATTTGTGCGCAGTAAAATATCAACACGAAAGATGTTTAATTTTTGTTGTAAACATCCCTGACTCGAGCGCTGTTAAAGGGTGTTTGAATGAAAAAAATCCGAACACGTTTAACATAATACTGATTTTATTGCGTTCTTTATATTTTTTGATTAATTCTCTCGTAGACTTCAACTTTTGTTTGGATCGTTTCGTTCGGCTGGAGCTTCACCTTCAAATTCTCGGATTGTAAATATTTTTCTTAACATCTTGTTAACCCTTCCAAAACCATGCAGTAAGATAGGTCTACAGCCCCAATTAAAACTGCAATATTTCGGTTAATATACGCTACATAAAATTTATATTTTAGTTAATTCTAAGAAAAATGTTTATGCTTAGAACTGACTAGTGAAAAACCAGTTGTGTGAAGCGAATCCTACAAAAATAATTATTTTTTAATTCTGTCAGTTGTAAAATTAATATGCTGGGAAAAATACCATTTGTGCAAATAAATAGAGATGGTATATTAATTACACAATAAAAATAATAACAAACACACGAATATAATTATGATCTCTCTTTCTCACTAATTTAATGAAGAAAAATATAAATAAGGTAGTATTGTATAGGACTCGATGAATGCTTCGAATTATATTAGGATATTGATACCATTTTCGTAATTAATACTCAATATTTAGAGTAAGTTTATAGGATTAATAATTTTAATTATAAAGTCATTTGAACTAATAAAAGCTTTCATCACATTTAAAACGTTGAAAATTTCTTACGGTAACACGAGTTGATAGCATGGCTGCATATGGGTATTTTTATCACGGTATGGTAAAGGTTAAATTAAACATTTATTGTTTTCATAATTCGATCGTAGACGACGAAAGAGTATCAAAAATAATTGAATTTAACGAAAAACTACAATCGAAGAAGAAACGTAATACTTACTTACTTACTTACCATCACGCCGTTTCTCCGCGGGGGTAGGCAGAGAGGATAGAGCGCCACACTTTTCTGTCCTGACACACAATTCTCGCCTCATCCACATTCATACATCTTCTCGTACAAGCTCGCCGATTGTTGAGGCTTCTAACAGAACCATCCTCCATTAACTGGTTTACCTGATCGTGCCAAGTCTTCCGCGGACGTCCTCTATTTCTGGTGCCATCAACACTTGCGTCATATATCTTTCTTACCATTCTCTCCTCATTCATCCGTTCCATATGACCAAACCACCTAAGTGATTCTATCTTAATTTTATTTACTATACTAACATCAGCTTTACATTCTTTCCTTATTTCTTCATTCTTTACTATGTCATAAATAGATTTACCACATATATGCCTAAGTGATCTCATTTCCACTGCATTCAGTCTACTTTCGTTCCTTTTCTGCCAGCTCCAGGCCTCACTTCCATACATCAGTGTCGGTACCAGGATTTCATTGTGCACCGCTAGTCTTGCCTCAGTTGACAAATTCCCGTTAGATATAATTCCATTCAAAGCGCCGTTCAAACGTAATATGTTGTCTTTATTTTAAATGTTATTTTATAGAAATGTGACCGTGACAGGTGAGCATCAAAAGTGTTACCGGTAAACTTATTTGTAATATATATATATATATATACTTCACGTAAGGTAATTGTCAAAAGTTTTTTGAAAAAATTTCTTTTGGCACTGACCCCAAAAATCAGGAGAATTTTATGTTTTTTTACTTTTTTCTCTAGGTCCAATGTTAACGGAGTAATAAATATTTAAGTTTTTGAACAGCCGCAATTTTGAAATAAAACGGCGGATCAAGCTGGTTGACGAAGTTATCCATGATATCTGAAAGATAAATTTTTCAACGTAGTTTGATCGAAATCTGATTAAAACTACGGGTGTCAAAAAAAAATTTGTTATATCCACGTTGTATCCCATTCACATGCATATCATATATATCAGGACATCCCATAAATAATTTTATACTTTTTTTATTTTTCAAAATTGTGAAAAACAAAGTTCTTTTATAATCTAAAATATACTCTCGTTTATTTGATACAATGCTCTTCCATCTTTCTGGTAGACTTGCAAAGCTCCTCTTCCAAAATTCACTTGTCTGTGACGAAAACTACTCCACTAGTACTGTGCTGACCTCGTCTACTGATTCCACGTTTTTTCCATCCAAATGATTTTGAAGACTGCAGAATAAATGATAATCAGATGGGGCAATGTCCGGCGAATATGGTGGATGGGGTGTTGTTTCCAAAAATGGTTCATTCCTGAGACGTGACAGCAAAGAACGCACATTCACTCTCTGCACGCGATTTGACTATAAAAGTTTGTGAGGAACCCATTGACCCAACTTGCTGACTTTTCCGATGACACGCAGGTGTCGATAAATGGTTGAATGAACAAATACAAGCTACGTTGGTAGTTCCTCAACAGTTACGATGGGACTTTGTTCTACCAGGATTTGTAAGATGTCTTCGTCGTGCTCTACAGATATTTCAGGATGAGGCTAATCTTCTAGACTGTAGTATCCGGCTCGGAATTTCCGGAATCACCGTTGGCACTGGCTTACGCTTATTGTCCGATTCCCACATACTGCATTAATATTCCCCGTAGCTTATAAAGCAAAATATGCCGAATATTCTTCTTTGTCATTTCCATTATAGCTTTGAAAAAATAACTGTTAAAATAGAACTGCACTCTTCAAAACTTGCACAAAAAATAAGTTACTACTTGTTTCTAAGTAATTTTACCTGATGCAGGTAGTTTATACCTTACCCCTCTGATTTTTAGTTCATATAATTGAAAAAACAGCATTATTTACGGTATGACTCAATATATACAGTAGTACGAGTACACTTTTTAATTGAGAGTAGTTTTGAGGTCTCATTATCGTTATCGAAAAAGTTGCATTAAAATTGTAATAGTATTTTAATTGAAACCCAATTAACGATCACAAAATTTCTCAAAATAAAATAATATCTGATTTTTGTCTTTCGAACATAAATATTTAATAAACAAATATACGCTAGAAGGGAAGCCTGCGAGCCTTCCCGTAATGAACTGTCTCTACCAGCAAACAATATGTTGTGTGTGTGCAGTTCCTGGTGCTGATGCAACCTTCCTGCTCTTTTAACCCCACCCCCTCCACGCCGCCTGCGGGCTGACGCACGGATGTTACGGATGTAGAATGGGAATAATTAATACAGTGCGACACGTGACACGTGACACGTGACACAACTCCGATTTGAATGGTTGATTTCTCATTTTTCAACGATTACCTAAGCGTGGAGAAGTTTATACCTGTAAAATAATGAGAAACAGATATTTATTATAATTAATAATTAAAATTAGTACCATACAAAGTTTTTCTTCATCAAGACTCGAGTAATAAAAATGCATTATTAAACGTATATAAGATGATTTAATAATAAAAATATGGTTCCAGCGATGTGTTGACTTTTTACTTGTCATGAGCACCTTATGTATTTGAGTAAATAACGTATCAGGTAGCCATATATGTTTTTTGATGTCAATGTAGTGGAATACATCAACGTTTGTTGGGAGTTTGATAAACCATACTTCACACATCATGTCATTATTTAATAGAATCGGGAATATTGTCACAAATCTGTTCTGATCCAATATTCTAATTTTCAAATATCAGAGAAATAGACTTGTTTGTTTACTGTTTTGAAAAAATGTACGTTCAGAACAAAAAGGTCATAATATTTACACATTCAAAAGTAATTTGACAGCTCTTCAATGAAATGTGTGAATACTCCATTCAATTTTTATTTGTGATTAGAAGTGTGTAGAAGTGAATGCTGTCGGTATAGATGCGTATACTAAATACAGGACAGCAAACTTGAGACAATTTTAAATAACTAAAATATATTATTTTTATTTGTTAACTTTGTTTTGAGTTTAAATACATCTACCGGTTTCGAAAAATATCATTTTCTTCTTCAGGATGTCAATACTAACCAAAAATCTAATTTGAAAAAACAACAATTATTTAAAAAATAAATTTAGCACCTAACTTAAATTGTTACTTAATACAAATTTACTCGAATAATTTTTAGGAAAAAAATTTAGAATGGGACTCGTAGTTAAATTTAATTGGTTGTTTATAATTTTTCAAATTATTTAATTTATGACCAACACCGTTTACATGCAAAATTAACAATTCAATTTTTTTATCAAATGATTAGAAAATTCTGAAAACCCACTATTGTTCAAACATCTAAAATGCTCCTTTACTCTTATACTAAAATTGATACTCGTTTTACCAATATAAAATGCAGCACAATCCTTGCAACTAAGTTTACAGACACCAGAATTGTTTTCAGTAAATTTCATATATTAACAAACAAAGTTAATAAATAAAAATAATGAATTTTAATTTAATTTAAGTTAATTTTGCTAATTTTAAAAGAACTAAAATATAATTTTATTTATGATTTTCGAATATTTTATTAAAATACTTCCCAACATTTATTCCTGGAAAGATTTTATTTTGTTATGAAGTTATATATTTGATACGTGGAACATTTGCGGAACGTGTTTCGTAAATTCCAATGGGATATTATGAAAAAACGTGATTCTATTTACGTTGTTTCGATATACGTCGCACTTTCCTGGAATTTCCTGGGATTTTAGAGATAAATTGTAATAAAAATATCGTCGGAATAATAAAACAAACAGAAATCGAAAATATTTATTATTCATTTTGCATCTAAATATACAAATTCTAAAATAAGACGTATTAATTTGTTTTATTTTGTTTTGAGTATATTGTTTAAATAATAAATTTATTACCCAGATCCATCTTTATGAAGAAACCATTATTTTGTCTACATAATTAAGCTTTGTTTTCGTACGGAGTCTCGAGTATTTACATAAATTTAAATTATAAACAGTAACATTAATTCGCACCGTTGTTGAATACTCTGAAAATTACATTCTCGAAGCTTAAATCTGTAATTTGTTTAAGCCGGGTTTCACACCCCCCCCCCTTACAGAGCCTTTTAACCAAATAACAACTTATTTTAATAGTTGGTGATTATTTCACGTGAGGAGAGATTAAGATTATAGATTAACAAAAAGAAATACAATTTCAATTTTTTCAAAACTCTGAATTTCAAATTTAGCTAATTGAAGGAAATAATAATATTTTTAAAGAGAACACATTCATTGTTTTGAACATGGTCATGTGGTATTTTAATTGTAATTTATGTGGATCGAAAAAATATTATATTTAGGTCCACATCCCGGTAGCAACTAAATATTTTGTCGATAAATATATTTTTCTGTTCCTATATCTTTCTAGTTTATTAATTTAATTTGTATTAAAATATTTAACTAAAAAATAAAGCATACCTATGGCACCATAATACAGTGTATTTAACATTTTAAAAGGAATTTAAATTAATAGCCACAATTTTTTTTCAAAATCGTTTCAACTTAGCAAATGAGTAACGAAAGCGAACTTTAAAACGTCGCATGTATTTTAAGATAGAAGAGTACAGAACGAACTAGAAAGTAATGCGAACATCAACGTTAAAAAAATATATATATATCATCTTCATCATCATCATCTATCTTGTCTTCGGAGAGTCGGGGGGCCAAAGATTCGATAAGAAGCGACAGGTCCATCTTCGTTGCTTCGGTATTTGTACAAGTCAATTTGTCTTTACAGATAAATGTACTCGATCGTGGCTTGTCTGTTACAGAGACGAGAGATTTTTGTAATTTGCAATAGGTACTTTTTTATGTACTTACCGTTTATTTATTTCTACACCAGAATATGATTTGCTGCGGTTGATGGCCTTTCACTAGTGATACTTAAACCGTTATTGTGACCGCGATATTGTTTTATTGTAACAGTGGAACTAAACAGTTAAATTTTATCAAAAACGATTGAAATACACGCCCTCCTTTTTGACTTCAAGCAGCATTTGACGTAATACGTTCAAAGAGCTATACGTAAATAGAATTCTCGGGAATAAATCAAAATTAAAAATTTACTGGCAAAATATTTATTATCTTTGTTTTATTAACCACTAAAATGAGTTTAAATACATCTACCGGTTTCGAAAAATACCATTTTCTTCTTCAGGATGTCATAACTAACTAAAACATATATTGTTTCTTTGACAACTAAAACATATATTGTTTCTTTGACAGAATCTATTTAAAAAAAATCTATTTATCTTTAGTACCTAACTCAAATCATTACTTAATACAAATTTACTCGAATAATTTTTAGGAAAAAAATTTAGAATGGGACTCGTAGTTAAATTTAGTTGGTTGTTTATAATTTTTTGATTAGTTTTACACGCTTTATTTATCTCCAACGGTTGTCAAAGAAACAATATATGTTTTAGTTAGTTATGACATCCTGAAGAAGAAAATGGTATTTTTCGAAACCGGTAGATGTATTTAAACTCATTTTAGTGGTTAATAAAACAAAGATAATAAATAAAAATATGAATCTTAACCACAAAGATAACATTGCTGATTTTAAAAGTATGTAAAATATTTTGTTGAAAATTTTCATTTAATTTACAGAAATTGTAGTTTTACACGGCTTTACAATACACTGAGCCTAATATTGGGTAAATAGACTTTAGGAATATTTTCAGACAAATATTAAAATTTTAACTTATTTCCCAGAAATTATATTATTGCATTGCTTTTTTGAATGTGTGCAGTTCACGTTTCTGGTTAAATCATCAAGTATGTTTTTCATTTTGCATTTTTTTTCGTTTTCTTCTTCATGTGCTCACTTCTATTGAAGGCTGACAACCATGGTGCAGTATGCCGTGCAAGATGTATTATATCTCCGAAATTTTGAACATTGAGCCCCTTTTAGAGGTTACGCAGTCCAAATAACCTCTTTCTACCTATGGCTTTGCTGTATTCTATCTATAGTTGTAAGAGATCATATTACTCATTATTGAGATTGAGATGTGTTGTTATCAGTTCTTTAGACTTAATCATACGTTTTAGTACCACTTCATTGATAATGTGGTTAAGGAGATATTTAGCATACGTCGATACAGCCACATCTTAAAATCCTCCAGCCAATTAATAGTAGCATTTTGAACGTTCAGACCATAATATTTAAATTATAATGTATTTTAATTTATTTTAAGTAAAAATATATCAATAGGTAATTTTATCTTTAACTACATTTAATCAAAGATTTAGATTACTCTCAATATTTAATGTTTATTAATCATAGTAAATTATATATTTTCGTTTTAGATTTTTTTAATATAGCCGATTAATTTATTCACAAACATAAGATAATATAAGCTTTTGCCATAAATATTATATATATCGAAATATAAACCATTTGTTGGTAGAAATCTCCTTCCAGTTTGGAAAAAGTTATATAAAAAATGAAGCTTTCAATTTCAGTTTTTTTAAGGGCTGGCAATCTTTATTTTCTCTCAAAGCTGTTTGAAATTCAGTACGCATACTCGTATATATTTATCTGAAAGACTCCATAAATCAATATGGGTCGTCCGCAAATCTGAGCTAAGATATATATGTATATATATACCTTTTTATATACGTACTACGTATAAATCTTCATCCAATTGAATGACATTAAAATTATAAGAATTCATAAATTCAATATAGGCAACATCCAATCAATCCTTATTACGTATACTCTTACGTATTATCCGGGGCGGTAGAGAAAAAAAACTTTAAATATCAGCTAAAAAAAAAAACTCATCATATAACTGTTTCTTTTTAGTTCAGTGTGATGTCACTTAGCCTCAAAAATAAACTATGTATAAGTTGTTATATTAACATTTTTCGTTAAATTCTGTTTGGACTTACATTCGTGTTACAGAATAACTACATTGCAATTTGCAACAATTGCAACTTAATATTTAAGGATAAGGGATTTTTATATATCTTAATATATATTCCAGTGGACTGTATCACCTTTCAAAACCTGAGATAAATCTTTTAATTTTTTGGGCATCTTGCGAGAAGGGAAAATAGCTTGCAGAAGCTTGTTGTGACGGGCCACGTCAAAGAATGAAGAGGAAAAGAATGACCACACGTTGGATCGACCGAGTGGAAAAGACGACAGGCACTTCTATGGTAACAGCCCTAAGATCTGCAGAATGCCGAGAAAAATGGAGGAGCATAGTCATGAGGGCGGGAGTTCATGGAGATCGCAATCCTCAGTTATGAAGGACCGACGTGAGGAATGAGAAGAATTGAAATAGAGGCGTGAAAGTATTTATTTTATAACTGTATTCAAAACAAGTTACATTAGAATGTAGGTTATGAAATTTTGCGATTACAATGTACGAAAGAGGTAGCGAAATAGATTCAAAGTTGTTGACTGGGGAGATCGGCAGAGAAGTAAAGACTGTGTCGCTGGGTCGTCCACTCTGATGACGTCGTTATGATGTGTTATGCGTAAAATGGAATTTGGGATTGCACCTACTATTTAATAAAATAAATATGAAAAAATTTTACTCTGAAAAATTGTAACATAACAGTTTTTGGTAATAAGATTTGGTCTGGAGAACCGAAGAGTATTGAAAGAGGCCACGACTGCGCGTCCGGCATATTTTAACGCCTCCCGGCTCCTCCCTTTCACCGGGTCCACTCGGCCCGGTCGGCCTTCTCTCATCTGTCACCAAGCAGCCACACACACACATATATTTGACAGAAATATCTCACAATAAATATAAATTGCTTATTATTATTTTATGAATATGGATGTGGAATCATAGCGATATCTTTAGAGAAGCTGTCAGACTTATGACACCGTATGACGAGCGGTGCACCCACTAGCGCCGTCTAGCTCTAGAGGACGAAGACGTGTACCGCCCGCCTCAGTTCACTTTACGCGACATTGCAATTGCACCACAGCATGCCGACCAGACAGCGCCATCAGCATGGTGAATTGAGATTGTAGACAATCCTTCAATCGAGCATCTCACAGTATCCTTATGATACTTTATTATCATATCTATCTTATACATAGATTCTCCAAATACTAATAAATAGATTTAAAACAAAAATACACCTTAAAATGTTCTACAGAAAGACTGTTACCATTATAAAACTGTGAAATATTTTAAACTTATGCCGGTCGTAATCTTGCTAGCAATCATTTCTTGACATTATTTAATTACCCATATATAATATTGTTCACTGTTCATTATATTTTTTAATATTATAATTTTTACTTGTCAAACTTATTTCTTATATATTTTTTTTACAAATTTACATTATTATAGATCGTGCTAAGAGCAGTTATGGCTTGTCGGCACGTTTCTTTAAATAATTTCGTGCATATGAGTACATCATAACAGTATTCCAGTCATCATTTTTATCGTTGGCCGTGGCGAGTACATTGTTTGGGGTTCATTTGAATTTAATTATTTTTGGTTGCGGGATATTTTAATGCTCTCTATTGACTCATTAAATATATTGACAAGTTTGTCAGCGATACTTTTCCCATTACTGTTTTTTCCATGATATTTCATAATTATTTCATCTATATTTTAGCAAATCATTTTTCCTACGTAAATAAACATCACCTTGCTCGTGGGGATGTTGAATGTTCACCTTCCCCATCCTATTTCTCTCCAGTTTTTATCTTATTTTATCATATATAACACTTGTAGATATAAAATTAGTGCACTTTTGTTTGATTATTGCCTACTAATGTTATGTTAATTATTATTCTATAATGAAAACTGTGACATTATTTCATTACCAATATGCTTTAATATCTTTGTGAATTTTTATAATTAGCCTCATATGCTATATGTTATATTAGTGAATTATAAAATGTTAAAATATCTTAATTAGGTAAATAAATATAAGTTTACAATATGTACAAATGTTGGCGTACAAAATGCGTAAAATCATAAAATATAAATAAATTATTAAAAACAGTGTTAAAATGGATAATACAATTATCTCAATTACTCAGATATTCTGAAAGAGTTCAAATAATTAATAAGGTTTTGTAAATTACATTTTTGTTAAAGAGATAAAGTAAACACCGTTATTAAAATCGTCTCAAAAGAAAATCGTTATAGTTGTGTCCACTGCTCTACGGGCCCTAGTTGAGACAAACAACAAAGTGTTATTACGTAGCCGCATTTCAATTGTCTCACCTTCGCTCGCACCGCACCCTCCCGCACCCTTTCCTCACCCTCGAACGGTAATTTGTTGCAAGCGCCGCGTCGCCATTAAAGCGCAAGCAGGCGTCGTTTACAGTGCCGCGCAAAAACACGCCACCTACGCAAAACAGACAAACCGTTTCCAAGTTTTGATCCCGAGATGTATGCATAATTTTATCTGTTTCTGCAATACACCCGTCAGACTGTGCGAGGTTTTCTTTATTTTTTCAGACAGTTCTCCTAATGATATCCCCGGGCGTGCGAACTGAATTTTTTAAAGAAAGTGACGAACGAAAAAGTTGAGTTTTCCAGAGAATACCCGGTTGATGGGTTTGACAAACGATACTTTTTGAAAAACTTTCTCGTCGGTCTAATGAAGCGTTTCACATTTTCTCCGGCGAAATTTATGCGATTTTTTTACGTTCACGAGAAATAAATTTTTATTTTTTTAATTATTCTCGGTGCGAGAAATTAAATTCATCTAGGAATTGATGTAACATCGGAATGTTTAGAACTAGCCTTTTACGGTAGTCAGATAACATCAAGCAAATTACTAGGCAAATTTAGAAATCAATAAAAATAGAATCCAATATTCAATACTGGGCGCAGATCGGTAAAAGAAGAAGAATCGAAATATGCAATAATAAAACTGAAATTCAGGATTAACGCAGCACGCCCGTTTTAAAGCGGGTAAAATTCTCCAGCTTGAATTTTTACATTAATTGATGAAATAATTTTCATAATATTGTTGTAGTAGTAATAATAATAATAATGCGTTTATTCCAAAATATTATTTATATTATGAGAAGAAAAGCACAAAAGTATAAATAAATAAAAAGTTGACACATATATATAAATATAAATACTACATTTCAGTCACGGCCATTATTGTATCTGTAACTATTCTGTAGTCGTTGCAATTCCCTGGTTAGGGAACCAGCTTTCCACGAGAGCGCCGCTTGCACTAGAGAGTTGGTGCTGAGCTCCAGATGCCTCGATGTCTCAGAAGCGAAACGAATCCATGTATACGGCCTTCGGCAAACATTGTAAATGCGCTACAATAACGCGCCAATCCGAACAGTATTCTGTATGAGTTGTTGTACTGAATTCGGAGACGGTTGTATTTAGACCGGAGCTCGCAGATAAACACGTGTCGCGGCCAACTACGATACATTTAAAATTATTCATCTCAAAAAATTATAATATCTAAATAATTAAAGAAATGTACATATTTATTGCAAACACATAATACAATGTTCACAGTTTCAGAATATCTGAGCATAGTGATAGAAGTTGAATTATTGAATATTGAGTAAAATAAGATACGTAATATATATTTTCATTAAATTACCAGCCTTAATAATATATCGGAAAGATTTGAAATAAGGTTCTATAATTAGAATACGAAACAAATTTTCTTTGTTATCTTCTCGTCTCTAAATATACAACGATCCGCATTGTTTCGACATTGATTATTACAGCAGAAGAAGTACTATAAAAAATATTTCGTAATAATATTTTTATTTGCAAATAAATTCCCTAAATAAATTATTACAATTATGAAACCAATAAGCCATTTTCCGAGAATTTTGTTCGGCTTCTTTTTCGAAAACATGACAGTTGAACATCAAAGTGCTGGAACAAAAAATAATTAAAGAAATTTACCGTTTCAAATACAGAATATTGGATTTTTTTTACTGATATTTTTTATTTAATTCACAAGTGTTTAAAACTCATCCTAAAATTGGCTAAAAATTTAGCCTATTGTAAGGTAGGTGATGAAGAAAAATAATATTCGAAAAAAAAAAACATTATTAATATAAATAATTATACCTACAAGTATATTACATTACAATTTTCAAATAATTTTGAGTATTAAAGAGAATTGACGCTTCACTCCAATATATTGTATCAATTTCAAATTTAAAATTTACCTACGCGACATATATAACGACTTTCCTGACTAAAAGTTGGCTCCGATACGAAACATGATTGAATGTTATCATCGATCATTACCACGATAAATGGTTTCGTAAATATTTAAATAAATGATTGTCAAATAGTATTGATTTCGTTCGATGACGAGCGATGCTTTTCGTCGCTAAATTAAGAAAAAAACGGACCAAGTGTCCAGGTGTAGGAGCACTCCATTCTGCTGACGAGGTGTGGACGTTTTATTTAAGGTATTCCTCGTTTACTCGATCAGGTTGTTAGCAGAAGCCTTCAGAATTTAAATATATTGGTCGGATCTACGTCACAAATTCCACTTTTGTAAATATTCTTAATATTGCATAATATAATTTTATTATTAAAAATTATATTATATGTAAACCTGTGTCAAAATAATTATAATAATATACCATTTGAACAATAATTAAAAACGCTTTTAAAGTAAATTAAACGAGTATAATCAAAAAACAAGTGTTTTATTCTCAGATATGTGAATATGAAGTTCTATAAACTTACCTCGGAAACAGTAAATACCTCGAATGTTCTTCAAATCTTATATCAAATCTTCTAACTTGAGGTGCAAGTATCGGAAAAACTATGCATCTGTTGAAATACACTACTACAGGTGTTGAGATTTTGATCTGGAGACAAACTCAGAGATTGGTAGAAAGAGACAAAATCTCAAACCAGTGTACACGACATTTGATCTGACGTGCACGCACAAAACGTCATCTAAAACCTCCAAACATCCTTACAACTATTTATTCAACAAAGTTAGACATAAGTCATTAAACATTAATAATAATATGGAGATATTCAAAATTACCCAACTCACGAACGGCAATAATATTTCACATTTGACGTACGACGAGCGTGAAGGAAGGCGTGAATTTCCGAGTTATGGTGCACAGGGACTAAGAAAACTGAAAGTTTTCTTCAAAGAATTTCATGGAAGGAGGAGGAGCAGAATGTCGTGGATTGTCTCAAGTCAAAATTTATTTTAATCTCATTTGGGCACGCTAGCCATTTCAAGAATCAACTGACATAAATAGAAAGGTACGACGCGTGCGCAACCTTGCGTGTGTTGTTGGTTGAAAACGTTTTTATCGGAAAGAGTTACCTAAGATATCAAAACGTGAAGACATATTCTAATTTTTTGACAGGTTACTATTTAAATTTTTTCGATTTATCATGGAGCGAATGCATCGATATCTGTACCGACGAAGCATTTTCTTTGACTAGCTTGATCAGCGGATTTTAGCATTCAATGATCAATTTCATTAAAAGTCGCCCATTATAATCAAGAAATGGATGAGATCGTTCAAAGTTAATAGGTAGCGAAGGCGCTTATAAAGAAGACATATTTTGTCGCGAGTTTATGAATTTAAACAAGAGCTGAGAAAGTTTTCAAATCGCCCATTATTAATAGGGAGTGTCGTACTTGATGTGGTAAATCATCATCCTTTACTGGAAGTACCCACCATTTCCCGGAACCGTTATAAGAGTAGTTACTCCCTTGTCGGTTCCACTCAATAATGCTAATTTAATTAAAGATAAGATAATTAAAAGGAAGAAAAGCTTATTGTGTAATATAATTATATGCAAGTATTAGCAAAACCGATCAAAGCTGGTCCAGCGAAAAATTACAAAATACAACGTTTACAGAAACAGATAGATACAGGAAGAATACAGAATTGTCCAATAGTATGTTAAGGATTACTAATTATATAGAATACATGAGACATGCATGAAACAAAGGGTAAAGAAACAAGAATAAGAGAATGTGCAGAGTTTTAATATAAACATGGTTCATAAATAAGTACAGCTAATTAATCAGTTGGTAGGACGAAAGAGAATTAGTTAGAAAGACAAGCAGAATAAAATATATAAAAGTAGTAAATGAGAGAGAGAGAGGAACAGCAACCTTTACTGGAAGGATCACCAACACAATTACTGAATACTGTGAAATAAACCAGCTCCGCTAGGCCCCGCGGCCAATTTCGCGCGATCTTTTGACCACTTCATGACCGACGTGACTGACAAATTCAATGACTGAATTTCAAAATCCCCTATAATTTGAGTTATATATATCGTTGGATTCTGAATTAATTTTTTTATTGTCTTCAAAACCATAAATGATGTTTAATACTTGTTTCTATCAAATTTTAAAATGCCGCAGAATATTTTCCATGTATAAATACAACGTTTGAATCAGATCTACGTTGAAAAACTCTCTTTATTATGTTGGTATTGTGGAACACTAATTGTGGATTTTTAATTATTGGTCAAATGGCATATTATTATAATTATATTGACAGGTTTAGATATAATATAATTTTTAATAATAAAATTATATTAAGAATATTTACGTATTAAAACGTATTATAAAAACCGTTCTTTAAAACATTTTTTTCGCGGCACATCGTTGTAAAAAAACTGTTAAATTATAAATATGAATTAAATATATTAATTAGAAAGATATACATATAAAATCAATTTTATCGAAAAATATTATTGTTACGCCACCGGGATTCGAACCTGGATCTCTTTCCTAACCGGGGAAGGTGCATTATCCAACTGTGCTACAGCGACAATATTGATTTTATATGTATATCTTTCTAATTAATATTTAAAATATCACAGACCTGTGTTCTGAATAATTACAACTTCACAATAAGAATGTGTTCTCCTAATGTTAAATTATAATAAAAATATTGTATACATGTTAACAACTGAAATTTTTTTTATTTTAATATATAATATCTTAAAAAATAAATGAATGCTGATGCTATTGTAGCGCTTTAAAGTTCTTGAAATATTTCGCAGCTTTCGATTGAAGCGAGTAAATTCTTTACACACCGTTATTAGGTGTCTTTTTAGTTTTTCAAAGGCGGAAAAAAACAGGCGTGTTTCACAAAGCCCAATTTACTTGAAAGCTTTTCAAGTGTTGGCAAAACTAGTTGTCAAGTAGATGAAAGTGGGTCTAGTGCTTCCAAGTACTTGGTCAAGTTTAAATATCATAATATAAAAGTTTATTGACAAATTTTCATATGAGAGGTGGGTCTGCAATAACAATGATTTAATCAAATAACATATATATTAAAAGTAAATTAACATTTTAGATTAAAAATTATTTACTGTTTATTTTGCTACTTTAGATTTTATTAAAGTAGATAGTTTTTGTTTAGTGATGTTTGGATGATGTAAATTATTTTATAAATCAATAAGATATATTATTAAGGAGAACATATTCTTATTGTGAAGTTGTAATTATTCAGAAACAGACGGTCTGTCATATTTTAAATACTAATTGAATGTATTAATTAGAAATATAGACAAATTAAAATTTTAAAAGTATAACATATAGGCTCGAAAATTTGTCGTCGTCAAAAGAACTGTCGCTGTAGTATAGTTGGATAATGCACCTCCCCCGGTTTGGAAAGAGATCCAGGCTCGAATCCCGGGTAGTGCAACAACAATATCTGTCGATAAAATTGATTTTATATGTAAATATTTCTAATAAATACATTTAATTAGTATTTAAATAAGATATATCATTAGCATCCATCAAGTCGTTAACTTTTCTGTATTAATTTTTTTTCGCTGCCATTATTTATATTTTCACAAAGTTAGATGATTTCATCAGTCCAACGGGTGTCAGCTTCTTGGTTTCCTTTGGGTACCACTGGATCATTGTGTTCGTTGAACGATTTTCCATCCTTCGAACGATGTGGCCTTATTAATTATTACTCTCTACCTATGACAAAAATAAAATATATAATACATAAGGCCATGGTGTACATAATATAAGCAGGGGCACGAATTGCATACGAGCAAAAAAGCTGTGCAGTAATGAACCTAACTTGATTTTTCAATCCTTAGAATAATTGTACTGAACTAAATATTTTGTTATTGAATCTATGACCGGCATCTTGATGTCTGCGGATTTTCTGCATTTTTCAATTAATTTATGCTTAAGGCTACCGTTTGTGAAAGGGATCCTTAATTCGAACGGGATTTAATCCTCACTGAAAACTGCGCAGAATAACATTTCTACGTATTTGTTTTAATTGACAGACTAAACGATTTATGTTCTTAGTGTATCCCAACCTACGATTCCATATTTTGGTGTTTGAGTAGATAAAATTTATAGGTTATTTATCATCTGTCAAGCGAGCGAATTTGTATTTTTCAGGATATTATTAATAATAATCTAACCAATATTAAATGTCAAAATACAATTATTTCTGTTATGAGTTTCGGCTATGCTAATTTGTAAAGCTAGTTAATTAAATAAATGTTTTTGAACACTGTTAATGAAACATTTTAAATCCGTTGTCGGAAGGAGAAATCGTAGAAAATATTTTAAGCAAAATCGAAAGCAAAGTACGGTACCGATAATTAAAGAACTTGCCTATTTTAATCTAATAAATTTATTTTAAATTTTTTTAAAAATCCAACATTTTTTCTTATACGTAGTATACCTACCTATAATTTACTTAATTAGCATTGTCAGTAACAACATAATCTGAGTTTGTGCCTATTGCCACTAGAGGGAGTGATATCACCATCAGCTTGCGTTCCTTGGCTAGATATGGGTCTCGCCCAAGGTATGCAAATCATCTCTGTCTTCAGTTTTTTCATTCATCTGTTGCCCGGCACTCTTCTGACCAACGTTCCCTCTAAGGTGTGCGTCATCATAGCACACACAAAAAAAATATAGCGCGCACACAATTTTTAACAAGACTTCTTCGACTTGTTGAGTTGATTTATCCTGCATAAGATCATCGACATTTTGGATATTTCTGAGGTTACACACCCAAGATAATCTCTTTTTACATTTTTTAAATTGAGCAAGAAAGAGAAGGGTAAATGGCCCTCACCCTCTTTCTAAACTCTTGACCGTCTCAAAATCCCCCAGCAAGACACCCACGCATCTACAAACTTCCGAGCCGGACGATCACCTGCATGAAGGACAGCGCAGTGAGTTTAAAATGCCCAACTGATGTATACTAATCTTTTTCGCGAAATCTTCAAGACGCCAGATTTTCATTTGTGTACACGCCCCATTACATCCGTTTGATATTTTAGCATGTTTACGATCAGAACATAAAATGTTAATATTTCAAAGGATATGAGATTCGCGGAAATATAAATTTAAGGCAATATATTATGCCGAGACATAAACCCTTCTATCTAACGGCATAGTGGGGTGAAACTATCAAAACAACATTAGATCCACTAATTAATACAAAACTCCTTAGCGAGTACCCATTGAATTTAAGACTATGTACCGACTTCAAAGCACTGAATATAAGATAATTATGTATTTAAAAACTGGTAAATAAACCCCGTCCTAGGATGGACGCTTAGGGACTCATTCACACCGTAAGACTCAATTCATAAAGTGAAAAAAAATGGAACTTTTAACATGACCTGATGGTATCGCCACCTCCGTCTTCCTCTGCTCAATCTTCAGAATGCCCGGGTTCCGTTAGCAGCCCAAATTCTTCTAACACTTCTCAAACCAGAAACATAAAAAAATTATTACAATCTTGTTATATCATTTTTTAAGGGCGCCACCCTGAGAATGGTGCTGTGTTGGTGAATTCTGTGATCAGGCGAATGTTGAGCAAATACATCCAATATAAACTAATAGGCAGTTTCTGATTTCCAAGCTCCAAACGTTCGGGCGTCAAAATGTGACGTGTGGTCGTCTTGATATGACGCCATGTATGCACATCCACCGGCTTGCTCAGAGGATTGCATGAAGTGCGTGGGTCTGGTTCACAGAATTCAATATAATCTCCTGCCTCTCACTTCAGTCAGCATTCTCAGGGAAAAATAAAAAGATTATTGCAAATTTTAAACTAGTAAACTCATTTTACTCTCCGATATCCGATAGTAAAAACTAGAATCGATAGTTGAATATGGCGGACTTCTCACAGCTGTTCCAATAGTCATTTGACACATTGATACTTAATAAAATCAGTAAATAATTATTAAACATTATAGAAAATAAAGAGACCACACTAAAATTGAAAGTGAAACACATTATTATCTAATTATTTGATTTCTCCATTGTATTACTTTTAAAAAAAAAACTGTTGCTGATAAAATTTTACTTTAGCTTAATTTAACATGTAAATTACTTTAATTGAAGGCCAATCCTTGCTGTAAAATTGCTATGCAGTTTGGAAAAAAATAAAAATTGTTATGTAATATAAGTATATGAAAAAAAGTTAGGAATAAAAAAAAATCCATCAATATCCCGCTATTTTAGTGATGAGAGTTCGTCTGACGGTGATCTTGTCGTTTAATATACATTAGTACACAATAAGAAAAAATTTCACCACAGACAGATTTCGAACGCTCAGGCGAAAAAATCCATAGATAATGCATAAAATGAAGCATATTTCATGATTATTTGTCACGCCTATAGACATCTCTATCGATGCTTTGACAGTAGTGAATTTGATGTACCAACAACCCGCAAAGGATTTTTACTACGGGCGTTAGTAAAAAGTCACCTTAGTAAAAAGTCAATACTGATCATACAACCGGCTCTTTAAACTTATATTGGATGGTCGGCGAAGAGAGGACACAGTTGCACGTCTAGTTTACGTTTGTTCGCATCTTTCTTGGGCGTGACGATTTATTTTTCAATCAACATTTTCCCTACGCATTCGTTTTATTACTTTATTTTTGCTATCTTTCTCTATCTAAGCGGCGCTTTTTATGAACTAGATCGCCATACAAATTAAAGAAGCATCGCGAACTAAACACCTCAAACAATTATTGTTATTTTAGTACAAATGAAATGTGTCAGTAAGAAAGATATACAGTATCTTTCTTATTGATCACAGAATTATGTTCTGAAAAACTGCAACTTCACAATAATTATGTGTTCTTCTTAATAATTATTGTAATATCTAATGTCGTTAATTGTTCGTGTCAAATGACACGATTGAAACGACAATAATAATTTTGAATAATTTCAATAATTTTGAACTAACTGTCTTATCTACACTCTTCTGTTCTGACACACAGTTCTCGCCTCATCCACATTCATACATCTTCTCATACAAGTTTTGTTGAATATTAAGGTTTCTATCAGGATCAAGGACAATAATTTGACGTTTTAATTTTGAACTAACTGTCTTACCTACACTCTTCTGTCCTGACACACAGTTCTCGCCTCATCCACATTCATACATCTTCTCATATAAGTTTTATTGAATATTAAGGTTTCTATCAGGACCATCTTCCAGTTTCTGGTTTACCTGGTCGTGCCAAGTCTTTCGTGGACGTCTACTATTTATGGTGCTATCAACACTTGCGTTGCTCATTCATCCGTTCCATATAACCAAACCAAGTGAGCTAAGACTAAGTAAGCTGTAAGAGTAAGAGTAAGCTGAGACTAAGTGAGCCTTTTTTAATTTTACTCAATATGCTAAAATCAATTTTGAAAATAGATTAAAATGAAATAATTATAATTATTATATACCTATATAATATTAAAATCACCTCACAGTAGCCGTGTAATGTTCCCATTTGTTCAAATACCTGACAGTAGATTTATTTGATTACGATTTTGAAAAAATATGCCTTCAGAACAAAAAGGTCTTATATATACTTCTATTCAATGAAATGTATGAATTTCCCATTCAATTTTCACTTCTCTCGGATTTTATTTACAATCCAAGATATATTTTTAATTTACTTCCATAATTGCGAGATAACTCAACATTATATCGAGCAATCCTACCGTTATAAGGATATTTGTTTCCCACAAAAATAGATTTATATTTTGGTATCTTAATAATTATCCAACAGGCTGTACAACATATATTATTGGCGGTCCGTGCCCAGCGTTACGATTGAATTAAAATATACGATTATAGGGCGGGGGAAAGGGGGTTCGTAACGCTGGCCTCAAAGAGTAACAATGTATACTAAACTTGATTCAGGGAGTAGAAGGGTAAGATGTCCGACAATATTTTCCAAATTTGGAACGGACGGCATTCAATATAATACTCATTTATATCGGTGGAAGAGAGTGGGGTGGCTAGGAGAAGGGTGGTGTTGTGGTAAGGAGTGAGGGCTTTCAATCTGACCCAATCAGTTTGTATTGCTGTTTATACCAGCAATAACTTTCCTCCGGTGTTGCCAAAAATCTTCTGATATTCGCAAGACGTGTTCAAGCCACCTGAAATGAAATCTTTAGGAGAGAGTAAAGAAGTAGGTGCTACATGACGATCCATTATTGTTACTTCTGCTACTCCCTAAAGATATTTAATTTCGGCAATCTGGATTCTTTAATATAAGGTTTTAATCAATTTAACTAAATAAACTTACTAATTAATATAAAATATCCGAGAAAAATATTCACGATCACGGAGAATACGTGTCGAGCAGTTCTCAGAAATTTTGCCCCCCGTTTAGAAGAGTGCTAGTGAAATAACGGAAATAAATAAATTTAGAAAACTTAATTTTTATGAAATAAATTCCCATGGACTGTACTTAAATGTGAAATAAACATTTCATTACATATTTTTTATTATGAAAAAAACTTTTGGAACATTTTGTATATAAATAAGTCAAATTTTAAAAATCATTTAAAGTTCCCGCGCCTCGCTTTTCATTGAGAGAAAAGAGAACCGGTGTGTTTACAGAATATTGTTTCTCGATGAACGGTACACAATCTGTTGTTGCGACTGTATAGCTGAAAACAAAGAATTTTAACATTCTGCAATCATTCATTGGTTCGATTGTGTCGATATCCGCGCCGTTCGCAGCGCTCGGCCGTCGGCTTCCGGCGGCTCTCGCTAGAGGCAAAGCGGATCCAGCATGGCGGACGGAAGCGAGTAGCTGGCGGCCAAGCGGACAATAAATAATTAAGTAGGTTAATTGCTATAGAAAAAAAAAACAATATCAAACGCCACTAAAACAATATTCAATAGAACTGATCATATTGCGACATTTTTTAAATGTCATTTTCAATAGATTGTCCGATAGACTCTCGAATGCGGTGACGTATGTTCCAATGGGGTGGTTCATATTTTTTTCTTCTTCTTCTTCTTCTACGGCACTACAACCCAGGGTGGGATTTGACTTCCTCCATAAGAGTTCTCCACCGACTTCTATCCCTTGCCATTCTTGTTTTATATTTTTCGTTCATATTTTTTATTAGATCAGAAAAATTATATAAATAATATAAAAATATGTTAAGTGTAACGCACCTAGTGCACAATTTATCAGGAGAAGATACGTATTAAAAACATGAGTCGAAAATATTCAAGTTGTATGTGCTTAACTCAACTATGTCAGAGATACACCTAAGCATTTAAAAAGTATAGTAGCGTAGTTAAGCGAATCTAAGTCTGTGCTAATATAGACTAAACTATAGTTTAAACAATTGATTAAACGAGTCTTTAAAATAATTCGAATAATATTTTTATAAACAAAATATTTTCAACATTTAAGTTCGAAAATTTGTCGACTGTTTACAAAGCTGACGTAGTGTAATTGGATAATGCACTTTCCGGATAGGAAGAGATCCTGGTTCAAATCCCGGTGGCAGCTAAAATATTTTTTTGGTAAATTGTGTTTATCCGCATGTGTATCATTCTAATTGATACATTTAATTTGTATTAAATAACACAGAACTATGTTCGGAAAAAAATTACAACTTCACAAATAATAATGTGTTCTCTTTAAAATAAAAATATTCTCACCTGCCCATGATTGATAATACTAAGAAGGGACATAGAAAATAAAAACACTTGTTTTTTAATTCTACTCGTTTAATTACTTTAAGACGCATTTCGCTTTATGAGGGCATTATCAATTTAAAAGTTTTAAATTCAACAATTTGTATTTATATAAAATCTTTTGAAAAAAGACAGCTGTATAACTTTTCAGCTATTTAATTACCTTTTACTAAAATATCATTAGTGTTTGAACAGAATTGTTTCTTAGAATCGTACTGTTCCGAATTCGTAAACACCCTTTTGTCGCGTCTTTTCGTATCGGTCGCGACCTATGTTATTGACACATTTCCCCTTCCAAATTTCCATCCATAGATTTATTCACGCTCGTCTTGTCAGTGTGAATTGTGACCTTGACGTCAGCAGACGTCAACTTGACCGATATTTGTTCGATCTCGACATCGTGATAACAATCGCAGTGTGGACATTTCAGTTTCAGTGCACCAGTACTGTATTTTGATGATATTGTGTTTTGATCACATATTGTTTGTGTGCCGTGGGCGAACTTGTGATATCCCCGTATTTGATTGGGATCGGAGATCGGCACATCCGCGTGCCATTGTGTGATCTCGGCGGCGACTGGAGGGATAACGGAAGCGTCATATACAAGGTAAGGCGAGCAGTCCTTCCGAATCCCGATTCCTGAGATCACTGGTCCTTCGACTGGAACTCTTATCCCCTCATCGACCTCATCCTGTTCCAAGGTTTCCCTACTTCTCTGCGGTGATTCCGATTTACGACCGGAATTGTCGTATTCCTTTCCGTGGGAAGCGCTACCCGGAGTTTGCGAAATTCGTTTTTTTAGTTTCTATCGATCTGGATTCATAGTTCGAAATCACATACTAAATATAAAAACTCAAAATTCCCATTATTATCTTAAGTACTTAAAATAAATAAACTTTCTTTTAATGAACATATGAATTCTGCATAAAAAATTCGGTAAATAGAGACACCTGTCTGTATTTCTTCATACATTATTACACAAAATCGAATTTATAAATCCGTATGCTGACGTCAGTAAAAACATAAATTTAATAAATATATCTAGGATCTGTTTGTAGCTTAGTCGGCAGAAATGAGAAATTTACGCATTCCACATGGTTTATCTATATGAGAGACGAAAGGAAAGTAAATAAAATATATAAGGTGAGCGTTATATTTTATATAATTATATAATATTGGAGAAATCAGATATTGGAGAATGTCTCTGTTAAAAGTTTTTAGGCAAGGTTGGTACATGAGAGTCTTCTCTACCCACCATTGCAAGAAATAGAGCAATGGTAAGGTAAGTACCTATATAACTGCATTCTTTATGGTATAGTATCAAGTTCAACTTGATCATGCTGAGATAAACACATTATTATTATTTCCGTCGACGACCTTGAACGCACCGTGCATATCAGCTCGTGAATAGAGCTCCCAACAGGTGTAAAACATACCCAGTACCCCACATCGGACGCCAATACTAATGCGGCCGCAATCATCTGAAATATCGTTTCGCGAGCTCCATTCTTATCGCCATCGCTTTTCAGATAACACCTTCGAGAAACTTCTCTGTAGCTCTTGCGTGTAGACATTTAATTGTGTGGCTTAACCATTTATCAAGAATAAATCAAGTGACAAACGTAAGTAGTTTCCGTTTCTTAACCTGCTCTGGCCGCACACACTTACACAATACACTCCGCAATCATCTAACAAATTTGTGAGTGATGGGTGATTCAATTATTTTGTAATTAATTTACCAACATTATATTATCGACCCACTCCACCCTTTGACTTGACTCATCAATTACAATATTATGTGGTGATACATGATATTGTCAATACACATGTAAACTAAATAATTTATTCTTCAATATTTGCAAAATTAGTAAACCGTCTGGGTGAGGTAAGTAGGAGGGGTATTGTTCAACACGCGTGATTTGCTGATTTGCCAGTCGCAATGAGTCACTGGTCACTGAGTGATGGATTCAAAATTTTAGACAAGAAGAGACAACGGTTAACCAAACTTCTCCAGGACTATTAACGTCAGCAGCGACGCCAGAACACGTGGCTCAAGTTCGACGTGAAATTATGCGCAATCCGCGTAAATCGATACGGAAGATTGCAGCCTGTACTGGAATAAAAAAATCAACAGTGCACGTTATTTTGAAAAAGAAACTACAGTTTCACCCATACAAACTGCAAATCGTGCAGTTTCTCAACGAAAATAACTATTCTTTACGTGAAACCTTAGCGAGAACGATGCTGAAATATTTTGGAACAGCACTAACGCTTTCGAAATTGTTTACTAACGAAGCACATTTTCATGTCGATGGCTATGTTAATAAACAGAACATAAGATATTGGTGCTCTGACAATCCAAGAGAACGCCATTAAAAACGTTTGAATTGTCCAAAAACGACATTGTGGTGTGCAATTTCTGCCCGAGGGATAATTGGTCCTTATTTTTTTAACCAGCGAGAGACAGTCACTGCTGACGTGTATTGCCGAATGATCGATCAATTTTGGTACCGCAACTGCAGCTGTTTCCCGGGTTCAACAACATAACACAATTTCAGCAAGACGGGGCCACTCCACACACAGCTAGAGTTTCAATGGAAAAGCTGAGGGGAATTTTTCCCAATAAATTAATCAGCAAGTACGGAGACATACCCTGTGCACCTCGGTCACCGGACCTTACACCGTGCGACTTTTTTTGTGGAGATACCTTAAGTCGAGAGTTTACAGCAACAATCCTCGAACAATTCAGGCCCTACAAGAAAATATCCGCCGTGAAGTTGCTGCCATTGAACCAACGCTTTGCTCTCGCGTGTTCGCAAATTTAAGAGTCCGATTGCAAGAGTGTCTTGAGAGAAATGGACGGCATTTAGACGATATTGTTTACAAAACGTAAAATCCACATCGTTAAACACCATTTTTTGTATAAATAAAATATGAGAATAACATTGTAGTTTTTTAATTGATTTAATATTAAACCTGAAGATTTTCCGCTAGACACCCTTTAATAAGACAAAACACTAAAAACCACTATTTATTGATATATCAACATGTTTTAAGACATTGGTCCCTTCTTTAGGAAACAATGTATACTAAAATTAAAAATGCAAGCATAGACAAAAAGGAATAATCAAATACTTTTAAATTTGTTTTCACAGTATTTCCTAATTAGTTACCCACCACTTATATTTTTATAGTTTTATTTTGTATATGCTTGCATTTTTAATTTTAATACACATACATTGTTTCCTGAAGAAGTTTCCATAGGTCTTGAAACATGTTGATGTATCAATAAATAGTGGTTTTAAACAGAGTGTGTTTTTTTTCTGTATTATTATTTATGAATCATTTATGGTGACAGAATCATACATGCGATTTATTGTAACAGCATTAAATAAATAAATAGAAAAATAAAATCTATGCTTAGGTTTACGATATTTTTCAATCTTAAACTAAATCGTTCAGAATATACAATATTGTACTAAAAATGAATAGATATAAATAAAACAATGTTATAACTCTACTTGAGTTTATTAGCACTACTACTCAGTAACTATCGTCGACAGGTGAAGAAATTAAACTCAAGTAGAGTTATAACATTGTTTTATTTATGTCCATCCATTTTGATGATGAAACTCTAGAAAGTCAACGCCGATTCTATCAATAATATAATATTGCACTAATTTAACTATTTATTTATTTAACCACTTTGATTAGATAAATTTACAGTCATTCGTCCCAATGAAGACACAGTGGTACAGAAATTAATAAGATGGTTTTTACAGAGTTAGTTATTTTATAAAATTATTAATTATGTTTAACCACAAAGTTATCGCTATAAATATTAAAAATACACAAATATTAAGTTGCTCGTTTTGCAGACCTGATGATTGATCCTGCCAAAACTCTCCGACAAAAAAAGTATTATAAAGTGGTATTTCAAATTTAAAAACAAATACAATTCAATATTTTTAATCATAAATTTGAGAGTTTCCAAACTTGCTTCAAATAAAAAATAAAATTATTTATTCATTTTTTAACTGCCATTGTTTTGTGAACCGATTCTACAAGTTCAGATTACTACCACACTATATATTTTTTACTAGCTGAATGCACTCGACTTGTTGGGCAGCTACAAGGGCAGGGTGAAAAATTCGCTGTCTCGAAAAAAAACACAGTTATTATTGTAATTTATCTTTATATTATCTTTTTATTCATACTAGGAACATTTACCTAAATTCGTAATTTTCGTTTATTTTTTTCAATATTTGAGTGCCAAATCATTTTCTCTATGTGATTATTTTGTTTATCAAAAGTTTTAAAAAAACAGACACAAATCTTAGAAGAGACGTCAGAAACATTATAGCAGTCTCAGTTAAAGTTAAAAAGTGTGTAGCCGAGTTGAAACGCTGACTCTCAGTGAAAGTCAATCGTCAAAAAAGTCATAAAATTGATTGCAGATTTTTGATATAGCTTTCCCTTTCTGATCGGTGGGTGCCAAGATGCTGGAATACAAACTTGTTTGACCTTGACGCATCTTTGCGAATCGATTCATTCAGCTTTTATCTTCGTTTTTTAACAAGTATGTGTGAATTTGCAATTGAAAAAAACAAAATACAAAGCAATCTATATTGTTGGCAATTATTCGTTTTTTACACCTTTGTACTGCGGCCACCTAGTTCAGTAAGCTCCCCCGGACAGTTTTCTTGTTTGTCGGTGAGCTGCTAAGTCTTCAAATGCGGTGCGCGGTATGTGGTGGGTGGATGTGTCGCGTGTAAAGTTACTGATAAAGTAAATAGATAGTACAATAGAATTTTGCAGATACGATTGCATTTGTGGACATTCTGTCGATATTCAGCTCGTATAGACATACATATAAACGATAATTCTTATAATATCTTAACATATTGTCATAAATTTCTAATACTATCTGTTAATTATACGGATGTCACATTTTAAAAATGAATACGAAATTATTTTGCAAACTCCTAGAGTCGCGTCCGTGTAATTAACATGTACGTGTACGTGTATACCTATCATTGGAACTAATTCACAAACGGATACAACGAGAATATAATATATCTTAATAATAATGATTATATTATATTCTATAGGTGGTCCAAACGAACCAATTAATATTTAGGAACATTTTTAGTGCTTAACTTTTTTGTCTGTGACTAAATGATTTATATGAATCATGACTGAATTTAATATCCATTTAATAATACTATATCAATTTGCATCATTCGATATGGATCACGTAAGAAGCTTTAATTAATTACCATACTCAAACTTCTTCTTCTTCAATGGCCCAGCAGCTCATATCGATCCTTGGCTTCCACATAATATGGTTCTCGGCGACTGTCTTTCAGTTCGGAATCTGTAGCATCTATCTCCTACGTTCTTGCTTACGCCATTCTCTCAGCCAAGTCGAGGACTTCGCACTTCTCTCCAACCACCCGTCCGTCTGATTGCAATAGTTTCACGTGGATGGAGAGTCTGATAAATGTAATACAACTCGTCATTGTACCTTACTCTTCAAACTTCCCCATCCCAGATAGGTTTATAATTTCTCCGCTACATTTTCTTCTCAATATTTCTACAAATTATACAGGAATTGTTCATACTTCACACCCATAAGTCAATACAGTACCTACGTAGTCTAATAAAATATTGTCTTAGTTTTCTTTTTTTCGTGCGCTAAGATGGTGTAACCCGTTAAAGCAATCCACCCTTAAAGTGTGATTAATTTCTGTATCCAAATTATTATTAATAAATACAAATCTACAGAAAAAAACTAATTATGTTTAAATATTTTATTTCCAGGTGAGTGACATGTGACGTCTTAGGCGTTGAAAAGTGAGCATGGAGCTGTTTGGTGGTAAGTTTTGTAACAGCGGTGACACCCTTATGTGAAAACGTGAACTAAACTAAAATCTTACCTACGCATTGTTACGGTAATATTAATATTAGAGCCGAGAAGAGTCTCTAAAAAATCTCTTAAGCATAATCCCTATCTCAGATTGTCTCGTGATTAATATAATATAAAATATCATAAAACTCTCATCCGTGTGCTCGGGCTATTAAAGGAGCCGCCACCGGCTGTGCAGGCTCTAATAGTACTACTATTAGAGCGTACCGAGAGAGTAGCGGAGAGAGAAATATCATTATATAAAGTAAGCCGCCCCTAAGTTCTCTCACACTATTCCTTTTGATAGGATCTTACCTCACTCAAGCATGTTCCTCCCTAATCCGTCGGTACAGCCATATAAAGCGGTAAATTATCCCATGCATCATCCCCCACCCCGATCCTGCTCCCGGAGGCAATTGAGCGATGAAAGCTTCCACTGAGTACCCAGGGGAAGTTACCTCAGATAGGGGATGGAGGCAATAATGAACGGAACCTTCTCGGAACACGTATTTAAGGAGCTATGCAGGCGTGCGTATGTTAACAATATGCTTAATTGCACGTAATTTGGTAGTAACGAGATAAGTAAGGCCAGAAGGGAGATGACATCTCTAATGCTTTCATTTCAAATAATCTGGTCCTCATTAGAACATTCCGGATATTTATTTACTTTTATTAATATAAACCATACATATATCTATTATACATAATCTTTTAAACATTATGTGACTATTTTTGATTAATACCAAATATGACAGTTAATCACCAGCAACAATTTACTTGTACGATCGTAAATGCTCATCCACGATGATCGCTAAATGAGACGTTGATCTCTGAGCGTCGGTAAAGGTAAACAAGCGCAAGCGAAACACATGCGATGTTGATTCGTCGGTCGCTTTATGCTGAACTCTGTACCTTTCTCTGCACTACACCTGAGTCGAATGGCTTGAACACTAAAATATGTCTACAAATTATACACCTGATACATGTTGTGTTTATTGTGTTATTTGTTTGACTATGAACGCATGAGATACGTTTTAGATTATATTGTATTAGATTATATCACTTCCTCCTTGAGGAGATATTTCTTAGTTTTTTAGGTACACTGAATAAATCTGCATATTATTTAACTTAAAAATGTAGATAGGTTATAAAGGTTGTCCTAACAAGAGCGGAAAATTTAAATTTGGCGCCATTTTTGCTGTTATGTTTTGACAGTAGAATCATTACAACAGTTCGATGGTAGACAGTTCGCTATCACTGAAAATGGATTGCTATTAGACACAATAACGCATTTTTATTAGTAACATTATTTCAAAAATGGTGAATGTTTGACTGCCGCGATTTGTAAATTACGTCCAATTTTTGGTAACTAACCAAGTGGTAAGGTATCAAGTGCACCAACTGTGAAGAGAATAATTGAAAAGTTCGAGAAAACTGGGTGGATTACTCATGTTAGACCATCGACACGTGTTCATCCAGGTCGTTCAACATCATCGCCAGAATGTGGCCGAGAATCCGGGAACATCCATTCGGCATCGAGGTCAAAAATTGAACTTTTCAAGAAGCACTAAGAAGCGCGTTTTCACCAAAGATTTCTCATGCCTACAATTCAAACAATTGAATCATACACAGTGCATTCCAGGTGAAGTGAGCTCCCAAGTGAGAAAATTAATTTATGTTTTCGAAATTTTACGCAGCTTCATGAATATTACTTTATTAAAAATAGTATACTATTCACTTTGTCAGAGTCTCATCTGTTACGCAATATGTGCATGGGGAGGTGCAGCTCTTACTTTAATGGATTCTCTAATTAAGGCTCAGAAATGGGTTATCAGACTAATAAACAAGATACCATTTAGACATAACTCTGAAGAACTCTTTAAATCCTTTCGAGTTTTGGATAAAAGACAACTGTTTACCAGATCAAACTTATAACTATTTAAAAAAATAAAAAAAACTTCCACGATTCGATCCAAAATAAGCTAGGAGCAAAACCTTCGGTTACTTTTCAGTGCCAAAAATGAATACCAAATTCGGTCAACGAACTTTCTTGTTTTGTGCACCGCGGATACTTAACAAATTACCACTAGACCTTAAAGGGTCTAAAGTGATTAACGATTTTAAACCAAAAATAACAAAGTGGTTGCTTGATGTGGGTAGAAAGCAAAATTAAACTAATTTGTCATTTGTGCTAACCTAACTACCTGTACATTTTTATCTCCAACTATATTACAAACTATAGACAAAAATATTTGTATAACTCTTTTAACAATAACATTTTATAACTTCTGATTGTACTATTTTTTAAATAACTTTTTATAACTTACTTTACATTATACTTAATTACCTTATGTTATAAAACTGTACAAGTAATTGCTTTAGAACAGACCACGTATTTATTTTCATACGTACTATTTATGCTACAAAAATAAATAAAATAAAATAAGAATTAGAATTAAAATTGAATTGTTTCCTTATTCATCCAAGAAAAACCGCTTAGTCAATTTGGTGTCACCATAACTATGAAAAAAAAAAATACGTGGTAACAAAACATTCACGAAATACATTTATTCGTACAAAGAATGCATGCTATATAGATACATGAATTTGTATACTATTGTGTGTACCATAAAAATATAATTTTTTAAAGAGAACGTATTTTCGTTGTGATGCATTTTCAGACCATCGTTCTGTGGTATTTTAATACAAATTAAAATTAAAAATATCTCTTATAACAATGTGTTATTTCTTCAATTTCAAAATATTTGTATATTTTTGGAGTTACACCGAATTGATTCTAAGCAGTCTATACATTTTTGGGTGATATTCACGTCGGAATTTATAATCAAACGTATTATAAAATATTAAACTTTTAAAATGGCAATTTTTTAATATGTTCTAGCTTTAATGAGTACGCAAATGTCAGTGAAATGTCAGTCTGTATATTAAAATTTAAGTATTCAATAAATGGATATAAAAATCAAACGGCCTTGTATGACAACAGGCTCGAATGGTTTCATTGAACAGCAGACACAAAGTATTTAATTTATATTACGGGTTAAGTGTGATTGCTATTTGATGATATCGGTGATTAAAAACTGTGATCGCGATCGTCGATTCGGTGCACCTACTGCCGTGTTACACTTTTATGTTAAATTTTTATTTTATTTATTAGGAAAACGTACCGTAACAAAGATAATAATAAATTCAACCAATTACATGTTTTCTCTGAATCATTAAATATAATATAATATATATGGGGTTGGTAACAAAGATTAATGTCAAGCAGTGTAGAAGAAAATGAAAAGAGTAACAATCTCTTTTATTGAAAGAGTAAGAAAATTAAGATTTACAATACTTAAGACGAGACTTGCAATACTCTTTCTTACTTTTTACACTTTTACTCTTAAAACACATTATTACTAGTGATGAGAAAAAAATGCCACTCTTGAATCACTGGTGTGATTGTGATTGATATTCGATAATATGAGTGATTGAAAACTGTGACTATGACCACAGTTTCATTATTAATACGCATGCGCCGCGCGATACACGAATACACGAAATAAATAAATAAACGTAATTTTGAGCATATCTACTTGTACGAGTATTATACAAATTTCATTTGCGTAAAAAACATATTATAGCATGTATAATTGATATATATCTAATTTAATATCATCACAAAGAAAATGAAAAACTCTTAACGTGAGTTTATTTTTGGGGTCAAATTCTCAGCATTTCGGGACAAATACGTAAAACGCTTTGGTAGAATCTAGATGGCGGTTATCATGAATTATAACGTCATTCCTTTATACATATTTTCATTTCATATGCACATGCGCCGAATTACTGTTCACAGTCAAATATAAAAATGAATCACAAATCAAGATATTCCCAGATATTCAATCTTTGATAGTGAATGTGACTCAAAGATATCAGTGATTGACTGACGATTCGTGATTTTGAGCTCATCACTAATTATGACTGTAAAATATTATTTAATAAGAAATTATTTTTAATTATTATTATTATTAAAACATATTTTGACATATTTTTGATATTATTTTTGTGTGTGCAATTGTAATTTTAATTGTATAATAAACGAACACTAGTAAATGCAGTCACTGAATAAAACAGGCGTACGTTAGGTTAAGTTAGTTTAAAAAGTTTCTTGATAAAGTATCTAAATAATAAATATATATTGCTATCTATTAAACAAATTATAAGTATTCATTATTCGAAGCACATGTATTTTTTTCAGAGACAAAAAATAGGTTTTTTAGTCACAGAATTAGCGATGTTTTGGCGCTCAGTTAACAAAGTACGGAATAGTATTTATTTAGTACGTGAAAGAAAACGTGACAAAAATCTAGACGTCATTACGATTGTTTGAAGTAAAATAAATGGTGTAAATGGTTTAGAATAGCGAGAGATTTTTGTGTTTGCTTTCAATTTTGGTTTGTTGAAAAATTAAAATAAATTTTCGCTTGGTCCGTTAAAATTGTTTTAAATTATTATTTTAATATAAATTATTATCGAATCTGCTTTCATAATTTTCGTAAACGTAAATTTATGTTTTGGTGGCTCTTGGAGCGGTACAATGACGGCGAAATTTCTTTGGTTTCTTCAGAATGTCTTTTGAAATTCAATAGCAAATAAAATTACCCATCTTCATGGAATGTCTCTATACAAAAAAGATTTTTATTTCATTTTTCCGACGTTTTTAGTTTCGTAAATATACCACCACGTTCGTGTATAGTCTATAAATAGAATATTCTTTGCTTTTTATATTTACAAAAATAATATACTAATTATGATTACACATCCCCTGCCATTAAGTTCTCTTTTTTAAAAATATAAAAACTAGCCTTTTTGTATCAATTGTAGCAAAATACAATTTGGTTTTGTTCACTGCTATAAAAAATTATGTGTCGTTTCTGTCGTTATAACTATAATATGTAGTTAAAAATCAAAGTTACCCAGAATATTTGGTAGATAACTTTTGGTATTGAATTAAATAATAATTATTGAATATATGGGAAGTATATTCCTTCCTAGGTACTTACAGGCTATTTAAAAAAAATAGAACGTCCAAAGAGAAATATGTGAGAAAGTGCCAGACGATTACATAACTGGTTTATTCGAAATATGCATGCATTAGGTTTACGTTATTAAAAGTGTGACCGACGTACCGATCGAATTATATTTGACTAGATTCTTATCCTACTTATGTATATAATTTCCTTAGTCAGTACGTATTGCATAGTAACATAAATTAAGCATTCATCGAGTTGTATTGCAAGATGCTGTCAATTATCTCATAAAGTTTGAAGTTATCGTGTCACATGGAGTAAATTATTTTGCCATTGCATTTTAAATGATTTTTAAAAATAAATTTAGGTTAGGTATACAAATTTTTAATTTCCCGTCATCATTGACGGCCTATTTTTAGTTTAAAATGTAATAACAGTGATTCAAGTAAGTTAAAATCCAAGAAACTATGGAAGTATATATTGAAAATATCTCCATATATTCAACTGTGTTAAAAGAAGAATAAAATTGTAGTCTGAAAATAGTTTGTCAGTTGAAGAAGTCAGAAATTCAACACGGGTACATAATATATAGTATACAATAATGTATAAAGTAAGGTACATTACAAACTTTCAAATATGTCAAATTAACATGTCGGCGAAATTTATTTGACAGTTTGTTGTTCATAGATGATGCTTAGAACTAAACGTCTATACGTACTCTGGCGGAGAAATTCAAAATGTAAGTTGGCACCTACTAAGAAAAATAATAATATTTTTAATGAAACAAATTAAAATATTAACGCTAAATCTGATACCCTGGCATCGCCGGGCGCGGACAGCTGATATTGTAATAAAATTTGTGAGATGTATTAAAAAAATTCTCAAACGCTAAATATTAGATATTCTGTTTAAAAAGAAATGTGAAACATTCAAAATGAAAGAAAAACTAATAAGATATTCAGTTTGTTGAATTATTTTCTTTCCAGTACCATCTTGAAAAATAATTCTTAGAACGTAGGCTTATTCTTATTATTCAATAGTCAATGTTTGCTTTTGAATTTACGTAATATTATACGCTTCTGTCAGACAAGAAACCCACGATAGTAATTTCTGAAATGTTATTTTTGTTTTGTGCACAAAGAGACGATCCTGGTGGCAGTTTTCAGAACTAAAATACTCAAGATGGCGTGAGTCGCCATGATTCGCCGTACGTGGGAGGTTTCATGTTAGTAGCACAACGAAATTCATTTAATTCATCAATTCATACATTATACGTTGATTCGTAATAAGTATTTGCATAAATTATTGAGGGATATTTGTCTTTGTATTTTTATGAATACATGATTGGAAAGACTTTCACAAAGACTACGAGGACATTCACAGTCCTTGGCGAAACAGAAACCATCAGGAATTGCATTTTTGCCGTACGTTAAAGGGACCACAAACAGAATTGGAAAAGTTCTGAAAAACAACAATATCAAACCAATGTTACATGCTGCACGAAAAATCATACATGAAGATATACTAAAGACCATATTTCTTTGAAATCACATGGTATTTATTAAATTTCATGCTAAACTTGCGAAGGTAGACACATCGGGCGCACGAGTCGAAAAACATCTACAAGAATAGATGCAACATCGTGTCGATTAAAACGACGGAGAAGCAGTACGTCTTCTTTAAGCCAACATGTGTTTACTGATGAACATAGCATCGATTTTTGCAACGCTAAAGTATTGGTTTAGCTGGACAAAGAGAGTCATTGAATATACAGGGATAGAAATCGAAAAAATGTCATACAATGCTCGAGATGATTCTCGACGACTCGCCGAGGCCTGGAAACCGATTCTCGAAAAATGATTACTCGTGTTGTCCATTCCAGCTGTCTCCCGTACGAAACCCTATTCTCCGCCGAAAACTCTGGATGTTTAACCGATAACACACAGTTAGCCCAGTACAGGCAGAGCAGAAGAAGTACATTACAGGATCGACGCCAATTTACACCGGGAGTCGATAATGAAAGAGGCATTACTTTCATAATTCCAGCCGTTTTTCGAGAAAACCGCTCCGGAAATTGATGTTTTTATAAACGACCATAATATAATTAGTGTTAAAAACATTAAAAAAAATACCGATATAGTATTTATAGAATATTAAATATTTTGTTCACAATTTTTCTAATAACTCTTAAAATAATAGGGAATAAATTTTTATACGGATAAATATATTTTTTATTTTTTTCATAATTCAAAGTGAGTAGCACCGGCCGATAATTTAGTCGATATATTTTTCTTACATTGTATTTTGTATGACATTCTACCTGTAAAAATTAAATTAATCTCAACGCGTTTAATATTTTAAAACATTTTTATTTTCTGTTTTCTATATTTTTAAACTTGTTCTTTCATAGACATGGGAGGTTTCTTCAGCAGCTCGGAATTATTTAGTGTATTAGTTCTTCGTGGAGTTTTAGCCATCTGCGAAATACTTCTATAATAAATAAATGAATATTTTTTCGATGTAATAATTTATGTTCATGAAGCATAAATATATATTTTTTTTTGTGGGAAAGTAATAAATTTGACCTATCGAATTAACATTAGTGATTTAAGTAAGAGAATCAAGGTGGAGCGATTGCACATAAGTTAGTTCAAGGTAAGAGAGTAGTTATTTTCAAATTAAAATTCCATTACTATCATCAAAACACATTGTTACTTTGTTTTTATTAAAAAAAGAATCACTTGACACAGCAATGATTCGTGAACCGTGGACAGAAAGCTTTTGGGTGTTGCGAAGCAAACAACACATAAACTTTGTATGGTAATGTTTCTTAGGGCCAAAATGACAGACGATAAAATATATCCCGGTTCCATTACAGGAAAAACCTTTTGAAGGTACAAGGTCCTAAATCTGTAAAAAAACATTTCCGCTCCTGTGATTCGTAAATAGGAATTCTGTGTTGGCACAATTCGCAGGGGATACCACTGAAGACACGCTTAATGACAAAAAAAGCTTCTAATAATATTAAACAAGTAGCGGATTTTTACATAATACATGAAATTAAAAAAGAACTTAATAATTCTACGCTACAAGTATATTAAAAAAAAAACAGATGCGAGAAAGCAAACCGTCTAGACTGACAGAATTCTAGAAAACATTTAATATACAATAAATGTACAAAATGTAAAAAAGTATGTTAAATGTCATACATTATTATAACATACTAGTTGTCAATACCCGGTGTTGTACAGGATTCAGATTTAGTTGTGATAATTAAAAATATTGATTTGGGGAAAGGGGAGTGCCTTTGTTTTGCGCAGGCACTAAAGAGTAACGATGTATGCCCATAATTGGTCCAGGCAGGGCGTAGTTGAAATATCCAGGAAGGTAGGACTGGGTATATGTAAATATATACAAAAAACATTTAATAATCTAAGTTTTTAAATGAATAACAAATTAAATATTAGAAGCTATTTACGTTCTACGATATTTAGAGATACAATTGACATTCCAAAACTTAAAAATACTGCAACTCAAAACCAAAAAATATGTACACAGACGCCTATCAGATATTAAGTCGTACCACATGAAATTGCGAATTTTCAGATAGTTTCGTTTTCACCGCGATTGAAAAAGGTTCTGTGCAGTATTTTACCCGTTCGAATATTTGTAATTGTAGTATTGTGTCCTTCAATTGACTTAGAAAGTGAAGTTATTTTTGTTATTGTGGTCTAAAGTATTGAAGGTAATTTTTTAAATATGATTTCAAGTTGGGACACAATGCAGTTGGGCATTTATATCTCATTCAGTGTTGTATATAAAGATGATTAAATTCAAGATTTGAATATATTATAAATATATGTTATAAAATACACGATATCACTGGCGTCATTCTAGTCATGCTAGCAGTTTCAAAAAATATAAAAATTTTTAAGCACATTAAGTTAGTAACCATTTTTGAATGTTAGATGTCGATTGTTGGCATGACATTATGTGTACTTAAATGCATCTAGAGTGAAGCCTAACATTTAAGCATTGTATTTTTGTATACATAATAATAAAGAAATAAATAAAAGATACTCTAAAATGAAATCTGTTTCGAAGTCATTTCATTTTCATCAGTTTATTTGCGTGTTTTATGACATATTATTACTTTGATTCAATGTTTTGAAAGCTGGTAGTGGTTTTAATTTACTTCTCAGTTTCCCCCTGGACAATGCACATCTTGTAAAGATTGTGAACCATCAAATTAAAAATAAATATGAAATCTTAAAATCATGCGTCCAAATTAACCTTCTTAGATTAACCAAATACTCCGCTAAATTGTCAAGAATTTTGTTATCAAATCGGTTTTGTTTTATTAAAATTCTAATACTCGATTTTTTTTTACCATTTGTTCATTTGTTCTTCTCAATGGCCAATTTGTATTATATCACCTTTTTAAACTTTGTGTTTCGAATTATTCAACCACAAAAAGTGTATTCTATAACATTTTATTCTGTTGTTATATTCAAACATGTTTTTACTTTGTACTTTAATGTAATTGTTGGACTATCTATCAGGATCTTTATCGACTTATTGATAATCTAAAAAATGTATACATTTCAAATGTATTAACTTTTTTCTTTATGTGTCGTATGCGTTCAACGGACATTGGCTAACATCAATTTGTTTACTGCGGAAAAGCTCCACAGTAGACTGACTAAACCGTAGGTTCTTCAACCATGATGTTCTTCCTTATTCCAAGGCCCCGACTTCCAGCAATCTTTCCTTGCATTATGAGGTGCGAGATATGATACTTCTCTAAATGTCTCACCACAAGTTCGAAAATTGGAGGTTTTCCGATTTTCATTGATAAATTCTAATTTTCTATATTCTATTTTGAGCATTCTTCTGTAGATCCACATTCAAGTCGTCTTATCATTTCTTCAGCAAGTGTCCATGCGACTATTCCGTGAAATAATACAAAGAACACAGGATCTGACCATTCGCATTCCTAACATCTTTGTCTATAACTAGCTTGTTCAATTAGGCATTTGATTTCAACAGAAGGATCTCATATTTCAATATATTAATATCCATATATAAAAAAGAGTTTTATTCCTTCATTGAAAAAGATTTTTGAAAATTTTGGTCGTGTCATTGTACCACTACAATGTCGATGCATTGCATAATAACCATAGGTTTGAAATAAACAATTCTTTAACTAATAATAATAATAATTAATTAATATTTTTAAAATATTACGATTAAAATTATTTGCGAGAGCCGGTGTTAAAATTTTGTAAGGAAAATTTAAATTCCAAAGCTCGCTCGCTGGGATACTCCGCACGGACGTGATGAAGGAAAAACCGTATGAATAATTCATCAGGTAACCACTTGTGACCTTAGCCACACTGTATTTTAGAAAGCCTCCCTCTTTTTACGGCAATTTTAAACAGATAGTATAATTAAAACAAGAAGTGACACGCGACATTATACGGCTTTTTGGTGATCGGATAATGAATTCGCCAGGCACGTGAAACAGTCCATATTGCTGTACAAGAACCGAGGAAATCATTTCTTTCCCATATGCGCATAATTATAAGCTAGTCGCGTTTTTAGTGGAGGTTTTTATTTGGCACATTTTTAGGAGTGTATTCTATTGCAAACTTACACTCTTTAAGTCAATACGTCGCTATTTATCATTTTTACATCTATTACATTATGTATAAATTCTTAAACTAGTGCGTACATACATGTGTAGATATATTCTAATATATGCAAAGATAATTTTTCCATTTTACAAAATATATCTATAACTTATACAGCGCGTATTTACTATGTTTACTTTTAAATTTATACAATTTTTCCTCCTTTCTCTCTTCTGGTTTTTAGGATGTTCGTTGTATTTTTATAAATAAATACATGCGCGCGATGCCTGGCGAGGTGAACGGTTCTAAGGGCATAGTAAAGGTTTTGCTTTGGGTATCTTTTCGTGGCGGATAAAAAAGGCCTATCAAGGGTGGTGAGGGTGGTTCGAATGGATTCAGGGGAAGGGGTGAATATTATGTTCCAGGCCGATTTTGTTTGGCCGCCATTTTGGTTTGAAAAATATTTGTCAATTCAAATTTGGTAATCATAAAGAATAGTCAATTACAATTTATAATAAAGTATCTAACGCCTCAAAAATATGTTGAAATCATTAAATTTTTTATCTAAATAATAATGGCAATGCTGTGTCCATTGATTATGATCGCTATCGTTACTTCTTAGAAAACTTCTTGGTGGCCAAATTGAGTCGATTGCCCCTGCAACACATGTACACAGGGCGGTGCTATTTTTCTCGGTCGCATAATGTCGAAAAGTGGCCTCCAGGCTGGCGGCTTTGATGGCTCCCGACTATTTTCCGTGGAGGTACTTGAAAAGAAAGATCTACGCCAATAAGCCAACAATCATTCTGAATGCTGCATGACAATATTTGAAATGAAACTGATGAAATAACACGCGAAGTGTGCGAGAATGTTATGAAAAATACGTTTAAAAGAGATGTAATATTCCATACATAATTGTAATAAACTAAATAATCGATAAATAAAAACCCTACACTCCCTGGTGGGCCATGGTCTCTTTAAAAATTTTCTTCCATTAATTTCAATTACGAGCGATTTCTTTCCATACTCGGATATAATTTTTTTTAGATAATACGTACATCCAACATAGAGGGATTTAGTATGTAGACTTTGCACAAAATTGATTGAATTTAATTTAATACATCGTGTATTTTTCACTCATTAATTTTTTTTTTCATATTTGTAATCAGTTTTTAAAAATATATATATTAAAAAAAAATTAAATGACAATACTATTCGATTGATGTATAATTATCCGCCGTTTTTTTTTTGTATTTGACGTTTAATTGACATTTGTCATAATATAATTCTTTAATAAAATTAGGAAATTAGAAAACCATGCACGTATACGCCACATTATGCTGTACCACTTGGAGAAAGGGAGGAAAGCTGCTGAGTCATTTCGCGATCTCAACGATCTTTTCGGCGAAGGAACGATTAGCGAAAGGGCATGCCGAGAGTGGTTTGTTCGCTTCAAAGCTGGTGATACCAGCTTACCAGATGACGAATGTTGCACTATTGAGAACTTGAGAACTTGAACATCGATCGGTCCACAATTGTTCGTCGCCTCAGAAAACTCGGCAAGGTGTAGAAATTGACCGGATGTGTCCCGCACAAGCTCTCAGACATCAAGGTCGTCCGAGTCCGAATTTTACAATATAATAATATAATTTATGTTATAATTATGCATCAATCTAATATTATTTCATATCTATCCTATTAGGTTTCTACGTAGGTGCCTGTCTCAGACTAAATAGTATGCAAAAAAGTTCCGAGAAAATTAAAATTGAATAAATGGAATCAAAAAACGCAAATTACACGCACATCTTATTGAGCTGTCCAACGCGAGAGTCGAGCAAGAATACTTGTTTTGTTGCTTTGTTAGCACAAGTTTGTCGTTTTTCAATAAGTTAGTTAAATGTGAATAAGGACGAGTACAATAGTTATCTAACTATCATACATAAAGTGTAGCGTATTTATTAACGAATTATTAGCAGAGTTATCTAGGTTAGCGTTAGCAATGCGAAAATTTAAAAAACACAACGTGGCTGCTCGTCCGAAAACATGGGGTCCCCAAAATGGTAATATCACAACACGATGTAAATTGTCGAGAGTGTTGATTGCAGCGACCTCTTTTCTTCTTCCTCGTGCGCAAAGTGACAGGTTAGGAAAATAAAGAAAAGGAGATACTAGGTTTAAATTTTGATAATCGCGCATAGACGATGTGCTTGTATGAATGCGGTAAACGGCGCTAACAAATATATTCAACAAACCAATAGAAAACCCAGGACTAGCTCTCAAAGTTTATTATGGCAACAGTATATCATTTTAAGAGTTCGTAAATCACAATATTATCTAAGGACATAAAAGTAGAATAAAAATTTACGTAATTTATTATTTAGATTTGTTTTCTTTGTTGGTTCTGGTTTTTCTTTCTGTGTTTGAAGGCGGGGCCCCTCACAGTTGCGATTCTATAGACCCGCCACTGCAGAATGTTTATTTTAATTTCGTCAGTATAGTTAGCGTCCCGCTGTGAAAACTATTGTTTCATATTTATGTATTATGTAGATATTTAGGTCAAACTTTGGTACACGGTTCTTCCATAATCTTCCAGGGAGGCGCCCCCTGCGGGGGCTGACCGCCCCCCCGGGGAGAACATGGAATGTATTTAAACTAAGGGCTTGAAAGTACCTCTCGCAACGGGGAAGATTTAGTTTGTTTTATTTTTATAAATGATTTTCTTCGACTTACGCTAAGTATACAACTTGATTGTGATTCAGCACTAAATATTGTCATACTACAGCAATAATTGGCGGCTCGCAACAATTTTTTTTGAGACCGCTATCAAAATAACTAGACGATATTGACCCACGGCAGTAAATTAATCATTTAGGTATACGTGTTAGGATACAGATAAATATAATAAGATAAGATACGTGTTTATTGAGAGATGAACCGAATGAAAAATCTATTAAATTGTCATTTTAGATTACTTTTTTTTATATATGGTGTGCAGTAGGTATCAGCTCTGATAGTTCTAACTTTAGCCAATATTTTTCATGCCAATAAGATTGTCGATTTTTTTCGAAATAAATAAAATATGTACAAAATATACTTATATAAAACTTTTATATTATAAATACTAAAAATATATAATATACATATTAATACTGAAAACACACTTTGTTTATGTCACTGTTACTTGATTACTAATATGTGTCGGGAGCAATGGTTCATTCTTCAGGATATAATGTATTCTTATTCTGATATTAAAATTGCAAGTAGCCACCGTTTAAATTTGTTTTCACAGGAGTTCCTAATTAGTTACCCACTTTTCTCCCCCCCATCCCCCCCTCCATCTTATCATCTCCCACCACTTATATTTACAAATTTGTTTATGTCTATACTTGCAATTTAAATTATTAGTACACATTGTATCCTGAAGAAGGGACTGTTGGTCCCGAAAATCAATCAAGTGGTATATATAAGTATGTTTTCATTATTAATATGAAATGTTCCCACAATATAAATTAGCATTTATTGATGAATATAATAGACAATTTAATATTATTATATTTACCTTACTTCGAAGACAGATAAATTACTACATACCCAGACCACAATATTAAAAACCTATTAACATCAATTTCTCAGAACCCGATAATTATCGCACAAACAAATAGCAATAATATTTTACCTCACAGAATTACCAGAAGCCAAATATCAGGTCGTAAACACTCAAATTATACAAAGTAAAGATTTGTGATTTCACTTAGCGCCGAACTACCGGCTTGAAAACAAGTGTTTCACAGTCATATTAGAGCGACACTTCACTGATAAGTCATCCCTGAAGATGGGTAATGATAACCGATAAACTTTCTCTCTGACATCATACTCAACCTGCGAAAACATAAATTTTAACGTAATACAATAAACTTTAAATGTTATTGTTTTTAATTATGTTTTGCTGTCAATGCTGTAAGTTTTTATTTAAATTTATACATAATGTTATGTTTATAAATTATTATTTTTACTATGTTTTTAAACTGCAGAAAATATTATTAAATGTGAGGTGGGTTCCCCAGATTTAGCACATTGTCATAATATTAACGTAAAAAAATTCTGTATAAAAAAATAAATAATTAAAGGTTATACCTACTGTGTGTTGAATCTCTAAACATATATTATTTATGTATTTAAGTTGTAGTGTTGAATTTAACCTGGACTATTAAACAGCTTTGTTTTCTCTTAATCTCTACCATTTAAATCATATAATATATTGGGTCCAAATTAGTATGATTTTTATCATAGTGAATGGTTGAATTAGTGCAAACCAACGTAAAGAATGTCATTCTTGCTAAAAAACGCAAATGGCAATGATCATATTTCAAGGCGTACACATTAGGTTGAATTTTTATTATCCAAGAGAGAAAACAACCTAGAGAACGTCCAAAGCCTCGTTGAGTTGACGAAATTATCGGAGCAGTTGGACATGCCAAGATTAGCAGATGGTGGCGGAGTCGTAGGTCTACCAAAATTTAACATAAAAATATGAAATTATGAATAATGAATGCTATACAAATGACGCAACTTTAAAATCAAACACGAAACAAGGACAAAGAACAATGCCTATCTAAAAGAATTTATTTGTTAAATAGGCATTTTGGATTAAAAAATGAACTAAAAAAAGATCGGAATTGTATTATAAACAAATAAAAATCGTAAGGCGAGTCTAATTTACAAGCTGAGATCTCAATTGGCTTATTTAGTTCAAGATTCAACAATAATCCTGGAAGTTATCAGCTTATTAACCCTAAAACACAGAGTATTCAGTAATGACGCTATTTGAATTCAATAATTAATTATTATGTTTCACCGGCAACGAGGAGGTAGGAATACACTACTTACAAATTGAATACGCAAGTGTAACGGAAAAGAGTCGATTACTGAAAAATATTCAAGTGGATTTTACACACCGATTACATCATATAATACATAGTAGTATAAGATAATGCTGTTTATTATAGATTTAAATCGGACTTCTGATAGCCAAGCCATAATCGCTAGCAGCGGCCTGCATTTCAAATAAGCAAAAATGCTATGCATTATTAAAGATTCTGAGTAATAAATATAAATTGTATAAATTTACCCTTAAAAGACTATAAAATTTTAGCCATTATTAATGGGTTTGTGTAACCCACGGCTAGAGTATTTAATTCCGACAGTCCTGCGTGCAGCGTTATACTGATGTTTGCAATTGCACAATTCACATAACAATTTGAATGTACACAATATCTCCCTACTGAAGGTATGCTATTTTAGAGGTTTCTTTATATCTGCCAATTTGGTGTAGTTTTCAAGCATTTCTTTCTTACCGTACTCTGTTTTTTCGAAAGGGATTATCTTGACTGAAAACTGCGTGCAATAGCATTTTTGACTAATTCTATAGACTAAACGTTTTTATTTTCTCGGTGTATTACAACGTCATTCCGTAGTTCGTATGGTGTTCATCGATTACCTGTCAAGCGAGCGAGTTTGAATGCTTTGGGGCGATTATTATCAATAATATTATTCCATGGGTTTCGGTTATGGTATTTTATAATAAATCTTATTATTTAAATATAGGTTTTTGACCACCAACTTTATGAAACATTTGAAATATCTGTTGTCAGAAGGACAAATCGCAGATGATTTTAAAAGAAATCGAAAGCAGAGCACGGTATTAAGCAATTAAAAATTAGCCTTTTTTAAAGTAATGATTTCACAATCATTTTAAAAATTTAAATTGTTAGAATTGTTCTCAAAATTAGTATTATTTTTCTCACTCTTTTTTAGTATATAGTATATATTTCTAGTATATCTATTAGTATGTATGCCTAGTTAGCATCACCGGGAACAACATAACCTAGGTTTATGCCTACTGCACGCCGCTGGTTGTTGGTGATTTCAAGTTTTGGTAGACAGTTTGGGCTGGAAAATGTTGCGGTGTCCCCCACTGCACATTTCTACATTAGCGATATTGCATATATTGTTTTTAAAATCATCTAAGAATCTTGTCCTGCTATTACTGTACATGTTGAACATAACATGTATATTTCATTTTTCGCAATTACCAAAACGGCAAATATAACGTTGGTCTTGTATTTCTCGTGCTATTAGTGAAGAAACCTAGAATATATTTGTAATCCAATGCAAACACTCGTACATCTAATAATAAATTAAATCTAACCGATTTCAGAAATATCAAAATTTATTTTTACATATATTTCTATATATAATAAGTATTTTCACAACTGTACCTACTTGTTGAGAGTTCGAGGCTCTGAATTTATATAATATAAATATAATTTGTTTTGATTTCTCGCTCTCCTGGATTATACATATACAATTCTCATACTAAAAGAATTCCCACGTATATTTTACACATATAAGGAAATTTAGAACCCACCATGTTGCCTTCATTCCTTTAAACACCTTTTAATCACATACATTTTAATTATTGTATCGAGTCTTTTGCTCAAATTAGTTTTCTACAAATATATAAATATTTTCATGACTATATCAGCTTATTATTTTGTAACGATAAATATATAAATTATTATTAGTATGTGTATATGAATTTTCGAAGATCAAAAAACCTTTAAAAAAAATAAAAAAAAGCTTCCCGTACCGGGAATCGAACCCGAGCCTCCTGGGTGAAAGCCAGGTATCCTAGCCACTAGACCATACGGGATATTGTGTATGTTGACTTTAATGTAGTATTTATACCAAAAAGACCTGTCGAAGAGAATTAACTTTAATAGATTTTTAAAAAAAATATTTAATTAAGAAAAAGATAATTGAATAGCATTTTATAACATTGTTTGTAACGTTTCTTGTGTTGAGCTGCGCACGTATGAAAGCGTCGTTCTAATCAATCAACGCTGAGAATTAATCAATATTAATAAACAGTTTTATTTTCTGCATCGATTATCATTTTGATTTCTCTCTATGATATAGATACACATGGATTATTAAAGAAATTGGGAACATATGATTGCTGACGAAAGCATAATATGTAAAATTGCTCAATGATATCATTATGGGCGCATTTTTAAAAATATCTACCTACATATTATGTTTTTGAAAAAAGTTAAGAAAAAAAGAAGAGACAAGACAGCCTCAGGCCCCGGCGAGATTCGAACTCGCGATCTCCTGTTTACTAGACAGGCGCTTTAACCAACTAAGCCACGGCGCCGACGATCCCCGTTGCCAGTTTTATGCTTTATACATCATATTGTTTTAATATACTGTATTGAAAACAATGTTAGAGTTAATTTTTCGCCAGTTACGTTATGGATAGTTTATATAGCTGTAAGGTACGTTTTTATAACTATAGAAATATATTATACATTTATAAAAAATAAACTTTATATTTAATGACAGGTTTGTTTTAGAAAATTGTAAATTCTTCCTAAAGTCAGCAATTTATTGTAGTAATTCTGCGTTAGATTTTTTAAATTTAATTGCGGAAAATGTCGCTAGGTGTTTTATTTATAAACATGTGATTTTATTAGGAAGGAATACAAAATGTGTTGATGCATACAAGTTACATTTCGAAATATAATAAACATGTTTTCATAATAAATTGTTGTTCAACTGAAAATAGTAAATATTTTTACATCTTGCAGTTTTCAAATTAATAAAAAAAAATGAATAAAATACAATTTAAAACACATCGCTGTATCTTACGAACCGCATTGTACAAAACTACAAAATATAAATAACTATAATATATTTAATAAATATGTTTTTAATATTATAAATATTACAAGTTATTTATTAAATAGGTCAATTTTCAGAGTGCTATTATTGTGCGACATCTGTTGTCTGATAGAAAGTTATTCACAACGTTCAGTTATTTCCCAGTTTTTATGAAAATGATTGTATTCTTTCTAGTAATTTTGTATATGTACTATTTCAATCATTTTACAAGCTACTAATATTTCCTGAAGCGTGGTGGAGAAAGTAATAATGTTTTTATTAAGTCGAATTATTGTTAGTGATGTGAATTCTTTAAATATTAATGTAATACCAGCATCGCTGGAAATATTAAATAACAAGTTATTATTAGATTAAGCTATAAGAAGAAACATGTTTTTACTAATTAATTAGTAGCCAAATTAAATCAATTAAAATTTAATGTTAAAAATCATTGTAAATTTACACTTATTCAGGGCCTGTAAAAATTGTAGAAACTCCACCTTACTATCGCTCGTTCCTACTCGTGAAAGTACACTGTGTTACAAAAGTATATGTTTATCAAAATCAATGAATTTTTGAATGGTGAATTTTTATCGATGGTAAAATATAGGTAAATACTACATTAATAAAAATTACATATATTAAAATAAAAACACTTGTTTTTAGTTCTACTCGTTTAATTTCCGTGAGACGCGATTCGCCTTATGAAGGCATTATCAATGTTTTTATTTTCATATATGCAATTATGGAGTTCTACAAATTTATTTAAATTTTCACAACTAAACGTTGTACTACACACAAGTTATTGTCACAACTATAGTTTCGAGAGGTGCAGTCCTTCTCATCATCATGTTATAGCTAATTTAAATACAGTATTGTAGTCTATTCGGGCAATGGGGCAGGGTTTGGGAAGAGGGGAGAGGTTAATATGGACAGTAAAGATGAAGTGTTAGGAAATGTCATGAACACTTTACCTAGGCCTAGTAGCGCGGCGATGAAGGCATGTGCAATACGTCTCACACATATAAGTCGGTCGGTCAGATCACAATCAAGTCGGTCAGAAGCCTGTTAGCTCGCTCGCCCATCGGTTACCCGTACGCGTAGACAGCTCGCGCAATTTTTCTTGACGATTGATTATCGTTTTTTTGTGTGTTATTGTAGTCAATTTAAATTTCTTGTACGTGAATTTTTTTTTTTTTAGGTTTTAGAGAAACAAACAGTGTAACAATAACATAATATGTAAAAATAACACTAGCGAAGTTTCTTCGGAATTAAATAACTAGTACATAATAAATTAAAAAATAGTATAAATAAAAAGAAAACTGAAAAAAGAAACAAAATAGTGTTTTAAAACTGAGCATACAAAGTGGAAAGTATAAGGAGGGGAGGGAAATGGGATGCAATATATACAATTTATGTTAATAGTTATTAGAAAGTTGGCGTTGTTTAATTTTAAAGGGAAGCAATTTATCGTTGAAAATGTCCAAGTTATTAGAAGAATTTACGGCATTATATTATGACGTAGAGCGGACCACAAAACAATTATTTATGTTATTAGTTCTGCCAAAATTTGGGTAAAAAAGATTATTTGAACGTGTTGGGTGTGCGGGACAGTTTAAAGGAGTCAACTAAATTATTTAAAAAATTATAGAGCTAGGATAAATCTTGTGTGTTTCTTTTATTTAAGAAGGGAGATAGGGGAGGGGGGATTTTATGGAAACGCTCACTTTCTGAATCAGATTTAATGTCTAAACGGGCGCGTGAATTCAATATATTAAAAAATTTGAAAAATGAAAAATGAGAAATATAAAATGATAAGAGTAAAAGGTGATTGGAATGGGTTAGACGTTCTAGCAATGAATTCAAGGAGTCTATAGGCTATAATTACCAACTCTATATGCGGGATAAAAGTTAATTTAGAATCTAAGATTATACTAAGATCTTTCACTTGATTGCAGACACAAAGTTTGTTACAATTAAGTTGATAATTATACAACAAATTAAAATTTTTTCTTTGAAAATAATGCCTAGATTTTAACAATGCCTAAACGCAAGTGCATTTTTAATGTAAACTAAGTACCCGTTAATAAAGCAAAGAAGTACTCCATCGGACGTCAGATGTGAAAAGTGTCGTACAGAATTTAGCGTAGCTCATGGAGTTGTGAGGACCCTAGAAATTAATATATGACCCGTTTTGAGGAAAGAAACAAAAGGTCACGTTAGTTATACTATTCTCAAAGTTTTTTGATTTCTTTCATTCTCATTCAGGCTATCACTAAAGTCCGATCGAAGCTTCGGTCACCTTTGGCTGCATATTCGGGTTTGGCCGAAGTCGAAGCTTTGTATTTAGCCACCGAAAAGTGTCGAAAACGCACGTATTTAATTTCAAAAAATACATGTGAATTAAATTCAGTTTATCATTTCTGAAAACTGTAATTTAGTTATTCAATGTATATATTTACAATTATTATCAACACCATAAGGCAGAGAAGTAATTATGGGTGTAGAATTTGCATTATTATGTATACTTTCTAGTCGGTGTTCTAAGATTTCTAAGTACGATTGAACCTTCGGCTTCGGCCGAAGGTTATGGCAAGAGCCGAACAATCGACCTTGGCTTCGGCCAAAAACTGATCTTCGGTCGGACACTAGCTATCACGTATTGCGTTGTAAATCTTGAAAAATCTTTATTTATTCAAAACACTTCATTTAAAATGTGATAATTATTTACATAAAATGTATCCATCGTTGGCCCGAAACAGAACAAGAATTTAATCTAACAGATGAATACTCCCAGGCCCGCAACAGGCACTTGGAAACTCGAAATGACCCTTTCCCTTGGGTCTGTCCGGGGCAATTCTGGGAAGTTTAGATTGGGGCATGTTTAATGTTTCGGTACGTTCCCCCCCCCTCCAGACAATCTGCTATATTTGCGGTATTAGTTTGAGTGATTCGTAAACATTTTAAGTGCGGAGAAGAAAGTAACGATCATCATCCAAACAGCCAGTGTAGACGATTCGCCAGAAGGTAGTAGCCGACGTGGTCTACTCAAATATAAAAAAAAAAATACACGAGTTGTGCCCATCTCTGTAAAAGTACGAAATATGTCTTTCATTTGAAAACATTTATGGCTTGGACAAGATTAAGGATCGAAAGAAACACGTTTAACATTATAAAGCATTTATTTTTCGTAGGTTGTTTTGTTCGCAGATTAGAATGGCGCAGTGACACACACCAGCCATTACTGACAAATCTCTGAGATAAGTTATCAATGTCACGTCGTGTACACGCACCATTATAGTTCTATTTTGCTTCGCGTCTCTGAGATTTGGTGGTTAAGATCGGAATGCGTCAGTTGTTAGGTAATTCTGTTCGGTATACAACATCGAATGACAGCTCGCTTTGCACATAACTTTATGCTATCCGTTACGTGAGCTTTAGGACATTACTGCTTACTTACTTTACTTACTAGTAACTAAAAAAATTGGGCCCCAATGCAAAATGGATAAAAGTGACCCCTGATATTGACCTCCTATTACAATTTTTTAATATGTACAATAGAGCAGTGCGTTATCTAAATAATTAAACTTTTTCAGCGGTTTATGGCCTGACGTAATAAATACTAACGTAAATGTATTTGTATGCACTTGAAACTGAAAACAGCCGTGTATAATAAAATTATTCACAAAAGTATCAATACTAAAAATGTTGTAGGTCTTAAATGTTTTTTGGGCTCATATCTGACAGCATTGGCGTAGTTCCGCCGCTGTTGTAACAGTACGCTTCCAGTGTCTTGTAAGGAACAAACATCAAGGTTACAAAAGGACTGCAGAAAAACGTGCATACATATTTACATATTCATATGATTTAATAATCAATATAATAAATAGTGAGTGCTTCATTTAAAGTGCAATAGGTACAAACTTTACTTGGGAGATGCATTATTCTGACTTAATTGTATAATTGTAAAGGTTGTTTGTGCACTATTTCCAGCGACAGCTAATTTGACAGCTGACAGCTGATTTGTGCTCAGTTTGGTTTGCCAGTTCACCATAAATAGACTTACGCTAGAACAACGCATCGTGGTTCAGTTTACTAAACATACCGTGCGCTACGTCCATTTTACGGTCGACATAATCGTCCATCCGAGCAGATAATTCGAATAACCGTAGATCGTTTTCGCACCACGCGTACTCTAATTGCTAATACGCGTCCGCAGAGACGTCGTACGGTGCGCACCGAAGAAGCTGTTGCTGCAGTGGAGCGTAGTATTAAGGAGGACCCGAATGAGTCGATTTACCATCGATAGATAGATCCATGATTATTAACTTTTTCGTTCCCCAATTCAATGGCATTAATGTGGAGGAGTTGTGGTTTCAACAAGACCGCAATTGATTCCAAGATCGTGTGATTTAACACCTTTAAGTTATTTTCTGTGTGGATATGTGAAGTCGCTAGTCATAAACCAGAGATGATAGATGACTTAGAAGCCAACATTCATCGCGTTATTGCCGATATACGATCCCAGCTACTCCACTAAGTGGTCGAAAATTGGACTTACAGATTATGCTTATTCGAGCCAGCCGCTGCGCCCATATACGCTAAATCATATTTAAATACTAATAACATAAAATTATCTTTCCAATAAAACTAATATCATAGCCATTATCATGATTTTTATGCGTTTTATTTTATTTTAAAATTGTATACCTCTAAAGAAAACAACGTTAATATGAATCTGAATCTTTTTAATTTTTTTGTCTTCTCCCACATTATAGTTCATTGGTTTCACATACTCTATACTACACATTTTTGTGGGGAAGTGTCTTCACTTTTTTGATTTTCTTTAACACTTAAATTTATACTCCAGTGAAAAATGTACTTGGTTTAATTTTTTGGTTGTACTTTAATTCTTGTTTTATTTATTACTGTAAAGCTGTACGTTTCAATAAAATGATAGTATGAACATTTTTAAAGAGTCATAGATGATCGAGTGCTAGACCATTTAGATAATCTGCAGTGTGTCAGTTGCATTTCAGTTATCCTGCTCATGCAGAAATTACAGTCGTATGTTACACCGTCAGACGTCACATCCGCAAGCGCCAAGTGCAGTGCAGCGAGCTGATGCCGGAGAAGTTAGAACATCTCTGTCCGGTTGCCGAACCCGAACCGACGCCGGCGGCGCGGCGCCTCTCTGGCTGCCGGCCAAGGGACTCGAGCCTCCCACCCACCCCACCCCACCGCGGATTAACCCCGAAGACTTCATATTCCTCTCGAAGAATTGGGTTAATCCACCGCGGCTGCCACGGGAAAACTGGATGTTTAATACGAATATTCATACGATGCAGTAATCGGTGTTTTCTATTCATGCAATTTTAGATTTTCTCATGTTCAGGTAACATATTTTGGAGTTAATTAATTTCTGATTTTCATTCACACTTCGTTACCCGAGATTTGGCAGTAAATTTCATAGATTGCGTAGCCCGAATGAACAACTTCGGTTAGGTTAGACTAGATTAAGATTCGGTAGCCAGAATTGTAATTATTAACAAATTCGGTTAGGTTACTCATTTTAACAACAGGAGGTACTACGATCGGACAGCAGCGTTAACAACGATAGACAAATCGGTGTTGGCAACAATGTTTCCTCCAATTGAAATCTTTTGTTAAATTTTAAGGACCAATGCAATTATTTTACAATACAATACCAGTATAAGGGCCTGGGTTGACCACATTACTAATAAACAGTGGCGTGCAGTTGATTAGATTTAGGTTATGCTGTTACCAATGATATTACACAATCATATATAATATATATATATATACTTTCATTTAACCAACATCTTTGGACAAAATCCTTAACGTAATAACTAAAGGAAATAATTAATTTTATTAAAGGTAAACGTAGGAAATAGTTCTGGCAATTGGTTTTTGTTTTTCCCAAATCAAAAACCGATCCATGCACCAAATTTAAAGAACAATCACGAAATCAACACGTTAAAAACAGTAAGATAGTAAAATTCGCAAATTAGTAAAAGAGGAAGTAGACACTTCAACGATTTGCACGCATTGTAACCTTTTTTAATGTTATGTTAAAAAACAGTATACATAACGGATCAACCGAAAGGAATTTTCTATTCAGTAAATAGCCATTTATATGACTTGAGTAATTCACTAGTTTAAAGACAGATCTGAGTAATGTAAATAGCACGATGCGGTGAATATAAAAGAGCGCCATGAGTACAGCGGTGAGAGTTCGTGAGTTTTTAGAACTAAGCAATTGAAGTAAATTGACTGGTACATAGATGGCGCTAATTGCAAAATAATTTTTTCGCTTATGTTAATCCAATTTTTAAATTTATATTTGTTTCCCAGAATTTTTAGTTATGCACAACTTTTTTGCTTGTATGCTCTGTTAATAAAGATGTATTAAAACGCGTACATAAGTCAAGAGTATTAAACAAAGCTGCATAATGAAAAATATGATCTTTTATAACTTATTATCGAGAGGAAAATAGAAAGCAGTAGTGATGAAGGTAGAAAGAGATTATCTTGGCTGTGTAACCTCAGAAGTGGTTCAATATCCAACATGTTGATCTTATACAATATAAATTAACGTACTGCAACATGGTAGAAGGCTGCACGTGTAGCCACGTGAAGGTGGCTTCATAAATATTGCTTGCGCGCTATGTTGTCAAATCCTGTGCACGCGCAAATCCGCACACATTAGAGTGAACATTGGTCGCCAGTATAGTAATAATTCCGTTATAACTTTTATTTGAAAATTAATTGAACATTTAATTATAGCATTTAATTGTTCAATGCTTAAATATTTATTTATTTTAAATTCAATACACTTACTAAACATTGAAACTATTTGTATTTTTGTCAAATTTAAAGTTCATTTAATTACCACCCAATGATGAAGTGACGTGACGAACATTGTCAATTTTTTGTAAATGAGCTTGTATGAGAAGACGTATGAATGTGGATGAGGAGAGAATTGTTCGTCAGGATAGAAGAGAGAAGAAACGGCGTGATGGTAAGTAAGTAAGTAAGTATTATAGATATCAACTAACGCAAATTCCTTTTCCTAATATTTTCATTTTGGTGTCGTCCACGTGATTACTTTGATACCACTTATGTAATCAAAGAGCTCCGCGACTTTTTTTTTAAATATGACTCGATTGAAACGAAAATTTAAACGCTGACAATATAATATGCATTAATGTAAAAAAAATACGTCTTGTTCACACAAAGATTTAATTTTTGAAGAGTAATTACTGTTACTGTTGCATAAATGTGTTAAAATCTATCGGATTTATGTTTCCACCAAGAATGTGTGTAGAATGGCCCTCTCCTATATATATATAATATATTATTATTTGTCGTCGAGGGAAACGTTTTTCTTAGTTAGAATCGTGAAATTTGATACTATAGTCAATTTTCAACCAACTATCAAACCATGCCAATATGCATAATGTATTTAACATTCGAACTTGTATGTATGGTGTGCGTCCAAGCCCTGCAGGAAGCCATTGATCTACAGCACAACATAGTCACATTTTGCCCACCATATCGCAGCGTTGGAACTTCGACTTTCATCATGAAGGAAACTCTTCGACGGGAGACCAGTATGACCCTTCATCATCAGATATTACAACAGCATGATCGTATATTGCAAATGTTTTATGTAACTATTTGGTACCGGCATCACTAGGTCAGTGTTGAAAGAGTGTAAGGAAAATTATTAACGATCTTGTCAATCTTAAGTATATTTAAATTTTTCTATGTAGATAGATGCAAGATATCTATTTTATCATTCCCGTCGATCGCTCGTGACTGAGGATCATGGTTTCCGTAAATTTTCGCCCTTTTTGACTATTCTCCTCCACTTTTCTCGGCATCCCGCAGATCTGCACTTGTTCAGTCCAACGGGTGGGGGATCTTCCTCTTCGTCTTTCGATGTGGCCCCCCACAACCGGCTCCTCCAAGCTATCTTCCCTTCTCGCTAGATGACCAAAAAATTGAAGGATTGTCCTTGATGTTAAGACTCACATAGAATTTTTTTTATAGAGAAGTCGAATAAATGGAACAAATGTTGAATATTAAAGAAGATACAATATTCATCATCTTTCTCATATCTTGAACTATTTGAGCCTGCGTTAGTTCAACCTTATTGCTTTAAAACCCTTTACCGGGACCCCAGAAATCTGCCAGCTTATATATTATTTTAAAAGTGGAATAATATAGGTGTTAGTGTTAGGAAAATATTGGAAATTTATTTTTTTGTATCACAGATCAACAAATATAAGATAATATTGCATATTTTTGACATATTTCAATATAAAAACTCATAAACTATCATAAAAACAAAAGTATATAGTACTTACGTATTTTTTTTAGACATTCTGGTTATTTTTCTTACAACAATACATACAATTAATAACAATATCGATACAATGACGCACGTGGTTCGTTTGATGGATGTTGTCGAAAAGCAGGGTTGTATATCGACAATCTTACGCATGTTCTATGGTAGTGTACCGAGTGGTTCCCGAACTCTGAGCGAGCCGACGCCGCCTGACGGCAGATTATGGCAATACTGTAAATTGATTTGTGTCTTAGCTACTGAACAACCTCGGTTAAAATGTACACCACGTGGTAGTTTCTTGTGTTTCTAAGATTTCTATAATGAAAGGTGAATTGAAAAGTCTCTGTCTTTTCTATTTAGAATCCATTCGACCGGAGCTAGATATTACCTTTTCTATACTGATACAATACTCTGGCCTCGTTCATTTTCGTACATCATATTAAAGCTGTCTACCGGTAATATAATGTTTCGAGTTTGAATCACTGTATTGTAAATTCTTTGTCGATAGATAGATTTTATTATGTGTTATATATATATATATATAATGTTTACATATACCCACAGTATTTCTTCTAATGAAAATTCGATTTATTTTATTATTTTATTAGTATTTATTGTCTGTCTATTAATAAATATGACAAAGTTAGATAATACTCTGAGCTAAAGACAAAACTCTATCGAAAAAGTATTTCATCACCGAAACATTATGTTAATTGTAGACAACTTTACCAATTAAGCTTCAATGAATATAATGAAAGCCATCAAAATATAATCAACATAAATTTCTAAATGAAACATTAATTTTTCTCCGTTGGAAGCGACTATCTTTTTAATTAGAATTTTTCTCAAAAACTTTTGAGCAGAATGTGTTAGATTGCGTCGGAACTACCATTTTATTAACAAAAAACATTAACCATCTCCAACCCTATTTCACACTAAGTTTTACAAAACTAATTTAGACAATTTCTTACCCCTACCCAGAATGCTTAATTTTACAATAAAATCTCATTCATTAACGCTATATTCTTCATGATCCAGGCTCAATTTAGAAGATACATTATATTATACATGATTAATAATCATTGGAACGTGACTGTCTTGAACTGTCACGTGTCACTTGGTTAGATTTCGTTGATCGCGTATTTCTGAACTCGGTAGTTTTAAATATCTTGTTTACACTCCTCAATTGTTAATTTATCCCATAACTATTTTATTTATTTTGTCACATTGTTTCTAGTTATATAATCATAAAAATAATATTTTGTGACATGTTATCTCCCTAATTGATTAAAAATATTTTTATATCGTACATTAATATCACACTTAGACTTTTGAAGGTCATCAATCTGCATATTAAAAATCAATAAATAAAGGGTGTACAGCGGAAAATTTTCAAGTTTAATATTAAATAAAAAAAAAACTGCAATGTTATTCTCATATTTTATTTATAAAAAATGGAGTTTAACAATGCGGATTTTACGTTTTATAAACAATATCGTCTAAATGCCGTCCATTTCTCTCAAGACACTCTTGCAATCGAACTCTTAAATTTGTGAACACGCGAGAGCAAAGCGTCGGTTCAATGGCAGCAACTTCAAGGCGGATATTTTTTTGTAGGGTCTGAATTGTTTGTTCGAAGATTGTTGCTGTAATCTTTTGATTTAAGGTATCCTTACAAAAAAAGTCGCACGGTGTAAGGTCCGGTGGCTGAGGTGCCCAGGGTATGTCTCCGTACTTACTGATTAATTTATTGGGAAAAATTCCCCTCAGCTTTTCCATTGAAACTCTAGCTGTGTGTGGAGTGGCCCCGTCTTGCTGAAATTGTGTTCTGTTGTTAAACCCGGGAAACAGCTGAAGTTGCGGTACCAAAAACTCGTCGATCATTCGGCAATACACATCAGCAGTGACTCTCTCGCTGGTTAAAAAAAAGGCCAATTATCACTCGGGCAGAAATTGCACACCATACTGTCATTTTTGGACAATGCAAATATTTTTGATAGCGTTCCCTTGGGTTGTATTAACATAGCTATAGATATGAAAATATGCTTCGTCAGTAAACAATATGTTTCCAAGCGTTCGTGCTGGTTCAAAACGTTTCAGTATCGTTCTAGCTAAGGTTTCACATATACAATAGTCATTTTCCTTGAGAAACTGCACGATTTGCAGTTTGTATGGGTGAAACTGTAGTTTCTTTTTAAAAATAACGTGAACTGTTGATTTTTTTATTCCAGTACAGGCTGCAATCTTCCTTATCGATTTACGCGGATTGCGCATAATTTCACGTTGAACTTGAGCCACACGTTCTGGCGTCGCTGCTGACGTTGACGGTCTCGAAGGAGTTTGGTTAACCATTGTCCCTTCTTGTTTGAACTTTTGAATACAACACCAGATAAGTTGCGTCCTCAGCCCATCACTTACTCGTCGAATATTAAAGTGAGTACAAAAAGCGCGACGCGGTGCATTTCCGACCAGTGATTTATTATGACTGGAAAATCAACAAATCACGCGCGTCGAACAATACCCCTCGCACTTACCTCACCCTGGTGGTTTACGAGGAATTACAATTTAATCTTGAAATTTATCGCTGGACATCTATACAAGAAAATAATCATATTTTATTTGTAAGATTACAATTTTTAAGAACATAGTTTCGTGATACATAAATAAAACAATGTATTTTTTGTGGTTTCATTAAAATTAATTACGTATTTAATATACACTTACATGAATGATATTAATTTAGCTAAACATAGCTAGTAAGTCAAAAATTTAGTGGTGTTGCTTCTAATCGCTGTTCCAGGTAAGGAAGGTAACAACGGCATGCTATTTGGCCTTTCTAAGCGAGTTAATTAAGGCTCTCCCGCTTTCGCTCCCCCAGGGGCTGTCGTCTAATCTCTGCTGTCGGAGGTCTGCCCGGGGGCTGATCAGAAGAAGGCCCGTCCCGGCCCCGGCCCCGGCCCCGGGACCGCAAAGCCTCCCACCTTAATTCACCACCATTATTCCTTTGTCCCTTGCTCAACACGAGGCTCGTACCACCCTAAACAGGTGCAGAACTAAATGTATTCAGTGGGGACTTTAATACTATGTTTGATAAATATTTTGACATGAATACATCTTCAAAATTGGTTCGAGGAACGGGGTGCATGTCAAACTTTAAATGCGTATATTTAAAAAAGTATATGAAGCAGGCATAGATTAATATTGTCATTGGGTTGCGGAATAGATGTATGATTTTTGTAGATTACACCAGAAACATCTGATCCCTCTTCATGTCCCGCGCGGGAGGTTTACGCAAGCGGCACGAATTGGCACGCTCAGTCAATATCCGACAAGTCTGATTTGGATAAGACAAGTGTTAAACAATAGCTTACAAGACGATAGACAAACTTTGCGACGTTCAAGTGAAAAGTTTCGGCAAAAAAATAAAAACGACGAAAAATTTATCTAATATGTTTAAGCAGAAATCGATAAAAATGATGCCTATATAAATAATATCTTAACAAGATAGATTCAACGATATTCCACTGCAGCAGAAAGGGCCAGGTAAAACGCTGAGGTAAAACGACCTGTTAGTACTACAGCGCCTAGTGTCGCCGCGGATATGCCGTCCACGGGTGGTTTGCAGTTATATGCAAGCACGGACAGTATTATAGATTGTACGATGCTATCATATTCACATTAACCCTATGGCCGTGTCACCAAAAACAATCTGCAAGCATATTTTTGGTAAGCGCATTATTTAGATGATTAAGAAAAGAAACGCATACCTTGTTTCATAGAGTGTGTAGAAATTATAGAATGCTACGCATTTCTACCCTAAAGTATATATTTTGCTTCTAGCATAACATATTTCTTCAGAATATCTTTCTGATGTCAGTTTTTGGCGTGTCCTGATGATGATGATGATGACTAAAACGACCGTCATCCGAATCGTGACAGAATAGTCCTGGAGAGACGATATTATTATCTTTATGTATATGTTCCATTATCATTATTCCTATAATATTATATCCATTATTCATTGTGCATCGTTGATTTCAATTTTCAATTCAGTAAATAGCCAATTGTATGACTTGAGTAATACACTAGCTTAAAAATAGAAGATAATACTGTGAATGGCTACAATGCGTCGATTGTAGCTACACGCGCTACGGCCGCAACGGTGGGTTGTCGTGATAGTTTTTAGAACTAAACCATTAATGTTTCTACAGGTACACAGATGGCGCTAATTATAATAAATCCGTAAATATACGTTCACGATCCATATTACAGACTATTTAATTTATATTAGTTTCCCAGAATTTTTAGTAATGCACCGATGTTTTGCTTGTATGCACTGCACGCCCCTGGTAAATACATAGGGTTCGTACAGACCGCAATATCTTACACTGATAATGTATCACCTCCTCTGTGACGTAACCGCGTACGAGGTTCCATAAAATAGTGCGTTGATAAAATGTGATGATGAAATTTTTGAAAACTGAGATAGAGGATTATGCTAACAATTTTAAATTTGTAAAAATGTCTTCTTTATAAACTTTAGTAAAGGAGAGTACAGAATTAGTACAGAGTGTGCTAAGCCATACGTTGTCTATTGTATTTAGTATGGAGAGCAAACTAACCAACACACGCATATTGATATTTATTGCCAAATCTCCGAGGAAAGATTTGTGATGACGGCCGAGCGCATAAAAGACACACCCTTTTGTGTTGGAACGTGTTATAGCGAATAATCAAAAATATAGATACGACTCTCGAACTTTTCACGTACCATCAGAAAGGTAAGATAAACAGTAAATGATATAAGAGTACAGTTAAGGTCCTCGATTTACAAAAATAAAAGATAATACAGTGGAATCATGATCGATCGTTCCTCGAATAATCGTTTACCCGCATACATCGTTTATTTCTTCCAGTCCCGAATTAATTTCGTACAATACACCCAAAAATAGATCGCATGCATCATTTTACCGCGTTAATCGTTTAAATTACGCAACATACTTCGTGGCTAAATGCTTAGTTTCGATTAACGGCACTCGTAAACAATGAGCAGAACATTCGAGAGAGAGAGAGAAGAACATTATTCAATACAAAGTATAATTAAGGAGAACACATTCGAACCGGATTGGAAATAGAGATCCAGGTTCGAATCCCGGTAGCGCATAAACAATATTTTTCGACAAAATTGATTTTATATGTATATATTTATAATTAATACATTAAATTAGTATTTAAAACAAAATATAATTATTATTTTTTTGTTTCTGTGCAGTTTTCTAATTTTATTTACATTTAAATATATTCACTTAAATGTGAAATATGTATCTAAACATTTAAGTATGAAAAATGTAACTTTTTTCTATATTCCTGCATTCATAGTTTACTTCAATAGGTCCCTTCAAAAACCATACATAAAGTTCAAAGGTTTTTGATGAATCTTTGTGGAATTCCATGATTATTATGTAAATTGCGTTAAAACACTGTTGAATTCTATTATTGATAATGGGAAAATATTCCCGAAAACGTTCTAACGTTTAAATATAATAAAATATAGTGGAATAAAATATAGTGGAATAAAATAGTGCTTTAACTCAATTTACAAAATAATCATAGATAAAGGTTTCACTATACATATAAATTACGAATTAAAAGTATAAATGCTTGAAAAAAGACACAGTCAAAAAATGTATACACATGTTACTCGGAATTTTCGACAATAAATTTGATTATTACGATTGTAAGGGAAGCATATAAGGGTGACACATTTTTTTGCACTTTTCTCGTAATACTATTCTACAGGGATATACAAAATATTGTTAAAGGGGATGTTATGCTCTCAGAGGGGCTGTGAAGCCGGTTGATTTTTACTAGGCGTTAGTATAATACACACATAAAACTTTTATTATAATATATATTCTCATACACGCAATATTCACAGAAAATCAGTTACGGAGGAAATCTAAATGTTAACCATTTTTAAAGAAAACACATTTTTATTGTGAAGTTGTAATTTTCTGAATATAGTTCTGTGATATTTTTAATACAATACAAATTAAATTTATCAGTTAGAAAGGTAGATTTAAAAAAAAATCTATTTAATATCATAATATAAATTATTAATTACTTTGTTATTAAAACCCTGGACACTTTTCTGTCAGGGTTGACGTTTAACTCATATTACGATAATCTTAGATTATTCACGTTCTTTGAAAAAATATTTTACCGTACAAGATAAAATAAATAGTTTCTTCTTCTTTTTACTTATTTGAGCAGCGGGCATGCAGTAAGTTTTCTCAGTGAGTTTATGTTGTTTTTACCGATTTGTGAAATTCTGGCGTTTGACAAAATGCTATAGGTTTGGTTCGGTTAGGGTAGGTTAAGTTATGTTAGTTTAGGCTAGATTAGGTTAGGTTAGGTTATGTTAGATTAGGTTACATAAAGTTAGGTTAGGTTATACTACATTGTGTAGCGGGCGGACTGCGAGTTTGTTTAAATAGTATTCAGCTAGTATTTCAAATAACTTTATTCTTCACAGGAAAATGGTTTGTCTTCCATCACATTTGTTTTTGTAGCTTTTCTCAGTCATTAAAGTTCAATATTTAAATTTAATAGTTCTGGTGAAAGATAAACGTGTAACGCATATACATTTTTATCTTTCGCTCTTCTTCTTCTTCTTATTTTCTTATCAAAACACTTTTTATGGTTTTATCAGAGTGTATTGACAACAGAGTACTGCAGGGTACGTTTGCTACCGTGCGGTAGCTGCTGCGGACAGGCTAATTATTAGTTATTTTAATACAAATTAAATTATTTCACTAGAAAGACTTACAAAAAAACCTCTTTAACAAAAAAATATTTTAAATACTAAATTAATGTATTCATTATAAATATATACATATAAAATCAATTTTATCGAAAAATATTGTTTTTGCGCTACCGAGATTCGAACCTGGATCTCTATTTCCAATCCGGGGAAGTACACTACCAATTGTGTTATAACGCCAGTATTTTTCATGACAAATTTTCGAACCCATATGTTACACTTTTTCAAATTAATACATCTGTCATTCCATTATTTTTGAAAGCCATCTACATTATTTTTACGAAATCACAAATACTTTAGAGTAAACCGACTACAGACGCCAGAATTATCAATTCATTTTTATTAAATTTTGGACACATTGATACAACTTATATTATTAAAGGAACACATTCTTATTGTGAAGATGTAATTATTCAGAACATAGGTCTGTGATGTTTTAAAGACTAGTTTAATGTATTAATTATAAATATATACATATAAAATCAATTTTGTCGAAAAATATTGTTTTTGCGCTACCGGAATTCGAACCTGGATCTCTATTTCCAATCCGGTATTGTGCTTCCCCGAATCCCGGTAGATACATTAAATTAGTATTTAAAACATCACAGACCTATGTTTACAACTTCATTATATTACAATAAGAATATGTTGCTTTAATAAAAAAAATATTTGGTTGCTACCGAGATTCGAATCTGGACCTCTTCTTTCCGGGGAAACTGTTATCATTTCACTACAGTAATCGATTGCGTTAACGACAAATTTAATCTTTTTCCGTAGGTATATCTTTCTAATTGATTCTTTTAATTTGGTAATGACATCATCATTATAGTGTACGTCATTCTATATAATATACAATTTATTTTTGTCGATCAAAGCGTCCGTAATAATTCAGCGGCACTTTATTTTGACTGTGCACCTAAGCGATCTCATTTCCACCGCATTCAGTTTATTTTCTTTCCTTTTTGCCAATTCCAGACTCTACTTCCATGCATTAGTATTAGCACTTGAACTTTATTATACGCCGCTAGTCTTCGCGAGACAAATTTATATTCGCCATAATAGCATTCAGAGCACCATTTAATTTATTTCTAGCAGTTACTCCTTTTGATATCATTCTTAATCTTGCTTTCTCTAGTAAAACTCTAGTAAAACTGTTATTTACATTTCGTCAAAGTCACAGTCACAGTGAGTCTAAATGACCGATGGATGCCGAAACACAGGCCAAAATAACATCCAAATTCTATTCCCCAATTCAATTTCCTTCACATTTCTATGCTGCCTTATAATATCTTTCATGCATTATACACGTATTTTATTCAGATTTGTCTTTATTCAAATCGCGATGTAAATCTAGACTTCTTTGTCCGGAGACGTTCGAAGAATAAATTATCGTTTTAATAATAATGCCAAGAGTAGAACTTTTTCGCTAGAAAGCAAAATATAAAACTGAGATTCGTCGAAGTTATTAAACAAAATGTTAAAAACAATTTTAATGGAGCAGGAACGTGAATCAATTAAATACGTTATTCAAAAGAGGGATGCGGCATTTCCGACGGAAGCTCTCACTTGGCCCATTGAAGGCTGGCTCAGGCGCGGAGGCAAAAAGTTCCATACAATAAAAAGACTCTTATACAGAATACGCTTATCAAAAATGTATAGATACATTTTCAAGAAGTGCTTTAACGAAATATAAAAATCTTCAAGCGTTTTCAGCTACTCGGTGCTTAGTAGCTCCCACCCACCCGCGTAAGGCTGATTATCTCTGGACACAGCAAAAACTAGAGTAGGTGCATCATTGAAAAGTCCGCACGTAGCAAAATTAGGGCCTGTGTCCATGAAAAGAGACACGATGAGATTATTTCAGAGATTTAGTTGAGATTCATCTTAATACCATGTACACGTGTTGAGATGTTGATCTGAGATAAGCTTGCGTTTGGTAGAAAGAGACAAAAATTCAAACTAGTTTACACGACGTTCGATTTGACATATGCATATATACGTCACATAAAACCACCATAGATCCGAACTATTATCTTTTCTGATAAGTTAGCATAAGTCATTAAACATTAACAATAATGTGATGTATCTATGGGACGAATGCGTGGACGCGCGCGATTGATTATGTGTGAAGGAGATAAATGTGTTTTTGGGTAAATGGGTCTCTTGCCTCCGAACCGTGATCCCGATAACACCTTATATTGACATGTAATATATTGTATCGAAGTATCTGGAATAAATACTTTGAAATTATTCTGCCGACACAATCCAGCACACAAAAGGAACCATTTATTCAGACATTTAAATAATGACGAAAACATTTATTCAGTTTCAATTGCTGTTGAGAAGATTCATAATCACTCAACTGACAAACGACAATGACATTTAACATACATAGTAAGGCGCGAGACGGCGAATTTCTGAAATACGGGGACTACGAAAATCGAGAGCTTATTTTTTAATAATACAACAGGCCAAGAGCCCCAATTACTGTCGTGAAATACATACACAAAAACACCCAGGTTTGAGAAAATGACGTAATGCATTGTGTTCTCACCGGGAACCCGATATGAAAATTCAATGTTATGCTCACTGGACTATGAGAGCCTCCAAGATTTCTCCAAAGAATCTCATGGGAGCAAAATCCGTATCTCAGATATTGTCTCTAGTTGAAAATCTCATAAAAATCTGATTCGTGGAAACGGATCATTAAAGCTACCTCCTAATATTGCGACCCTTGAGTTCCATAAAGTAAAAATAATTTTAAAATGTTTAAAAATACTTCTTCAATGATACCAAATAAAGTTTAATAAAAATGAATGGTCCCATATTCAGAATACAATGTATACTAAAATTAAAAATGCAAGCAAAGACAAAAACAGAACTATAAATATAAGTGGCGAATAACTAATTAGAAACAACTCTAAAAACAAATTTAAAATGTTACTATTTGCAAAAAGGATTTAGTTATTTCTAATATTTAATTTGTGTTTAAGTGTTTTCTTATTATTAATAAAATAAAATATTTTGATTTTGGTTAAAAATTGTGATAGAAATTTAAATAACTTGAATTGTTGATGAAAAAAGGGAATCTCCGGCCTCCTTCCAAAAGGCTGGTCTAAACCAAGCAATCACGTAAGCCAGACTTAATTCGGAAATTCTGCTAATGAAAGTAGTTGGGTACTGCTTTCCAAGCTCGCGTCCACACTTGAATTTCGGAGGGTCAGGACTCCCAAGTTGACCCCATAAACTACTCTCAGGCGGAGTTCACTCTTCACGACCTTCTACCTACTACCATCGAGTATATTAACTTAAATTAATATTTATTTCGTTTTTTTTTTTTTATCATAAATCATGTATGTTTAAAATATATAGTGTTAGATGTTTAAAATATAAAATAAGACCCATTTATAATGATTATACCACTTAACCACAGACCGATAAATAAATAGTTGCGGGACCAGGGGCATTCTACAAACATTCTTTGTGGAAACATAAATCTAATAGTTTATGACACGTTTATGCAACAGTAAAAGTATTTGCTGTTCGAAAATTAAATCTTTGTGTCAACAAGACGTATTTTTTACATTAATGCGTATCAGCGTTTTAATTTTCGTTCCAATCGAGTCATATATTTAAAAAAAGTCGCGGAGCTATTTCATTGCGTAAGTGGTATCAAAATGATCAAGCGCGTGACACCAAAATCAAAATATTGAAACAAGGAATTTGCGTTGTATATTTGGACGTAACAGTTTTCAAATACTAATTAAATGTATTAATTATAAAGACATACATATAAAATCAATTTTATCGAAAACTATTGTTGTTGCGCTACCGGAATTCGAACCTGGATCTCTTTTCCAATCCGGACTATTCCAACTATGCTACAGCGACAGTATTTTGGACGACAAATTTTCGAACCTCTGTGTTGTACTTTTTCAAATTAATACATCTATCGTTCCATTATTTGAAATTCATCTACATTGTTTTACGGAATCTCAAATATCTTTGAGCAAACCGATAGCAGACACGGACACATTGATACAACTTGTATATTATTAAGGAGATTCATAATTAATACATTTAATTAGTATATTATAAAGAGTTATGTTCTGAATAATTACAAGTTCACAATAAGAATGTGTTCCCTTAACAATTTTCGCCTATCTATTGTAATTAAAGATAATTTACCATTTATTGGGGAAAGGTAGGACTAAAATTAAGAGAAAGTTTAAAAAAATTACAGAGAAATGAATATTTTTAACTCATTTATCATTAATTAATAAATCATCATTATCATCTTGGTACTACGACACGGGGTGACCTTTGTCCGCCCAAAGGACAGTCATCTGTTCTGCAATTTAGTTTATGATTTAGATGGAGAAAAATATTGTAATTGTACATTTATTTATTAGAATGGACGTTAGATACCTTAATACAAATAAATGTGCAGTTAGTATTCCCATGGTTATGTGCACTGGGAAGGAGGGGATACAATTTATTTTTGACATTTTCATTTGTCAGAAAATGATTGCTTAGCGTTAAACTTTGTGCTAATGATGGTAAAACGTCATGTGACTGTAATTGTGATGATGATTGAGATTTAACGATGATTAGTAACTAAGATTGGGAGCTGTTGGATGTTTTCTTTCTAGTGTTACCAGACGTTGCGAATAATCGATTACCAATTATCGTTACTATTGAACACAATCACAGTCACAATAACAGTTTAAATAACAATTTAATCATCGTTACTATGTGCAGGTAGGTACTAGGTATACAATTTTATTTTTATTTTAAATTTTTAGGTATTATTACCCACAAATATATTAATATGTTAATTTAATGTTCGAATATGTGAATTTTTAAAAAGTGTAAAAACGTTACGAGTATTGAATAAAATATGTAGTCACCACAGTAATGAGTACGGGTTCGGAAAGGGCAGGCTAAGATGTTTACTTATAAAAATGAAGGATTGTATTTGTTGTTAATGAGTGTTTTTGACATGCATTTTATATGCATACGTGTATGTATCTATATATATGTGTGTGTATATGGATATGTAGGTATATATATATATATATATTCTTATTAATTCTTCAATTAAATTAAATTCATTTTAATTGTATCCCCTTCTCCTTCCCACCCTTTCCGCTTCATATAGTGTTAAAACACTTTTGTTAGTACTGCTTATTAACATATTACTTTGCATGATGTTTTTACTTTTTTCAACTCCGAAAAAGCTTTACTGGTAACATTTAAAAAATATTATTATATATAAGTTAGTATATATTGTGTACTATATGTTTTTTTAAAATAATATTTTAAAAAAGTATTTTACTACTGAAACTAAATCGTGGAACACGTATGTTCAGGCCGGCAGTTCAGCGCTAAGTGAAATCACAAATTTTTACTCTGTATAATTTGGACATTTGCGACATAATGTCTGACTTCTGGTAATTCTGTGAGGTAATATTACTGTTCTTATTTGTTTGTACGATAAGTGTCGAGTCTTCAATATTGTTGTCAGTGGATGGGGATATTTAGTATAGGTGGGGATAATCGAGAAACTTTCTTTCTAACGTTATACCCAACCCGTGGAAACCTCAAATTTAACTTATAAATAATTTCATTTTTCATCTTGACGCAAGTCCAGCAATGGCCTGACGCTTTCCCGCCAAGGAGATGTATTTTCGCGCGTCGCAGCCGGTCCGAAGGCGTCGGAAAAATTTGAAAACGGAACGCCGGACGACATGCGCGGCGCGTCCGCGTGCTCCGCGAGCGACAGGTCGCCGCACGCCGCGCGGCCGCCAGTCGAACTAGAGTCCCGAGCGCGGGAGCACGCGGCCGCCGAGTGCGATCAGAATTTGAATAATAATTCCGTTCCGAATTCGAATAGCTGTCAGGCGCGAGCGAACGCCTGTCATTGGTTTTGATAAGTTTATTTACCTCGCTAAACGCTTTTCGGCGGGAAAATATATGTGACGTACCGGAACGATTGATATTTACGTTTTCGTTTAATGTTTACACGCTTCTTCTATCCAGTGTAGTTAGCGCGACCGACTGAGATTACTTTCAAAGTTTTCATTGATTGTAGTCACAATTTTTTTGGTTTTTAGTGATTGTGTTTTATTTTGTGTTTTAATATAATTGAGTGTTTTTGTTTTGTAGCTGTAATTATCGTGAAGATTAACAGTTGCCATATAAAATAGTAAGTATCTAACCTACGTAACGCTTAAAAAAATAATTTACTAATTTTCTTGAATTTGACTCGAGCGAAGAATTATTTAGCTTCGCAGTTAATTACTATTTTCTTTTTTGCCAAAGTTATTACGAAGATGTTATGACAAAATTATTCATATATGATAATATCGGGCATACTGTTTATATTATTCGTGTTTCATAATAAATATTTTACATTTGTGAGCGGGCTTAACTGATTATTTTACAACAAGAAAACTATTAATTTCTCAAATAATAAATACATTCATATTTATTTATTGGAAATAACACAGACATAAGTATAAGGGGAATACATTCTAACATATTTCACATGTACAAGAAAATGACCCGAAAAAACAGCGCTACAAAAAATAAAAAAAATATTTTAAAAAAAACAAGGAAAAATCATTTACATATTGAAACGAAGAAAATTAACAATTAAGTTTTTAAATATTGGCAATGGAACCAAAAATATATCAATGTCGTTTAGAAAATCATAAGTGGTAGACTTATATATTTCCTGAATCTAACTTAAAAATGTTAATGTACACTATAATGAGAAAGTATAGAAAGTACATATAGAAAAATGTAAAAATTGTAGAAAATTAAAAATGAAGAACAAGAGTGGCACAATCGGATAATACTAAAATTAGTATTTAAAAAAATATAATATACAGTAGTATGGTTCATATATTGATCCCTAATGGGAATCGGAAATCTTATATGGAATCCTAGTGTAGGGAGATTCCTTTAAAACTTACATATATCAGATAAAAATTGTTCAAATTAGAATTCTGAAATAAATAGTACATAAATTTTTATCAGATAAAGAGTTTATTTAAATTTATTAATATATCACCTGCTAAAAACTTATTTACGTATAGATTTATATTAAAGGATTACTATGTGTGTACATGCACAAAATACCTATTTTTTAAAATCTATAATTTATGGCAAATGGTTCAAGCGGATCTAAAAATTCCCCGTCGGAGCAACTATTAACGTAGTAAAATGACGTTAATAGTAGTTGTTCCAAAAACTCTTAATAGATTGCTATCGGAAATGAAACAAGTTTTAAAAATAATCTAAAATAATGTCACACAATTATTATTTGGTATAAACGAAACACAACGTTACTAACTTTACAATTATTTTCGGTATTTTTCAATATCGTATGTATAATTTGAATAAACAAAACATTTAAATATAAACTAGATATAGTTTCATACCTAAAAAGAGATAAAATCGCGTATTATATAAATAAATGTTGTAATGAGAGAGACCAAAACGTAAGATTTCTATGATAATATCAACCTATCTACGTAATGCCTGTATATTAATAATTTTTTATACAGGCGAATTTTTTTCAACTTCAATCCTTTTTTGTGTACAAAATAATACTGTAGTTTTTTCCACCGACTGCCAGCGTTTAGGCCTGTATCAAAACAACTATTTTATTTAAATTGCACACACGCGATATAATTAACTTAGTATATTCGCAGTATTATACATATTTGCAAGTGTCCATGTATTTAATTTTAAAAAGGCTTATGAAATTATAGGGAATATGACCGCTTATAACATTGAACGTAGCTCAATGTTTCAAGCAGCATCTCAAAACACAATTAGATTTTTTACGAAAGAATTGTATTTTATCTGAGTGACAAGTAATGCGCGGCCTTCCTGACCGTTGTACCCTACACGTTTCTTACTTCCTTTCCTCATTGTTTAAAAGTATCAAAATGTACGTAATAAATGTAATTAAATTGAATTAACTATATATATTCCATTATTAAGGAGAACACATTATTATTGTGAAGTATTAATTATTTAGAACATGGGTCTGTGATATTTAAAATACTAATTAAATGTATTAATTAGAAAGATATACATATAAAATCAATTTGATCAAAAAATATTGTTGTTCCTACCGGGATTCCTGGATCTCTTTCAATCCGGGAAACGCGCATTATCCGATTATGCTATACCAACACGGTGGATTGACGACAAATTTTTCAAACCTCTATGTTACACTTTTCAAATGAATACATCTATCGTTCCATTATTTGAAGGTCATCTACTTTGTTTTTACGAAATTTCAAATACATTTGAATAAATTTGTCGTTAATCCGCTGTGTTGGTATCGCATAATCGGATAATACACGTTTCCCGGATCGGAAGAGATCCAGGTTCGAATCCCGGTAGCAACAACAATACTCATCTATAAAATTGATTTTATATGTATATCTTTCTAATTAATACATTTAATTGGTTTAATATTTTTGATGATTGATCTAATGAAATGTAAATTGCAATGAAAATTAGAATCGAGCGCATATAACGATTCACATTAAAATGTCCGATAAAAAGTGCCAAAGAACTATTTTTAAGGAGACCACTTAATGCGAAGTTAAAATTTTACATGTATTAATTAGAAAGATATACATATAAAATCAATTAAGAGAAGGGGAAATGCATTAAGAGATTGAAAGAGATCCAGGTTCGAACGCCGGTAGCAACAACAATATTTTTTTCGATAAGTTGATTTTATATGTATACTTTCTAATTAATACATTTAATTTGTACCAGAGAATTATATTTGTTGTTATTTTAATGCTTTGAATTATTTTGTATTTTTTTCATTAGATTTCAAATAGCAAGTTCTTGATTACTTAATCTAAAGATGTATCACTTTATTCGCAGAATTACGCTAACCGATGGTTGTGAATTGTTAAACTTAGCCCGCTGATAAGGCTAATCAGGATTTAATCAGAGACTCGATAGCCCTTATACGTAATTAAATACTTAAATAATCTTGATTGAAACTAAAACTTAAATCCACCCTTAAACATATTACGAACGATTCAAAGATAAGCATTTATTAATGTGGATGCTTTACCAGCATCTCAGAAAGGATCAAGTATCAAGCACACGATAAAACTAGTTAAATATACGTAAATACAATTATTGTGTGAAACTCAAAATATATTTTTTGTATATAATATATTAGTCAAACTGAAAAGACGTGTGTTTAATCTATTATGTTTAATCGAATAGGTACCTAAAACAAATTTTAAACTGACATATTTTTTCTGGTTATCCTGTATGTTAAAGAGCACAGTGTTATTTTTTTTTGTTACTTATTACATTTGCCGTCGTATGATTAATAGAACACTTAAAATTGATGTTTCCCAGTAGCGGACACCTCGGAGAAAAAATGAAATCTAATAATGCTCGTTTTTAAAGAAATTATTACACCAAAAACATACGCGTCAGTGTATGGTGTGCACTTTTATAATAAATATGGTAATATCGGCTGAGTGCGTTAAGGCGCCTGACTTACCCTCTGAGAGCGCAGGTTCGAATCCCCGAAACCGAGCTATTAATTTTTTTATTTATATTTAATCATACACAAACCGCTTTATATACAAGTGCGATGTAAGCGTGGTGGCGTGATCTAGAAATGAAGGCATTCGCTGTATATTTAGATAAGACACAAACCGCCCCGAATTTGATCAAATGTTATATTATTATTTACTTTTGTTACGTTGCGGCTAGTATTTCCCTAAATTTTTATTTTGAATTGAAATTTTGGTTATATAAAAATGATGATTGTTTTGGCTAAATTAAAATTAAATAATTGGCTTGTCGGGGATTTGTGAATGTCAATTAATGAAAATGTGTCGATACTACTCTGATATATAAATGTACAACATGGTGCGGGATTACTCGCGGTTTTGGCACTACAATGAATATAGATTTTAATTTTTCTGTTTTATTAAGTGTTTTGTATTGTTATAGAAATTATGTAAAAGTATCTTTGAAATAAATACAGGGATAACGTAAAAGACCAGCCAGAACAGAAATAAATGCGGTCAATATTACTTTTGTGTTGTAAGAATGTTTTTTAATGACAATATGATTCCTATACCAAGGCCACTGAGCTAAAATACAACAAAATAAGCACACCTAGGCAATTTCCGGTTTCGTTGGTGTCTCCGAACGACATGTGTTATTGTTTTTTGTAGACTTCCAAGTAAAGATATTTTTAGTAATATACATAGAATTTTTGGGTTCACACACCAAAAACATGTTAAAAATATATTTTGTTTGTAAAATTCTACCCATTATATAATTTTCTTATGTCCGTCTGCCCATCTATACGTATTGCACTGCAACATAAAATAAATAGATCTGCTGTCAGATCATGTGAAAATGTGTGGTTATCGCGCGAAACAAGTGCCGCTAGCATTTTTTGACATTATAAAAAATAGATACGTTTACACGGAATATGTGCTACATCGATATTCGAACTATTTTCGAACTAAGCTAAACGCTTGTGATTAACTTGGTAGTCTTCAGAAACAAGCGTCGAACCCCCGATCGCTAGATCATCAAACGAGTGTCTTAATCACTAGACAAATAAGCTGTTCATTATATTATATTTCCAAGACGTGTCTTTCTTTCAGTGTTCATGTTTCTACTCCGTAGAGTATGCAACTTTAGATTTTTTTCCCCTACATGTTTCTTCTTCATTGATTTCCACTAAGATACTAAGTATCCATAATAACGGTCTTGTATATTACAGTCCACGCACGAATCTCCTATAAAATATTTAGAAATTTCTTAACGCTATTCTTCTGAGAGAGCATCCGATAAATCATTCTCTATGTTAAAAGAAGAGACAACAAAATGCATTTTTGACATTATGGTACTATACCTATTTCCCTAATTGTATCCAATGAGTGCTGGTAATTGATGCCTTATTAGTTAACACAGAAGTGTCCGCTGGCAGAAGTTTGACTAGAAACACATGCAAATGTTACTCATCCAAGATTGGACTAATGAAGAGGCGGCTTTTTATGCGTATGTGCGATATATGTGCTCTCCTGTGAGAGTGTTGAAGGATGTGGATCGCATGCTAGCAGCTAACAGAGCCCACTGTGCTTCCTCGGAGCATCCGATGTGGGTGTCGAGCTATGCATGTACCGTTTGCTTTTGACTCGCCGAGCCGCCGCGCGTCGTCGCGCATGCAAACATATACGCCAATAACAATACTCTTGTATTTATCGTTATTGGACATAGCGCAGCGGTTGTATTAAAAATTAGAGAATTTTACTGCGTATCGATATCAAATGATCGACTCCGTCAGACTATCTCCGATATCTACATATATACTATGAGTACACACATTTATATAGACGTGACCTTGAAATTGACCATTGCTGACGCATACTTTATTTCTCTAGGCATTACTCAAGGAGTAACTGCAGTAACCTAAAACTGCACCAACTTGCAACTAGATCACAAAGGACTTATCAGAATATTAGTATGATGGGACAACCCCCCAAGAGAGTAGAATATTTCCAATACCTATATAGTTACATATCACAAGTAGCTAACATAAAGTAGAACTGTTACTACCTTGAATGTTTTGAATTTCAAAATGGATGGATATAAATAAAACAATGTTATAACTCTACTTGAGTTTATTTGCACTACTCGAGGTTTGAGAGAAACAGTAACTTTCATCGACAGGTGAAGTATTAAACTATACACACAAATATAGAAAGGCTTAGGTGGTAGACTAACTCTACTTGAGTTTACCTAATTAGTAGTAAGTACCTATTTACTTGTATTTCTACCACCTAAGCCTTGTTTCCTATATTTAGTTTAATACTTCACCTTTCGATAAGAGTTGCTGTTTCTTTCGAAACTTGAGTAGTGCAAATAAACTCAAGTAGAGTTAGAACATTGTTTTATTTATATCCATCAATTTTGATGATGAAATACTACAAAGTTAAAGCAGATTGTATCAATAATATAGTTGTGAATTTTCATGGATCGCATCAAATGCGGTCTTAGAGATATGGCATTGTATGAAATTCATCAAAAGCTAGCACTTCACGAAAGTAAAACTAGAACAAATTACCAGAAAGAGGGTGAGAGATAAATTTGTTAGAAGAATTTGAGATGTGATGCTGAAGAAGGGTAGAAAGAATAAGCTAGACTGAGAGAATTACAAAAAAAAGAAAGCCCGTAATAGATACCATCGAAAATCGAAGGGACCAATGCTAAGCATAATACACAGCTTAGAAATGTAATCGAGGAAAAGTTGAGGGAAGAAGAAATAGAGGAAGGCCCAGATACAAATACTTACGAAGTATACAAATACACTCACTCACCAGATACAAATACGCTCACAAATAATGAGGAAGGCTAATGCAGACATCTGAATAATAAAGTCTTTAATATGTAAGGAGAATATACATATGATACCATACAAACAACGCATTATACTATTGACCTACGACTATTACACTCAAAAAGTAAAGTTCATAACGCATAACGTGCAGTCCTAATTTGGATTAGTGGTTTCGTAAAAGAGAAGGAGATTATACATTATATTATTTAATTATTAGTATTTTAGTGATTATGACTTACGTGTAAGGTTAGTACGAATGAAGATATTATGGTTCGGATGAATAAAGAAAAAAACTTCAATATTTCGGACATGTAATGAGACATTCGGAGAAGCACGAGATCTTGCACCTCATAATGCAGGAAAAGATTGCTAGAAGTCGGGGCCTTGGAAGAAGGAGAACATCATGGCTGAAGAACATGAAGCAATGGTTGGCCAGTCTACTGTAGAGCTTTATAAAATAATGATAGCCAACGGATAGGGCCCAAGAAGAAGGAGTAAGGTTATATGCCTGGCAGGCGAATAGCTTAATGATAAATTGTGAAATTTTGCACATCAAAAACTCTTCTCGTGACAACTTTATATTAACTTTATATTATATATAACTTCTGTTTTTATTCATCTCTTTTTTTATCCATCTACTGTCATCTTTACGGCTCAGTTTTGTAAAATAAAATGTTAAAAGTTGTAGAAACTCCGTGCCGCCATATACAACTTTTGATTATGTTTTTTTTTAGTCTATCCTCTAAGTTTTAGAAGTTATAGAAAGTTATGCCTTAAAAAGGATAGTCTATTCAAACTTTTCATCCGAATAAAAATATACATACTACTTTAGATCATTTTCTTCCGAGTATGTAGAGTTTTTAAAGATAAATGTTTCAGACTCTTGGCAGAATATTTCAAACTTGGACTCTGCGTCCGTTCCTCAAAAATATGCTTGATTTATTACGGCTTCCTGGATCGAACTCTGGACTTTTATAGTTAATAATGTGGCCGACCAAAAATAATTTCAAATGATGTCTAGATAATTTATACAGTAGTTTACTTCAGACTTTACTATAAGTTGTGATTTTTTGGACTGAAATAATAAAATACTATCGTTGATTTTCAATCTTTTTGTTCGACCAACTCAAACGTCGGCCAGCGCATCTATTTTGTTTGCTATAAATTTTGTCGATATTGTCTGAAAAATTCGGTGAGATTGCTCTCTTGAATTAGAACAATTATATATCAATTGTAAGACTAACTAGCATTATTTTCTATATAATCGATAAAACTTGACCATCTTAAATCGCATCGGTTAGCACGTATTCATGTTATGTCTTGGGCACTAATTGTCAGACTAATTTATCAATATTTCCAATATAATCGACATTTTAATACAAATGAAATGAATCAATTAGAAAGATATATAGAAAAAATCTATCTATCGAAAAAATATTTAGTTGCTATCGAGATTCGAACCTTGACCTCTTTCTATCCTACTTTTTCGATAGATTTTCTGTATATCTTTCTAACTGATTAATTTAATTTGTATTAAAATACCACAGAAATGTGTTCTGAAAATGTAACTTCACAACAAAAATGTGTTCTCCTTAACCTTTACCATACCATGACATAAAATACCCGAACGCAGCCATGCTGTCAACTCGTGTTACCGTATATAACAGTTAGAAAAAATGTTTTTATCAGCTTAAATGGCGTTAAAGGCACGAATATACTCTAAATATTGAGCATTCAATTTTGAAAAAATGATTAATAATATAATTTAGAGCATTCATTAAATCCTATACAATGTGTCCTTCCTTCTTATCTCTCTTCATTTAATTAGTGAGAAAGAGACAATTATATTTGTATGTTTGTTGTTCTTTTCACTGTGAAAATAGTGTGTGATCTCTGTCTTTCATGTCACAAATGGTATTTTTATCAACGTATTCATTTTACAACGGATTGAATGGAAAAAAAAATGTTTTGTACGATTCCCTTTTCATAATTGGTTTTTCCCTAGTCATCCCTAAGCGCTAATATTTTCTTTAGGATTATCTAAAATATGAATTTTATGTTGCATGTATTTACCGAAATATTACAGGTTTAATTATGATGGTAGACCTGTGTTACAGCATGGTTTGGGAAGAGTTAATAATCTAAATTGTTTGAACTACTCATTATTGGTGTTTTTCATATATATTTTAACGATTATCGACAGATCATTTGATGACACTTATAAATAGTCCTATAAATATATTTTAAAATATAATGTGAAAAAATGTTAAACAGCTAATATAAAAGTGAACCTACTAGAGTGAAAGAGTCAATTTAAAGAAAATATGTAAGAAACACATTAAGTATAGAATGTGAAGTACCATAGTTGAGATGAAAGAATAAAATTCTTAAATATAATTCTTTTAAAATTAACAATATTAACTTTGTGGTTAAAATTCATATTTTTATTTGTTATCTTCAATTCAAAACTTTTAGAAAATCAACTTTTACAGATACTATCATACATAATGAATCTAATCATCCATTATCACACAAACATTCAGGGTTCCACTCCGTGATGCATCGTTTAGTCAATATTCCTATGTCAACATCCAATTTCAATATTGAATTGAATACAATTTTAAAAATAGCAGTTAATAACGGGTATAATACAAGTTTGATAGACACTATTTAAAAAAATAAATTAAAAGAATATAATAATCAATTTTTATATAAATCACAGATAAAACATAATGATAATAATGATTATTGGCGTAGGATTTTAAACATAAACAACTTTTCGAATCAAATATCTAAACACCTACCACGTAACATTAGACCAGAATTTTATACAAATAATTATATAGGAAATTTACTCATAAATTCTAAAGACAAAGATGATAAATTTTAATATAAGAGTAAAGGAGCATTTGAGATGTTTGAACAATGATGGGTTTAAAGAATTTTCTAATTATTTGATAGAAAATGGTCATGGTTTTGATAAAAAATTGGGATTGTCAATTTTGCATATAAACGGTGTTGGTCACAAATTAAATAATTTGGAATCATTGGAGATAAATAAAGCATGTAAAACTAATCAAAAAATTATAAACAACCAACTAAATTTAACTACGAGTCCCATTCTAAAATTTTTTCCTAAAAATTATTCGAGTAAATTTGTATTAAGTAACAATTTGAGTTATTTTTTAAATAATTGTTGTTTTTTTAAAAATCGATTCTATTAAAGAAACAATAATATATGTTTTTAGTTAGTATTGACATCCAGAAGAAAATGGTATTTTTCAAAACCGGTAGATGTATTTAAACTCAATTAAGTGGTTAATAAAACATAAATAACAAATAAAAATATAATTGATTAATATGATTAAGTGTAATCGATTTTGATCGATCATTTTAATATCACCAGCGGTGTAATTGTGCCAATGCGGTGCATTAGGGTCACGAGACCACAAGAAAAGGCTACATAAAATTTAAAATAATTACTTCTCGCATTCATTACGAAAACCTTGTCGTTGAATACAGTAGTACCCCGTTAATACCCCGGATTACGAAACAAAGGCTTTTATTCAATTGCTAGTGTATACATATTTATTTATTTTATTAAACGCCAACCGGTTTCGGTTGGCTCAAGCTTCGTCAAGGCGTATTTAAAACTAACAATAAATACAAAATATTGCATTTATATATACATAAAGAGGGAGAAAGAATATAAAATAACATGAAAAGAGGGTGACAAACTTAGACAATAGACATAACATCAAGGGATGGGAAAATACAATGTTGATGGATATTTAATTGATTTAAAAGGAAACATACCTAATATAGGGTTAATTAATTAATTAATTTGGTTATTAAGAATTGCACTACCACTCACTATTCACTGCCTTTTTTATCTCAAGGTCCTCTAAATTGTTTAACCGGATGCCAATTATCCATTAATGACAACATTAGCTATTAACAGATATATTAATAAAAAGGAGATGTTACAGTATACATATATAATATTATATCTAAACAATTTACAATGCAAAATACATTAAAGTATAAAATAATACACAATAAAATATTTAAATACAGGAACCAAGATATAATTATAAACAAATATTTAAGACCAACGAACCAATGTATACAAACACGGTTTCAAGAAAAAAATTTGTGTAAAAGTTTTTGTATCTTAGTAATGATGAAAAAGAATATGTTCAAAACATTTCAGTGTTAATGTCTTTGTATATCTACACATTTGTGAAATCGGATTGAAGAACGCTATATTGTGGTGGTAGGCATCTAGTCTGAATATTTCATGCTTCTTTAACCCTTCCCAAACCATGCTGTAACACAGGTCTACCATCATAATTAAACCTGTAATATTTCGGTAAATACACGCAACATAAAATTCATATTTTAGATAATCCTAAAGAAAATATTAGCGCTTAAGAATGACTAGTGACAAACCGATTATGAAAAGTAAATCGTACAAAAACAATTATTTTTTCCATTCAACCCGTTGTAAAGTTAATACGTTGGTAAAAATATAATTAGTGATATAAAAGACAGAGATTACAGACTATTTTCACAATGAAAAGAACAACAAACATACAAATATAATTGTCTCTTTCTCACTAATTAAATGAAGAGAGATAAGAAGGAAGGACACATTGTATACGACTTAATGGATTCTCAAAATTATGCTATTAATCATTTTTTCAAAATTGAATGCTCAATATTTAGAGTAAATTCGTGCCATTAAAGCCATTTAAGTTAATAAAAACATTTTTTCTAACTGTTATTTACGGTAACACGAGTTGACAGCATGGCCGCGTACGGGTATTTTATGTCATAGTATGGTAAAGGTTAATGATCTGGTACTTGATATTATAAACACCTAAAACTTAATTTCTCTGACACATGTCGAGTGCGCTATTAAAACCACCGAAAAGTGTAATTATTTAGATAAGCAGTAAATGTATGTAATAAAATAATAATTACAACTCAAAAGATAATAATAAAAATAATTTTAAGAAAGGCTAGCGATTACCCAACAAATCAAGTTTTTAAAGACTTACCCCTTTTAAATTTATCTTCCTTATATATAAAAAAACTGTTTTTTTAATTTTTTTAAAGAGGATCAAATAAAAATCCATCACAACTATCAGACTCTGAGTAAAAGTTGTGGAAACTCCGTGCCGCCATATACAACTTAAATAATTATGTATTTGACATTATTCCCAAGTTCTAATCTGATCAATTTCTCAACATTTTTAATATTTTTATTTTACATTTTTTATATTTGTTTAGTTGTAAACAATTTTTTACATCAAGTAGATCATGATTTGTTTTATATAAATGTTGATAGCCACCCTCATAATTCAAGATCTTTCTTATTTAGGGGTGCATAACACTATTGTTGTTTTATATTGTAAAAAAATCGTATCAAATAAATCAAATGTTCCAAGTGCAATAATCATAATCTGTTGTTTTTTATAAGAGCCAATACATATTAATATAGTGACATATTTTTTTCGTTACGCCACTGCATATCGTTTTTGTCTCGGACTGGAATAATTAAATACGATTGTCGTATTGATTGATGGTAAGTAGTCACAGTATCGGTATTGCTCGATCATCTCTAACGTCGGTCTGCACATTTATATGACGACTTGCTGTCTCGGACTGGAATAATTAAATACGATTGTCGTATTGATTGATGGTAAGTAGTCACAGTATCGGTATTGCTCGACCATCTCTAACGTCGGTCTGCACATTCATATGACGACTTGCTGTCTCGGACTGGAATAATTAAATACGATTGTCGTATTGATTGATGGTAAGTAGTCACAGTATCGGTATTGCTCGACCATCTCTAACGTCGGTCTGCACATTCATATGACGACTTGCTGTCTCGGACTGGAATAATTTCATATCGAATGTCATGTAGATTAACCGTATTCCCAAAGACGGTACGAATGTGAGTGATATGAAATTGGAAAAAGTCGACATTAAAACCAAACACGTAACAAATAATGCTTTCTCTTCCATAACCGAGCAGTCACGCCACGGCGCGGGGAGACGGGCGATCTTGTCACGGGTATTTTGGAAATAAAAGTAACTTTGATTTTCATATTAACAATATTATCACTTGGAACAACTTGGACGGCCATCAGTAAGATTCCAACGCAACACAACCAACCTTCATTATTAGATATATGAGTCCATATATGAGACCCATCCCCCAACAACAACAACACTGTATATCAGTTTTTACAAATGTTGGTAGATAGGCGGAGTGTCGGCTATTCAGGTGCATTCCATGCGTAATAAGATATACAATGTTGTGATATTCATAACTCAGATCTGGCCAAGAAACATGTATGTCACCCACCTCAATACAAAGATAATAAAAAAAAACTGTAAGATTATAAAGAGACCATAATAATCCAATCTATCAAATACTATATACAGTGAAACCTCTATCTATCGTTTTTGATATTGAAATTAACTATGAATGCGGGAATATAGAAAAAAGTAACATTTTATACATATTTCATGTGTAAATAAATGTATAATAAAAATAAAATGCACAGAAACAAAAAAAATCGTATAATGTCAAGCGGCAGTTAGCAGCACTCTTCTCTCTCTCTCTCTTGAATGTTCCGCTCATTATTTACGAGTGCCATTAATCAAAACGAAGCATTTACTACGAAGTGTGCTGCGTAATTTAAACGCTTAATGCGTAAAATTATGCATAGAGGAACGATCCATGAGATCTATTTTTAGATGTTTTGTATGAAATGAATTCGGGACTGAAAGAAACAAACGATACACGCGGGAAAACAATTATTCAAGAGACGATCGGTCGAGATTTCACTGTAATATATAAATGTAATTTTTATCTGTATACTTCTACGGAAGGATTATCATCATTGGTATGGGCTCTACAACTTCTGGTGGGCCTTAGTCTCTTTAGGAGTCAAATGAAATTTAATAAAGAAAAGCTAAGTAATTAAAAAGATGAATAATTAATAAAACATCATATGCCAAAAAAAAGTGTTTATGTTATTATTAATAAGAAACTTATTTAAAAAAAGCATATTTAACCTTTCCTCTACCGATGATGTAAACTGAGTTGTCATTGTCTCTAATTATGTAAATATCTCTGTAAATATACTAAATACAGAGTTTAAATTTTTAATATTCCTCCGTAATATGTGTATGTATTGGATAAAATAATTAAAAAATATAAGTATTTACTATACGCGACAATAAAAAAATGTTTTTTCGAAGAACCTGACGTGAATTTGTCAATTTGTGTATGTGCGTAGAGGTGCGGAAGGTGCGGGGTGCCGGATGCCAATCGTCATTTTAGTGGCGGAGCGTGCGTTTTTATGCTGTTGTTCGTGATGATCAATGTTTTGTTTAATTTTTACACTTAGCATTTTTACACAATAAGTGATATATATATTCACTTAATTTATTAATACTATTGTTTGAAATGTAAAATATTCATATATACACTGAGTTTACAGCACTGGAACGCGCATTTATATTTTAGCACCGTAAGAGAAAGGTTAAGAGATTATAGTTGTAATGAAAAATCAGCAGGGATTATATTATATAATTAAATTCTAGCTATTGCGATCGATGAAATAGTTGAATCAGAAAAAATACGCCATCACACCACAAAATGTAAGAAAATAAATATAAACTCACAAAAAATATAAACAACAGGTGTGATAGAAAAATGTTACATGTATCGTAAAATACTCCATTTTACCCAGGTACAACAACATATGACAGACACACATTTCCGGGCACCAATTACCTAGTAGTACAAAATAAAAATTGCGAATTTCGTCGTCTGAAAGCTTTAATCGCTGCAAAAAATAAACAAAGAAAAATATGCTCGCAGAATGATTTGCGTCTAGAAATACGATGCAGAAAATGAATGTTTTATTGACTGTTTCTGCCCCGTTTCCTCCTGCCCCGGTTGCCCGTGCGTCCGCGGTGGCCGCTGGCCCGTGCTGCATCCGCCGACCGCGCACCGTTTATAGGACTCCGATAACTCGTATTGAATTTCATTGTAACGCCTGCTTCACACCGCGCCGGTACCCGCGCGAGATATTATTGAGCACAACCGATGTTGAGCATCACTAAAATGTTTTGTCTCAATCAAACATTATGCGAGGTGTCCCAAAAGTCTTTTTCGTAATAAAATAATGGATAGTTTTAATAAAAAAATGTTTATTTTGCATTCAAGTACAGTCCCTGGGAATTTATTTCTGAGAACTGCTCGGCACGTATTTTCTGTGATCGCTGCCATTTTTTCTCGGATATTTTCTTTTGATTGGTCCAGAGAGGGAGGATTGTTACTGTATGTATACCTTTGATTTAAGGTAGCCCCATAGGAAAAAGTTCATTGGTGTCAAGTCGGCGCTACGTGGAGGCTAATTTATATCACCTCGTAGGGATATCAATTTTCCAGGGAAAATTACACGAACGACTAGTTCTATAGCGACTGAATTCTCAAGGACGCGGCTAACGATCGCCATACCCCCCTCTACTCACCGTTGCGTTGGTGCAGCGAATGAACGAAAATGAAATAGATTTTTGGGGTGCACTGTACAAAGTGAAATTTCTTATAAAAAAGACTAGTAATAAATTTAGATCGGCGAACCTTTATTTGAATTAAGAAAAATTATATGAACGATTTTAAAGAATTCATTACAAAGTACAAACAGACGATAAAATACATACAAAATCAATTATGTTTTAGATTTTGTGAATACATATTTATACATTAAATTTAAGGTTTTGACGAGCATAAGAATTTAAAACTGGTGTCTCTTCTAGGTTAGATCACGTTTTTTCTAGATGGTTGCTGTGAAGAAACCTAGGCCGACGTTTCGGCGCGTGGCAAATTTAATCCCACGCGCACGAGTGCGGCTAGGCCGTAACTTTTGTGTACCGTACCGACACGTCAATCAAAAAAAGAGATCTAACTTAGAAGAGACTCCAGTTCCAAATGCATACTTATGTATTTTTTAAATTTGTTTTTTACAGAAGGATATAAAATAACACATAAGCTAGCCAGACCTGATTTAGGGAAACCATATCACATTTTAAAATATTATCTATAGTATAATTATAATTAGGATGTGTGATAATTTAATTCCCGGAATGCAATTTTAAAAAACAAAAACGCTTATCGGCATCAAAGTACTTTGTACATCTACACACTGACATTTTCCGGAATACTGTTGAGTGCCTGTCTCGCATTCTGTTGGATATCAGTTATATTAGAAAATTTTCGTCGCCGAAGCGCAGCTTTTGATTTTGGAAATAGACAGAAATCACAGATATGTCAGGTGGATGGGCAGTGACTGCTCTAATTTATCAGCTTGAAATTTACGCACGTATTAGTTCAAACATGTTGAAATATGAATACTCACGTGGTTTCGATCCAGTTTGTCACACTTTGTACGTATTAAAAAAATCTTTAACACATTGTTTACTGAAATAAATATCGAAATTAGTCTTGACTCAAGGTTGACTGTACCATTTTTTTTCCACCTGATCGGTCCTTCATGACTCATGATCGCAGCCTTGATGAACTTCTGCCCTTTTGACTAAGCTTCCATTTTTCCCGGCGTCTCGCAGATTTGACAGTTGTCATCAGATAAGATCCTGTTGCTTTTTCTAACGAGTGATCCTCTTCCACTCCATTCTTCGTCATGGCACTTCACAGCAAGCTTTTCCAGGCTAACTTTCCTTCTCGATAAATTCAACATAATTGATAGATACGCTTCTGTGTAATTCTTACCGTAAACTATTTTTAACATTTGATAAAAACGTTTGAAATATGACGTATTTTTAAATCGTTTTATATAGAGAGTAATGCATTATATTTCTCTTGATATAAATTATTAGAGAGTTACATAAATAATATCATAAGATTCAGAGATATCGTAAAGTTATTTATGTATTTTTCAACATTGGCAATCCGGGCATCCAATATATCATCCGCGATGGCGATATAATCCATGACTGCATTCTGTAGGTACACCACACCCACATAATATTTCACTTAGTTTTTCGTGATATATTAAACTCTCGATTATCCGGAATCACATTAACCGTATTGAGGATTAATCGGCGTAGTAAAAATATCCGAAATTTTTAATCAACATTTCAAAATTTTATTTCTTCCGTTTACACATTATGCATCCGGAAATTAAACTAGCGAGATTGCAAACGCGACTTTGGCAATTAATTATTTGAGCACGCTTTGTTTATTTTTTCGGGCGCAACACGACAAATTGTCGGACGTTAATTTTTTCCCAGATAACCGAGTCTTCAGTAGTTAAAGTTTTTCATCGAGCTGTCACACGTTATTTCGGTTTGAAAAATGGGTCGATACCTTTTGCATCTGTAATGCAATCGATAGCATTCAAAGGCACGTAGGTTAAGGGGATTGAATCGACAAGGGTATTTAGGGTCACGGCTGTATTTTCAACAGAATTTAAGGTCAATGTGATTAAAAAATAATTCGAAAGCAATACAATAAAGAGATATAAAGGCCATCAGAATCGAGTCTTCTTCTCCTCATCGTCGTACACAGATCTACACCTAAACTAGCATTTGTTTATATTTAATTATTAGTTTATATTACGGACGTATACAGGGCATTTCAGATGTAGTCCACAATATTGCACGGGTACCTGACTAAATTTCGAGTCGAAAATGTTTCAAAAGTATGTAAAAATTGTGTACCGTATGAAATTTTTACAAAATCATGTTAAGCTATGTAAGTCGAAAAAAGTATTTGCGAAATTGACACTTAGTCATCTAACGAAAAGTAATGTGGCCGCTCTAAGATTGAGAAGACCTTTTATTTTTCTATTCAATATATAACTTAGAATCAATCAAATATTTCAATCAATCGCGTAATTATGACTTTTAAAATGGTCATATTTCTGGTACTGTTGAGATTATGCACCTGCAGTTTGAAGATTTTCGACTCATATTTTTAATATATATATCTACTTCTAAAATATTGTGTACTGGGTATGTTACATCCAGTATATGACGTATTAAAAAAATAAACGCACGATTAATAAAGTAACATTTCTAAAAAAAAAGAAACTTCAAATAATGTAGCTAGATCACAGACCAGTAAATAATGTAGCTAGATCACAGACCAGTAAATAATATAGCTAGATCACAGACCAGTAAATAATATAGCTAGATCACAGACCAGTAAATTAATAGACATGAAATAAAGTGTACATATAGGAGAGAGATTTGAAACATTAGTTGCGGAACGAGGGGCATTATTTGTGGAAACATAAATCCGATATATTGTGGTGTGACCTTGTCCCAAGTTGGACGCGTCAACATGTGACGTCTTCGTCCTCCGGTTTCGCTCTAGAGAAAGCATGAGATGCGTGGTCCTGATGCATAGAATTCACCATACCTTCTCCCATCCACATCAGTAATCATTCACAAGGAAAAAAATAATAGAATAAGTTTGAGATTTACAACATTATAATTAATTAGCTTTTGTATACAAAATTGGAGCATGATAGAATAAGAAAATGTTACAGTCTACAAAGTAATATAGCACACAAACAATATCACGTCAGTGTGACTTCAATAAAAGATTTGCGGCAAATCGTCTTCAACAGAATTAGTAACAAGCATATAAATCAGAAGTAAGAATGTGAGAATAATTATTATAATTTACTACCTCTTCAAAATTTTACAATTAAGAATTTTCTTCACAACAATTAGACACAAGAACCTTTGCTCTTCAGGAGTAATCCATAATTTAAATTCAGTTTTTGATGTTCCGAGTCTCCTCGTAGTATACTTGGTGTCTCCTCGCACAACCAAGGTCATAAAGGTTTCTGAAGTAGCGCAGAAACCCTTGCGTCATCATGTTTTAAAATAGATTCAGCAGATGGAACCCAATCGTGTTCCCATCGTGCTTAGCTCGTGAGTAATCCATCATGAAGAAATTAGTATTGTCATCCAAATTACGCCTCACAGACGTCGTGATAGGAAGGGATGTTTTACATCCTGTAAATACACAAACAAAATAACAAAAACTCTAGATTAACATGGTACAGGGTAACACTAATATTTTATATTATTCTCACCTTTCCTTTTCTAAACATCAAATCACATTTTTTGATATTGATTTCACGTGCAACTTATTGCACACGCCCTCGATTTGTCAACGGCAAGTACCATAAAGATATTCCTTCCCGCGGTGCAATGTTGTCATTTGCGAAATATCAACTCAAAATAATACCTCGTTGCTGGTAGGTACCATAACATAACGTTATAATATGTATCAGTTTTTTCAACTTTTCCTATACGTGATACACAGGAAGACAGTAGAATATTATGATCTTAACGTATACGTGACTCTAACGTAATACACTCGACGTGAAAACTCTCGGTCTTGGGTGTTTTGATACAGTTTTCGAACTAGTGAACCACTCAGAACAACTTCACAGAGACTGTACAAGCAAAACTGAAATGCTATGTATGTACATGTAATACCTATGTATATATATATGTAATAACATCTTTATATTTGATCTTCAGCTTGGATCACAATTAACTTCCAATATTTTTAAATCTAAAACATACTTTTGATTTTCTGCCTATATTAATAACAAACATTAAGAATATAAAATTGAACCCTTAGTAGATTGAAATTTTTTTTTTATATTACTAACTATAATAAATATGTCAACTTTTTAGAATACTGATAATCAACAGGTTTTTAGAACATAGTAGATAATAGTGATGGTAAATCGTTACGTGACTGTGATTGTGTTACTGATTGGTAACTGAGATTTAACGATGATCGATAACTAAGATTTAACTGTTGGAGGTTTAATTTTTAGTGTACCAGTCATCGCATGAAGAATTAGGTTAATCAGTTATCAATCATCGTTACAATCGAACACAATCACGGTTTAAATAACTGTTTAAATAACGATTTTAGCATCACTAGTAGATAACCAAGTAAAGACATATTAAATCCAAATACAAATTAAATGTATTAATTGGAATGGTATATATATAAAATCAATTCTATGAAAACTATTGTTGTTGCTACAGGGATTCGAACCTCGATCCTATCCGGGGGAACGTGCATTAACAGATTATGCTATACCAACACAGTGCAGTGACGACAAAATTTCGACCTTATATGTTACACTTTTCAAATTGATACATCTATAATTCCATTATTTGAAACATTGTCGTCAATGTACTGTGTTGGTATAGCATAATCGGTTAATGCACGTTTCCCGGATATAAAGAGATCCAGGTTCGAATCCCGGTAGCAACAACCACATTTTTCGAAAAAAATTATTTTATATGTATATCTTTCTAATTAATACAGTTAATTTGTATTTCAAATATGACAGATCGTCTGTTCGGAATAATTACAACTTCGCAATAAGAATGTGTTCTCCTTAATAACATATTAAATCACATTACATTAAATAGACAATACAAAAGACAAGCTAAGTTGAGAAAAAACATTTTAAAATAATGCCGTTGTACTTAAAAGTGAGGAGTAAAAATGTGTTCCTTAAAGTAAGCACGTATTACACGGTCCGATGTAAAGGTAAAATATAATTTCGGTTTCTATCTTATATTTTAAAAATATTATCTAATAATATATAAAAAATATTGAATAAAAAGTGGAATATTTTTTGATATGCATACTTTACCTCAAACGACTAAAACACATTTATGGAGACGAAAATGAGTCAGAAAATTTATTACGTCATTTATATTAACCGCTGACTCAATTCCAACTCTTCAGACTACCAGTGTGTGTCAGGTGCTTGTTCCGGGTGGTAGCGACTGGAGTGCGTTATCCATTAGTGCTGTATACCTACTGAGTACTGATGAATATATCATAAAACAAAATGCTGTGAGATGAAAGTCAAAAAGAAGAGACACAAAATGTTTCACTTAGAAAGCGCGTACTCGGCACACACTCGTTTTTAAACGAATGATGATAATATAATATATGACGAAGATGAGAAATACATGTGGGGCTCTATCCTCTCCATTTATTCAAATATGTGCATATAATATTGAAATTATTTGAAAATCGCCTTTCTTTCCTCATTCATTCGTTCTACATGACCAAACTGCGATCCGTTTATAATTCATTTTACTATGCTAAGATCAGGTTTACATTCTCTCATAATTAATTATGTATTCTTCCCATTAGCAACGATTATCAACATATTGCAATGTAATCATAAATTCTAATATATATGCAAAATAAACTATAATTATATCACATTAAATATTCTGTACTATAAGTGTATATAATTGAAGTCGGCTCCAATTTTTATTTAGTTACGGACTAATAAAAGTTTTGTGTAATTTGATCCCAAGATAATAGTTTTACTTTACTTGAGAACTTTGCGACCGTCATTACTGTATTGACTAATAACAGTGTTGACGTAGGGAGTATAATATAATTGAAAGAAAAGTTATTTTTGGAACAATATTTTTCTCAATACTATTTTAATATTTTAACAAATCATGTGACAATATCTGATATACTTCCTATTCTCAAAGAGAAAATGATCTGCATTTGGAGAGATCAATGGGAGACTTCTAAACTTCTAAAAGGTGAATGGTTTGCGGAAATTCAGCCAGAGATTCCTACTAGGCCCTGGTTGTCCAAAACGAAATTAAATCAGTCTGAACCTTCCTCGATCTGCCGTATGAGGATCGGCTCCGCATTCATGACTCTCCTATGTGTGAATGTCAACTAGAAGAGGAAAATTTAAATCATATTTTTTTAGGATGCCCTATCAATGACCATTACCCAAATTTAATCCACGATCTTTCTAACAACAAAATTCCATTCGCCATCAACATTCCAACTTTGTTATCATCTAATAATCAAACCATATTAACGAGATTCCTAAAAGCTAATGAAATAAATATGTAAAAATTAAATGCATCCAAAAGAAACTTCACATAAAATAAAATTACTCAGTAATGGCAAGAATACTCCATAGGGGTGAAACGCCAATTTAAAAATAAATATTTTTTTTTAACATTAATTCAGCGGGCCTCCAGTAATAAAATATGTTAATAAAACTTTGTTAGATAATGCGCGATATAAAAATAAAAAAAATTTCATAACAATTTTGTATACCAGATGCTTTCAAAAGCCGCTGAATATCGATACCGGTATCACTCACAAATTAAGCCAGTGCTCTGTTATCTTAGCTACTCTCTTATTGGACAGCGGTGCCAAATTGTCGTGTACGTACATAATGCTGATTTTCTTGATAATATTTCAATGCATATTTTTGATAAATCCGCTTTAATATTTTTACATTCTTAACACACAATTTTTATACCAGCCGATTTATTTCATTGTTCGATCCTTAAATATAATATAATATTTTAATTTTTCATTGAGAAAATGGTTTAATTAATTAAGTTTCATAAGCCGGTTCTGCATTTAATCGAAAAAAATTATATATTTTTGTATACATGTTGTGTATATAGATATGTATGGAGTAAAAATCCATAAGAGCGTTGTTGTCAGAGGCATGCAGTGCATACAAGCAAAAAATCTGTGCATAACTAAAAATTATGAGAAACAAATATAAATTAAAAAATTGGATTAACATTAACGAAAACATTATTTTGCAATTAGTGCCAGTACCAGTAGAAACTTTAATGGCTTAGTTCTAAAAACTCACCGTAACTCACCGCTGTACTCATGGCGCTCTTTTTTTATTCGCCGCATCGTGCTATTTACATTACTCGATTATGTCTTTAAGCTAGTGAATTACTCAAGTCATATATATGGCTATTTACTGAATTGAAAATGCCTTTCGGTTGATCCGTTTTGTATGGAGTCGTTACCAATGCTGTTAGAAAGGGTTACAACTGCGTGAAAATCATTGAAGTGTCTACTTCCTCTTTTACTTATTCGCAAATTTTACTATCTTACTGTTTTTAACGTGTTGATTTCATGATTGTTCTTTAAATTTGGTTCCATGAATTTGGATTGGCAATTGGCAGAACTATTTTCTACATTAACCTTTAATAGAAATAATTATTTCCTTTAGTAATTATGTGAAGGGATTTTTAAACAATAAATTAATCATGTTCAGTCATAGAAAGTGTTTTAAAAACCTCTACACATTTTTTATATGGGTAAGAAGGTGTTGTTTTACGTTAAAACTTAAACTTTAAAAAACAATATTAATAGTAATCTAAAATTTAAAATAAATACATGGTAGGGTCGTATTAACGACGGATTTATTTTGCCTAAAGACGTTAGATAAACGAAAGTACACATATTGTGTTACATATATTATACATTTTTTAAAAATTTTATTTGACATTTTTATTGTTTTTTATAACATGAATCAAATATTTTACATTTTTCAAATTACATGGTTTTTCTTTCGCTTACTTCTACAAAAATGAGACCAGCTCTTGTGCTTGGAAGGGGAGTTACACTACAATAATTTTATATAATACTTTACATATTCTATTCATTGTATATTTGTGTGATTCTGAAGTGTTCTGTAATATTGTTTATTTTATAATTACGTGTTATAATGTCATTGGTAATAGCATAACCCATATCTATACGTACTGCACGCCACTGGTTGTTGTATATAAATGCATACTAATATTTAACATTATTTAAGAGAATATAGTTATCCGTGTTGAACATTGTAACAAGGCAAGATTAGTAAAAAGATATTTGTTAAGTCGCTATTTTCACATTTTGCTTGATTCATCGGCAGTGTACGCTTGTCACGCGGGAGACTTGGGTTCGGTTCCCCAGCCAGGGAGGAGATTTTATTTTAATTGTTTAACTGAATCTATGAATACTTGGATCATTGTTATTTATTTAATAATCTAATGATATGTTTAAACTTAAATTACATAGTAAAAAAATATCATATGCAGATGATACAGTACTACTAATTAATGAAAAAACTTAGACTGAAGCTAATATATCTGCAAATGAGGATGTTAATACCATAAAAAAGTGTAATACCACAAATGATATCCTACTATCAATTAATACTGATAAAACACACTTTCTACGAGTTGCTATTCAACAGAAAGATAACACTGAAATTAATATTAAAATTTACACCAAAGTCTGTACTCAAGGAAACTCTTGTGACTAATGTTCATCAATTGAAGAAAAATACGGTATCAAGTACATAGGAATCATAATAGATAACAAATTCAAATGAAAAGAGCATAGTATTAATCTTGCAAACAATATAAGGAAAACTACGTACATATTTTTTGGACTCATAAACATTTTATCATTTACAAATTTGAAAATAATATATTACGCGTTTGTATAATCACATTTATAATACGGCATTATTGGATGGAGAGGAGCATATAAAATTTCAATGTTACAATTAGAAAACACTCAACAAATTATGATAAAAATTATTCTAAAAAAAATGACTATCCAAGTATTCAACTCTTTAAATTACAAAAAACTTAAATAATAGACATATATAAAATAAAAATTATCCAAATTTTTAAAATTAAATATGAATTAAATATTAGTAGCGAATTCTGATCTACAAGATTCAAAGACCAAATTTTTACTATCATAAATTTGTACCTGAAGTCAAAAAATATGTACACAGACTAACTGAAACATAAATTATACATTCTCGTATATACTTCTTTTCTATACACGAGTCTTACTCTCATAGAGAAAAAATAAATGTTAAATTTTTTAACCTTTTAACCTTTAACCTTACTGATTATTTAAAAAATGTATTGTATTTAATAATATTAAAATAATTAAAAAAAAATTAATACATCTTTCAAACTAGAAAACATATGTAGGGGTGATATGACACATCAGTCTGAAGCATGCAACATGTTTTTTGTCATATTTTAAGCAATTACATTGTGGTTAGATATTTTAATAATGAATATAAAATAACTCTATATATTAGTTAACGCTATCCCGTTTCGAAACGTTAATAAGTTTCGGAACTGATGAAAAAACAGATTCTATATAACTGGCTGACGTTAAATGATAAATCTCAAAGATTTTTTAAATTAATATATTTAATTTTCCATTCAAAAACGTCTATCGAAGAGTCACATAGCTTTAACCGCAAGCAAATTGTAGACGATAATGGTAACCTTATTATTTTTTGCTTGCCGTGTATTCAAATTGTATTTTTTCAGTACATACTAATTTAATTTCTCTTAGGCTAATAATAGTTCAGAAATAGCTTTTTTAAGTAGAAGAAAGTCTGTAAATGATTGTGAAATTGATGGATTTTGTGATTTAGATTTTGATTTCATTTTTTAAATTAATTTCATAACAAATTAAGTAAGGTGAATCAGGGTAAGTGCTACATATAAATCATCGACATAAACTTTGAACTGTTCTCAAACTTCTTAAGATGATGCTATGACTTTGATACACGAACCATTAACCATTTTCTAATTTAAGTCTTTAAAAATCGGAAGGTAACCTTTTAGAATAGCTGATATTGAAAGCATTTTATGAAAATTGGACGAGTAGATGCAGTTACCCCAAATTTGAGGTAAGAGCATCTAGTTGTATTATATCTGACAAAATGTTAACATAATGAAAATGTCCCTTCTGATATGATTGATGATAATATGAATGAGTTATTTTGGTCTTTAATGACGAGTAAAATGTGCCAAAAAAAATCTAGTAAAATTGCTTATATGGGGGAAGTGTGACATATAGTGATTGTTTTTGAAATTGGTTAATTATTTAAAAAAATAATGGAACTGTCTACACATCACTAATTGCGAATGTTTCCATCCAAAAATATATAGGGTAAACCGTGTAAAATTTATGGGGTAATCTGGTCTCATAAGTCGTAATTTTCGGAGATTATCACAAAACTAATATATACATCACAAACTACAACTCAAAATGAAACCTAATATCTGTGTCCTGGCATAAAAGATTGAAAAGGCACCCACAACTTGCAAGTTGACATCAAACAGCTGCTATAATTTGGAATGGTATTACAAGGACACTAATGTTTGGATTTGCACCATCTCTAGACTATCTCTTCAAATATTGATTTATAACATTTCTTAATAGATTGCGGCACTGGAATCCAATTAGGAAACGTAGATGCATTTCTCCCATAGATGTACTTACCCCGACTCACCTTATGTAATTGAAATATTCGACATAAGAAAATGTTGTATACATGAACATAGAGTAACGCAGAGGGACATAGAAAGATGAATGTTAAGTATTATAATAGACAGTAAGATTACACAAAAGTAGTGATCGAATACGCCAAGAAAATGTAACGGCAGTAAGGAGGGTCCCACTAAGAACATACAATAATGAGACAGTCATGTCTTCAAATGTAGTCACACAGTGAATCAGGGGAATCAAAAGGCCGACAGGCCGCCCTTAAACCCACTGTACTGATGAAATCATTAAACTCTGCGGAAATACGTGACAGTGAGTATTGAGTAAGGATTTTTTCCATTCTCGACTTTTTTTAACTCCCATTTTCAAACCTTGTGAATTCCCGGGAATCTAGACCAAGAATTTAATTTAATTATAAAATATATATATTTTAATAAATATCAATTAACTTACCTTCACGAGATTTCCCCACAGGGATAGATAGAGAGAATAGAGCGCCACACTCTTCTGTCCTGACACACAATTCTCGCCTCATACACATTCATAGACCTTCTCGTACAAGCTTGCCGATTATTGAGGCTTTTAACAGGACCATCCTCCAGTATCTGGTTTATCTGGTCGTGCCAAGTCTTCCGCGGACGTCCTCCATTTCTGGTGCCATCAACATTTGCGTCATATATCTTCCTTACCATTCTCTCCTCATTCAACCATTCCATATGACCAAACCACCTTAGTGTTATTAATAAATATTCATATATATTATTCTGTACAGTATCTATTGGGGTTATTATGCGTATTAAATCGAATACAAATAGTTTGATAAAATAATCAATTTATAAGCATTTATAAATTGATTACAAAAAACAAGTACATCTAGAAAAATTACTAAACACAAACATTTATATTTAAATATATAAAAAAAACAATTGATAAAGAAACACTTCGATAATGTATACATATATGTATTTGTTTTTTGTTTCGAAGAGTTTATTAAATGTGCATTTGTTACCTATTTTATATCAAACTGAAGTCCCCTAATAACATTTTTAAATCATTTAATCTCATCTAAATTATGAATCGTCAAAAAATGACATGATTTCATCTTAAATATTTACATCACTGTTTGAACAAACCGACAAAACTATTCCCTTCAGAATTTTTATAGCTACAAGACTTGCACCGCACGTCGCTCGCCGCTAAGTCGCATCCTGCTGTACCGCAATGGTCAGCAAACTAAAAATAGATTTTTTCTATCTATATTTCTAGTTGATACAATTTATTTATATATCTTAACTTGTTTAAATGAATAATATAAAGAAAAATCAGTCACGAGTCTCGGTTTATTTTTTTCTAAATTCCCTGGACTCGAGACAGCAAAAAATCAATCCCGGAAATTTATTCCCGTGTTGTATCGACACAGAATTACTAGTGTTAAGAGATGGAGAAAAGTGAAAGACACTTGGAGAGGCCTTAGGAACAGAAAACGGCATATGATGATTTTTATACGTTATAAAAATGAGCACTAACAAATTAAAAATTGATGGGCTGGAGGAGTTACAAGATCGGTACAAGATCAGCCTGGCTTCTCCCATCACAGGGAGGATGGGAGAAGCCAGGCTGAGGTGGTATGGTCACGTAATGAGGAGGCCACATACTTTAAGAATAAATACTAGTGGAAGATCACAGGCAATCGGGTGGTCAAACATCGGGAAGGAAGTAAAGGACGCTTGCATGAGTCAGAAGACCGTCTGGGTCGCCTAAGTATCTGGGAAAAGAGAAAGATGAAGAAAAAAATACAAAATTAAATACATAGCGTGTAGATAGAATTGTAGTTTTATTAAAAATGTTCTGTAATAGTTGTTTTGTACCTGAACATTGCTGATGTGGGATTATTGTGTCCAATATTGCTGTGGTAGGTATCAGGTATGATCGCTTGAGCTCCTCGGATTCTTCAAAACTTTGATATTGCTCTTTCATTTTATATATATTTATATATTTCTGTTCATTCGACATCATAAATGAATTTTGTATTATCAATTCCATAAAGCGATGTACGTATGTACGTTAACAATATTAAAAAAAAAAGGTAGATTATCATTTATTATTTTTGATTTGTGTCCATGGTAAAGATGTTTGGTTTGTATATACAGCGAAATCTCGATTGACCGTTCCTCGAATAATCGTTTTCCCGCATGTATCGTTTATTTCTTCCAGTCCCGAATTAATTTCACACAAAACACCCAAAAATAGATCGCGTAGATCGTTCCTCATGCATAATTTTACCTCATTAATCGTTAAAATTACGCAACATTCTTGGTTTCGATTAACGACACTCGTAAACAATAAGCGGAACATTCGAGAGAGAGAGAGTGAGAGAGAATGCTGCTACTGACTGTCCCTTGACATTATTATCTTATTGTATCTTTGCAGCTTTCTTTATTTAAACACATTCATTTACATGTGAAATATGTATCTTTTTTAGAATATGTATTAAACACTTAAGTATCGAAAATGTAACTTTTTTCTATATTCCCGCATTCATAGTTTATTTCAACGATAGATAGAGGTTTTAATGTATTTTTAAATGTGCTAGAGGATTTCTAATTTACAATTTTTTTTTGCAGATGATGCATTTATATATTTACCTTGTTTTTATTATGTTTCATGGTAGGGGTTTTCATCATTATTGACGGGTTACATTTAGTAATATTATGTTTTTATCGATATGAATATTGAATACTTACAAGTAAGCACGACACAACATTATTAATTGTATCGTTATGATAATAGTTTCATTTAATTCATTATCGTCTAAATAATTGGCAATCCTCATGTTAGGTCGTTCGATTCGTTACATTTTTTATGAATGGTAATAAAACGCGACATTTGGAACCTCTTCACTGTTATTGCTTCTGATTTCAGTGCCTTTGTACTCGCACGCGTCATCGCAATCCTCTCACTAATAAAATATTTCCTTTTTCTTCGTGTGCCATCTTTTATCGAAAGTTGGTAACCATATTGCAGTGTGCTAATTTATAGTTGTAAAATTATATAGCTACCCTTTTCGATACATTACCCATGATATTAAAATATCATCGGTGTTAAAACATAATGGTTACTTAAAATAATTAGAAGCATTAAAAAAAAATATGGAAATCCTCAAAATTTTAATGAATAATGTTGTATAGGTATAATATATGTATAAATACAAGACATTGAGTTTACAAGGCGAAACGCATCTTAAATTAATTAAATGAGTAGAATCAAAAACAAGTGTTTTATTATCACATAGACCCCTAAGAAAAACAAGGTTCCAATTAAATTTTTGAGCTGATTTGTGATATTGCGTGAAAAGGGTTCCAAATGCATTATTATTTATTTCTTCCATACACACCAACTCTCTTTAACAGATATTAAAGGAAATAACAAGAGCTGATAGTTCAACTGCATCTGTTATTTATTTCAATTTATGGATAATTATTGTTAATTTACAATGTTTTATATTATTATAAGTAAAAAAGTTAAAACTGATCATATTTGCATACTCAATACAAAATATATATGAATATATGTTGAAATTCAATCAACATTTTTGAGCTCATTATCTCAATACAATGTCAGTGTTACATGGAACCTTGTTATTCTAAAAGATCGATATGTAAAATATGATTCTTTCCTCCATGTTGCTAAAGAATGAAGATATCTCAAATACTTCCAGCCTGGATATCTCAAATATCTTTAGCTAACTGGAGAAAGCATATTCGCCTTTGCATATTTTATAAATTGCAAATGAAACGAAAAGCGACATTTGAGTTGGAAATAGTCTATCTGAAATGCATTTATTTCTAGAAGGATATCGTGGAATAGCCAACAATTCAAGCAATTTGATTGGAATTTTCTGGTTATTTTAAAATCAACAGTGGATTGGCGGAAAATTTCATCAATTGAAAAATGGAGTTATTTTCCTCCCCCAGCTCTGCAGGGCCGCACCGGGACGTGAGCAGAGAAGCGAGTAGGCAGTAAGCACCCGAGTGCATTATGCAAGAGAGTCTCGATAAAGGAGCGTGAGCATGGCGGTGGCGCTGTTTCCAGACTGAAATGCCCGCTTCCACGGATGCTTTGAAATGGAGGGTGTAAAAGAACAATTGTACAGTGGCGTACTACGGATTGTGGAGGACGTGTGTATCATCACGCTTCATTAATAGACCGTGCGATCGCCTCCGCGCTGGGAGTATTTCACGAGATTAAAAAGACCGCCACCGGTTCATATTTCTGCGCAGTAAATGAACTGGGCTACAGAAGCGAGAGAAATATTATCATTTTATATTTATTTTCTTTGAACGTGTAACAAAACAGCTTTAAATGAAAAGATTTTGCATCGATATATATACAGCACGTATATAAGGAAAAAATATATATATATAGCCCGCTACTAAATTGTTTACTGTTTGTGACTGACTATGCCGACATCTGAAAATATAATATCAGTCACGAACAGTAAACAATTTAGTGACGGCGTAGCGGGATGTATATACAGGGATGTCGCTTGCCGCACACTCTTCTTATCAATAAAATAATGTGTGAGAAGATGTATGAAAATGGACAAAACAAGAGTGGTGCGCCAGGACAAACTCTCTCCCTGCAGCGAAACGGTGCGATGGTAAGTAAGCGAGGATTACTGTCGGTCACGTCGTTACCGAACTGTTTACCGTTTATGACTTTATATTGACTAGGCCGGCATATGTCGTTAAATAGTGGCAGAGCGCCTATCCGGTGCTCTCCGGCCTTGTCTATATAAAACATGAAATTAAGGAAATTTAATAAATCAATCAGATAATTATCTAAGTATCTTTATTAGAAAATTTCAGATCTCTAGGTTCTGTATTTGTGATGCATTTTGAAGAACAACTAATAAACTAGTGATAAGAAAACCGTTATTAGTATTCGATATTTAAATATTAAACCTGCTAGTTCATACTGATTGTTCGCCGATTTACGATGAATCAGTTACCAATAATACACATAATATGAATGTGACTATGATGTTACAATCACAGTAAGAATAACGACTTAGCTAATCACTAAATAAACAGAAAAAAAATATATTAAAAAGAAATTTTAGTAACTTTAACCACTTTTATATAAAGGTTAATAAGCAGTTCGCAGAAATTTTAAAAACCACAAAAAATAAAGTGTACATATAGGAGAGGGGTTTGGAACATTAGTTGCGGGACGAGGGGCATTCTACACACATTCTTAGTGGAAATATAAATACGATAGTTTATGACACATTTATGCAACAGTAAAAGTATTTACTCTTCGAAAGTTAAAACTTTGTGTAAACAAGATATATTTTATACATTAATGCATATTATATTGCCGGCGTTTAAATTTTCGTTCCAGTCATCTATTTAAAAAAAATCGCCGAGCTATTTGATTGCATAAGTGGTGCCCCACTTAGGTAACACCAACATCAAAGTATTGAGACAAAGAATTTGCGTTAGTTCATATCTATAATAAACAAAGAAATAACGAAATCACACTCTCGAGAGTGGAGTTCATATTTGTTTAATTTATTCACATTTCTATTTTACTACTTCATGTACTTCTTTCATTCATCTGTCAAACTACAAAAATATAACTTCCATATATACTTGATGTAGATTGAAATACACACGAATTTTCAAATTCATATGTATTTATGTAGATACACATCTTGTACTCTGATCTAAGAAACTAGTTTGAACCCAGAACCAAAACAAATATTGAAATGTTTGCGTAGGTTTGATCGATGACGTTGTCAATCTAATCCAAAGGTTCATTTTGAATGTTGACTTGCTCACCACCTGTAGGAGAAATGACAAACTTTTTCGATTTATTTTCAAAAACATTCCAAATACAATGAATGAGGTGAAACAGATAAAATATAATTCAAAATGTACATATATATATATAATATATATTTATCGAGGGATGAAAGTTAAATTGTCGTAAAGGACAAGGTTTTGATTTAATTATTTTACACATAAATCATCCACGCCGGTCTCTCATGACTAAGAATCATGATCTCTATGAACTCGCGACCATGCTCTTCCACTTTTCACAGAGAACCAGAGAAGTGCCTGTTACCTTTGTCACTTCGTCAGTCCAACGGGTGGGAGATTTTCCTCTTCCTCTCGTGTTTTTTCTTCGTCTTTTCCAAGCAATATTCACTTCTCGCAATATGCCCAAAAATTGAAAAATTTGTATCAAGCAAATGGTTGAGAGTCTCTCCTTGATGTTCAGTTCTTACAGAATGTAGACATGCGTATGTCTCGCCGTTATGCGCACATGTGTCTCCAGTACCACATTTCAAAGGCATCAATTCGCCTTACCTTCAGGGTCCACGATTCCACACCATCAAAAACATAGAAAGCACCAGAGACTGTACAAGCCTAACCTTCGTTATCTTGGAAATTCTGCGGTATATCCATATGTTGTCTAATCTGGACACATAATTTCTCTCCATTTATATGTGTCGTTTAGTTAGTCGTTAGTAATTATGAACTTGAGATAATTGAAGTAAATAATATGTAATAACTCTCTGTAAGAGAGATAAAGATGTTCAACATTAAATTTATTGCATCAAGTAGGCAACCATTTTTGTAAATATACCATCTTGGCGTATCTCTTTGTGACATTTCTCAAGCGTACTCTAACCACATCGAGTGCAGACGCTATGAAATATTTGAGTTAATCGCCATGATAGAAAATCTTTCGAAAAAATATCGAAATTTCACTTACAACAATTTGACTTTCATCCCTCGCTAGATATGTTTTCTGCAAAGTTAGAGCGATTTTATCGAAATTAATTAATTCGTTTTGAGAGATTGAGAGGTTTGTAAACACACAAAAATATTTTAAAATGATTCAATATTTATTATTATATCTCAACGTATTGTTTCCGATTGATCTTGTCCCTTGAACATGATATAAACCCACATTAAATCTTATATAATATATAATTTTGGTAATTTAACCATAATAAATTATATAATTTATCTGTTTTGATAAGTATGTTTGCTAGTAGACACTTGTTGGCAAGGAAATATTAGTTTTACTTAGATAAAATAACTGTAGTTAGTTTTGTTTGAGTTTATAATTTATAGGCTCCACGAGTTGTTCAATGCCGCAAACTGGAGGTACTTTACGTTAGTAAAGAGGTTCTTCATCTCTCATAAGAAAAAGTTTATCACCATTTCCAATACAATAATGAAATATATCTGTACAATATTAATCATAATCATAAATGTTTCATAGATGTCGCAAAATGTGGTTAACAGCATCATTATGAGAAACATCAAAATTTGGTTTTTTCTACTTACTTTAATTTTGCGTTTATATACTTAGGATTAAATATACGTGATTTTTTGGATAATTATAAATGCAATATTAACTTTTCGTACGAACCCGTTATTTATTTTATAATTATGCCACTATACTCGAAATAATTGCAGAAATCATTAATCTTTTTTTTAAAATTAAAAACTTAATTTAACAAAAATGTCAATTACCCATTTTTCTCTCTTAATCTATGTAGTGTATTAAGTAACATAGAATTTTATTCTAAATTAGAAGCATTAGAAGTGTTAGTCAATGATAGTTAATGATATGTACACGAATAATTAAAACTCGGTTAACGGCAATTCGCTATAGCGGCCTATTTACCAATACGCTCATCCATTACGACTTCCTATTCACTATAGTGGCTCCCTAGCGGTCGCAACTCGCCAAGATTACACGTTAAATTTAGCCAATATTTAAATATAGTTTTGTGGCAGTTAAAATTCAAAATATTTTATAAATAAAGACCGTAAGAATAAATTAATATTAAAATATTATTATATTACAAGTGACCGGTAAATAGTATGATTATCTTTTATTTACAGTGTTTATTTAGTTACAAGTGAGTTGTTTTTATCAGTTGTGTGGACTTGTGACTTTAGAGTCAACATTTTCAAGTCCCGGTAATTTGATTGAATTTGATTTAATAATTAAAAAGAAAATACATTTTAATAAATATTCATATTAACGATGTACAGTATCTATTAACAAACATAAGTGTTAATATTAATTTTATAAGTTTTTTAAAATGAAATAAATTTTACGTATATATTTAATACAAAAATACATTCATCTATAAAAATTACAAAACACAAACTATTTTTAAAATATTCAAAAATAACAAGTAATGAGAAACGTATCAGAAGATAATAATGTGTGTATTTATCCCAATCAACTTAAATCCCTAAACATATTTCTTAAAATAATTTCATCCCGTACAAATTTTGTTTAAAATAATGACGTGAATTTATCCTAAAGTTAAAATATCAAATTTTCAAAGAAACATAATTTGAACAAACCGACAAAACTATTTACTTCAGAAAACTTTGTTTTAGTACCAAATATCTTTGGAATAATTTATCCTTAATACAAATCTTTATAGCTGAACATATAAGCTATGGAAACTTTCCTTTTTAAAAAATATATACATACTTACATATGCACCGCTCGCCGCTGGGTATGTCAATGGGCAATGGGATAAACTCATTTTGTTTAAAATGAATAATATAAAGAAAAATTAAAAGTCTCTGGTTTTAAAAGTCCGAGGACTCGAGATAGTAAAAAATATGGAATTCCCCGGAATTTATTCCCGGGTTGTCTCGACATAATCCTTAGTTAGACTAATGAGAAAAATAAAGGTTGTAAAGGTCAGTAATGAAGATGAAAACGAAAGAAATTCATTATTTTATTTCATTATTACCTTAAATAGTAAAAACAAACAAAAAAAATAAATATAAATAGGTTTTTTTATTTTTAAGGAGAGCATATTCTTATTGTGAAGTTGCAAATTTTTCAGAACATAAGTCTGTGATATTTAATACGAAATTAAATATATCAATTACAAAAATATACAGATAAATAATGGAACGACAGATGTATCAATTTGAAAGTGCAACATATAAGTTAGAAAATTTGTCGTTAACTTACTATGTTGGTGTAGTGTAATCGGTTAATGCATTTCTTCGGATAGGAAAAGATTCAGGTTCGAATCCCGGTAGCATCAAAAATATTTTTTCGATAAATGGATTTTATTTGTATATCTTTGTAATTGATACATTTCTTTGGTATTAATAAAAATATTTTATAACAGTTTCTTTAAAATTTTTTATCTGATTAGTTAATTTGTTTTTCACATTCTTTGACTACTTTATTGAACATTACCATTTTTCCAATTTTGTATTAGTTTCTTAAATCAACTATGTTTTCAATTTACATAAATTATCTTGCAACTTATTTACCCCGTAAATATGAATGTATATTTCAATTCCTTCTCTTTTATTATATACAAATAACAAAATGTTTACATCATTAAATTATTTTGATGATGATGGTAGGTATGCGAAAAATAAACAAATGAAATGAAGAAACTTAATTTTAATATACCATTTATTATCACTAATTCAGAATTACCTCAATGATAAGAGTTTTAATCCGTAAACTGTATATCTGATGCTAAGTTCCACCGAGTACGACTGCGAAATTTTCCTAGTGTTGTAATTTTTGATTTTATTTCTTTACTCTTTACATAAAACAGCGGACGGATTCATTCAAAGTTTTGGCACTGTACGCAGTAGCTGCCTCGACGTTTCCTATATAAACATGGGCTGCAGAAGTAATAAGGTTGTTGATTATTCACGACTACAGCTCGTGCTCTCGTACTCGATACTCTCGAGAGCCACAACCATTTTCTTTGATTAGATTCTTCAGTAAACACGCCACCAGGGTACTGTGAGCCAAGTCTCCGTGTTGGAATTGTTGTCATCGAGTTTCTTTTTGTGCACGACATATTATTGTCTACACGCTTACTCTAGTACTCAATTCGGTGTGATGAATTTGGCCTATTTTGAGGTGCAAAATATCCTTCAATTGAGTCCTCGACAGGAGAGAGAGAAGGTATGCCGTAAGTCAACATCTCGGAAAATTGGAGAAAATAAAGGTGTAGATTTTAAAAGAGATATTTTTCTCTTTGATATTACATACAAAGGTGTTTATATTTATTGTACGTTCATAAGTAATATTTCTCAAAAAAATATTTCTTTCACTTAAAAGGTGTGTAATATTTAGTAGTAGGATACCCAATTCATTATATTTGGTCGAATTAATATAATATTTAAATCTAATTGAAATGGACTTCAAGAAGGTAATTTTTGTAACATATAGATAACAAGTATTTGCCTCTGCAGGGTTAGGTTATGTTTCTTTTTGGACTAAAAAAATATGAGCAATGAGATATTTTTTATAAATTCATTTAACTATTAATATAATTTTGTGTTTACAATAAGCTTGATAAGGTCTGATTGTAGACTGTCGTGCTCTGAGGGTGACAAACAAGGAGAGGGATGCTGCAGGTAGAAGCAAAAAACAACAAATTCTGCAGGAGCCAAAATTCATCCTGCTGATGATAGTGATGATGAAAATGATGTGTTTATTTTGAGTTGGCATTAAAATGTAGCATCAAAATTTTTCACAAACAATAATTCAATTTAAAACAATGCTTACAGCGTACCTATAATGTGCATTGGATTGAGATGGCAAGATTTTCTTCCTCTTTCCAACAATTACTACCTCCTCCATTTTAAATACTAATGCGCTCGTAATTTGCCTTTTTGGGGCCTTTGAATTTTTGTGACCGAGCAGGAACACCTCATATTCAATTTAGTTTTGAATTGCAGTAGGAACTACGCACTTCATTTTTAATTCACCTAAATTGCCTACCGAATCAACTCACGCGGCAGACTTGGTCTTGAAATTAAGATAAACCAGTTTGGCGCCATAGAACAAGCTGCTTCAGCAAAAGTAATTCGTTCAGGATGTCGTGGTTTAGAATTACTCTCATTACGTCATGTCCGGGTGGCTCCATTAAACACGGCGGAGTACGTATGTAAGGGAAAGTTTACGTAGAACCGCTTTTGTCTTATGATTAAGGGAAGAAAAACGTATTAATTCATTCATAAAATGATTACATGTATATATTTACGGGGGTGGTTGACATTACTTGTACAAATTTTATAATAAAGCAAGTTGTTCATTCTTGGTAAAAGTGAATATGTGGCGTTACTTCGTGTGTAAACGCTCACCCATTTACTACATATATTTTTTGATTTATACTCACTAAAATAACCTAGAACCAATGTTCTCTCTAAGCTGCAAGAGCGCGCGGGCGTAGCACTCATAACGCGCATCTAAACCAATCTGAATAATTACATTCAGAATCAAGTGAGATGAGGTTGCCAATAAAAAAGGATACGTTGTCAATAAGAAAGAGTAAGTTGCCAATAAGAAAGGGTAGGTTGCCAATAAGGCAGATTGTCGGTAGGCCAAGATTCAAGACGAGGAGATTGGTAACATGGGATATATGATTCAGAATAATATAGTAAAAAAGCTAGAATTGCAGTCAACAGGAACAAAGAAACATAAATGTTAAAAAATTAACTTTTAATATAAAACGAAAGAGTTATAAAAATACATTTAACACAATTTGTTTTCGATAAATTGCAATGCAAAGAAGAAATTTGAACTGAAAACATACCAGAATTTTAAAATAACAAATGTGACATCTTGCATGCATCGCAAAAATCAAAAAGAAAATGTGCATACATTATAAAATATAGTACATTTCGACGGCTGTTAATACTTTAATTACTTGCATAAACAACCTCGATATGTTGAGATTGATGACTTAGTTTTATAAATATAATTAATATATTTTCAATGAAATCAAATTTTTGCATTTTTATAACATAATTCATTGATAATTTTAGTTATTTATTTTTACACTCTTATTTCATAGTACAAATGAAACTTACATTTCAAAATCAAATCACTCGACATTTAAAGCAATGTCTCAAGCGTCACGCTCGCTCGCGGCTCCCTCGTCACGCGGTGACTTAAACACGGGTTGGCTGTGAATGGGAATGACGCGTAATGGGAGCAGCGTTGCGAACTACCATAAGATATAGATTTACTCTCTGGATGAAAGGTGACGTCACTAACGTAATATCTTGGACATTTATTTTTTACCAAAATTTTTCAACTCATATACCGAGTGAAGTGAGTGAGTTTACCTTATATAATTTATTTAATATCGCCTAATTTGAACAGAAATTAGCTTTTACGCTTTTACGCACCCAGCACGACTGCGCGTATTCACGCACGATTGGTGCGGGCATCGCACGCTCGGGCGCGCTTTACAACGCTCCTACAGTTCTTAAAATCGACCGATATATTTCGCGCACCCAGTAAAAAAGTGCATACTATTTTACCTTTGCGTTTTAAATATGAATGTAATGATTGATACATTTTGCCAAGTGTTTGCCGGCTCTCCACATTTTTTGAGGCAGTGAAAGTATGTGGTGTATTAATACGCTACTTGTACGATTTCTAGTCGCCTTTTCTGTCGAAATTCATTTTATTGCTCACCTAGTTGCGATGTCACATGAGTGTGACAAACGCTCGCGTAAATTCTTGTTTGTCTGCTGCGTAATTTTAATTTGCAATAAATATAAATGATTAGATTTGGCATATTATTTTTCATTGAAAAATACGCGTTACATGTCTCAAACGCCGTGCATAGAGTTTGTCTAACACCTACATATTTATTTCTTGTTGGTGGATTCAAATATACTAAACACCCCCCTTCCCGTACAAACGATTTTAAACAGGAAGTGACAAACCTAGTTCACAATATTTTAAGGGTGGATTCCTGACTAAATTACGAGTCGAAAATGTTCAGTAAATATGTATCTAATCTCAACTAGTCAGAGATATAAGCATTTAAAAAAATCGTAATTATGCTATTATTTCGATTAATTGAAATATTTTATTGATTTTGAATTAAATATTGAATACAAAATATTTAAGGTCATCGACTTTCGAGCGGGAAAACTATTTTTTGTTAGATGATTTAAAGTCTGAAACAAAGATATAGATATAATTGATAAATTTCGCAAATATTTTCTGCAACGGTGGAGAATTTGCACATATTTCTTGAACATTTTTGATGCGTAATTTAGTCGTGGACTAGGACTGTTACACTCTGTATATTACAGTTGAACCTGGCTCGGCCAAGTAGATAATTATGTCCACTATGTCTAAAAAGAAAACTGTTCAACCAATGCATACTTCAAATGCTATATGTATAGTATGGCTGCGAAATATGGATTCTCAATAAAAGATAATCCAAAAATTTAACTAGTAATACAAAGAGCCATGGAAACATATATGTTTGGCATCATACGAAGACAGGAAAAGAAACGCATGGATAAGAGAAGAGACAAGTAAAGTTGGTATAATTGAATACGTCAAAAAAATGAAATGGCAATGGGCGGGCTATATCGCTCGGATGACGGTCAATCGTTGGGCGAATGTAGTTAACCAGAAAATCAATAAGTCCGATGGACTGACAAAATCAAAAGAGAGTAACTTGGTGAGGCTTTCATCCAGCAGTGGATAGAATACGGTTAATAATGACAATATCCTACAAAATGTTCTGAAATTTTCTAACGTTATTTCAAACGCGTTATTTCTGACATTCTAGGAAGCCTCCGATGAAACATACTTTATCAAACGAGCTATTTCTGTCGTTATATATTTAATAATTTGCGGGGGCCTCCGATAAAACAAATTCTTCGATAAGTTAGACAGGTTTTAGATACTGTTGTGGCACACGCGCCACTGCCAACACACGGAATTTTGTTTCCGGATATTTCAAATTTGGAAGAGCTACTACCAACTTTAGCTGCGATATATTAATTAATTTCTTCCAAATCAGATATAGCGCCATCTGGGAGTATTTAAAAATATTTTAATATTTTGTGGTGTGGTTTAATACAATCGGTGTCAAAAAAATGTTAATCAAAACACAGCTGATATATGTAGGTATATCATTCGACATTGTATGAATACATATATTGACGGTTTTTAATTCGGATTTTATATATAATTCTTGTTTCTTTGCGAATAAAAGTCGAGAATACACTTCTTCTCCTGAATAATGTCCTCGGCGGAGTAATCGTGATTGCTATGATAATAATGAATCCACAGATAAAACTATTCAGTGCCTCCAGCTCCTGAAATGTCCAGATTCGTCCATCTAGTCGGTAATCTTCTGCGGAAACGGGTTTTCTCGACTTTGCCTTGTATCATCAGTCTCTTCATCGTATCCGTACGTCTTGTGACCAATGCTCCCTCTAAGATATGCGGGTTGCGGGTGTGCGCGCGCATACGGCTTGCCATTATAGCGCACACAAAAAAAATATAGTGCGCACACATTTATTGAGACTTTTTTTCATTTGCCGCATTCTATTGAAGCATGCATCATAAATCAACATGGTTGGTTGTATGAGATCATCAACATTTTGTATATTGGGCCACTTTCTGAGGTTACACAGCTAAGATGATCTCTTTTTCTCCTGCATAATTAGTTGTAAAAGATCGTATTTCTCATTGCGGAAAATGTTACCGGATGTTGACTTATTTATGTGTCTAAATACATCTTAATCCAATTATTTAATTTATATTTGTTTCCCAGAATTTTTAGTTATGCACCGCTTTTTTGCTTGTTTGCACTGCATGCCTCTGTTTATACAGGTATGGTAATATTATTATTATTTTCTATCGCAGCGCACAAATAATAGCATTGGTCTATAAAATTGCACGAAAGATTTGTTGTATGCACACCGTGATCCACTGCGAAACAATGATTTCTTTCATTTGATAGGACACATTGCTTGTGTATTGCATTGTGAAGTATTTTAGTATGCGCATTTTTATTGTGGAAAAAATACGCTACTCACCATTTATTTCATATAAAATGGAGTTGTTTATTCTGTGAGCTGTCTATAGGACCACACCGCATTTCTAATGCGTCTTCTGAAAATCTCCACTTTAGTATACATGGTTAGTCAATTAGTAAATACAAATTAAATGTATTAATTAGAATGATATACATATGGAATAAATTTTATCGAGAAATATTGTTGTTGCTACCGGGATTCGAACCTGGATCTCTTCGTATCCAGGGAACGTGCTTTAACAGGTTCTAATTCTGTTAGCAACGACAATATTTTTTGATAAAATTTATTTTATGTGTATATCTTTCTAATTGATACATTTAATTTGTATTTCTGAAAAATAACAACTTCACAATAGGAATGTGTTCTCATTAATAATCAATTAGTAGTTGATTACTAATAATATTACATGTTATAGTATTATGTCTTCGAATGCAGCAGCATATAGGTTCGATAGCCTTCAAACTGACTCTTCAGTAGGAAGCTAGAACACATTTTTAAGATCACGCCAAGGGAATGAATGGGCACTAAGTGTTACGCTTAAATAACAAAAACCCTTTAGAAGACTAAATAACTGTTGCGAGTTAGTAAATTAATGGTTACCTTGTTTTTCATCCCCTTCTTGTCTAACTAGTCCCGTTTTCGGCTTAGTTTGAAAGTAATAACGCGGTTGACGTAATGTTTTCTCGTGTGGGTACATAAATGTTCCAAGAAAAGGTTTTAGGGGCAGTTTGTGTCTGTAGACAATTTACGGACATTTTCCTTCCACGGTCTCCTTATAGAGAAACACTTTCCGCAACCCCTGCGACGCATTGAAGGGTGAGCGTCATTCGAATTTAATGAGTTTTTTTATGCTAGGGTATTTCAGACATTGAGTGGTACTCGAATTGATTTATTTTTAGGTCTTCTTCGCACACATGCAAGTGTCTATGAATGCGTCGACAAATACGGACAGTAATTAAAAATATTATCAAAAAGCCTTGAATAAATAAACTTTAAATACGTATATATGTCGATGGTACAATAATAAAATTTTCTCAAGATACGCGCCACACTTTTTGTAATCAAATTTAATCAATTATATTTTACTTCTTCAATATTAGCAAAATTACTTTGTGGTCACATTTTACATAAATAATAAGAGACAATATTTTGTATGAACTACTATTTATTGATTATTTAACATGTTTAGAAATAAGTAAAAGTGTTAATAGCGAGCTAAATATTACAAATAACCAAATTCTCTTTGCACCTTTAAATTTTTTTTATATTAGTGCCTATTTAATTACCCACCACTTTATAGTTTTATTTTTATCTATGCTTGTATTTTTAATTTCAGTGTACATTGTTTCCTGTCTTCGGCTGGCTTAAGTGATCACTTTATATATATATATAATATATAACGTTCACCAATTCTCACCCCTCAATTTCCATATTTATCAAATTTTTGAAAGTTGTATATATGGTATTATATTGACTCGCTTCGAGTACCACTACACCATCGCCATCTATGAACCAAATTTGATAATTCATTTTTCCTTGAAACAGCATATATTATGTCAACTTAATGAGAATCTGTTTTTGTTGAAAATTATTTAAAGCCATATTCTTTACCTGTAAAATGATTTTAACGCATTATACTAGAATACGCCTGAAAAATCAATATTTATTTATATTATTTATGTATATAGTAAAAATAGCTTCGTCTCTATGAGATATCTGATATTTATTTAATAACACTGGCTTTATATGTAAAAACCTAGTAATTGTGTGTTCTTGGACATTTTCAAATATTGCTAAAGTATTTTCTCTTATTATTTGTAATTATATTTTAATCAAATTCTTATTAAATAACAGTACATACTAAAATTAAAAAATAGTGTTTATTAATATTTTTCTGCTATATGTAATAGAACTGTCATTATAATTTGTAAGGTGGCATCTGTACACAAAAGGTGTGAAATATTTGCCTCGTTCGATGAGGGTAGCATTTAATTGTATATAATAATGTAGTATTTTAACAATCTTAAAGGTAATGGTGATGGTCATGTAGCGGTCACAACCACGCTTGCAGGGGCTAGCAACTGATAGATTAAAATAAATTATGAAATATTTCAAATAAATAAATCAAATACGAGCACCATTAAATTGAATACGTTACATAATAAGTCGACTGCTATAATTTAATTTTCCTCAAATTAAAAAAAATAAATATTATAAATCCGGTCATTTGATCAAAGTTTGTCTATTAATTATTAAGGAGAACACATTCTTATTGTGAAGTTGTATTTAAAGTTTCTCTTATCATAGTAGACATCCAACCCGAAATGTAGGCTGTAAATTATCTCTACACATATGAAAATATAACATTAAGACAATATATACATTGTAATATTATCATGTTTAAAATTGATCAATTGATTTATAAAATCAACAAAATATGGGACATGCTAGCTAAATTTTCTGTGACAACTTATGACAATATGTAAAGACAGTGACATAAAGCAAGCAACTAAAATTATGTCGGTTCACACTCTTACTTTGCCAATTTTCATGTATGCAGCGGAGATCTGGATAGTCCGCAATAGCGACCAGCTTAAAATAGATCCCTTCGAAATGGAGAAGGATGTTACGTATCCCGTGAACAACATGATGCACAAATGCCTGAAAATCTTTCTAATTATTGTATGCATAGAAAAAAATACTTTTCGTACATTTTATGTACGTGGACAGATTATCTTGGACACAACATTGGGCCGAAGAAGGCCTGGAAGAGTGGCACAACGGTGAATAGATATGTTGCATCTGGCTGGAGAAATCTTGGAGTCAGCTGTGAGGGTGATCCAGGATCGGAACTAATGGAAGTAGATCATGAGTCAAATCTCATCTGATCAGGCCACTATATGAGGAGGAAAGAAAAATGAGACATGTAATTATTTTTTATGTACTAATTCTCTTCCTGTTCATTCATAAATATGATTAGGAAATAGTGTTCATTGAATAGACGACACCCTGACACTTTGACACCCCGACACCCTGACACCCTTGATTGATAAGGGTCCGTGGTCTACTATCTGAAAACTAGAATCCGGCAGATCGGTAATGAATAAATCCAATTAGTATTTATTAATTGTTCACATATTATGCATGCACCGCTGCGCTGTACGGGCAGCCCCGCCGCGGCTTGGCACGGGTAATTTAACAAAACGAAAGCAAATCTTAATTAAGTCTCAGCTCCGTCTTGTGCAGGTATTCTGCAATTGAATGCGCTGAGTCTCTTCCACTTGAAAGTTGAATTTCTTCAATGAAAGTATAGCAACATGAGGAAATTTTCTGTACAGGGAAACTAACATTAGTTAATAGGTGAAAACTATTTTAATTACTCCCGCATAATATCTGACCATCTGTTGTGTAGATCGGCAAGGGTTTCAAACCAAATAGAAATTAATGCTAGAACACTACAATATTAGATTAGGCAGTGGCGTGCGCTAGGCATGGTCCAGTGATGACATTAAAAAAATTGTCATCCAGTTCTCTAAAATAATTTTATATGTTATAAGGACCTTTATAGGGAGGGAAATAATTACACAAGGTTTAATTATTTTAAAAGGAATGACTTCTTTTTTTCTTCTTTTAAATATGCAATCCACTCTTCAAGAGTGATTTGTAAAAGGAATGACTTAAAGGTCTCGAATATTTTAATGATTTGGCAACACTGAACGATTTTGATTGACACTGAGTAATTTCGAGTGAGTATGAAATAAGTAAAGATTTGGAATACGCATAGTTTTTTTTAAAGTTCTTCTATATACTTTTACTATATTAACATAAAATTATTTGCGCGTAGACTTAATGTACATAAAACTTTAAATTTTTAACGCATCATATTCTCATCACAAAAATATTGAATCAAATTTCGCAAAAATTACGGTTGATTTTTTGATTGCATGGAGTGCACGCCCCTGAGATTAAGCTAATGCAGTTAGCTATAAATTTTAATTGAAAAATAAATTAAATTTTCATATTCTTCTATAAGCGATCTAAATTTTGAGTGTCATTTTTAAGGCATTGTTTCAAAAGTTATGGTATAACGGTGCTTGTGCATGTGAAAGGTCTTCCATAGTAGACTTATATCCCCTCCCTCATGGTTATCCCGTAACTTTTGAGACAATACCATAAAAATGGCACGTGTCACCGTGCCGAAACGTCGGCCCAGGTTTTAGTTTTGCTGTTCTAGGACTTGAATAGTTGCTAAAATTAAAGTCCGAGTAATGTTGTAGTTGAAAACATAACTGATTAATCTTTAGACTTTTTAATAATTTTTAGTGAATATTGCAACGAACAAAAGTCATAATTGATATTGAGAATATATGTATATAAATATATATTTTTTCTTTTTTATTAATATTAAAAATATAATACAATTTCAATAATCAGTGGATATATATATATATATTTTAACATTTGTTTCTTCTCTGTGAGAGTAAGACTCGTGTATAGAGAAGGAGTATATTCGAGTTAATTTATGTTTCAGTTAGTCTGTGTACATATTTTTTTAACTTCAGTTAAAGATTTATGATAGTCCGTAATTTTTCCAATTGTGATGGGGAGATTGTTAAAAAATTTGATACCTTGGTAAATATATTGATTTTGAGTTGCGGTATATTTTAGTTTTGGGATATCAATTTGATCTCTATATCTTGTAGATCGGAATTCGCTTCTAAAATTTAATTGATTTTTAATTTTGAAAATTTGAATTATTGAATTTTTTTTGTATATGTCTACTATTTTTGGTACTTTAAAATCTGTGAAAAGTTATAATTATAGTTATAGAAAAGTTATTAAAGTGTGTATATTACGAGAAGGAGATACATTTGCGAGAATCTCACGACTCGGAGTTATACCGTAGCTATTCTTAGAAGAAATCAATGAACCGAACCGATCAATTCCACTTGGAACAATTTTTTAATCAATTCAAATAATACTCGCTACACAGACACATAAATAATGTAATATGATTGTTAAATTAGAAAACCACTTTTTAGATATTAAAAAAAATTGTTAAAAGGTCGATGTATATTATAATATATGTATGCACATCGACCTTTACACAACGCTCCAATTTGATGGCTCTAGGAGTTAACGGGTGAATAAGCTTATGGATAACCAATCTTTATCGTTATTGTATTATATCGACGTATTATACCAGTTGCTGTAAACTGTAATTTTCAAATTGTATAAAAGATAATATCCTTTTTTTTAATCAAAAATTATCGATTATAAAATATGACACGCTATATGTGGCTACTGGTGATAGTTATGTGAATGTAATTGTGACGATGATTGGCTACTGAGATTTAACTATGATTGGTAACTAAGATTAAACTGTTGGAGGTATACTTTCTAGTGTATCAGTTATTGCTCAAAGAATTACGAATAAACAGTTACAATCAAACACAATCACAGTCACAATAACGGTTTATATAATGGTTTAAATAACGATTTAACCATCACTAGTGGATACCGTCTTTCGATCGATAAGTAAACATGCCATTTGATCATCGAAAGCAACATCGTTATTTTATTATATATTGACGTTTTGAGCCAATTGCTCAGTCTTCAAATTGTTCGAGAGAGAGTACAAACTCTTTTAATCAAAAATTCATCATCATAATCAGTCCATCTATCTAGCGTCCCCCAAGGATCGCCAATTATTTCTGTCTTCAGTCCTTCTCACCAATCTGTTGCTCGTTATTCTTCTAATATCGTAGTTTCATCGACTTTGAGAACGGCCAACACTTCGTCAACCAGTGAGAGGCACCCACTCCACATTTTTCCCTACCACCCATCATCTTATCGACATATATGTGTCTATAAATTTATTGATTGAAAAGTTTAACACATCGTTTACCAGTCAATAAGGAAACATGCCAATTAATTTTAGTGTCGTTTCTTCTAGTGATGTTCTTCTTCTCGTACTCGTACGTTGACTATCATCATTTTGTTCAGTGCGGCCCGGAACTGACCAGACTGACCAAACATTTGCCTTGATTCTTCAGCCATGATGTTCTCTTTCTTCCAAGGCACCGACTTCTAGCAATCTTTTCCTACAATAGGAGATACAAGATCTCATACTTCTCTGGATGTCTTATCATGAGTCCGACATATTGAAGTAATCAATTTTGTATTATTGTTTTGTTTTATTTTAACTCTATTACATACATATTATTTACACAAGGAAGTGGTAAAACGGGACGTAGGAAGGGTGATAGGAATTTGGTAGAGGGACAGAACAATAAGGGCTCAAAGAGCAATCAGGAAAAACACGACTTACCTAGATTTACATAACAAACCATTCTACTGACATTTACAAGGGTTTGAAATTTTATATACAAGAACTGCGGGTTTACAGTTATATAAATTCTAAATTTTAGAAAATTAAGCAAATTAGATATAATAAATAACCAAATCCTTTTTACAAATAGTCACCTTTTAAATTTGTTTTGATAGTAGTTCTTAATTAGTTTACCCACCGCTTATATTTGTTTTGTTAATTTTGTTTTTATCTATGCTTACATTTTTAATTTTAGTATACATTGTTTCCTGAAGAATATACTATGGGTTAGTGGTTTTAAATAAAGTGTTTTTCTTATTATTTAGATATATATATATATGATACGTGAGAATAATTATATTATGTATTTTTACTTTGCTCAACTCACTTTGCTTAGGACGCACTAGGACTTCCATTTTAGAGTAGTGCGGGGGAACGTTGCTCACGAGACTCGAAACCTTGACATCTTCATTATAGCCCAATATGCTAGGCATTCGACTGTCTCGTACTGGTCCGTGTTGACATTACCTGCCCATCTTTATATCGATCTTCCCATCTCTCGGTCCCTTTGATTCATCTACTCTCGCTAAATGTTCCGCCAGCTGCACCCTATTTGCTTTCACTTTATACAGGTAATACAAGTTCTATAACCTACCCCATTGTTAAAGCGTATTGAGTCATTAATTTTTCGCAAGACTTCATTTTAAATATCTTTAACCCGCTTTCATTCACTAAGCTTCGTACCCATACAGAACAATTAGTTTTATATATACATAGTATTTTAAAATATTTATATTACAATGAATTTAGTACCTACTGATTACAACAAAAATAATCAATTCTTTTTTCGTATATATCTCTAAAAGCACTGAGGTGAAACATAATTATCAAAATTTATGCGGATAATTCTTCTAGGAGTTTTTTTAAAAGAACTAACGATCTAAACTTTTAGAAACTTTTGCGGTAAAATAATGTTCAAAATATCAGCTTGTTTGCTGACACGTTTCCATGAAAATTGGTGGACCGAAATGAAACGTGATATGACCGTTAGAGATATCCAACCCTGGAGCGAAATACTCTGTAGACTATAATAAGGTAGAGGCTATATACAACCACGCACTTTCAAAACCAAATAAATACTCAGTTCTGTAGCCGTTTTATATACTAACGTATAAGAAGATGGGTATTATATAAAAGTTCCGGTCCATTAAGTCAAGTTATTAATATTTTTATTTTTTATTAGACTTTATTGACATACATGTATTTGTTATAACAGAGGTGAATATACAATTATATTGCAATTAAATACTCTTTGTTTATTGTGTGGGATGGAGTAGGTTCCACCTCTGATATATACAGTATTGTCCTGGCTACTTTACTAAAGTAGCCAGTTTTTATCGTGCTGTTGTGGTGTTATTTAATTCAAGAAAGATAAAGATTACAGAAAAAAAATAGAGAAAAAAAAAATAAGAAAAGAAAATATGTAGTGAGAGGGTTGTAGAACTAGTGAATTATTAGTGTAGGTGATAGCGATGCTTCTAATTGATCTCTACCCAATTGAATCATATTTTGGGTCCATACTTGTGTAATCTTATTGCAAGTGAACGATTTCCAGTTAGTGCTGAGTGTGTTGTACAGTTTCGGAGCTAAGAACATGTAGAATTTTTGATAAAATGTCGTTGTTGCTTACGAAACTGGTGTGTTCGTTGTTTGTCTCGTGTTGTGTCCATGGTTTATTGTTTGGGGTGAGTTGTTAGCATGGAAATATTAGACGAGTCTCAACATATAGATTTGTTTTATGTCTAGGGCATTGTACTCTTTAAATATAAGATCTGATGAATATCTAAAGGGACTTAAGAATTATCTTTAGTGCTCTTTTAGCCGACTCTAGTATTGTTTTTGCTGCTCCTCTCCAAACTAAAATAGTATAATTAATTAAGGAGTAGCAGAGTGCAAAATACACCGATCTTAAGAGTTTGTAGTCAATTATACATCGTATTCCTTTAAAAGGGTAAATTAGTTTTCTTATGCGTTTAGCTAAGTTCGATATATGTTATTTCCAGTTAAGATGATCATCGATCAGTACTCCCAGATGTCGAATAATTTTAACTCGTGTCAATTATTCACATCGGCATGAGACACCAGTGTTCTTGTTTGTTTTGCAGTCATGTACGATGAGTGTAGGGTTTTGATGTGGCGATGTTCTTTCGTTAACACAAAAAGGTAGTGGTAGGAGGTTCGTATAAAACGATTTTTTCACTTTATCCAAACCATCCTGTGCACGAGTATTAATCTCTTTCCAAGACTTATCCTCAAAACAATGCACGGTATCATCCACGAAAGTGATTAGTCGCATTACAAAAGTCGTTAATATATACCAGAATTAATATAGGGCCTAAAATGCTTTCCTGTAGAACACCGTATGTTATCAATGATGAATTGCTGTATTTTTCATTGTTTCAGATAATTTCACGTCTATTTGTTAAGTAGCCCTTAAACCACTTATACGTTGTGCCCCTTACTCCTACTTTTTCAAGTTTTTTTAGCAATAGTAGATGCGGTTCGGTGTCAAATGCTTTTGCAAGATCAAGAAAAATTCCCACACATTTATTTCCCTTGTCTAGGTTCGAGGCGATATATTCCATATATAAATTGAGAATATAAATTGTGCAATTGGTTAATGTACAAAGTGACACATAACATGGCGTCTCTGTATTTTCAAGAGCTCTGCATCTCAGAAAACTTGAATGTCAAACTCTCAGGTCAACCTCTACTTCAGTCACAGGAAGGGTTGTAGAATCAACCAGCCGTTGCTAAAAGTCTAAGTTCAGCGAACGGGTGATGGTAGGCTCAAAAACGCGGAACTCTTTGCCTTCCTTCATAAAGAACGGCGTATCAGAGTCTATTTAAACTAAACGGTTTATGTGTGAAGCGCCCTTGAGTTATTTTTTTTCACGAAAATGGTGCTATAAAAATTATCCAATTTATTTTTGAGAATATTAACCGTCATATTTGGAACGCACCTGATCAATATTTGGAACGAAGAGTATTATAAGTTTATCATATAATGTATACACGAAGAGGTAAGCAATTTTATGTACTTGCGATTTTTTGCAATAAGAAATAAATAGTGCAAATTGGTAAATTGGAAAGCCTGCAATGTTGAAGCAGATCGAAATTTTGAAGACCCGCATCATCGCAAGTCTCAATTGATGGTTTAGTGTTCTCCGTAAATCTGTATGGAGTCGAAACATGAACCTTGAAAAGGAAAGAAAGATACATGCTTGCCTTCGTAATATGGTGTTGGAGTCGTATGAAGCGACCACCATGCACTGCGATACGGACGAATGTCTATATTCTTGTGGAATTTTGTACTAAAGAAAGGCTCTTTTGAATTTTTAACGAATTTTGGATTTGATTCCAGAAGAGATGGCCCTTGGAATAATTGGTGATCACTAGGAATGTATAAGAATGGATGGCGAGAAATCGATCGAGAGAGAGGGAGAGATTCCTTCCCCACGATATTAATACACATTAATATCGTGCGGAAGGGTGGTTGGTTAGAGGGAGAGGGGACGGTACGCATGTTTTTCGTCTTAAAGAAAAACAATTAAAAAATTGGTTTAGGTAAATTGATGTATTTTAGTTTTGTATAAATAACAGACTAAAACAATAAATTTTATAAATATGAGAATTGAGAATGCCGTATCATATTTTAGAAAAAGTTGTGTGAGAGTTTAAATTTATTTCGCCCAAGTTTTAATTCTTTTTCAGCGGAATTTCGGTTAAAAGGTGACTCATTTCTCGGTTTGCAGATAGTTGTTCCAAGAATTTGGACACGACGGTGCGGTCCCGCGCTTGTACCTTAGCGAATAAGTCGGAACTAGAAACTTGTAAAACTTAAGGAAATACAATATTCAACATTTTCTATTTCGGTCCTGAAAATAAATAGCCTATTATTGTATCATTTCCGTAATCGACATGAAAGATAAAAATATGAAGGAATTATCTTTGTGTACATAAAGTATATTCGTTGTACACCTACGAATTACGTAAAGTAACTTTTCGAACAAAAACTATTCAGAAACTAACTTTCAAAAATTTGATAGATATGGAGGTTGATTGGGTGGAATGGTGAACATTTTACAATGTGTAAAGTGATCACTTAAGCCAGCCGACGGACGACAGGTCGTAAGCCCTGTAATTACTCATACTTCCATATTTTTCCATTAACAAAAAATAGCTTCGTCTCCATGAGGTATCTATTATTTGTTTTAAAACTATTGTCACTTTTAATAGTATTACGATATTAAATAGTGTTTAAAATTCATTCTACGATGAGCGCGAAATAAGTACATAATTTAAATAATTACCTACCTACGCGACAGTAGTATTAGTGTTTTATTTAAAATTTTTTTGACAATATATAGTTTTCTATTTGAAAATTCTACCTTCAGAACAGTATCTCACATAACCTAATTCGTACATTTTAAAATAAATTTTATTATTTCTTTTTTAGAAAATTCATTGATTACTTTCATCTAAAATAAAATAATTATTAATTACATACATACGTGTTACATCGGGTTTTGCTTACCCTAACATTGTTTATTTTATTTATATGGGCTTTTACAAAATTAATTATAAAAAAAAATATGTGCAGCTACACAAGTAACAAGTAAAAAAAAAAACAATTTAAATTTAGGTTTAACACAGAATGGCTCAAAAAATACCAAAGTCAATTATACTTTTGACTCAGAACAGCATCAAAAACATATCTCTTATATTTAAACATTGAGCATTGGAATATATCTACAAGACCAAAATGATTCCCAAGTGTGAAGTCTTCGTGTGGGTGCATTCTTATAAAAATTAGTATAATATATTTATACTTAATATTGCTAGTTTTAAAGCGTATTTTTAAAGTGAAACGTATATTTTTAAATAAAAAAATTAATTCCGAATCCAATGATTATATAACACAAATTTGTTAAAAAAGTGTTATGATTTGAAATTCAGTGACTATTCTAGAACCTTCTAAATTCTAGAACCGATCATGACCGTAAACGCTGAACGTGAACGCAGTGCATGGGTGTAGTTCGTCACTCAGCTGCGAAAGTAGGAATCGAAAGAAGAAAAAATATTATTATTTTCCATTTCTCTCTTTCATGCGACAAATCATATATATGGTTACCTTCCCACACGTTGTCTATAGCAGAAATGTTTTCTTGGCAAATACCGTTCTATTTCAACGACAACAATCCATCTAATTAAAAATATATTCATTGTATTTCACTAAGCGAAATTCGCAATAGGCTTTAAGCTTGATCAACGAACTAAAGTGTAATCATTTCATCTTTACCTTCATATAATCATTATTTTCGCTATTATTAAGGAGAACACATTCTTATTGTGAAATTGTATTTATTCAGAACGGACGGTCTGTGATATTTTAATTACAAATAAAATGTATCAATTAAAAATATATACATATAAAATTAATTTTATCGAAAAATATTGTTGTCGCTACCGGAATTCGAACCTGGATCACTTATGGAAATTTAATAAAAATGAATTGTTAATTATGGCGTCTCCTATCGGATTACTTAAAAGTATTTGAGATTCCGTAAAAATAAAGTAGATGGCTTTCCATTAATAGGTTCGATAAATTGTCGTCAATGTAGTATAATACACGGTTAATTCATGTGCCTCGGATTGGAAGAGATCCAGGTTCCTATCCCGGTAGCAACAACAATATTTTTCGATAATTTCGTAAATTAAATTTGTATTGTTTTTACTGTCTAAATTTATATGTTTTATATTATATCTCTCGAAAAATGTAAACATGTTATGCCACATCTCTATTTTTGTTATTTATTGGCTCTCTATTTTTCATCTCAGCTATTTTTGTTAACAATGTGTAATAGTGATCCATTTTTTGGTAACTAAATATTTTTTCGCTACTACTACTACTTTTTACTATATAGCTAGTTTTTTTTCAGTGTATCTATGTAAGTGAATATCGTATTATTTGTTTGTTATCGTAATATTTATTTCATACCAACATTATGATCCGTCCTATAGAAGCTTTGATTTATTTATATATTTTTTTGGACACCCTATAGATAATTCGAACCATACACATATATATATATACACTTCTATCGTCTTTTTTCTATTGATTACTTCGTACATCACATTTGCTGGCGGTAGTTTAACTTTCCACCGCTGGACTATGACGTATTGAAGCCGGCGTGTCCAGGTTGGAATATTTCCGATGTGAGTCCAACAAACGTGACTCGGGTATTGAGGACAGGGGCCGCCTGTAATTCTAGAATGCGGGTGATGTGTACCCCGGGTCAAATTGAAAACGAGAAACCTCCGAATGTTTGATCAAATTATCGTGTTCTCTGCGTATTTACCCGGAATTTTGATTAAAGGAGTGAACGCCTCTTACGTTTATTTATTTAACTCGGAAATGCCTACTAAACACAAACTTACAATAACACTGGCTGATGAGATTCGTGCGTAAATGGCGCGGGAGTCATTGGACAAACATGTGTACACACTATCTAAGGGTATAATTAAGTACTCGCGGCGGATAGCACGAAGCAATTGAGAAGATTTTTAATAAAATAAGCCTCAAAATTTAACGCCACTTTTAGACTTTTTTTCATTTATTTATTTATACAAAAATTGTGCGAGATTCTTAACACAGTTTAAATAAAAATTTAAAAAAATCATATTACAGATTACATTTTTATATACGATATTCAAAATGTAATTATTCAATTGTTATTATTATTTTGTATTTAACAACATTTATTCATTTATTATTTTTAATTTATGGAATCCGGTTGGTGTAATATAAAAAAAAAACAACAATATGGACTCCAAATAAGAAAGATATTGAATTATGCGGAATGTACAAGATTTGGAAAATGTTATTGAAATGTTAGAAATAATTATAAACTATTTATAATTTATCGTATGATAAAAATGAAGTCAGTCATGTAAGAGATTTATTTATACACATTTAGAAAATAATTTATGCAATATTTAGCATTTATTATATGATAAAAATGAAGTCAGTTATGTGAGAAGTTTACTTTTAGCAAAACTAGCATTTATTTATACAAATTTAGCAAATGTTATTAACATTTTAGCAATACATATACTAATTAGAATTTAGCATTTATTATACGATAAAAACTAAGTCAGACACGTGAGAAGTTTTGGTAAAATTAACAATTAATTATAAAAGATTTAGCAATTATTTTATTAATATTTAGAATAAAATTTAGCAGAGGAAGATGACAACTTCTCACAAGATGAATAGACCAAATAAAAAAGCCCTCAAACACTGCTATAAACATTGCTCATGACTGGGAGAAATGGTGACGTATTATGTATCAAATTCCGGACAGACTAGGAGAGCACTTCAAGAATTTACCTATTATTTATTAGTTCTATTTATACAAGAGGCGGAGAAACGGGATGTAGGAAGGGTGATAGGAATTTGATATAAAGATAGAACAATAATTGCACAAGGACCAACCAGGAAGCAAGACTTACCTGGATTTCTCTGCAGTAGTCACAGCTCTCCGGAACGTCAGTAAAATTTTTTTCGATTCGCACGAAGCACTCTGAACACAATAGTAGTTTCGGCAAGCGCCACGACAAAACCAAAACATACAATAGTAACAGTAACTTTTAAAATACAATCAGACCAGTGTAACGAGCACATAGTAGGACGCTCACTTCTTGACAGTTCACATATCATAGATTACATACAGAAAAAATAGTGCTATGTGGTAAAGGTAAAGGGAGGGGAGGGGGGACAGCTAGGTATAGTAAACTTAATGGAGCATCCACACGCGCACGGCGACCGGCGATCTGGTCCTGTCATAAATACCGAACGAGTTCACTTATTTAAAATAAAGTATGTTTTATTTTTAATAACCGGATGGAGTTGTCGTAATTAAAATACATATTTTTAATATAAATTATAGCTTAATTTCCACGAAATTCATTCATAAAAAAAATACTATAAGTACACTCTTACAGTGAAACGTTACATAATGTATCAGCGGATTTATTTTTTTGAACATCTTTCAATTAAATCAAAATTAATTTGACGTTTGGTGATTCTCGCGTCAATGAAATAACGAATAATTGGTTTCGCGATGGCATATCGTAAAAAAAATTGATAGACGTAATAATACGTTGCTTCCGTGTGATTCAACTACTGCTCTGCTCATTAGTCGGGACAGGTACACGTGTGTAATGTCGGTTCGTACCGGATGGGGCGAAAAAGAACATGACGAAAGAGGGAATCTGTCGAAAAGAAATATTAATCGAGCGATATTTCATCGCAAAGATGAATAGGTATATTTTTATCATCTACTTTATTTATTATGGTGACGATGTCTCCGTTGACAATATTTTAAACCTTACAGTTTATTTTTAAGATATGATATAAAATTTAAAAAGAGCGCGTATTATAAAGTGTAAAATGATATATTGTACTGTGGGTAATAGAAAAAGTATTTTTATTTATTATCTTTGATTTATTAACCACTAAATTGAGTTTAAATACATCTACCGGTTTCGAAAAATACCATTTTCTTCTTCAGGATGTCATAACTAACTAAAACATATATTGTTTCTTTGACGGAATCTATTTTTTTAAAAAAAAAAAATTTTTTTTAGTACCTAACTCAAATCATTACTTAATACAAATTTACTCGAATAATTTTTAGGAAAAAATTTTAGAATGGGACTCGTAGTTAAATTTAGTTGGTTGTTTATAATTTTTTGATTAGTTTTACACGCTTTATTTATCTCCAACGATTCCAAATTATTTAATTTGTGACCAACACCGTTTATATGCAAAATTGACAATCTCAATTTTTTATCAAAACCATGACCATTTTCTATCAAATGATTAGCAAATTCTGAAAACCCACTATTGTTCAAACATCTCAAATGCTCCTTTACTCTTATATTAAAATTTCTACCCGTTTTACCAATATAAAATGCAGCACAATCCTTGCAACTAAGTTTATAGACACCAGAATTGTTAAATTTATCATCTTTGTCTTTAGAATTTATGAGTAAATTTCCTATACTATTATTTGTATAAAATGCTGGTCTAATGTTTCGTGGTAGATGTTTAGATATTTGATTAAAAGTTATTTATGTATAAAATCCTACGCCAATAATCATTATTATCATTATGTTTTATCTGTGATTTATATAAAAATTGATTATTATATTCTTTTAATTTATAGAAACCGGTAGATGTATTTAAACTCAATTTAGTGGTTAATAAAACAAAGATAATAAATAAAAATATGAATTTTAACCACAAAGATAATATTGCTAATTTTAAAAGTATAATAGAAAAAGTGTTCATGATAAAATAAAATACATATTCTGTATTCATTTTTAGGACCCAAAATATTTACAATAATATTATTTTAATTTCCCATTAAAACTGAGCCTGATTTAGAGAAACCGCCTCATATTTTGAAATATTTTCTGTTGTTCAAAATATATATATACATGTTTATATCTCAATCATTTAAAAAAAAAAAGGTTAGATATTATGCGATTATTTCGATTTATTTCAATATTTTATTCATTCTTAATTATATTATTGAATACAAAAAAATAATGGTCATCGAATTTCGAGAGGCTAGATTTTTTTTCTTAGATAATTTAAGACCTGAAGAGAGGATATAGGTTAATAATGAATAAATTTATTAAATATTTATTTTGAAGTACATAGACATGATTTTGTAAAAATTTCAAACAATAATATTTTCCGTAATGGTGTAGAATTGACACAATACGAAAATTAATTTTTCGTCACTATAAAGGTATTTCTAATCTTTAGACGTCAATTGACGTCAGAATAATCCAATAATCCATCAATTATCAATTGACGTCAGAAATCGATAGTTAGCTGACGCTGATTGCTTACAGCTATCTTTAAATATATTTGTTATTAATTAATGCAATAAATAAATTATATGAAAATTCGTAACTATTGTTGAAACACTTTCATCGTGATTGGAAGTAATTTAGTGGTATGGTATGATATATCAAAACAAAAATGGAACATATCCGGTACATCTGTCAAACGTCAAATAAGCGGTTGTCGTCAACAAATGTAACCGACATGCTAATGAGATTTGTCTCGCGGTAATGTCGGAATTATCTCTAGATAAAAATTGCATAACATTGCCCCAGCAGGATCACTCCTATGCGGTCATAAAAATGATGGAGGAAGATACGTCGTTCAGAACCGCCCAGCGGACGCACGTGCACTACATGTGGACGGGTATACGGTTCGAGAATAGGACTCTTCAGCCACACTCGGACTCACAACCTGAACCATGACAAACGTCATCTTAGTAACGAAGGACATCCGAAGAATGTCTGTCACGTTTATTTTTTGTGTTTTTTCTCTGGACGCGCTGCCTTACCCGTCAAATTCCCCATTAAGTGAGTCCTGCGGGTATCGATGCTGCACGGTATCGCTTATTAATGACTCTAATTAGTATTTTACCCTGTTAAGATGGTCTAAATTTGTTTTTGCCGTTCCTCACCGTCAGTTCTAACAAATTATCTTTAATGTTTAATTAAAAAATAAATAAAAAAAGATCACACGATTTGACATCACAGCATACACAAAAAAATATAGCGCGCACACAATTTTTAACAATAGATACTTCTTTTTCATGTGCCGTACTTATAATTTATCCCGTATAAGATCACCAACATTTTGGGTATTGAACTATTTTTTGAGGTTACACAACCAAGATAATCACTTTCTACCTACTCTTCTACTGCCTTCTATCTTCCCCTGCATAATGAGTTGTAAAATAAAATAACATTAATTAAGGAGAACACATTATTATTGTGAAGTTGCAGTTTTTTCAGAACGTAGTTCTGTGGTAATTTAATGCAAATTAAATGTACAATACATTTTTGATGGTGTCTATTTATTTTTTCTTCTCCATGTCATTATTAATATGTAGTGACCTCAGTCAGGTGAGATTCGACTAGTAATATACCTCCATAAGTCTCGGTTCTGGGTATCCCTCACAGCTGATTCCAGGGGCTCTCGAGCCAGATGCAACGTATCTACCGTTGCGGTATTCTTCGGGTCTTGCTCAGGGTTCAAGGTTGCTGCCAGGATAATCTTTTCTAGGCTGTCATTCTGACGCACAATGTGGTCAAACAAAGATTGGAAAACTCTTGCTGTCTGTTTTGGACATCTTTTCTAACATTCTTCCATAGTTTAAAAACTTGTGTTATGAAAATATTAATTATTTAATCTGTGTATATTTTTGGTGTATTAATATTGTGATTGGATATACTTATTAGTTTTTGATAGATTGAACGTCGATCGGTGTCGATACTATTGTATTTTCGTCAGGACGGACGCACACTAACTGATCCATAAAATAAAATATGCAAACAAATCAATTGTCGGACAGAGGAATGGCCTCAGTCGCGGTGGGAGTGGGGGAAGGTATCTTTTGTGATTAAAGTCTTGAATGCTTCAATCGTGCAACAAATCCAATACGGTAGGACATAATTTTTTTTAATTTCATTAAGCGTTTAGAAAAATAAATTATCCTGGGTGTAACTTTAGGATGAAGAAGACCTATGATGGTTGGATGCGTTACGTCTGCCTGAAGAAATAGAGAATTTAGACTTGTTTATTATGCATAACAAGCTGTATCGTATTTAATTGAGGCAACTGTGTCAATACTGACATGAAGGGGGGACGGGGGACGTAAGATCCAAAACTTCCATCCACAGAATAAGTCAGACAATTTCTTCAATTGTATTTACAAAATTACTTTGTGGCCTCATTTTATATAAATAGTTAGACAAAATACTTTGTTTAAACTACTATTTATTGATTATTCTACATGTAATAATCATGTAGAATAATTGTTTAAACAAAGTATTTGTCTAATTATTAATAAGTCAAACAATGTTTAAACGCGTGCAGAAGAGAACTCGGTCGTAAGAAGTTCGATTGAATCGCGGATGTTATCATTGTACGAAGGACAATGACCGTTAGAGTTGAGAAAGTTTCTTAGAGCCATTTGTATGCAGTCAGTGACCGCAAAGGATCGGAAAAGGATACAATGTATTTATTGGATGGCATACTTTAATAATTTCACAACAATACAAAATCATATATGGATACACTATTGTGCCAATTTTGCAGTAGCAGATCCTGAGAAGCGGAATAACGATACACAAGGCGATTGATTCCATGGTACACGTATATGGAAATCGAAAAAAGTTAAATCGAAAGTTAGATCGAAGAAAAATTCAGGGTTATTTCAGAGTTTTTAATGCCCTTGTTGCTTTCGTTGGAACATTATTTTACAATCAGAATAACGTATCTGGTTGATGATTTAGAAAGCAAACATTACTTTTCCAGCTTTACGATTATTGGTTGTCCGCATGACTAGTTTTCATTTATAACTAATAAATAACTAAAATAAATTTTAAATAAAACACAAAAAACGATATATCAAAAAATATCGTTACTATAAGTTTTGGGAAACAAATATAAATTAAATAGTCCATATGTCATAATTACGCTAGCGCCCACTATCATCATTTGCGTAGTTCTGGATACTACCGTGCGATGTCTATGTCAGTTATTCTTCATTTTGTTACTACAATTGCTAGCAACCATTTTAATCTATCGTTCTATTCAAGCCATACAATTGCTACATACTGAATTAAAAAAATAACTTCGGCAGAGTTAGAAATGGACCAGCTGATCCATGTTGTACGAAATATTCAGCCGAAACCAGAACACAATCCCTTTCTATTGCCGGTAGTAGGTTCTATGCAAAGGTTTATGAGATAAATATTGTAATTAAAAAAATGGGAAAATAATAGATATCTCACTTAGAAACGTATGTAGATACAATTTTAGCGACTTTCTGTTTGTTTATTGTAAATTAATTGATAAAGTTGTCAACTAGCAATAGACAGTTCCAGTAATGACTATATTTTTTTAATAGATACATTTTTTAAATGTATATTTCTATGAGATTTATTTAAAATTTGACTTAATCATTACGGAAGTACGTTTTGAATAATCGTAACATCACAAATAAACTTTTATTTCATTATGAATTTAATAAATTACCATTTGAAATAAAAAATGTCAACATTTTTTATTCCTGCCTCGATTTATTAATATCCTGTCTTGAAAAAATAAACAAACAATTTTTATGTGTGAACAAATGGAACTATATGAGTTCCCTATTCCCATTTATTATCTATTACGTCTCAATATATCAAAAGATTATATTGAAGTGGTTCGATTTTATCTGTAGCAGGTAATTTGTTGTAATTAAACTATCGAATCCCGAGATAAATAGTTCATTTCTCATTTGATATATTTATCCCGGGAATTTTGAGAATTTGTTGGAGTTTTCATTAAATATTTTCATCCAATTTAATGCTATGTTTCAAAATGACCTTTTAAAAGATAATTTAGGGCGTAAACTGGGCTTTACCCGGGAGTTTTGGGATGCTGGAGATTTTCAATATATTTTGCCTTGCACACCAAATCCCAAACTTCCAAATGTGTTTTCGAAAAAGTATGTACGTGAGAATTTTACTGAGTTTTGTGGCCGAAAAATATTGCTTTATCAAACTATTAAAGGCGGGGCGACCGGTTAGTCGGTGGTTAGGATCCGACAAAATTGAAAGGTTTTGAATTTAATTACACTTTTTTTATTTATTTACACATTTTTGTTGTGGTATTTTTAATACAAATGAAATAAATTAATTAGAGAGATATACAAAAAAAATAAAAATGATATTACATATTATCCCGGTAGCAACTAAATATTTATAACACTAACATTCATTATCCATTTTGTGCCTCCAAAAACTGTTTCATATGTCATGCTTCAATACACCATCAAATACTTTTGTTTTGAAAACTTTGGGAAACTTTTTATTTCCACGATACGCCTTTCAAAATATCTGCAAATTGTCTCTTAGGTATTCAAATTCACAAATCGGCTTCAAGCATTCGATATTTACGCGGAAATATGGAACATATAATTAAGAAACATAGATTACTTAGCTTACGTTAGGGGCGGTATTTTGTTAGGCCGGCATTTTGAAACTTGTCTAAAAGACGTTCTGGCCACTAGTGTTGACTACAAATTACTGCATTATTAGAAAATAACTATAATGTTATTTATTGGATTTTTTATACCTGGATTATATTTATAACACACCATTATCGTTTTGTGACATGGGATTTTGTTTTTCAATTTTTATATATTTTTCGGCCGTCCCTTTGATTTAGCCGCCACAAGCAGGCGCCTGCTCCGCCTGTGCGTAACGCCGGCGCTGATTACTTCGCATGTATACAACGCAAAGTAAACTGTGATCAGGTTGATAGAGAAATCCTGATGATCGTGAGTGTGTTTATTGTGGACTCATTCGAAAGCTTGACAACACGCCGTGTACACCTTAATCAGGTCGGTTTTGATGTATCGCCTTAGGGCTCGTGTACACGGATGATAGTTTGCCGTTACGTCTCGGAGATTTGACAGCAAAGGTCGATATGCATCAGTCGGTTATACAATTCTACTTACAAATATGACACAATAGACGACAGATGTAAGCTTGCTACGTGCTAATTCAGTTCTGTCTTATACGCAAGTTTCGAAACAAAAGTGTATGTCAATTGACGGCATAAATTATTAACTCTCTCTGTATAATATTATTTACTATTCAATTTTTATTAAAGTACATATAACGAACGACACCAAATATCGAGAAACTGAAACGCCACAATATTCGTCACTGACATTAAGAATTCTAACGATAATAGGCTCGAAGTGCTCGTTTGATTTAGCGCTAAAACACTCGCCGTATGTTCAAATGATCGGAGATTTAACTCTTATTAGAAGTACCACTAAATTATTTTTATTTTTCAGAGTACAACCGCTAAGCTAACTTTGATCAATATTAAGAATATGTACGCAACTCTATTTAAAAGAGCTCATTATCTCCTAGACAAATGAGTACCAAAATCTAGCTCAAGTACTGTCTAGCTTGGGTCAAAGTAGGTACCTATATATATAAAATCTTTCGACACAGGTAAGGTTAAACAAGTAGGTAGGTACTTTTAAATTAAGTTTATGATTAATTTGCTGATCGCCGTTGAGGAAAGAAAAATTAATGTTGAAATACGAATACAACAAACCAACACATCGCTGGTTCAATGTTACAAGGTCGGGTGTTGCATGAAGACCTCATTTAACATACAACCTTTTAAAGTGACAGATTTGGACTGAATGTATGATTTTGGTCTGAGATAGACAGATATATTTTTATTAAGGAAAACACATTCTTATTGTGAAGTTGTAATTATTCAGAACATAGCTCTGTGATATTTTAAATACTAATTAAATGTATTAATTAGAAAAATATACATATGAAATCAATTTTATCGAAAAATATTGTTGTTGCGCTACCGGGATTCGAACCTGGATCTCTTTCCAAATCGGGGAAGGTGCATTATTCAACTATGCTACAGCGACAGTATTTTCGACGACAAATTTTCGAACCCATATGTTACACTTTTCAAATGAATACATCTATCGTTCCATCATTTGAAAGTCATCTGCTAATCCCGGTAGCGCAACAATAATATTTTTCGATAAAATTAATTTTATATATATATATTTTTAATTAATACATTTAATTAGTATTTAAGATATATTTTTCTTACAAACATCACACACGTACTTTAAATGAATCGTACGTTTTTTGCTCGGGGTTCAAATGTGTAACATTCGTATAGTTATATCATAAAAGATTTATTAGTCAAGATAAACACTTCTTTCTTGAACAATTATTTTCAAAATAATAATAGTACACGCGAAACTGTCCCATTTGTCTTCTCGCTCACACGTACGCGCACGCTCCACCATCACGATTTGAAAATAATATCAATTTGTTGTGGTTTTTATATTTTTAAAACTACACCACTATTTTTGTGTGTTTCATTCATAGAGCGACATGGCCGTGAGAAAAAAAATGCGGCAAACAAAGACGTGTGGAATTTCAACGGGATAGATAGTATTATATTATTGCGTAAGATTCAGGAATACATGTTTTATTGTTATTTTGGTATTGTCATTCGTTGGACTGTTTTTTTTATGATTTTATTATTACGCCATACTTGATTGCGGGAGCCGGCCGACGGCGCCCGCGGTTTGCAAAATGGCGGGATACCGAGATGTTTCCGAAACATTTGGCGCGTTTATTTTCGGTTGGTAAATAATAACGTTAGAAATTAAAAATAAACATACATAATACAAAACTTTTGTACATTTTATGTGAAACATCATATAGTGAGTAAAGTATATAATCGAAAACAGACAAATGAAATGAAATCCTTATACACACACTATACACTGCACCCGTAGTACGGCTGAGCGTACGTTCGTCCGACGGACTGACTGCCAAACGTTTCATCGCCAATAACTTGGCTGTTTGTGATTCAATTTCGATAAAATAAACTGCATTTACCTCGTCAGACTTAACTCTATGAGTTAGCATGTATTAATAACTATATAAATATGCTACTAAAATAAAAACATTCTTCTTCATTTTTTGTTACTAAAGTTATGAAACTAAATAATATTTTAGATCATAAAAGTATCCTAAAATGACATTATTCGAGAACTGGGGCTAAGTTAGTTGCGTGTATTACTGAGTATCCGAATACAATAATAACTCAAAATTCTTGTTTTTGAGTTGTCTGAGTTTTGATCTAGGTCTGCGATACGTTAATGTGTGGAAACATTTTGAGTACAACTACACTATCACCAGGGGCGTGCAGTCAGTACACTGAAATAAACTGTACTTGACTAGAATTTCTGCGAAATAAATCTAAATAAAATGTTCATCTCGTAATATTTTTATTACAATTATTTTCATATTATTAATGTTTTAATATATGGTAGTATTCTGTCAGTAATTTCGCTTTATTTCTCAAAATGTATAATTAAGGCAGCTTATGTCAATGTACTGACTGCACGCGCTTGACTATCACCATCTATGGATATTAATTTCCCTGAAACAGCACAGATGTCACAATGAGAATCTAATTATTATTCTATTGAAATTATTTAAAGCAATATTCCTTATCTGTTTTTTTAAATGTTTTTATAACACATTATAATAGAATAAGTCTGAAAAATCAAATTTTCAATTTTTATATATTTTCTTATTTTAACCATTATATTATTAGCAATGTAGAAAATATTTTCCAAGAACAAACAATTACTGAATTTTCACCTACAAAGGCACTATTAGTAAATAAATAATAGATATTTTTTATTATATTTAATGGAAATTATTCGTTTCGTTTCTATGAGATATCTATTATGTTTTTAACAACAGTGCCTTTGTAGGTGAAAATCCAGTAATTGTGTGTTCTTGGAACATATTGAAAAATTGCTAAAAATAAACATCTGGTTGAGAACCGCATTTTGTTAACATTTTAAATACGAATTAAATATATTAATTAGAAAGATATACATATAAAATCAATTTTATCGAAAAATATTGTTGTTGCGCCACCGGGATTCGAACCTGGATCTCTTTCCTAACCGGGGAAGGTGCATTATCCAACTATGCTACAGCGACAAAACTTTTAGCGACAATTTTCGAACCTATATGTTACCTTTTTGATATTAATACATTTAATCGTTCCATAATTTGAAAGAGCCATCTACCTTATTTTTACAGAATCTCAAATACCTTTGAGTAAACTGATAGCAGACGCCAGAAATATCAATTCATTTTTATTAAATTTTGGACACATTGATACAACTTTATTATTAGGAGAACATATTGATTTTATATGTATATCTTTCTAATTAATATATTTAAAATATCACAGACCGTCTGTTCTGAATAATTACAACTTCACAATAAGAATGTGTTCTCCTAATTGTTAACATTTGTTTAACGTTCCTTCATTATTACGATGTATCTCAGCAAAGGTACGCAGAAAGTGTAGAACACCACAATTTTCCGTCCTGACATATATTTTTTTTCTCACCTGTTATATTTTCTCATGCACGCTAGCCTAACAGGGCCGTCTTTCAATATCTCGTTTGCTTGATGGTGTCGGATCTATCACGGGGGTGGTATTTAACACTCGTCAGGTATGTATTTTTTTACTTTTCTCACTTATGCGTTGTGCATATTTAAACTGTCTTAAAGTTGCTAAATTCTATTAAATGTTCTACAGACACATCAACATTATCTTCTGATCGCTAAGATTTATCTTATGCACGCGAGCAACACAACTAATCTATGTCCATTCTGTGCCAAAAACACTAGTACCCATTACCGACACAAATTCTCGTCATACGATGGTGTACATTTGTACATTTATATTACGGTAATATCTGGTTGCGGTAGACTGGGCTAAGGTTGCGGCTCGGATTCTGTGAGCGCGTGTTACCGTTTGCGAATTTTATTTCCATCGTGGTATAATCTGTCGCCAGGCGGAGTCCAAGTCGTTGGTATTGTGGTAGACAACTTTCTTTTTTTGATGTATGGAAGTGAAGCCTGGAGCTGGCAGAAGAGGAATGAAAGTAGACTGAATGCAGTGGAAATGAGATCACTTAAGCGTATATGTAGCCGATCCATTTATGACAGAGTAAAGAATGAAGAAATAAGGAAAGAATGTTAAACTGATCCTAGTATACTGAGTAAGCTTAAGAAAGGATCACTTATGTGGTTTAGATATATGACGCATGTGTTGATGGCACCAGAAATAGAGGACGTCCGCGGAAGACTTGGCACGACCAGGTAAATCAGATACTGGAGGATGGTCCTGGTAGAAACCTCAATTATCAACGAGCTTGTATGAGAAAATATATGAATGTGGATGAGTGCGAGAATTGTGTGTTAGGATAGAAGGTGTGGCGTGATGGTAAGTAATGTTTATATGTTTGGTTATCCTTTATGAAATGTGATCCGTTATTCACCGTTGGCTTGTTGATCTACTGATCTACGTTATATTTTCCAAATAGGTCTTTTTCAAAAGAATAACTTTAACCTGGTTCCTTCCAACCCCTTTAGATGTATTTTTAGACTCACTTCAACCCCCGACCTTGTACCTTGCGTACGTGCCGCACCTTGTGCTGTTCTGATGGTTTTTTAAGGGGCTGAAAATCCCTTTACTTATGCGTTTTTTCTTGATCAGCGATAACTTGGAAGAGTGAAGTCAGATAAGATTAATCTTTTGACATTTTATTGTTATAGGCATACAATGGCTTGCAAACAAAACGAACTAAATTAATATTGTCTATATGTATGGTAATACAAGGTATTTATAGGATTCTACATAATTTACGAAACGTTAATTAAATATATGCAAGCAATTGTGTATACTTGATGTAAAGGTGGTATAGGGACTTCGAGAGAAGATGTGAAAGAGGAGGCAGGAAGGAGATAGATGAGAGATTAGAGCACGTATACACAGATGAGCCTTTGATATCTCGTTTTGGATATTTTAAAATTTATTTTATAAAATTTTGAGCACTAACAGTTCAATGACAACACATTTAATAAAATATTGTTTATACATGGTGAATATTATGTTCCAGGCCGATATTATTTTTAAATAACTAAAAAATAAAACATAATTTTTAAATTTAATTTTTATTTATCAATTATGTGATTAATTACAATTATGTATAGAATATGATATTAGCCAACTAACCGCCTCTGGTAGCGACACAAATACGTGCTTTTTTAACCATATTTTTCGTGACATTTTCACACACTTCGCGTGTTATTACAGCAATTTAATTACGAATATTATCCTGTGGCATCGGAATTGTTATTAACATATTGGCGTAGACCTTTATTTTCATGTACTCTTACAGAAAATAATCGAGAGCCGTCAAATCAGGTGATCGAGGTTTACAATTTTTTAACATTATGCGGCCGGGTAAAATATCTCGCAAAATTTCAAGCGTAGTTCGAGCTGTGTATGAGGTGGCACCGTCTTGTTAAAACGACATATGTTGCAGGTCCAATCGACTCAATTCGGTTACCAATAAGTTTTTTCACGTGTGACGATAGCGATTACCATTAATGGTTACAGCATTGTCTCTTGCACCCTGAAAGAATTAAGGCCCAATAATACGACAGTAACTCTGCGCGGGTGTAAAGGTCGTTGTATCAATTGAGAATTTTCTGTGCCCCAATAATGGCTGTTTTGTTTATTAACAAAACCCGCCAAGTCGAAATGAGCTTCGTTGCTCATCATGAAAAACAAAAGTCGAACGATTATTTTAGATAAAATGTTTTAATGACTTTAACACGTTGTTAAGGTGTTGAATGCTCTATAATAAATTGTAATTAACTATTATTTACGACTACCAAATGCGAACTTTCAAATATCTACCAAACTAAAATGGCGGCCAAACAAAATCGGTCGGGAACATAATATTCGCCCTGTATTGTAATTAAAAATATAGTAATTTGAAATGCTCATCGCATACGTTCACTATAATGTGACTACCCACCGCAGCCTGTGGGTATGAACCGTGAATTGACAATGAAATAAATTGTACGTAAAAATGAGAAGTTATAGCGTATATCTGAATAAATTAAAATGCAAAATACACGAAAGCATAAAATAATACGTAACATAATTACATATAGAAACTTAAAAATAAATATTTAGCACCAATTATACAAATATGGTTTCAAGAAAAAATGTCGTATAAAAGTTTTTTATTGCTTAGTAATCAATTAAAGAATATGAACTCATTTAATGTGATAATGTCATTATACAATCAAAACTTTCGTTCACAATCAAATTTTGCGGCATAGGTCAGTACGCATGTTAGTTGTTAGTTGGTTACAGAGGTAGGTGTTAGTTAGTCACAAGGCTCTTCCAGAAACAAAATTAGGACGGTAACGAATTACAACTCAGGCAAGACTCGCCTAGTGATCTAGTCGTCGGGAAGCTTCCAGGAGGCCATCAAGTTGGTCCTTTTTTTTTATAGTACAAGCATTTACCTTAGTTTGACACGTACACACTATTTCATTAAAAAAAAGCCAAATTCCCCGTGCTGGATCTATATGTATTTTTAGAATGTGGTACGAAGTAATGAAAGCCTTTTCATGAACCAATTGAATTGATCTACGTAGCGCTACCGTGATTTTCAATAGAATTATTGTTCGAAAATAACCATTTATATGGCGATAATATTGGTCCATTAAGAATGATGGCCGTCGATAGAGAGACTAGAGATGAAAACAGAGGCAATGGCCGACCTAAATAATATATCTGACGTAGGCTCCGAGTAAGCGATTACTTTAATTTGTTACACACATTTCACAATAAAAATAATAATGATCTTTAATACAGTTATACAGACAGCGAGCGGTATGTTTTATCTAATCTAAACCGTTATAAGTATAATGGATATTAGGATTATGTTGTGTCTAGGGTTTCTGACCCGGGTCGACTCGGAAATGGATTCCCGGGAATACATGGGGTTTTCGATGCATCGAGTCCTGGAAAAGTTTATGTCAAATCCCGGGATTCGTAATAATTCTAGAAGAGTGTAAATAAAATAATTTCGTCCGAATTTTTTGTCTTACGAACGCAGTTAAAAAGAAATGTTCGGGTCAAAACAAAAAAATTCAGATTCAGGAAACAATAAATCATTTAGTCGCAAAATATAGAGATACAAATTCTTGGAAATTTGCTAGCATTGACGACGGTCGGTGAAGTGCAATAAAAATACGTGTGCATACATGAGTGAGTGCTTTCACTGAAACAAAATTTTATGATTGTAAATATATACATATAATATATTTCATTGAAATTAGATTTTTTAAATGTTTTTTTTTAATATTAAGAATTTTTTATATCTGTATTTTTATTTAAAAGTAATATTTTTTGACAATACATCTTTTATTTATTATAACAATTTAATTGAAATAAAATGAACAATGTTTATAAAAAACAAACATAAAATATTTTATTTAAAAAAAAATTTATTAACATATCACGAGATCCGGGATCCCGGGAATGATCCAGAGCTGCAAATCGAGTCCCGGGAATGAAAAAAGTCCGGGAATAGAGAAACCCCAGTTGCGTCCGACATAATAAAATTTCATACTGTTTCATGGCCACTAAGAATCATCATCATCAATTTTTGAGTTAATATCACTACTAGTTTCGGGAAAAACAGTTCTTCCCATCTACAAGTGTAAATTGAACACGAATTGAGTGAGTGTGTGTGTAGTACAAAGTTAATATTTAAAAAAAAAGAAGGTTCTGCTAAAGAAACAATACAACACATGTTTTTGATTAGTTGATGACATCTTGAAGAAGAAAATTATATTTTTTGAAACCGGTAGATGTATTTAAATCATTAAGTGGTTAATAAAACAAAGTTAACAATCTAAAAAATGGATTTTAACCACAGAGATGATTTTGCAAATCTTGAAAAAATATTTTTAAAATTAAAATGTTACACCACGAAGTAACTGCCAAATAAATCAATAAGAAATCTGTTGTTCATAAGTATCGTCGTCTGTCGTTTTACATATTTTGGGTATTTGTTTTTAAAACAGTTATTTTTCAGTTTGGAAATATGATTAAATTATTATTTAAACCGTTACTTAAACTGTTATTGTGTTCGATTGTAACTGTTCGGGTACCATTTGATAGCTAAATGTGTCGCTCTAGAATTAGGTAGATGTACCGCTAATCTGTTTAACCGGCCATGTCCCGACTGCAATCCAGACTGTCCGATATGCTGGCTGTTCTGCTGATTTTTCTTGTTTAAAAATTAACGATTTTTTCCCGGATCTCGCGTGTCCGCCGTTTAATTCCGTCTTTTGGAGGGCGTTTTTAGGAGCTCTGATCCCGTTGTCGGCCGCATGTTAAAATGGCGTACCCACGTAAGACCAAAGGTACATATTCCTCAAAATTCATCCTTCAAAAACACAGGACTGCCAATTGAAGGATGTGCAATGCGCAAAATAGTAACTGATTATTCACAATTCTTCGAGCAATGATTGGTACACTAGAAAGTAAACTTCCAACAGTTAAATCTTACTTTTTCAATAAATGCAAATTTTTTTTGTGGCAACATTTTATATCAATAATGAAAACACACTTCGCTAATACCACTGTTAATTGATTAATCAACATGTTAATTATTTTAAATATGAATTAAATATATTAATTATAAAGATATACATATAAAATCAATTTTGTCGAAAAATATTGTTGTTGCGCCACCGGGATTCGAACCTGGATCTCTTTCCTAACCGGGGAAGGTGCTTTATCCAACTAAGCTACAGCGACAATATTTTTAGCGACAATTTTCGACCCTATATGTTACCTTTTTGATATTAATACATTTAATCGTTCCATCATTTGACAGAGCCATCTACCTTATTTTTACAGAATCTCAAATACCTTTGAGTAAACTGATAGCAGACGCCAGAATTATCAATTCATTTTTATTAAATTTTGGACACATTGATACAACTTTATTATTTAGGAGAACACATTCTTATTGTGAAGTTGTAATTATTCAGAACATAGGTCTGTGATATTTTGTAAGTATATATAAGTTGTATCAATGTGTCCAAAATTTAATAAAAATGAATTGATAATTCTGGCGTCTGCTATCAGTTTACTCAAAGGTATTTGAGATTCTGTAAAAATAAGGTAGATGGCTCTGTCAAATGATGGAACGATTAAATGTATTAATATCAAAAAGGTAACATATAGGGTCGAAAATTGTCGCTAAAAATATTGTCGCTGTAGCTTAGTTGGATAAAGCACCTTCCCCGGTTAGGAAAGAGATCCAGGTTCGAATCCCGGTAGCGCAACAACAATATTTTTCGATAAAATTGATTTTATATGTATATCTTTATAATTCATATATTTAATTCATATTTAAAATATCACAGACCGTCTGTTCTGAATAATTACAACTTCACAATAAGAATGTGTTCTCCTAAATAAAATGTTAATTATTAATAATCAAATCCTTTTTACAACTAGCATTTTCAATATATTTCCATAGTATATAGTTCCTAATTAGTTACCCCCCCCCTTCTCCACCCCCCTCCCTTCTTTACAACCTCTTTCTTATCCTCTCCCACCGTCGTTCAATCGTCACACTCACAACGGTCTACCATCACTGCTTTGATCTCTGATGGTGAAGGTAGTGTGGAAGCGTTATTCTAATCGGTGAGCGAAACACATACAATGATGATTCATGATGATGCTTCGCGCTGAACTCCAAATGTGTCCATTATTATGAAGGTGATCTAAGTCAAGAAATTGAAAAAAATGAGTTTATTAATTATTTTGCGTCACATTATTTTAAATTAATATAAAATGATGTAAATTTTAACAATTGTGAAAAATTTAAAGCGTTATATTCAGCGTATTGTTACGACGTTCAACGGTATTCCGCTAGAGTTTATTTTGATAATAGAGTAAGTCATTTCAAGCTGTTTTTCTTCCTCATTAGCTACATGTAACATTTATATGTTGAAATAAATTATAAATCTAGTAGACCAAATAAATTTTGAAACATTGTATTGTGTAATATTATAATATTTTTTAATCAATTCTAACGCAAACCTTTAAATATCTCGAAACGAAAGAAACATGACTTAGACCATTCGTGGACATGGGCGATAAACACGCAGAAATCGTCAACAGAATTGAAATGGTTAATCGATTTTAATATCAGCTTACTACGTATCCCGTTCACGTTTGAACGGGGAGACCTTGAACTTGAAGACGATTCATCTCTTATTCCACTACGGCACAACAACAGAACCATCGGACGGATACAGTGACGCCCCCGGGCGGCGGGCGGCGGGGTGAGGGACTCGCATTGTCTCCTTGATTGATAGCGCCGCAGGCGCCGACCGGGTTATGATTAAACTTTTAATAACCCCCATTTTCATTGTTGCCTTATCTATTTTAATACCTTTGATCAGGCCCTGTCAGGGGTATCGGGAAACCCTCGCAGCCGGAGCTGGAGCCGACCCAAATACATTTTAATATTTCCATTGTTGTGATGAAACGTCCAACAGCGGGTTTCCGGCCTCAATTTCTATTTTTGAACGACACCGTCTTTCTTCTCGATATTGCGGAAATCGACATACTGTTTAGTTTTTATGACAAAATATCCTTGGCGATACTTACAACCAGTGGCGTGCAGTAGGCCTAAACTTAGGTTGTGCTGTTACCGATGACGTTTACGTAACTATACGGAAACCGGATACGGTATATATATGGGTTTTTAGAGCAGAAGAGAACTCTCTTAGCCGCCCCAGATATCTCAAAAGTGAATAATAATATAAATGGCATCCAGCTATATGAATGAATTCAGTGTGTATGTGTAATGTTAAATACTAAAGATAATTATTTGTATTCCAATTCAATCCGTCTCTGTTTTTTCGTAAATCCACTGATAACATCGTTATAAAAAGTTCCCGATCTTTTTAATTCTAAAAGCAATTCTTTTTTAATAGCAATCATTGGAAGATTCGAAATTCGTGTCTGATTTTGAGTATTTCGTAAATAAGTATAAATTCGTTTTAGTGAACTATATACAATTTTCAATTCATTCTTCAAAATCAAAAAAATGTGAATAAAATGATTCTAATTTAGAAAACAATTAATAATTCTTAAATGTAGAAAATAATTTAGAATTCATTAATTCAAAAAGGTAAGTTCTTTTACTGCTCCATACTGTTCTCTATTATCTACGATTTCTCTGAAAACGCGATTAAAATGTATTTTAACATCAGCAACATTTCTTTTTCTTTTCGGCTGTTTCGTCAATGAAAGCGCTAACTAAAAACTAATTCATAAAAACAGAAACAGATTGAATTGATACTTATAATTAAAATATGTCTGTACGTAGTGATAACTCAAAGTAATAATCAACTTGAATACACTCTTTTCACACTTCGCAGATTGACAGGTAACAAATTGTCCGTTGAAATACACTGTGGAAAAGAGTTTAGTTAGCGAAGGAAATATGTAAAAGTGTTTTTACTCTGAGTTTTCAGTATGGGTTAATCCCTTTTGAATTATGTACAAATAGTTAGAATAAAAGGTAAATTTTGGCAGCCTTAAAGACACCCTATAAGTTGAGTAAGAAATTATATAGTTTAGTATGTTTCTCATAGGGATTGAACAATCAAGTTAGACGCGACCGACGCTTGCGTTCTAGCAAAATGCGGAGACGAATGGCAAATGAGTCGCAATTTTTCAAACTGTTGACGGCTAGACAAAAATATAGCCATTGGTTACGTTAATACGGGTAATAACGGCTAGAATTTTATAGGGTCTTTTCATAAGATAAAAAAATATTTTTATTATCCAGAATGCACAGCTTTTTTGCTTGTATGTAGTGCACGCCCCTGCTTACAACACCCAATGGTAGTATGAAAATGCGAGACGAAAACGCTTCCAATTTATTTATGACATACTGTTAGTTTTGATGATAAAACATCTCTGGTGACACCTACAGTGTATTTCGGAATGGTAACGAAAATTCGAGACGAAAACGCATTCTTCCCTTCCAATTTTCCTTTGATATAGAACTAGCTCATCTGGGTGAATCCGATACGGTAAAGTAAGTAGTGGGCGTTAGTTTAAAAGTTATATCGCTTTTAACTTCAGTTCTGTGCTTTTGATTAAACATTTTTTTGACGTTTTTGATTTAAATTCGTTACGATTCCGTAAGCGCAATTACTCGGTACTTGAATGCATCTTGTTCTAATTAAATCATCTCGGCATTTCCACATCTACGGTTTTATCTTCAACTTCAACTGTAAAGTAACTGCAAGAGAGCAGGTAAAATAAAGTTTTACCCAAGATATGTGAAAACCAAAGCGAAAAATGAAGGACGTTAAAATCTTGAAACTTAAGGATCGGTATGACGCCCCAGATATCCTGAGGAAGGAAGGAAGCAAGAAGGCTGAAAGAGTAGACTGTAACATGCACAAAATACTATTATACGCCATGGCTCATCACTCCACGCCGTGATGGCAATTAAAATGGCAAGAAATTGGATACAAAATGGCCGAAACCACGCTATGTACTACTAGCGCTTCACCAGCAGCGGTGGGAAATTGGGGAGTTATTTCTGCCCGACCCTGTACAAGCTGATGGAATTAAGACCTGCAAGAGGTCGGCTAGTGCTTAGCATACTGGACCACAAGGGTGTCAAGGGATAGGTGGATGCTATAGCGCACGGATTAGCGACTAATAATTATAAAATTAATAATAATACAGTAGTAACATACAAAACTAATTAGACTAAAAGCGTTATGTTCAATCTATAAAGATAAAAATAATAAAGCAAGATTGAGTTAAATAACATAGCTAAAGTATAAAGTAAAGTTAGTTAGAAAGGTCAACGCTCGCCAATTTACATTGGTCGGACTATAGTACAGAATTTTGTAAAATAAAATATAAACCTGTTATTATTCCTCATATCAACTACTGCAGCAGAATTTTATTTTTGGCTAATGATTCTTGGAAAAATTATCAGAACTGCAAAATAAAGCTTTGTGAATAATATTCAGAAAAATAGATGTACTCGGATCAATACAATGCTGAAAGATCTTCATATATTATATTAGACAGAAGTATTTATATACAAATTAAATGTATTAGAAAGATATACATATAAAATCAATTTTATCGAAAAATATTGTTGTTGCTACTGGGATTCGAATCTGGATCTAATTAATACATTTAATTAGTATTTAAAATATCACAGACCTGTATTCTGAATAATTAAAACTTCACAATATGAATGTGTTCTTTTTGATAAGTATTTATTTTTAAAAACCTTACTAAAAATAAAATGCAAATCGACATGAGGACGAATATTATCGATATCAAGAATATCAAAAGGAAAAGATGGACTGAGACTGAGACTGCCATTCAGGAAGATAGCTAAAATCTCAGAAATCGATGATGTACAGCGCGATGAAAATTGTCAATGAAATGCCAGATGATTTAAGAAAGGAGGAGAAACTACGTAGATTCTAAATGAAACTTACCAAGTATGTACTAGAAAAGTTTTAGTAAAAAGGAACATTTTGATCATATTTATATTACGGCATAAATATATATACACTATTATATTAAGAATAAATAAATTAATAGATTTCTAGGTTGGTACCTATTATCACTACTCAACTCGCAGAACTCCAACAGCCTCCACGACTTTCTCCTAAAGATTACACAGACTGTATGTTCACAACCCGAACGTCAACATAATTTGATATTAAACGGAATGTGTACGGGATGTTTTCTCAGTGCTTCCAAAACAACCTACCCTCTTGTTTTAATATTCCATCCCTTCAATTAGATTTGTATTTCCCGCTGGCGGAATCAGTTGAATGTTTAAGTGGCCCCACCTTTACACCCGCTGTGAACAAGGAAAACGTATTTTATATTTAATTGACAGATTCACGGAATGCTCTCAAACAGAGCCTGGGTTTTTGTGGAAATCCATTGATGCAAATTTTGTAATTTAGTATTTGCGAAAGGAAATTACTGGCTTAGTATGAAAGGGATTTTTCTTACTGCAAATATAAGACCTAAAATAGCGGTTTTAAATATTGCTTGTTTCTTCGTTTGCTCCACCTAATTCGTCTGTTTATTATTCCCTGAACAAAAATCATTTATTCCTCGGTTCTATGAACCTCACTATTTCAATATTACTATTTTAAAAAAATTATTAAAACTGAAATGTAAAATTAAGATTTTTCAAAACTTAAGTAGTTATTTGACAATTAAAACAAATAAGATAAATCACATAGAAATATATACCACAAAACCTATCTATTGAAAAATGTATATTGCAAGAGGAAAAAATGGATGTCTCACTAATAAAATAACATATATAGAAGAATTATTATTGACTAGCTATTATTGGATGCTTCGAGCCAGTAATCAAATGACGCATAGGTCAGGAGCGTGTGGTGCATACAAGCAAAAAAGCTGTGCATTACTAAAAATTCTGGAAAATTGGATTAACATAAACAAAAATATTATTTTACGATTAGCGCCATCTGTGTACCAGTAAAGACTTTAATTGCTTGGTTCTTCAGACTACCACGAAAATTCACCGCTGTATCCATGGCGCTCTTTTGTATTCGCCGCATCGAGCTATTCACATTACTCTGTTCTGTCTTTAAGCCAGTGAATTATTCGAATCATATAATTGGTTATTTACTGAATTGAAAATTTCTTTCGGTTTATTCGTTTTGTATGGAGTCGTTACCTATGCTGTTTTTTAACAGAATAACATTAGAAAGGGTTACAACTGCGTGAAAGTCATTGAAGTGTCTACTTCTTCTTTTACTAATTCTCGAATTTTTCTATCTTACTGTTTTTAAAGTGTTGATTTCATGATTGTTCTTTAAATTTGGTGCATGGATTGGTTTTTGATTTGGGAAAAATAAAAAGCAATTGACAGAACTATTTCCTACGTTAACCTTTAATAGAAATAATTATTTCCTTTAGTTATTAATTGAAAGATTTTCAAACAATATCATGTTCAATCATAAAAAGTGTTCTTAAAAATGTCCATACATTTTTATATGGGTAAGAAGGTATTATTTTACCTTAAAACTAAAACTTTAAAAACACGATTATTGGTACTATAAAATTACAAATAAATACATGGTATGGTCGTATAAACGACGGATTTATTTTGTCTAAAGACGTTGGTCAAACGAAAGTACTTGTATTGTATTACATATGATTGTATAATATCATTGGTAACAGCATAATCTAAATCTATACCTACTGCACGCCACTGGCAAAGGTATATGGTGGCACCGGTCAATATGATGTAATCTGTCTATCGGTAATAGAGAGATTCGGGTTAAAGACTTAGTTGTGATTATATTTTCGATAGACAGATTTTTCAGTGATTTATCTCATTTATTTTATGATGGTTTTTTTATAAGTGCAAATACCTCTCTGAGGAAGTAGCACACTGGCGTACAAGAGTTCCAGCTATACGGGCTGGTCGTTCCAGGTTTTCCAGGTAACAATATAATCAAATTTGTCGCCGGTGCCTAGGGAACGCACCGCCGTCGCAGGACTGAAACAACTTAGCAAAATTGAATTAATAATTTTAAACGAAAATTCTCTGAAAAGCAATTTAAATACTAACATTTAACTTTACCTGGCTCGCAGACCAGATGACCGTCGAGCGATCTCAATGCGAAATATACGCCAACGCTTTAATTAATATAAATTCGCGTCAAATTAAAATAATACTTAGCTAGTTTTGCTCGTCAGCCGTCGTGCCGTTATTTTGAATTACTTAGCCGAGCCGAAAATTAATCATATTAAATAATCTGCATTTTTACAATTTTAAATCATTAAAACTTAATGTATTACAATGAAAAGAAAGTTCGATATGTATGTATAGTATACATTAGTTTCAGCAAAATGCCGCAATTAATAAAACCGCTTAAGTAGAAGAAATGTTGATACGGGGCTGGTGAAATGTAAAATCAAATATATATTACTGTTCAAGAAAATATTTGGTTGATATAAGTTTTTTTGATATTATTATTTTTATTACTAATGACCAATGACATACCTATTATGTTTTTAAACCGGCTGTTGCCGAACTGTTGCCGGCGCACGTTGTTGGCACATGGTCTGGCGTCGGTAGCGGGTGCGTTTTTGCGGCCTAGTTTTACGCCTAGGTATCTGCAGAGTACGATCAGGCATCGTCGGCGGTGTTGATGATTGTGGAGGCGAAAGACTTCCATAAAGTATTTTATTGTATAAAGGGATACTTTCTATTAATTTTTAATTCAGTTTCGCTTTAGTGATTGAACGGTATAGAGCACTTGGATATTTTTAATGGTAGTAGATAGGCTGCATTTATATCATTTTTTTCTTTTTGTGTTCGTTTTGGCAATGACATAACTGTGGCAATTAAAATAATTTGTGTTGTGTGCAACAGTGATGCAAGTCCGATTTATTCTGGGGTTCCAACAACAATGGAACCACGAGTCGGGCGACTGTTGAAAACTAGTGAAGATACATCACAGGCCACACAATTAATGGTTACCCTCTGCATATTCTCCCGACTTTGTGTCCTCTGACTTTCATCAGTTCCGGTCGTAATATTTTTTTATAAATGATCAAGTTTATTGTATTACAGTGCATATTATTTATACATCTATTTTTTCACTATCTTTTTAATTGAAATGTTTCTAAAAAACGTTTGTATAAAATTTTGGAGTTGTAGCGCCAGGTACTAATAAGATAACGCGCAAATGAAATCTAACGATATTGAATAGTTTCAATTAATTGGTTAATATTGTTTACCCCCGATAGATGGTTCCAGTATTTCATTTAATTTGTTTTAATTATCATGAAACTATGTTATGAAAATCGAACAGAACAAATATAATAGTTATAGTACAGTTATTCAGTAAACCTCAATAATTGACTAAAATCATAATATTTTCGCATGCCATTTTTAATACAAATAGGTGTGGTGCATTCGTTGTACAATTAATTATTTATGAAAAATAATGTTGGGAATAAATAGTTTTTATAATCTTAATTTATTTAAAAAATCACGGAACATACAAGAGAAAATATTTAATTTGATATAATTAATTATATGATATCAAATTCTCGATAATTGCAAACTTTTACTTTCAATATTAATGTTCGAATTCTTTGTGACAGATTCAATATCTGCTTCTATGTAAATGATCGATGTTGCCATTATGATATTTTAATTTTATTATAACACACTATTTTGCTCTTTTTAACAGACAGCGATGCCAAATGAACAGCGCTTTGTTTGTTTGTTTTATGTTGTTATGTGACGCGGAACGACGGGCAGACGAGTGGATGGACATAAATAAATTATACGTGTAGGATAATTTATTTACAGTAATGATGTACTTAAGAGCTTCAGACTTCAGAGTGTGCGAGCAGCGAGCAGCATATGTAGGTCAGCGGGAATCCCCGTCGAGGATCCCGCAGCCAGACTCTAACATCCGACTGATTTATATTAACTGCCTCGCACCTCACCGGCAGCCTCCATTACCGTCACGTGATCGCTTGCAGCGCCGCCATTTTTCAAGCGGGACATAAAAGAACCCTTCTAAGGGGGTTGCGGAAGGGAGACGGCAAACGAAACTTGGAATCTAATCGAACGCAAACATTAATTAATTATTCAAGTGTTGGTCTTGCATTGGGTTGCGACCACTCTACATCGGCTCATATTACCTGCTAGCGGAGTGACGTACGAGGATATTTGTTTTTTTTTTTCTATGAAAAATTATTTATTTATTTATTTAGTATGGGCTTTTACAAAATTAATTATTTAAAAAAAGATGTGCAGCTAAACAAGTAGCAGGGAATATATATAAAACATAAATTGATTTAAAAAATGAAAGAAAAACAAAACAATAAAAATTTAGGTTTAACACAGAATGTCTGAGTATCAAAATCAATTACACCTTTGACTCAGAACAGCATCAAAAACATTGAACATTGGAATATATCTACAAGACCAAAATCGTTCCCAAGCCTGTGAAGTCTTCGTGTGGGAGCATTCCTATAAAAATGAGTATATGATGCATTTACATGGAACAGCGCCGACGACCTGGTACTCCGCGCGAGAACGTGGTATACACTCAATTCAGTTAATTTAAGATTGATATACAGTTACTGTGTACTTATATCGTATTTACTCAATTTTCAGTAATCGCAATCAAACGTCAAAAACACGTGTATTTTTCGTACCTTTTTAGACTAATCTCCATAAACCTCGATAACAAACCAGATGCGTAGTAAATTTTTTTCCAATTCTCTATCTAGTGGGGATTCTGTGTCGAGACAACCCGGGAATAAATTCCCAGAAAATTCATGTATTTTTTTGCTGTCTCGAGTCCCGGGATAAATAAAAATATAAAATAATCCGAGACACGAGACTTAATTTTTCTTGATATTATTCATTTTCACAAGTTGAACTAATCCTACTGTCTATTGACATATATAGGTAGAGAAAAATGGAAAGTTTCGGTAGTATATATAGCCAGCCATAAAGATTTTCATTAAGGAGAAATTAGTTTATATATATTTACTACCAAAAAAAATTTTTTAAGCACTTAATTTAAATAGTTTTGTCGGTTTGTTCAAATAAGGGATATTATGTTTCATTGTAAAGTGTAATCTTTTATATTTAGGATAAAGTCACGCCATTTTTTGAAACAAAATTTGTAAGGGATGAAATTATTTGAAAACTTTGATCAAGGATTTCAATTGACTTGACAAATACATACGTTGTATTTTCGATATGTTTCTTAATTATATGTTTTATGTTTGTATGCTTTTAATTTTACTTTATTTTATATAATATATACGTAAGCTTAATTTCATTTTAAAAAGCTATTATCATTATTAATATCAAATTAGTATTAACATGTGTTTTTTTTACAAATATAATATCCTTATTAGCTACTGTATATCTGAATATTTATTAAAATGTTATTTATTTTTAATTAAATAAAACTCATGATCACGATTCCCGGGAATGTCCGAGACAAATTTCGGGAAAATTTTGACTCTCGAGTCCTGGGAATTAAAAAAAACCGGGAATACAGAATGCCTACCTACTGGTGATTGTAAACTGTTATGTGACTGAGATTGTGACGATAATTGGTAACACTGAGATTTAACGATGATTAGTAACTAAAATATAATTGTTGGCATATGTGAAAATATTTATTTTTAATTCTACTCATTTTATTTACTTGATACGCGTTTTGACTTTCGAGGGCATTGTCAATTAATAATTTTAACTCAACAATTTGTATTTATAATGGGTAATATATGGAAATCATCAGAATTCCAATTAATAATGTTGTCCCTTTTCAACACATGTAAATAAATTGTATAGCTGTCCCCCATTATAGTTATAAATACAAATTGTTGAGTTAAAATTGTTAGATTGATAATGCCCTTGCAAGGCGAAACGCGTCTCAAGTAAATTAAACGAGCAGAGCCAAAAAACAAGCGTTTTATTTTCACATACGTGATTATGGAGTTCAACAAACTTACCTCGGAAACAGTAAATATACAGTTGTTGGGGTGGCGTCGACATTTAAAAAAAAATTCGTTATATCATTTTTTGATACGTCATCAGAAGTAATTAATTATGTACAAAATATTCATGAAAGTTGTAAATTTTTTCTATATAGTTTTCATCAGCGATTTCGGGCCCTCCTGGGGTCCGGGCCCCCTTGCGGTTGCCCAGACTGCTCGGGTGGTAGCTAAGCCACTGTTCAAACGTGGTCACTGTTTTCTTTATATACTAGTTACATCTGCGATAATATAATAACAAAGATTTAACAATAATTTATTCATATACATAAGTATTAGTACACACGTAAAATTATTATTTTAACCAACGTTATTGTTGTGTATCCCCAAATAGTAATAATCTTGAATTACGAGGGTGGCTTTCCCAAATAACACCCCGACCTTGGTCAAACGTACTGCATTGATTTATCTGAAGTTATCGGTCACGTTAGCTGTCGCCAGACGGTTTTTTTTTTTTTACATTTTGGAACGTTCTTAATCGTTCAAGATAAGCAGTTTAAATTTTTGCTACAATGTTTGATAACTTAAGTTGCATTGTTTTAAATGAAACGATTAGAATATGTATCGATACATTTAACAGGTTGGTGTTCGTTTAATTTTCTCTCAGATCACTAATAGTCCATGGTGATCTCATCATCATCATCATCATTAAGCATCTACCTTCTTATGTTTTAACTCTCTTAGAATCCATGTTCAGGACCGCAGAGAAAGATTGGAAAGGTCAGGGTTCTGACTTGTCTTATTTTTGTATTCCTGATTGTCATACCTTTATAGGCTTAGTGGACCATGACATGTGCTATATGATATATGTATATGCCTGTTATTATGAAAGTTGTCTATGCCAAGAAATTGAAAAAAATGAATAAATTATTTTGTGTCACATTGTTTTAAATTAATAAAATATGATGCAAATTGTAACAATTGTGAAAAATTTTAAGCGTTTCCACCAAAGGGACAAAACACCGAACACAAACAAAAATTATTTTTCTCAACAAAGAAAGACGTGTTTTGTAAAAAATGAACAGTTCTGAAAACAAGTCTATCCGAGGATAGTGTTTTTAGTAAACAAAACACTTTCCCATCTCGAGTCGGTACATTAAACGAAAACAAGTTTGTTCCGTCTATTTGGTTGAAACACGCGAATGTAGGTAATTTTGTTATCTACGACATTTGTACTCCACTCTTTATCTGTGAATGTGATTTTTATCAAGAGTTTGTCCTGGTAATTTGTATTTTTCTTGGAGATTTTTGGCCGTACAAGATCAGTTAATAATTCAAAATCGGTACATGACAAATCTGGTAAAATTGTGGAAGGAAGATCTCAATTCCCCATTTAATACATCCTCATATTATAAAGTATTTTTTATCCGACCATTTATTAAAAACTAAGCACAGCTAATTATAAAAAAAATTCATTGTCGGTGAAGGACATCATTGCAAAAGAGACAAACACTAGCAACAAAATTTTTGGAATAGTCTCCCAGAACTGTTTTTGAAGACAACAAAACAAATTTGTTTTGTTTTTTGAAAACAAAACTATTTCTTTAAACAGTCTGTTTGGTGGAAACCCAAATTTATATTCGGTGTATTGTTACGGCGTCCAACGGTATTATGCTAGTGTTTATTTTGATAATAGAGTAAGTCATTTCAAGCTTGAATTTTTTTTATTTCCTTATAAACTACATGTAACATTTATATGTCGAAATAAATTATAAATCTAGTAGACTAAATAAATTTTGAAACGTTGTGTTGTTGTGTAATTAACGCAAACCTTTAAATATTTCGAAACGAAAGAAACATGACTTAGACCATTTTCATAATAATGGGCACACCACACATATATATATTTGATTTGTTAATGTAAATGTATTTACGTCATATTTGAAAAAGACTCGTACCAGGGATGTTTTAATTAACACTCATTGATAAAACCGACCACTCGGGTACCGAGAGGAAACACTTAATAACAATAGACCTAACTCTTTCTGTGCTTGACACGCGATGCTCCTTTGATACCGTTTATATTTTGTTTAGAAAGTAAAAAGTATGGTAAAACCAACATTAATTGTTTTCCGATCAATTTATGTGCATTACGTTTAAGGTGCATCTTTGAAAGAAAAATGATATGTTTTACACGAAGTTATTCAAGAATAATCTATCGAAATAAATAATATACATGTTTCTGAATGACGTAGTGGTAAGATAATTTCATAGTGATTTAGTGATTGAAAATAGTTAGTTATAAAATGAGTTTCTAGAAACTTCCTGAAATTTTTAGAAGTTTTAGAAGATCGTGCATCGCCAGGTGTATTAGCTAGTAATATATATATATAAACAATTTACTAAAATGAGATATCACTTATTGTCAGTTTATATATAATATTTTAAAAATTGCATCTCTTTATTTTTATTCAGGCGAGAGATGTAAATGATTATTTGATTTTTTTTTAAAAAAGATATTGTAATATATTATACACATATCACGAAAGGTTAATAAAACGACAGAATAAAAATAATTTTGTGCCAAGATAAATCGTAAATCCTTGTTTATTGCCCTGAAGGGGGTGACTGCTTAGAAACATTGGACCAACGCTACAGACGGGATCCCTCAGCATATGAAGGCTTTAGAGATATGCCCAGGTGCTGGCGCTATTTGAATTGCACTGCATCGGGGATTAAGGAAAATGGCTGCCGTCTGGCTTCTTGTTTTGTTCCAACAACTCGTAAAATAAGGAAAACTTCATGACCTTAGCTTCCGAAGGGTTACAGAGCATGGCCTTCAACGTAGTTTAGAAGGTATTCTCTCGACATTGAATTGACGTTTCCAGAATATGTTGACCCAATTTTTTTTATGTTGTCAATTTTAATTAAAATTAATAAGTATTTTTAATGTAAAACTTCTTTAGCTACGGTATAATCTTCTTCTTTTTTTAAATAGGCAATCCACCCTTCAAGAGTGATTTGTGCCATTTATCAAGTTAAAACACCATTTTATAGAAAAAAGTACTAAAAAGGACGACGTCGTCTCTTTCGCATGCCCAGGTCACAGGCCCGAATAATTTATCGCCCTCACGGTGAGCGAGATTGCATTTGTAGTCGCAATATTTACATGTTATATAATAATTTTTGATTTCATGAATGTTCCGATATACTCGTATATAGCGTGTTCTCAAACATGTTAGTTGAAAGTAGAACTCGCTATTGTTTTCTAGTACTCATTACATTTAATATTAATGTTTGCTTGCTGTGTTCGTTTATATCATTAATATAAAATTATGCCAAAACAAATGCAGAGACTAAAGGATCAATGCGAGAGAACTACCATCTAAGGTAAAAGTAATAAAAAAATTGTTTAGTTCAATGCGTTGTAGAAATTGGACAAACAGTTCTCATGATCACTTAACTAACAAACTTCTATAATAATCCAATTCATTTATAAAACCCTTTAATTTCATTCTTAATAATAAAGAAATATTTTAAATATATTAATTAGAAAGATATACGTATAAAATCATTTATTATTTATATCATTATGTAGTATTTGAGATTCCGTAAAAATAAGTTAGATGGCTCTTTCAAATAAAGGAACGATTAAATGTATTAATATCAAAAAGGTAACATATAGGTTCGAAAATTTGTCGCTATAAATATCGTCGCTGTAGCATAGTTGGATAATGTACCTTCCCCGGTTTAGAAAGAGATTCAGGTTCGAATCCCGGAGGCGCAACAGCAATATTTTTAGATAAAATTGTTTTTATATGTATATCTTTATATGTATATGTTCTGAATAATTACAATTTCACAATAAGAATGTGTTCTCCTAATAAAGAAATATTATTGTTCTTCAATACTTTGTTAGCGTGTATGTACTTTACCGAAGTAATAATAACATTTTTATATTTTGTATATTTTATATTCTAGATTCTTGTAAGTTTTACCTCAATAGTGCGTAAGCGTTTCATACTCAGATTTTTAATTTGTAATATGGTTCAGGGAGTTAGACGCGCTTAATTACCTAATAGTAATTATATGAGTAGTATAACTATTTTCTAAGCAAGTGAATAAATGCTTACAGTCCAAACTTGTTCCATGACTGAGGATCTCCTCCCAACTCCTGCCCAGTTGACTAAACTTCACTTTTCTCGCTATCCCGCAGATTTGTCACCAGAGAATGACTCTTACAGTTTTGTGATCATCTATTTGATAAAGCGCTACAATTTATTTGTATCCATGTATGTAAACACTTTTCTTAATTATATTTACAAAATCAGAAAAGTGTAAATAGTGTGTTGTAAATACGGTAATAATAGTAGGCGAAGGCCATATGTACTTAATAAAAAAAATATTTTACCTTATTGAGTATTTGCACAATTTAAAAAATTCTAAACATCAAACGCTAAACATGACGCCTCCAAAATATAATTCTTAATTTCTTCATAGTTCAGATGTCTACCTTCATCGTTTTGATATTGTTGATGAGTTATGTTTTATTTGTAAATCAAACAAACAATTGATAGCAATCATAGTTCTTCTTCTTTTAAACAGGCAATCCACCTTTCAAGAGTGATTTGTGCCATTAAACAAGTTTGAACATTATTTCATAGAAAGCAGTACAACAATAATATAGAATAGGGAATATTGCGTTACAAGTTAATACCATTGACATTATATAGCTTAAATGTGGCGAGTTAAGGGAAAGAAGATGACACAAGTTAACCGGGAGTTGAAAGTTACCATTGACAAGATTATTGTAAAAAAAAACCTGTGATCCGCAATGGACAGGCAAAAAAGACACGGTCAAGGATAATATACAATCATAGTTAATATACAAAAAAAAACAATTCAACATCTATTATATTATCAACAACTCTCGTAATATGCTCGCAAACGGAGTTTTTTTTCTTAAAATACACTGTTACAAATACAAGTAAATAATAAAATTCGATGAGCATACATCAATCGGCTTTTTAATGTGGAAAATATAATTAATATTGACTAATAACATAATAACACCGCGTCACTTGTACAAAGTAACTATTTTACCGACTAAATTATTGTTTATCGTACAATGAACAGTAGAGGCCTATCGGTTAACATTCCCAAGAAAAGATTGGATCATTTTGCTAGGTTTAAACAGGGTTTGATCAAGGTTTTATTTAACTGACCAACGACGCTTAAGAAATAGACTTCAGACCCAACATCAATGAGTGAGCAGCCTGTACAAGCGCGCGCGCGTGCGTATGTGTATATGTGTGTTAAATTAAATTGTACCGTATTATATAAACTCGTCATTATACAAAAAAAAATTGTAAAAAAATTGTACAAGTACATAACTGAGACAATATTGGTATTTTTTAAAATCAATGAGAAAATATCAATTTGTTTACAGGAATGTCCATTAAAGTTACGAAAGAACTTTGAAAGTAGTTGCTCGTAAACCGTTTCTTCGTAAAGATATCGAAAACCATTTAAATAAAACCGTACTGTTGGCTCAGCGCATCGATAAAGCTTTAGCCAGTAGCCTGGGTATCATGGTGTGTATAAAATGACAATGGATTATCGCCGCGAACTAAATGCAACACACAAACAATTATAATTAACCCGACAATGTTTTAACAAATTGACAGACACGACTTTAGTCCGTGCGCCGCGCCGCACCACCATTTTGCCGCTAATTAGTGACGAATGGCGGACAATGGATCCAACATGGAGTCGCTCCTGGACACAATGGCATCCGTAATGCTTTTGTCGCTCTTTGTGCGCGCTCAAGGTGTGGGTCACGAGGCATTCAGACCAAACTTATTTATTTACGAATGGGAAATTATCCCGTCACTGCGCGCCGCGGCGTGCCATGTTTCGACTATTGACGAATCTGACATTTCACATGAAGTGAGCTGTTATTCGTACATTCGGAGCAGATTGACTTATCGATGACTGATGTACACCGATCTTTATCTCGTGCACCTATTTAATTCAATTAATTAAGGGATTTTAACAGTATAAATAATCATGACACACTAAAATAATATTGTTGTAACAGAACTCATTTTTCTACCGAGCCTCCCTTTATTTCAATTCACACTTAAATGAACTATACATTTTCAATATTCCAGTTATCTCAATAAAATCTAAATTCAATACATTCACCTTAATGGCCTTCATTTTATTTTTATTACACAGATTTTATTACTTATCCCATTTTTATATACCTTTCCCTTCATCCTCCCGTTTCCCTAGAATATTTACTTCTTTATAACTTTTTTCTGCATTAAAAGAGAAAGTACATTATAGTTCTAACAGGCCATCTATATATTTAATAAGTCCTTTTTAAATTATCTTCACTGTTTAAAGTATATTGTAATTTCAGAAAAAAAACATGTGACTGTTTAAATAATTGTTTCACTTGCATTATGATTTTTATTTTTATAGATAAACTATGTTTTCCTAATAAAAAAAATAATATTATATGCAGCATATGAAATTAATTATGAAAATCAAGCACAGTATTAATGAAGTACACGATGTCGCGTAATAGAGAAGAGCAAAAAGATGTGTTTGTAGACTGAATGATTGGCTAAAATTTAAAAAAATGTATATTTTATGGTATTTACACGAACGGTGAATGAATGAATTTTGTGCATAAGATGTTCTACTTCTAATAATGTAGAAATTCATTAGTTCTAATTGACCGGAACAGTTGATATGTCCTTGCAGTAATTTAAAGAGAAATATTTGACCAGCACGTGTTCTTCAATACTGCAGGCTTTTTATATTGTGGAAGTTTGCTGCGTCTAGGTAGGGGTTAAATAATCAATTAGATCTAACATTTAAGATGTCGACGAAGCTCGCAATATGTGTAATCAACTGCGGGTACCAGACTTGAGATGCGCACTCTAAATGATTGCGAACAATGTTATGTAGAAATAGAGATTTTTGAAATGTTTGCAGTTTCGAAGAATGAATCCTAATTGGTCAACAACAGGCATATTAACATTTCAATTGATATGACCTAAAAGTCAATGGCGTAACTAAAAAATTTGAGCTTTAATGCAGATTGGAAAAAAGGTATTGCAAGGGTAATAAATAAATAAGATATAATATTAGTAGTACACGATTGGTAATCAATCTTCTATACCTTTCATGAAAGAAAATAAATGTGTGTTAGGTATTTATATTCACTCGTAACTAAAAAAATCTGTTCTTCGCTTTACGGTGCTGGTCTGATATATCGATAATGTATTCACGCGTTCTTCTAATATATGTAAGAAATGATTTGATACATTTTTTGTTACGCTAGATTAAAATTAAAAATATTTTAATCCACGTTAATGTTGGGAAAAGTATCTAACGTGGGTCTCAATGCACGGCGGAGTTACGCTACTGCAGAAAGTTTTAAAGAAAAGAGAATCCAATTTCAAAAAATAATATAATTTGTTTACAATTAAAATAGTTTGCTTTACGCAAATTTTTTACGTTTTCTGTGGGCTACCTTGAAAGTATGACAGACCTTCTCCAATCTTCATAGTCTGCTGTATGCAAGGCCGCATAGTGCCATAGAAATCCTATCATTTAATTTAATTTTTGGTGTATTACCTTCTCGCCCAACGTTGCCAGTTTCTTCAAACTGTCGATTACTTCTTCATTGATTTTTTTTTATTTTTCATAACTCAGTCTATTGACGGAAGTTTCTCTTTATAGATACACATTTTAGTTTTGATTATATATCATCATATTCAAAAAAGGAACATTTAAGCTTAGCGCAATTCAACAATCCCACCAATGAGTCGATAAAACAGATTCCGTTCGTAGATAAATATTATTTATACTTACGAACATTTATTATGAATTGCGTGACTATGTTGATGAAAAAATCACTCAATTTTAATGTGACATAAGCGACAGAAATCTGAGTGTGACAAATTGGTAAATTCAGTAATTCCAAGAGTCACTTTTCTTTATATATTTTATACGATGTAATATTCTAGTGTTCTTCTACAGGGTGGCCCAAAACAAGTGAGAACATCTCGTAACACATGAGTTATTTCAAAACATAATATAATTAATTTTTATTCTTAATGTAATTTTTTTGCACAATATTTAAGTAATCAGAAATCATTAAAACACCCCATATTGCATAATCTACTGGGCTTAAATCTGGGGTGTTTAGTGGCTACGTGCCTGGCTCGATAAAATCAACATTTTTGCGACGAAGAAAGTGTGAGATGGAGCTCCGTCCTGCTGTAATGTCTAGCTATACTTTAGGCTTTGTTTTGAAACTCTTTGATCATTTTCCTAGCACCCCAACGTTTTTCAATTCGCAAATTTTTGATCAGAATACGGTATTCTGCAGTGATTTTTGACATTCTGGGTAAAAATTTGAAAAAACCAAATATAAACAATGGGAAAATTAATAATCAAAGATGGCGACCGAAAATTGTCGAAATAAAACGTAATATAGGTAAATAGGTAAGTAAGTAAATTAGTAAACTATTGAAGCTATTGTTGATATAGTTAAACTAATTTTGATGTAATTATATCACATTTTACGAAATGTTTTCACTTTTATTGGGCCACCCTGTATATCTCACGCGTAATTTTGAAAGGAAACTGATACGCTACATTGCAGTGAAATGTGAATATACTTTGGAACGTACAAATTAGGTTGATATGTGACCATTTGTTCTGAAGGCATATTTTTTAAATAGAAAATTGAAAAGTCTATTGATCAATGAAAACATTGTAATGTTGCTGTACTGTAGATAAGTAATTTTTTCGTTAATGTTCTAGAACGCATTTTAATCTCTAGTTATCTAACTGTATGATCTGAACCAAATTTTCCACAGTTACTCTTTAGGACCCTGCGTAAAACGCAGGTACCCTCCCTTCACACCTTGGCCCCCTCATATTCTCACCATGTTTTAAATGTGTAATATATATTTGGAGATGGACAATTGTTGAACAGATGCCATCCGGGAATCAGGAGACCGAAGCCCGTCCAAAAGTCTGCTGGACTGAAATCGTTACACTTTTCGGAAATACGTGACAATGGACAGAGAAAAGTGGGAGGTCTTCATCCAGTAATGAATAGAAAACAGCTGATGATGATATTGAATGCTGTCAGTTCCACTAACCCAACACCACTGACATCTCATCTTTCCACTACCTGAACCTAATTTTGCATGCATCGTTACTTTTTATGCTATTTTAAATGATAACTACATCTGAATCGCGGGCAACGCCGGGATCGTTAGTAAAAATATAAAACACACACTCAGCAGCCGTATCCCCATTCGTGGCTTCGCTCAGATCTCGAGGTTACAATGTATCCATCGGTTTATCACAGACGATTATCGGCTGCTTTGGTGATTACACATTAGCCCGAGGGTTCAGGTTCGAGCTCCGGTGAGCAGCTCGTCTTGCTCAGGTCAGGGACCGCACATTGTTTGGTTTGGTTCTTGTAATGTGCCATAATCATTATTGTCGTGCTAGACAACGCTCGGGCCGCGTTTGTCAACGTATTACAATTTTGTCTTTTTGTCAACGTATTACATACGTGCATTTTGTAACGGGTGCGGCAAGTGTCGTGCTGCAATTTTGGTTTTAAAAATGATTTTTTTAATTATGTTTTTATTAAGGTTCAACATTTATTATTATCATGTCCTGAAAATAATGTCGGATAAATGCGCTCCACTCACAGTTTGCACACATGAAATTTACAATACTTTCTACAATTTTCATAATTATGTTCAGCGTTTCTGGCGATTTACCTTTGATTTCATTATGAACATTGTCCTTATGGTTAGAAAGTTTTCGTCACAATGCGCGTTGAGTTGCAATTTGCAATACCTTTTATTTTCACTAAACTTTTTCACTAAAACAATGCCAGCATGTTCTCTTGGTGTATATTTGTCCATAATAAAATACGCGTCTTTTCTACACAGCCCTCAAACCAAAAGACGTAAATAAGACATTACAAAATACAAAATGGCGATAAAACTAAATGGTAACGTGACACTTGTCGTACCGTGTACATGGCGTACGGTACATAACATAACACGTCGAATGAGTTAGACAACCTTGCTCTTTTAATAACGATGACAAACTATTTATTATTACCAAACTCTCGAAAAAATATCACTCCTCTCTTCTCTTCCTCTTTTCTACCACTCATTTGTCCAACCGCTCTCCACCCCTCCGCCGCTCCTCCCCTCCGCCCCTCCGCCCCATCCGCCCCTCCGCCCCTCCGCCCCTCCGCCCCTCCGCCCCTCCGCCCCTCCGCCCCTCCGCCCCTCCGCCCCTCCGCCCCTCCGCCCCTCCGCCCCTCCGCCCCTCCGCCCCTCCGCCCCTCCGCCCCTCCGCCCCTCCGCCCCTCCGCCCCTCCGCCCCTCCGCCCCTCCGCCCCTCCGCCCCTCCGCCCCTCCGCCCCTCCGCCCCTCCGCCCCTCCGCCCCTCCGCCCCTCCGCCCCTCCGCCCCTCCGCCCTTCCGCCCCTCCGCCATACGCCCATACGTCTCTCCACCATCTTCTCGTGGTTAAATTAACTCTGAATCAATTTAAATAAAATAAGCATTAAAATGTAAAGAGAACGGACAAAATCTAGAAGAAATCGTTGTCTAACATAAATAACATACTTATATGCATTCTAGAACATACGCACATCTAGATCAACATGTTTATTTTTATCTCTTAAATTTAATGTATTATTGTACAATAAGTATCAGAACTGGTTCAGTAAAATAATTTGTTTTATTTAACTCCATGAAACAGTAGAATATCCTGTTCTACTCACCCCATCTTAAGCTAAATAGGAACACAGCTCATTTATGGTATTTTCTCTGTAATTCATGATCCTATCAAATAGAGGAACCGTTAAGTAAATACAAATTGGTTATATAAAAATGTTTTTTAGATGTGTCGAATTATAGAAATGGAAACATTGAAACCTGTCTCAATTCGCTCCAGATTACGGTACTGATCTTTTAGTTGGACTCGTTAATTGTTTAAATAAAATTGTGAAAAAAATAAGCAAATACGGAATACGCGCCTCATTTGATCAATATTCTTTTTTCAAAATAAGTTAAACGCTTGTGCTACGAAAATAAGACTATATTGCCGGTCTTCCGGAACCATTAGACCAATAAACTATAATTGTTATGATTGTTGAACTTGCTCAGTGATTCTGCGCCCCCGGGATCCAGGCCAAATGTTAAATGACGGGCGTAATTCTTAATTTAAAACGAATAATAATTTAAACTTTTAAATGAGTTGGACATGTAAATAATATATATGTAGATTTAATTCTTCATCGTCTTTTATTGAAGGTTGGATATCAAAGTTGCAGTATGGTGATTTATCCCGCGCGAGATGTGTAACAAGCAACACTGGGATTTTTGTCATTTTTTGAGGATGATTGAGGCCTCGTACTATGAAAGATCGCAGAAAGCAGCAGGCTGCGGAGATCAGAGAATAGAGAGAAACATTTATTTTTCTTTAGTTTATCGTATTTTGTAATAGAAACAAACGAGGCACCAACTTGTTAGCGAGCTCAACTTTATTTAATTGAGCGGAATGGACGCCATTCGTCGGCGCTCGGAATCGCTTTAATGTCTGTTGTCGCGTCTGTCAATCCACCCGTTACAACGGTGACGTCATTTTTGCACAATAGAGACATTTTTTACCATCAATTATTGAGGTCCGCAGTCGCCATAGAGCTATTCTGATTTTTCTTTTTCGGCAGACATATTTTTATTTTTGACTACAACAAATTTTTTGTCATCGAAATAAAGTGATTTTCTCAGCGGCGTGAGCAATGCTGAGGCCCATGTTAGATAGCGACCGAAAAGATATAGATACTTTTCCCAGCGGTAATGTGGACTATTCATTTTTAAAACTCACGCAAGTAATGGAATAATTCAATTTTTTTAAATATCATCACTTATGTATTTATGTATAGATGTATTTAGTAATACCACGCTAATATGCCGGGTTAGGAACCAGATAATAAACGCAAAGCTAAGACTTACTAATTACGAGTGCATACACACTTTAGTTTTTATTTTTTTCATATATACGTGAATATGATAAGATACGTACTAATTTTGTTCTTTTTATTTAAATAATAAAATCGCGCAGTACTTAATATTATTATATTAAATAAAATAACAATCACTTTGTATGAAACCACGAAATTTATTATACATCAACCGGTTTCGTTTATCTCAAGCTTCATCAGGACGTATTTAAAACTGATCATAAATACAAAAAGAGTGCACTTATATATATACATATACATAAAGAGGGAGATAGAATATAAAACTACACGTGAAAAAGAGTGACAGAATACATATATAGTTAAATAGAACATGAAGGGAGACAGAATGTAAAATTATATGCGAAAGAGAGAGATTACAGTTTTAAATACATCTTGATGAAGCTTGAGATAAGCGAAACCGATTGACGTATAATAAATTTCGTGGTTTCATACAAAGTGATTGTTATTTTATTTAATATTATATGTCAAACCACATAATACAATACATATATAATACAATACACATATAAGGTCATTTATATAGGCTTTTTTAAATTTAGTCTCTTTTAGTTACGCCACTGGATTTTATTATCGTTATTTGAATTGAGAAGAAATTTTTTAATTTTTTATTGAGTTACCAATGAGGAAATTTTTTTTTTTGACTGACCTCATTGACAGCAGGTACTATATCTATCTCTTGATATCGCTGTTTTGAGGGTTAGGCACGCGTGAGCCTCTTTTCATTTTCATATTTATTATTTTTACATTAATATTTATTTAATTTGTTGCAAGTGCATATATATAGCAACGCTTGAAAAGGTCGATGTTTATATGTTATGTAGAGATACAAATTAGGAACGTGATAAGAAAAATTCTCACATAAATTTCGCCAACCGATAGATCTGATACGACGCGAACTTCTTAGTAATATATTCAGGCCTATTCTCAAAATTGCAATATTGAAATGAAGGTGATTGTTACACCAACCCTCAAAAATAGACAGATAGTTTTGACAGATTATGGTACGTTTATCTCCCTCACTCCCTCACTCTCTCTCCCTCTCTCTCATTCAAATATAACACTATTTTTGAGGGTTGGTGTAACAATCACCTTCATTTCAATATTGCAATTTTGAGAATAGGCCTGATTGTCAGCCTACCCCCGGGCAAATATAATAATGTATGTACTAAAATGCGCTAATGTAAAATAAATATAAAATACTATTGAAAGGCCGATGACATCAGAATTGGTTCTTACGCATAACAGATTTCTTCCATATTCCTATGTCTTAATTAACTCAAGCGTTCTTCTTTCCATAGTAACTATTAGAATAATTATAAATCGTGTATAATTTGACAAATAAGTATTGTAGACGCCGGTTATTGTGATCGCGAGAATGATATGTCTATTTTGATCATAATATCAGATTATTGTAATATCCGAAAATTACGATTAACACATCGCACACCTAGAACAAAACTAAGACAACTCAATGAAATTTAATAACATTTTATGTCATAAATATGACAGTCTCCGAGTACAATAAAAACTCAAAATTCTTGTATTTTTGAGTTGTCTTAGTTTTGATCTAGATGTGCGATATGTGTAGTATAGTATGAATACTTTCAACACCTTTTTCATACATAAAATTAACTAAATAACAAAATCATTTTATAATCGTTTCATTTAAAATAGTCACAAATTTTAATTTGTTTACTGGAGTCCGTAAATCGTCCATTAATTTGATTTTCAGTAAATATTCCGAGTTATTAAACATTAACGCATAGATTTAAACTGCTCTTTTTATTTAATCGTGCCAAATTGTAAATAAATAAACTGAAACTGTGTGGCGACAGTTTGCGTGACCGATGACTCCGGATAAAACAATTTAACGCGTGTGATAAAGGTCAGTACCATATATAAACGTAAATATTAATCATTTTAAAGGGACGTCTGAATTTCGAGATTTATGGGCATAATTACTGTCAGAGATTTTACAAGAAATAAGTTACCCAAGAATGTTAGGTGACGCTATTATTGCTTGTTATTTCACTCCGAAACTTGCATCGAAATAAGGATTGTTTATAAATTTTCTGATTCTAATAGCCGATAAAAAACGACGAAAAAACATTTTTTTTCCTTTTCGTTAATCGAAACTTTGTACATACAATAAATGTATTGGGTTATACTTTTGTCAATACTAAAATTTTAAGAGGAGCACACAGTCTAACCCATCATCAGAGAGAGAGAGAGAGGAGCAAACAGTCTATCCCATCATCAGAGAGAGAGAGGAGCAAACAGTCTATCCCATCATCAGAGAGAGAGAGGAGCAAACAGTCTATCCCATCATCAGAGAGAGAGAGGAGCAAACAGTCTATCCCATATAGTGACAAAAGTATAAATAACTCAACGAGTGTGTGTACAAAGTTTAGTTTATCGAAACAATTAAAATGGTCATGTTGCATCGCAAAATAACTGCCTGGCACATCATGATGATACATTTGTTTTTGATGTTAGATTTCGTCCACAGAAGATTGAGCACAACGTACGGCTGATTCTAATAACCATTGAACACAATAACCGGCACATACTGTACTTGTAACCATTTAAAAAATAAATGATAATTTAAGTTTATTTTTAAAGTTTTTTCATTTTCATTATGACGCAATCATGCCGCTGTGGGCTCGTGGCCCTCAGGTGAGTTACACAAAGAACAAAATTAAAAATGAAAATATCAACGGAATTTTTGCATTTGAATAAATTATCTTTGTAAATTTTTCCCGCACCAAATAACTTTGTAAGTTTTCCAATTTTCGAAAACCTTAATATAAATTACAAATCATAAGACACATAACTTCCTCGGAACTTTGCGAAATAATAAACTTTTGTAAATTTGAATTTGAAATTCCTTTAAGGCCGTAGGTATAACTATATAATTGAAGCCTTAAAATGTTCCCGGTCGCACGGCCGAGCACAACTTTAACAGCATTAGTGCCGTGTCAATAATATTATTTGGGCATGAGAAAAGTCTAATTAGAGCGACAAGATTTTAAGTCTCGGAAGAAATATAAAATTATGTAAATCAAATATAATGTCACTGGCGAGACATAAAATACTTGGAATGTGCAAAATTCTTAATAAAAATAAATCGAGTGAGTATTATGTGTGTAAACATCCTATGCTTGCGTGGGTATTGGAAATGAAGGAAGGAATGAGTGAAATTTAATTACATGTATTTTTAACATTTTACAATATAATTTGTAAGAAATTGATTACTTAGCATTGTATTTTGGTAGAAAGGTACTAAGTATGTATTATTTCTTCGATTACAGATTTAGATGGGTCTAGGTACTGAATTCATAAACAAGATCTTAAAAGACATTTTAATTTTCGACCTGTTGTGGCTTTACAAACATGTGCATTCATAAAAAGTAGTCAAAACGTAAGTCGGTCTACTGAACACCACGGTAACGAGTATAACGCATTTGTCACTTCGTCGCCCATCTTTCAAAAAGGCGTATCTCGTTATTTTGTTAAAATTGAGTTACAACTTGCCCATAATTCGTAGAAACAGGCGAGTCTGAATATTATTACAATGAAGTAATATTAATTAAATCATTTTGACGTAACTACTCTTATTCTTACAAATGACAGTTGTGCCGTAATTACCTTCGATAGCTAGTCCTGGGTTTTCTAATTCTAAGTTTTCTAAGGTTTTGTTGAATATATTCATTAAACTTATGTAAATGAAAAGACACCAACCTTTGTGAAACTGGGCTGTTACTCGCCGATTTTTTTACCGATGGTCGCTTTCCCTGCTGTCTTGAATCTTCTAAAAAACTCGACTGGTCAGCCTCCGAAACAGTAGCACAACCGATAATCCAAAAAAATATAATACATGATGTTTTTATATTCCCGCCGTAAAATATAAGACCGACTCCGAAAATGTCTCTGAACAGAAGCAGTTTCGCTTTTGTTTTTATTTTTATTTCTACATTAATGGCATGCACATATTTAAACTATAATACCAGATCTATCCATCTAAGTATAAAACGTGTATAAAACAACAGTAATAAGCCATATTTATGGAATAAATACACCTCACACTGTCTTTAAATCAAAAAATATCCGTAGAAATTGATAAGATTATTATTTTTTTACCATTTTTAACAGTGAAAAATTCTACACAATTTGTTAATACTCTTATATCGTCTGCTGTAAAATCAACAAATTCGAGGTACGCCTCTTTGAAAGATGGACGACAACTTTTCCGTCACATATTGTTCTGTGATTATTCTAGTTGTTGGGGGGAGGCAAGGAGGAGAGTATATTAAGATGTTTACAGATCAAAAAACATATTTTTTTGCACGCGGTTCCTAACAGGTTCAATGCCCACAGCCAAGGGCTCCAGGCATTTCATAACACGGTGGAACTATTTTCGACATTTTGTAAAAATTTGTTGTGCTTGTACTGGAACTTGTATAAAGCCATATTTATAGGTTGTAAGATGTGAGTTTGACTCACATCTTGATCTTACAACACGTGACACTTATTGGCGCTTGCGAACGTATAGATTAAATTAGGCTAAGTTAATATTAAGCAACTAATAATCTAACTTAATAAAGAGAAATACAAAGGAATATAATTCGTCAAATATGGTTACGCGAGAGTGCAGTGTCTCTAAAATTAAATCCTCCGTCGAATATTATGTTTACAAAATATTTTAATAAAAAGTTAAAAAATTACTTAATTTTGAAATACTACATTATACTATTTTTTTTTTTAAATTTCAATGTTCTCAATTGAATATTAGTCTTACGATTTTATTTTTATTTTTCGGGTACCGTAACTGAAGACGCCCGTGTGAAAAATAAAAATTGAAAATACAGCGATAAAATTGTTTATAACATTTTATAGTAGGTACGCGGGTAGGGGGTATAATTTGTATTTATAATGTTCTAGGAAGAAATATGAGTGAAAAACCTTATTATATATATGCAAGGGTGTTATGATACACGTTCCTGGGACATGTGTAGAGGATTTGTTGGAAGAGTCTCATCATATAAATGTAAATGTAGATATATTGATGTGCGATAGGGATCCGCCTCTTCGGTCTCACTTCAGTGTTCGATGTGTGTCGCATGGATGTGTACCTGGGTATGAGTACAATTTAGGTACACCGAATTTATTAGAGTCAAGTTACAATAGTTGAGAGTATCTACTGTGAGGATGTGCGCGGGGCTTTGTGCACGCTCAGTGCGTAACGGAAGGTATTAACATACATACCTACATACAATGCTATTTTTTAAAGCCATTACTTAATCTACCCAATCGGTGATAACGAATGAAGTATTTAGCTTAATTCTTGAACGCAACTCTTTTTTTTAATAAAAAAAACACACGCCACGTGTCATTAATGGGATAAAACAAAAATTAGTAAAATTAAAAAAAAATCTAATTTTCATTGAAGATGATGATGATGAAGTACAAAAGACGACAGAATAACGGCCATTACCCTGGCGGCGCTGAGGAGTTTGTTTTTAATAGAGATTAAGACAATATTCATTAAGGAATACTCTTATCTTTCTGACCATAGAAGTAAATCTAAAAATCTTTATTCAAAAATGTAAAACAAAATTGACCTTTTTAATATATTGAGAAAGTATTCTTGGGTAGTTTAATGTATGTAAATTATCCCTCATATTAGGCAAATTTAACTCCAGAAGAAATATATTCATAGCATTAGATATCTTGAATTTCTATATAAGATTATAACTTTTTTTCTCACACAGTATTATCTCTGAGCTCCGGAGCCGCGTGGGTTTGTATTGAATTCTTCGCTCGTCACTCTGACGAAACACCTATCCTGACCTTGAAACATAATAATTGGCACTTACATCACCATACGGCATCCGTGTGTTTGGGATTTCACGTTAAATTATTTTAAGGGTCCGGTACCTAATAAAGTATATTGTTTATTTTATCGGTATGATGGAAAACCATCGCCAGTTCATTTTAGACAGAAATATTTTATTAGCATGCAGCAGCAAGTGAAAAAAAAATACGGAATTATATTTTGCGTATCATGACGTGGATTTATTTTTAGGACTCTTTTATTTTCTATGGTCTAATAAAATTATTCGATATATATTTTATTGTTCGATACAATTTTATCCGACACATTTCTACACTGTTCAGTCTCCTAATATCGTACGGTGATAATTTTTTGATATATTTAGAGATTTTAAAATCTTTAGGGTTGTTTTTCATAATGAAGGCTTAATTGTAAATGGTTATAAGATGATCTATCGAGGAATTTTATAGATAAAATATAAATTTATAAGTTAAAAATATTATTAACCATGATTAAATTACATGATATACCAAAAACTGGAAGATGGTCCTATTAGAGGCCTCAGGTTGTATGAATGTAAATGAAGCGAGAGTATTCAAGGAATATGTGCCTAATCTAAACTAAACTTAAATAACACTTTTAATTTACAAATCATTTTTTGAAAGTTCAGTCGACGCTGTCCGCTTAATAGCGCGTCGAACTAATACGCGACAAATCTTGGACGGATAGTTTTATAGGTACGTGTACGCACAAGTGAATATACGTATATTGTATACAATACATGTCTTCGCTCGAGTCAACCGTGCATTGTTAACGTGTGCTCTGTTATATCTTCAATCGAATCTCTTTTGCCCGCAGGTCGCTAATAGCGTGAACTTTGTAGGAACGCCTCGTGTTCGCTTTGTAGTGAAAGATGTGAACTGTGCGTGGATTATTAGCAAATATTCAATCCGACGATTACTCCACGCCGCCAACTCGAGCGGCTTGCACAACGATGCTCAAGATCCAAATGCTGGAGCAGATCGTGATGAACGAAAACCAAGAAGGCGGGGAAGTTGAAGGGTGAGTGATGAGAACATTTCATTTCTAAGTTTTAAAAGCAGTATTCATATAATATGTGCCACAAGAGTCGAAGTAAACAGAGTGATAAAATGATCAAACCATTTTATTGAGCATATATTTTTATGAAACTGTTAATAATTTTCAACGTTAGTTTTATCCATTATCATTTTCCACATTATATCATCATTGAATTTACTTTGCTCACTTAATTGCTACGAAACTTTAGAATGTTAAAAAACATTTTCAAAAACTCATTTTTTGCTAAATTTTTTTAGTACTGGTGCAACATTTATCTTCATCATCATCAGCCTGTGTCTCTTCACTGATGGATACAGGCTAAGCCAGGTTTAAAATTTTGCTCAGTTGCACTCTAGGACCCTGATAAAAATATAGTCATCCCACCACACTCTTCCGGACATCTCATACTTACATCCATTCATCGTTACACTGTGCAAAATAAAAGCAGCTCTCTTCCCCAACCCTCTCACACCGCCCCTTACTCTCATCCCTCCTCACATCTCCCACCTCCTAATAATCGTGCTTTTAAGTGAATTTATCTGAAACCTGGGCAACACTGAGCACGGACCGTTAATAGGTCACGGTAATTTATTGATTAAAAATATTTTTTTTTGGGTTAGGGGTGTGCTTGAAAAATTAAAGTAAACACACTGCTAGCTTATTTCGAATCAATATTTTTTAATCCCTAATCAAACACAAATTGATTTTATTTATATTTGTGACCAAAGTACCACGCACCTTTTTACCTGCGTGGACCTCTGATTTATTTTTAAGATATGCTAAATTTAACCACAAGTTCCATTCTAACATTAACATATGTATTTGATTAGTTATTGACATCCTGAAGAAGAAAATGATATTTTTCGAAACTGGTAGATGTATTTTAATTCAATAAGTGGTCAATAAAACAAAATTAACAAATTCAAATAAATAGTTTATTTATTTATAATTTTAAAAATTAAAATTATATCAAAACTTTTAATTAATAATTACATTATATTTAATAATTCAATAAAAATGACGCCACGCTATTTGTTGACGTGTTCGACGAATGGTATTTCGCGTATATTAAAATAAAATCCCGCTCTACGGATCGATAACTAATCGCAAACGTTCTCAATAATCTTTACCTATTTAAATTATTCAGAATGGTATCAGAAATTTGAATCTGCATTGCATTAAAAATAATCTTTTTATTTTCGAAACACGCACATCTATCGGTTATTCCCAAAGTTAACTCTAATCTCGATGTTAAACCATCGAGATTAAACGGATAGTTTAGTAAAGGTTATCTCGTTTAACCCATCAATGGCATGGACTACAGGGTGACCCACATTAATGGTACTCTAATTTCAATTGCCTAAATATTAAAAAAATATATTATCCAATATTGTACATCACTTCAAAAAAATATATATTTAGGCGTTTTATAGAGTTTTGATTAAGAAAATAGCATTGACATTTACCTGTAATTATAGATAGTCACCTAACCTGTTTTGTTGTCCAAGTTGCCGGATATGACTCGCATTTACATTAAATGCATTTAAAAAAAAAATGTAATCATGTCTTCATTGGAATCCTGTTATCTCATAAGATATGAGATAAGAGTCTCTACTCTTAATTCATTACTTCTGTTAATTGTATGCTTTACCTATTTCAAGGTCTGTCTGTCACGCTCGTTACACTTTTGTGTTGTTGCAGAGTTACTGTTGCTATTGTGCGTTTCGGTTATTCGCGATGCGTGCCGAAACTATTATTGTACTTAAGGATTACCGAAAGACTTTCGACAACATGCAGAAAAATTCTCGCGTACTTTAAACATGTTGCCAGAAGAAACGATGAGAGTCTCGAGAACATCGCAGTCAAAGGGACTGTTGATGAAAAGTGAGCAAGAGAACCAACACAAGGAGCCAACAGAATTTTTAATATGCGATTGACATGACATCTCAGAACCGTTAGTAATAGACATGTATTGTATTCCAAATTCCAGACATATCAGAGGATCACGACACACTACATTGAACACACGATAAAGATGAAAAATTAATTTTAAAATTTGTTACGCGATAAGCTTACTTTGACGTGATATAATTGACATCTGATTGTTTTGTTTGCAAGCAGACACGGATGGATGAAGATAAGAAAACTATATATGAAGCTTTTGGGCCAAAAGGCTTAAAATAAATTTAAATAATAAAAAATAAATTTGATTCCAGTATTTAGTACACGCCCTAGAAGAGGTCTCGTTAACAATGTCAAAGGGCTTATTCCGGATCAACTACGAGTCATTTGTTTAACAGACAACTGAAGGCCTGTGACGTATCATGTTTGTATGATTTATGGACCGCGATTTTTAACATTGTATAGGTACTATGATTATTTGTAACACTAGAGACAATTTATCGGGCATTGTTTGTGATAAATTATTTAGTATACCGTATTTCCTCGATTATAAGATGCCATCAATTGTAACGCACCTTTATTTTTATAATATACCAATAATAAAAACATTATGTAAACTTTATTACAACAGACAAAGTCATACAATCACAATAAAAAGGATTTAAAAATAGGGATATTATTCATGTACTGTAATCATCAGAGTCTGAAATTTATTCAGATTTAGTGTCCAATTTTCCTGAATCACTTTTAGACTCAGTTCTACTAGTAATCAAATAGTAAATTGTCAAAGTCACGGTGTGTATTTGTCCAAAGTATCGAAACAATATAATATTTTAAATATGAATTAAATATATTAATTAGGAAGATATACATATAAAATCAATTTTATCAAAAAATATTGTTGTTGCGCCACCGGGATTCGAACCTGGATCTCTTTCCTAACCGGGGAAGGTGCATTATCCAACTATGCTACAGCGACAATATTTTTAGCGACAATTTTCGAACCTATATGTTACCTTTTTGATATTAATACATTTAATCGTTTCATTATTTGAAAGAGCCATCTACCTTATTTTTACAGAATCTCAAATACCTTTGAGTAAACTGATAGCAGACGCCAGAATTATCAATTCATTTTTATTTAATTTTGGACACATTAATACAACTTTATTATTAGGAGAACACTAATAGTGTTCTCCTAATATAATATTTGATATGATGATTTTTTGTGATGTTGCGATTTTTCAGAACACAGTTCATAATAATTAAAACCAAATTAAATAAATCACTTGAAAAAATATACAGAAAAGGTATCTATCGGAAATATACAGCCACCAGCGGGACTCGGACCCAGAACTATATATTGCCGGTAGATATTTTTTTTTGATGTTTCAAATGTAGCAAAATCATGTAGATCAAATTTAACGATAATTTGTAGGTAAACTATGTTAAGTAGTCCACCAGCAATTGAAAATTGCTGGTTTATTTCAACTAATTTAGTTTAAATTATAAAAAAAACAAAGAGGAATATTTATTAAAAAATTATGTTTAGTTGTGTGTCCTGGTTCATACACATATAGGCTATACTCGAATAGTTTTTGAGAAAAAATATGAAAATAAATGGATATCTCACTAAAAGGTAACATATTATTTATAATACATAGATCAAAATTTGACGTTACTGTATAGCGTTACTGCGGCGTCATTGCTAACTACGATACATATATATTTTCCTCATTTCTTTCTAAGTGATTTATCTAATTTGTTTTAATACACAATATGCTAGATTATCTATCTACCTTTGCAACTAAGGATCTACGGTTTAGAATATTATTTTATAAGTAGCATTTTGTCTTATTATGTTTATCTTTTTGGTATTTTATTCTATTAATTATAATTATGATGATTTCCAATTTCGTATAAATATGGCGACTCGCACAGCGGCCATTTCGTCATCAAAACAAATGAAAATCTTCATTCCGATTGATTAAGCAATCAGATTATTTTTGGTTCCTCTCGAAAGATTAGTAGAAACAGAAAATTGTAAACGTTGTACTCGGTGTTTAGCTCAAATACCGTAATAGAGGGGGGACTTAATCCTGTAAAAATTAAGGTATCAAATGAAATTAATTTATTTTCCCAGAATATTGTTTTTAATACTAGAAATATGCAATTCAATGAAATTCAATTTTAATCAATACGTATCAAAAAATGCACCAGGAGTGAACGGTATATATACACATAAACTATGATTATCGAACTATATTTTCTAAGAAGTCAATACAAACTATTCATAAATTCATTATTTAAAAAAAAAATCAAGTTACTCTGTCGGAGCGAATTCCGCTAGCACTACTTTATTGAGGAATGCAAATAACATGTGAAAATCCTTTTTTACAAATATTATAAACTCTTAACCTTAATATACTAACTTGTTACAAAGTTTACCAGAAGTATCCACTAAATTATAAAGATATACATATAAAATCAATTTTTGCGCTACCGGGATTCGAACCTGGATCTCTATTTCCCAATCCGGGGAAGGTGCATTATCAAATATGCTACAGCACCAGTACCTTTCTACACTTTTCCAAATGAATACATCTGTCGTTTCAATATTCCAAAGGCATTTGAAATTCCATATAAACAATGTAGATGGCTTTCAAATAATGTAATTCCGCATTGTACACGATCGATTTCTGATATTTAGCCTTCTTCCTGAATGGCAGTTTCAGTCCTCTCTTAGTATCGTATGATGTTCGTGCTCATGTTGATTTGCAACAATTTTTATTTTAAATTCTGCTGATATTTTGTAGTGAGGATTTTAAAAATCATTATCATAACATTGAAATGTATTTTCTGTTTAAAGGTCATCATATTAAGGTCTTTCATCATTGTATCTATTGTAGAATGCTAAAAACCAGCCATCTTACTCATCCCAGTCGCTGTAAATATCTGCGCGGCTTTAAAAACGATTTCATCTAATTTGTTTCGACTAATTAAAAATGTAACGTAATACCGATTTATATGGATCCCGAAATAGCCACCATGAAAATGGACAGGAAGGTGATATTAACGGATATCCGGACCCGGGTGATATGGTTGTGTCGGTTTCCTGTCAAGGGTATTACTTTACAAGGGTTTAAACATACAGAGTTATTGAATCCAGATAATGTAGATTGAAAATGTTTTCTCTGTTGCTAGTTTTGACGACGGACACAAACATAAATTTTATAAAGCGATAAATTTAAATTATGTTACGATTGAAATTGGTAAAGCGACTGTGGAAGACGATTCATTAACGCGAGGCATAGAAGTAGGCGGAGGCCATTTGCGTGTGTGGAGGAATCCACTCAACAAAACAACAAGTGCAATATTTTACAAAGTTTTCAAAGCTTTTTTAGAATATATTTTAACGTTAGAATAGTTCGTTACGTTTCGGGAATTGATTACTAAATACCTTGTGGCTTTCCATGGTGGTAAGCAGCAGTGGTGGTCGGTGACTTTTTGTAGAAGGCATGCTCTAGAATGTGTTTTTTTTTTTCAAAAATGATCGAGACACAAAACTTTTACGCATTAATGATTAAATTATACACTCACACAATTCACTATTTTCGTTCACAGCATCAGAACATGTTGGTGAAGTATGCATATTGTTTTCTGTATTAATTTTTTATTAAAATGATGAATTAAATAGATAATTGAAATAGAATGCGTCGCACATACAAATTTCTCAAAACAATCCGCTCCCTTCGTAATACATATGCTATTCTGTGCATTATAAAATCATATTTTGTACGTTGGATGCTGTTAACGAATGCGTATACAGTATTCGAAGACCTCGACAGACGGAACTAAATGGGCATGCGAAAAAGTCGAAATCTTTCAAACTTTGTGGATACGGAACAAATGATGGAATCCACTGTTGCTAGTTGCTGTATGTTTACGCGATTAATAGATGTTTGAAAACTGAGAATGTATATCTATATAGACTCGCTTCGTGCGCGCGTCGTGTCATAGTGTGTGTTATGACTGGTCTCTAAGGGACATGACGAATTTATTTGTAGCTGTGTTGTTTTCGGCTAGAAAAAAAAAGTCCAAAGCTTTTTGATTCTAGATCACAAGCGATGCGAAGCATCCTAAACATGTATGAAGCGACCGCGTCAGGTAGGTAGTGAATTAAAACGAAGATTTTGTATTATGTGTATTAAACAAATCGCAATATATAAAAGATTAGAAAATAAATAGCCAAATTGGTTGCGGTTCCTCTCGGCAAGAGTCTGACTTTGTATTTAAGATCAAGAAATCAAAAAAACGAAAATATATATTTTATGTCTTGTTGATTTATTGCTCATTTCAAAAAATTCTAAATGTTTTGAAATTGTTGATGTATTTTTTATTTTATTATGATGATGCCTTCAAACAAAATAATTAAAATTATGGATGGTCAAATAAAACAATAGAAAAATCATACATAAATTCCATCAGTCATTATGTGCTGTACCGTAACTGGGAGTATGAACTCCGAATCATCCAAATGCGAGTTTGCATTTGACGGATAACATTTTTATACATAAAAATAGAGATTTCTCTTTAATTATTTTACTGTGCATATCGAGTACATAACGATCTTGACGGAGTTTAGGCTTAATTCAGAGATATCCCCAAAAAAGTATTATCAACCGATGATTTTGATAACCGGTCACATTCCTCCCCCCACCCCTCGCAAACACTAAATGTAAATTACCGACAATATTAAGTACCTATATAATTTTTCCTATTTTGAGGGTCTTAAGAAGGACTTCAAAAGATAAGATAATAATATTCAAGATAAGTAATTTTTTTGTGACCATATTTTAAATTAGGCCAATATGTAGGTTTTAAAATAGTCAGTTTGATGTTGAAACATGACACTTGGATATTATCTTTGTTACCGCACTATAAAGGGATCTGTGAACCCTACTGTCTTATCAATTGTCTCACCGATAACCATTGTTTCCTTATTCATTGGTTCCAAGTGTGTGACCCTTTTAAATAGTATTAAATATGCTATGATCAGTTTTATATACACTCTTAATTATACAATTTGTATTCAGTGCTATTTTTAATAGCAAAAGAGTTTGAAAAATATTGATATGCATTATTATTTTGTAATTTAAAAATTACCGATATTATTTGAAATCTCCGATAGTCTTTCATAAATCATAGATGTTACATACCTAGTACACAATCTTATTTTAGAGTTAGATAAATATTAAAAATATGAGTTGTAAATATTCAAGCTGGATGTGCCTAATCTCAACCGTGTCCTAGATATAATCATTTAAAAAAAGTCGTGGTTATGCGATTATTTAGATTAATTAATTCTAAATATTCTATTGATTCAAAATTTAGTTGAATCTCAAGGGGTCGCACTATATTTTGTTGGATGATTAAGGGCCTTAAGCAAAGGTATAGAATAATAATGGATCAATTTCGCAAATATTTATTAATTATGTTTTGATTAAAAATCTCATTCAATAATATTTTCTGTAACGGTAAATAGTTTGTACATACTCCTTGAACATTTTCGACCCGTAACTTAATCAGATTTTCACGAATAAAATATTGTCGCGTAGGTTTGTTACACTCAGTGTACATATATCAAGACACATTCCTGGAGCGCGGCCTATGAGGCTATCATTAAATGTGTAGGTTCTCAACAAACAATGGTGATATTAGCACCAGTGTTTTGAAATATCAAGAATGATGTAATCAGTAGGATGCCAGAGTACACTTTCGCCCAACGGCTCACAATTATTACTTTGCAACCAATTTCTCTGGCAACCAAACGCAACAAGAAATGTGACATTTTACCGTCTTTGGTAATTCGAATCGAGTTCACATTTAACAGCTCGCATTGTCACAATCTCGAAAACGTTCCCAGTTCATTTATCTATCAAAAGCATACTGCTGTCACAGAAATGTACACTTAATTATTATTATACACGCAAGAATGCTTTCAAAATAAATATTGAAATGTAGAAATTCTCTTTTTCAGTCGATATGCTCATGACTGAGCATCGTGATCCTCTAGTCTGTTTCTACAGCGTGAAATGGTTGCCTGGACCTTATTTAATGCGACGTGTAGCGAGACTTTGATTATGTATCGGACTTGATCAGTTAATTTCTTTAGAGATCGTCTTTGCCCCCCACTCTTGTACATTACCAGTGATCATTAATATCTCCAGGTTTCCATCTTCAATTCTTCTTGCAACATGCGCAACTCGCGAATTGTTTTTGAAGAAAGTGTCATTCATCCTTCTTACAGTTCACGGTATACATGACGCCAACACCACATCTCCAATGCATATTTCTGTATTTTCTTCTCAGGGTCTGTGTTTCGACTACATACATATAAGTTTTAATGCGTATACTTTTTATTCATTAAATAAAATATTCAGGGATGGAATAGTAGCGTTGCGCTGAAAATCAAGAATTATGAATCGGTCACTGTTATCTCTATGTAATAATCACTAACAGTGATTGGGTATCTGAAAATATTATCAAATAAAATAAATACATACGTATTTATTTTAATAAAGAATTTTGTTTGTTTGTGATTTAAAGTTTTGAAGTAAGTATGTTCTTTAAGCTCAGAAAGGAATACACATTGATGAAAAAGTATAATCGAGTACTATTTAGGTGCTATTTTTTTTTCATCTTATTATACGGTGACCACGGTTAAAGTTTTCAGTCATTGATATCATCAAATATCAATCACACTCACACCGGTGATTCAAGATAAAAAAATTATCTGGATAATGCAGAAATTTTACACATCTCTTTCATTAATTTTCTTCTGGACAAAGCTAGAAATAAATACTTTTCAGCTGTCAACAATGTTAAACTGTTGCAAGTGGCGTCATTAAATTGGTTAAGTCAGGTTGTGCTGCAGTAGAACAATTGCTTTTGTTTGATAATAAACGGTTTCAACATACGTTAATCCTATATATCCTGTATAAGATCATCAGCACTTTGGTTCTGGTTCTGAGGTTACGCAGTCGACATAACCTCATTCTATCTATGATTCTGCTTTACTTCCCCTAGTTGAAAAATATCATATTTTGCATTACGGAGAATGTGTCAGAAGTATGCAGCTTTTCTTCGCTTGATTATTGTTATTAGTTCTCCTGACTTATTTATGCCTCTTAATACATCTTCATTAGTTATGTGGTCAACCCAGGCCCTACTAGTAGCCTAATATTGTATCTATATCATATTTTCTCTCCCAGCGCACAAATAATAGCATAAATATTTTTTATACGAACACCGTGATCCAAATTTAGATGGAACATTGATTGGTACTGCTTCAAAAATATCTAAACAATGGTGAAAAAAATACACGACGCAATTGTGGCGCATCTCAATGTCTCCACACCGTACATCCATATGGAGAAGACGAGTGATTTGATCAGATGCGTGTTCATTTTCTTTGTGACGGTTTTTTCAAGTCTTATCCAGCTTTAACACAGCCTTTTCTCGCTTTCTAATTCTTCTTCTGATTTCTGCATCACATACATTATTGTTCGTTATCCAGGATCCAAGACAAACAAAGTTGTTCTTTATGCATCGCATATCATACAAAATTAATTTGTATGTTTGAGATGTCAGTTACGTAAATTATTAAAAATTTTATAGGAAACGAATAAAAAATTACTAAATACTAATTCAATGTATTAATTAGAAAGATATACATATAGCTACCGGGATTCGAATCTAGATCTCTTTCCAAACCGGAGAAAGTGTATTATCCATCTATGCTACAGTACTTTTGACGACAAATTTTCGAACCTATATGTTACACTTTTAAAATGAATACATCTATCGTTCCATTATTTTAAAGCCATCTTCTTAATTAATACATTTAAAATATCACAGACCGTCTGTTCTGAATAATTACAACTTCACGATAAGAATGTGTTCTCCTTAAAAATAAATTACTATTTTTTTTCATTGATGAAGAAATTTGAAGGCAACGAAAGAATGAGAAATAAAAAATAATAACACCGCCCGTTTTAGTTCGAAAAAATATTCAGAAATGTTCTCGTGTCATATCCGTGCAACGGACGTTAGCTATCATCACTTAAAAAAAGTAGACACTAGATAGTACAACTACAGTAGACCGGTCAAACCATTGCCTTAAGTTCTTCAGCAAATGTTTTTTTTCTCCTTCTCCCAAGGTCCCGACTTCTAGCAATCTTTTCCTATTTCATACTTCTCTGGATGTCTCATTACATATCCGAGACATTGAAGTTTTCGGATTTTTATTGTTTTAAATAAATATATTTCTTTACTCATCCGAATCATTCGTAACTTACAGCTTATCCACATTTGAAATGCTTCATGTCGCCTTATTATTTCTTCAGTGTGTGTTCCATTCCATAAAATAATATCGAGAACACATAGCATCTGCCATTAGCTTACGTAATTTGAGGCTGAGTTCATGACTATAGAACATATTTTTCATGTAAAATAAAGGTAGCACGTGCTTGCTCGATGCAGCATTTGATTACAACATAAGGATCCCATATTTCATTTATGTTATCAAAATATGAAAAAATATAAATCTATTAATGTTTTGTGTTAAAACATTGTAATTCTCAAACAAAACATTAAAATTTATGTGTCATATACAGTAGTAAAAAAACATGAATTTATTCAGTAGTAACTTTTTTAACATAGTAAAAAAAATTTCTAAAACGGGTTGTTTGATTGTTTATTGTGTCATATCCAATAGTAAAAATGAGAATCGATATTTAAATACGGCGGACTTATCACAGCTGTTCCAAAAGTCATCTGAAACATTGATACTTTGAAAGTTGAAGTATACGACAATTAATCATTCAATATCACGCTATTTTAGTGATGAGAGTTTGTCCGATGATTATTTCATTGTTTAATATACATTATTACACATAATACGAAAAAAATTCATCACTAGGCATAAAATAAAGCATATTTCATGATTATTTGTCACACCTATAGACTCCTCCATCTATACTTTGACAGTAGTGAAATTGATGTATCAACAACACGAAAATGATTTTTACTACGGGCGTTAATTAAAAAGTTACTACTGATCACACAATCGGCCCTATGCATACAAACTATATTTTAATGCGAACAGCATATTTGTTATTATTTCTTACCAATGCACATTATTTTGTAAATAATTTGAATATTCGCCACATTTCGCAGACAGACGACGCAATTTTTTTTATTACCCAGCATCTGTTTGCCAGATAAATAACGTCTCCCGCGAGGATGTTACCGTGCGCTGTGTCCACTGAAGTGGTGATGCGGCTCACGACTCGCGAATCAAATTATCAGATCTTGTCAGCGCAAATATTGTCTGTAAATATAATATTACGTGATTTAATGGACGTCGTAAAAGTTCGATATATCGCGATAAGAAAATAATTTCGAAATGAAAAACAAATTCAATGATGTTCTAGTAAATTGGATAATGATAAACAAAAATATATCGCCGGTCATATAATAGACACACAAAGGGCAATTATTTTTTTAAAATTCGAGAACAGACAGTATATCAGATGGTCTTATGTAACAATGTGATATAAATATTGTCGATTTTTTATATAATGAAGGATTATTATTTGATAAGCAAATAGAAATGAAATTGATGGTGGCGGGCTGTACATATACGGATTAAAACAAAAAGAAAACTGGAAATAAAATATCGCATTGAGCAAGCTTGAGTTCTATATTCATATTATTTTCTAAAAGTTAAACGCTTGTACTATGAAAATAAGACTAACTCGGTGGTCTTCTAGAACGAGGCTCGAATCCCCGACCACTAGATCACTAGGCGTGCGTCCTAACTTCTAGACAAACTAGCTACTCACAATATTATGCAGCCATGACTTAAATTTAAATTTTCGAATGAGAATGGTACGATGCTGCGTTCCTTGGACGGATACAGAACGAAATCGCAGACACTCAACATAACAATGATAGAGCGACCTGAATCATTTGAGTTGTGGATCTATAGACGACTACTAAAAATGTACTGAGCTGATAGGATCACTGCCTAATGACAATTTCTTGATTCAGAAACGAAAGAAAAATAAATCCTAGTAAAAATTAAATCTCTGAAATTACAATATTTTAACCACATCCAAAATAATATCAGATCTCATTCAAGGAGAAATTACTAGCAGAAGCTAAGTTCAATAAGTCCAACTATTTCGAGCTACTGCAAATAAAATCGCCAACATTTAAGGCTTTCCATTCAATTTTTTAGCAGTTTTACTTAGATAGGACCTTTACACTCAATTAAAATTAATAAACTGAATATTATTTGCCACAAATAAGACAATTATAAGAAAGACTGTGACCATTCATTTTCCGCGTGCCACAGAATTGCTTTAAACTGGAAAATTCTTGCATAAACAATATATATTTTATAATAATCTTGAAGCCAAGATTACGAAGACTAAGCTGAATTGAGACAAATTAACAAAATGTTAAAAATTAATAGACTTATAAACCATTCAATTTGCAGGACATATTATCAATTTTCGACGTTTTACAAATACTTTGTTTTAGTAAAAACATAAGTTTTTAAATAATATATTGTATTTACTCACATAATTTGGAGCTTCAACTACTTTTTAAATTCAAGTTTAATGTTAAAAATACATTAATTAGTTTTTAAATAAAATATTTTCAGTCTTATTAAAGACTAGTATTTCAGTGTTCATTCGAAGTTAATTACGCCGTTCGCTCCGGCTACGACGGACGTGTAATCTGTCGCTTCCTTAATTTTTGGTTAAATACGTCAATAAGATAGATTTTCACGCATATTTTAGCTATAACATGAAGTAATATTAAATTTATTCAGAAAGTAAGTTGCAAATTTTAAGGGAAAACAACGTTTTCTTGAACATAGTAAACATTTTACGTTCGTTATTTTGTAAGCCGTAAGTCACAATTGTTTATTTAGTTCATATATAATACCGTCGTCTTTTAAACACTAGATATTTGTTTCATAATTACATAATAAATATGAAACGAACAACTCGTAAAATGGCAATGTGGTGTTTTAAATCGATAATATAAAACAAAACCAGAAAATGCATCATACATAATAATTTTAAATTTTGAACATTGATTTATGCGTCAGTTTTAATATACATAGGTACTTTGAATAATTTTATGTAAATCAATTAAGTACTTCAATAAATTATTTAATTTTAGATGGATTAATTCAAATGACAATACACATTTGATTTCATTCCATAATATTTATATGAAAAAACGGTGATAGGACTCTAGATACGAATTAATTTTGACATTTGTATCGAATGCCAAAAAATCAACAATGGTTGATTGAGTGAGATATTTCGATATAAGGGAGATACTCGGTATGAAGCCCTTACTTCTACACATAAAAAGATCTCAATTAAGGCGGCTTGGACACGTCTTTAGAATGTCAGGGAAAAGATTACCAAGGTTCATTTTGTTGGCAACTCCGGAAGGAGAAGACGGCCAGACTTAGGAACTAAGGCTGTGTGAAGACAGATTGTGGTCAACTAGTGTCCAACCGGTGCAAGAAGCGCCTTGTCAGGACTTTGGTCCTAACGACCCGACCCTCCTAGGGTAACGAGACGAAAATGATGATGCTAATAAACTCATAATAAAACAGCTATTTCTTATATAAAAAATCATATGTTTGTATCATGATCTTTATAACAATTTATTTCAACCGTCAACCATTCAGGTGTTCTAGACTTTTTCAAGTATAATTCAAAATATGGCCATTATCTCCGCGAGAGTGGACTAAGAATTTCGATCTTAATAGGGCAATTAACATTGGACAGAACGTATCTGATCGTTAGTGGGCGATGTAATACCTTCAAATGATCCCTTTGTTTTGTAGAATTTCCACACACAGAACTGAGGTGGTTAGCGTGGCGCTCGCGTTACAAAATTAAACGCACAATAATTTTGGCCGCCATTGTTATCCCGCCAAGTCATTTATCAAGCCGCCATTTTGAACAATGTTCAATTATGTACCAGAATTTTTCAACTAAGCTTTGAATCTATTAAGATCTTTTAAGAATTTTTTAAGATACAAACTTTGTATAATTTGTAAATTTTTCGAGACATTTGAGTATATTAGCATATTTCGGTGACCATTTTCTAAAAGTAGCTCTTTTATCGCGTTGAATTTAAAGAGAATTTATTATTTTTCTTGTCATTGTATTTTTGATTTGGCTCGATTAACATATTTTATTTTGCTTTGTATATGTATATATTACAAATGTAATTAATAAGGTAACATGTTAAAGATTTCATTCTGAATATTACTTGAATAATTGCTTGATGCTAGCCCTTCGGGCGGCTATAGAATTGAGGTAAATGGTGGCCGCTGCGCGGTTACGGTCAGCATTTTCATAACACCTATTTTTCAATGTTGAAAACATAATTTATTGTAAAAAGGAGGGAGTGGTCTATCAAAGAATAACCTAATTGAACCAATTAACGCTATCTCAGACTTATTTTGAAAATAGATAATGTACCGTTTTAGGTTTCAGCGATAACACGATTCATTCGTGGGCAAAAGTCGACTGCCGTGCCGACGCCGCCTGGCGAAAAATTATACGGATCGACGTGTTTCGTATGCTTAAGACCATTATACATAAGATTGTAACCAAAGTAGCTACGCTTGTATACATTAGAAAAGTGGGTTTCAAAGAATGTAATATTTATTTATTTATTATTATTATACACGCCCTATTCGGGTATTTACATCATAAATATAAATTATACAACCAATCACAACTACACAAGCCCATTGTAACTATTATTTATTAGTGTGCGAGTCATTTTATCACTTAATTTCTTTGTGTTATTACGTCTTATCACCATATATTTTCCATTTCATTGCACGTAATGTTGGAAATCACTGCTCGTTATTAATTTGTAACACTAACATATGTATTTACGAAAATATCAATTCACTAAGGTAATATTTAAATAAGGTAATTTTGAAAATATTCTCGCACTGATTTGGTTACACAGAAAGCGGCAACTAACAGAAAGAAATCAAACAATAATTTGTTGTTTTTTGCTATCATTGAGCTATTTAATTTATTGTTTTATTTTATTATTGTTTAATACTTAAGAAATTGTTTCAAGGTAAAGTTTATTTTGGAAAAGTATTATAAGCTACGTGTTTTAACGTCCTGCCATTGTGAAAAATAACGATCGTAAGGAGTCTTTTTTAACCTTTACCATACCATGATATAAAGTACTCGAACGCAGCCATGCTGTCAACTCGTGTTACCATAAATAACAGTTAGAAAAAATGTTTTTATTAGCTTAAATGGCTTTAATGGCACGAATTTATTCTAAATATTGAGCATTCAATTTTGAAAAAAATATTCATAATATAATTTAGAGCATTCATTAAGTCGTATACAATGTGTCCTTTCTTCTTATCTGTCTTCATTTAATTAGTGAGAAAGAGACAATTATATTTGTATGTTTGTTGTTCTTTTCACTGTGAAAATAGTGTGTGATCTGTCTTTCATATCACAAATTGTATATTTACCAAGGTATTAATTTAACAACGGATTGAATGGAAAAAATAATTGTTTTTGTACGATTCCCTTTTCATAATTGGTTTTTCACTAGTCATTCCTAAACGCTAATATTTTCTTTAGGAATATTCAAAATATGAATTTCATGTTGCATGTATTTACCGAAATATTACAGGTTTAATTATGATGGTAGAGATGTGTTACTGCATGGTTCGGGAATGGTTAAAACATAATTGACAAAGATATGTAAATCTTCTTTTACGTTAAAAATTCAGGTGTTTCTTAGGAATTGGTTCTGCTAGTTACATTGATTTGATTTAATTTCTTGATATACTTACAAATTTTATGTTACAAAAATGACGGCTTCTCATTCAACAAATTTTCGTTTTCAATTCAACATTTATCGTTCATCACATGGGATTGAAAACCTTCGATTCCTGGGAAAATTAAATGGACATATTTCATGAAACCAACTATTTCTGAACATCGATCAATGTCATATTTTAGAGTGTTCAAAATTATATCTCGTAAAGTAAATAAAAATTGGTTATTTCTAAATTTTGAAAACAACGTTATTAACGTTCTTCGCGGAAAAATTCTTGCAGCGTAAGAAAAAATAATAAAAGAATCAGCTCAGGTCATAGAGATCGTTAGTGGCTCGTGTTTATTAGTTATTTTATACTCGAAAGGCTCACCAGTATAAGATATTTATGATCGAAGGGTCAATATAAAGGGTGGTAGACAGTTATAGATAAAAACAATGTTATAACTCTACTTGAGTTTACTTGCACTACTCGAGTTTTGAGAGAAACGGCAAGTATCAAACTTCACCTGTCGATGAGAGTTACTGTTTCTCTCGGAACTCGAGTAGTGCAAATAAACTCAAGTAGAGTTATAACATTGTTTTTATTTATATCCATCCATTATGACGAAACCCTTCATAGTTAACGCCGATTCTATCAATAATATAATAGTATTTACGACAGTTGGATTTATTTACAAGAAGCACAATTGAAATTAAACTACTGAAGGCAGTGTTGAGATGAGTACGAGATGTGTCCGAGGAGATGACTAAGAGAAGAGTGAACGGTTCTGATAGTTTATCAGACTGTGTATTGTTGCCTGTGATTTGGTGGGTACCAGCTGTACTTTATGACTATTGAGTGTTTATTTATGCGGATCTGTGAGGCACGCGCAGGGCCTCCACAGATTTTTAACAGAGTTGAAAGAGCTGGAGAAAGTTACGGGTGTAGCTTAGTGATACCTTCTATTGTACTGATAATTCAATCAAAAATACTCTCGAAAAGTGTGTGTTGACAGATTTTAATGTATTCGAACTCGCACAATAGATTAGATGAAGACTTCTTGTTCCTTTTGTTCTAGGGTTGATTACTCTCCAGTAGCCTTATTTTCGGTATTGCGCCAGCGTTTCATATCAATAACGCTAGCAGTACAAGCGCCGTAATAGATACCGCGCTCGGACTGTGTACGTTAATGTGAGTCATGCCTGGCATAAGGCACCGGGTGTCCTGATCCGCTGCTGTTTTGGTAACTGTGGTCCATTCTAGGTAGCTTTTTACATAGTTTCTGCATCAGTTGGAGCAATCGTTCCACTAGCATTTAGATTATATATAAAAATCAGTATCTGGGACCTCTCTATGCAAAGAAGCAAAGGTTTCATACCTAGGATCAGTCCATTTCATAATATCACCTCCGCCAGTCCTCTCGGTAACCTCATATTGGCCGTTTTCTTTTCACCACTGAATGAAGACCTCCCTAAGTGTCTCCCACTTTTCTTTGTTCATTGTTATCCACTGCAACGTATATCCGCAAAGTTTGATGATTTCATCAGTCTAGTGGGTTTTAGGGCGACCTGTCAGTCTCTTGATTTCCCTCCGGTTACACTGACGTCCGTCATCGAGCGTTGTGACCTGCCCATTACAATTTAATTTTCTTGGCGCATTCCATTATATTTTAATATGACTTGTTGCGTACTGGCGTATTCCAATATATTTTCTATATAAATATAGAAAGTAATGATGTAAGCAATATTTGGTCCAGGTAGTGGGAGGATGAGATGTTTGAGATGTGTTGTGGTTGGAATTTTTCTTCAGTATAGAGTACAACGTGCTTGTACAGTCTCTGATGCATTCTATATTTTTGTACGGTTTGGAATCATGGAGCCTGAAGGCAAGGGAGAGAAGGCGGCTTGATGCTTTTGAGATGTGGTGCTGGAGACACGTGTTACACATACCATGGATGGCGAGACGCACGAATGTCTCTGCAGGAACTGAAGATCAAGGACAGACTCTCAACCATTTGCCTGAGATGAATTCTATACTTTTTTGGGCATCTTCTGAGAAGGGAAGATAGCTTGGAGAAGTTCGTTGTGATGGAAAAGACGAAGAGAAAGAGGAAGATCCTCCACCCGTTGGACTGACTGAGTGGAAACGACAGCCCTGAGATCGTTTTGTTCTTAGATATTATTTTTTTATAATGATCTTTTCATGATCTGTTAAATTAAACATTCACATTAGTTAGCATTATTAAATGGAACTGACAAGCGAGTTTAAACATCTGGAACGGTTCCGGGAAATAATGGGTTCCTTCCAGGGTCTTATTAAAATTAAAATAAAAACCCTAAGATCTGCAGGATGCCGAGAAAAGTGGAGGAGCATAGTCAAGAGGGCTGGAGTTCATGGAGATCGCGATCCTCAGTGATGTGGCTGATTTATTCCATTATATGAACTCATTTTTTTTTCCTGTCTACGTGTGATGCCCAACATACATCTTACCGTGTATTATTGCGTTCAAGTTTTCGGACCTCTTGTTGAGTTGTCGACAGGCGGCGCTTCACAGCCCTTCGAGAGCATTATTGATCACATTGAATAGACGCACAAAGCTTGTAGAAAATCACCTTCGAAATCGTATTCCGGCTACTGAAAGTATTTCAGCTTTGTAAATAATTTCTTCGGATATGCCTCCTATTATAGAAATTTGTTACCGTAATTATCGACTTGTTCCGGTTGGATTCTATTAACGTTAACTGATTTAAATAATATTTATGTCTGAAATAAAAAAATAAAAAACATTCTCGTCGGGTTGGCACGGTATCGCACAGCTTCCACGATGTTCCGTTGTTTTCATAGATTCATTCCTCTCTTGGGATGACGCTCTTCGTATTGCCGGCGCTAAATTATAGCTGGAACACAGTAGCTATCCACAGTGCGAGCAGTTATCTTGCTAGTGTGGATAGCTATATTTTTAATATGTTTTCTTTATTTTTAAAATTTAAGATCTGTGTTCCAGTGGCGGTCGGTGACTTTTTATAGAAGGGATGCTGGAAAACAAGTTTATACCTATTATCAAATATAACATATAATCGAAGGCTATTAAATGTTTCAATAATTCGGTTTCAAGTATTCAGGCCAAACTGTCAAAAATGCGTAACACAAACAAATTTCTCAAAACAATCAGCTCGCTTCGTAATATGTATGGTATTTTGTGCTTTATACCCATGAGCACTAAAGTCGTTTTTTGTATGTTGGATGCTGTTAACGAGTGCGTATACAGTATTCAAAGACGTTGATAGGCGAAACTGAATGCGCATGCGCGAATGTCGAATACTTTCAAACTTTGTGGATACGGAACGAATGATAGAGTCCACTGTTGCTGATATGTATATGTATGCTGTTGAGAATGTATATGTATTTCGACTCGCTCCGTGCGCGCGCCGTGTCGCAGTGTGTGTTATGACTGGTCTCTAAAGGACAGGACGAATTTATTTGCGGCAGTGCAGTTTTCGGCTAGAAACAAAAAGTCCAAAGGTTTTTGACTCTAGAATACAAGGGATGCGGAGCATCTAAAGCATGTATGAAGCGACCGCGCCTACTATGTTCTTGTTGGTGTAATTTTCGCCATGTGCTTCTATTCCGAATACCTCTAGAAGTTGTCTGTAGGTGTATTTGTAGAGAGTTATCGTCCCTTTCTGATGGCTTTCCACAAAACTTTACTAAATTCAGTGCAATCCGTAGGTAGTTTCTTAACATGAAACCTGCCGCCAGTCATTCATATCCGTATACATCCTCATAATTCGACACAAATTCGAGCTACAACATACTCCGCGATACCATACAAACACTAGGGTATTCATTTGGGTGATTATTGGGGCATCCAATACCCTCCACACAAACCGCATCATATACATCATCAATTTTCAAAGCCTTTCGATCTGGAGACATACACATATAAATCAACATTTTCCCATATTAGTGACATAACCTTTTCTATCCATAAATACATTTTTGTGTAGACCTTCCGCTCTGACTTCTTTTCTAAATCTTTTCCTATTGAGTTACGCAATTAGGTATGCCTTATGTCTAAGAATGTGGCCCATGCATTGGTCTCCTCAATTTTTGATTCTATCTAATATGGACCTTTTTTCTTCAACGGAACATCCTTATTTGTAATTCTTTCAGTCCAGCTTTCATCCCATCTTTATCTAGTGCCGAATGTTCTGGAAGTTTATTTTTAATGTTTTATTAATATTTATTGTTCTGTCGTCTGATTTCTCTATTTTGTTGTATTATTTATACATATGGCGGATCGGGTCTCGCATTCACGTTTCGATCTTTCTGGAACAAACATACGGTGAACGTCGTCCATTCTGACCTTGAAAATATCACCAACTTAGTTATAATGCTCCATTCTTTCTAAACGTTATACAGGGTGAGCCATAACTTTATGCAATTTTTTAAATCGCGGGCGACAGCGTGCGGGAGCTTGATCCTTGAAATGGGTCGCTTCACGGGGGAACAACGTGGATTCTGCGCATCACATAAGAATAGTTGTTTTTGTAAAAATGCGTTGTCAAAAACTTATTGTCCACTCTGTATAATTTGTTGTATTATTAATATGGCAGATCGGATCTTGTATCCGCAATCATTCTGGAACAAATTTACAGTGCTCATCGTTCATTGTGATCTTGGAATTGTCATCAATTTAGCTATGACGTCATTCGTATCAGGCTAATAAATCCAATTCTAAATTGAGTTACTTATAGGAAACAACATTAGTCCGCCTTAACTACAATATCCGGTAAACTTTAAATATGGAATTTAAAATATTTTGTTTTGAACCTTCGTTTGTTGTCCACCGATGCAATATTTTTAGTAATATTTTGATTTTATGTCACTCGCACATCTGAATGCCGCATGTTGCACAGCTTTCAGTAGTTCAAAATCTCTGCTCTGTGATAAGAATCCATTGATTTATAATTGCGGTCAGTTTGCATCGTTGCACCAATAATCACGCATTTTTACTACATTATTTAAAAAACAATGGATAATAAACCGATAGTTTAAAGACATTTTCTTACAAGTTTAAAAGAAAAAGAGTCTGCCTCAGTTACAATGGCACCAGCGCCAAAAAAACAATCCAAGAAAGCAAATACAATAAAATACATTATATTTATTTCCTAAAAACGTAGTCAACATTTTCAGAACGTCTTTTGATAAAGGCCGCCCTCGGGTAAGTTTGAAAATGCCGGCCTAACAAAATACCGCCCGTAACGTGTGTGATACGCGGGCGGCCGATTTTGGGGCGGCCAATTTACGGGGGTGCTTTTACAAAAATTGAAAACATCATCTTCACTCATGTTACTGGGACGGAAAAAAACAATATTGCCTTCGGCGGCAAAAAGTCTAGCACCGGCGCTGAATGGTACTCATTCATGATAATATTACGTCTTTTTACATTATTACGTCGAGAATATCTCAGAGCCTTCGATGATGCTGTAACCGAGTCTCCGAGGTGCCAACATTTTAAACATAATTGTATCACGGAGACTGCTATAGGGCGCCGCGGAATATAACTCTGTCAGATTTGTCTTACAACAGTATTCGATGTCACATTAATAATTCACCATTTTTATGATGCCTGATTTCACATTTTTTTCCTTCTTCTGATTTTTATTTTTCTTTTTTATCTTCCTTCCTAGTCGTAAATACGCACAGCGGTATCACAGGAGCCAAGTCAAAACAAAAAAAAAGTATAAGAAGAATTCTTTAAAAGTCTGTCTATCTCAACAATGGAAGTCATTATATTTTTATGACGTAATGCGATCTTTATTATTTTTTAAAATATTTATTTTATATTCGCTATCAAATCATTGGCAAATAGTCATCATAAATCGCGACAATCCAACTTCAATGTAATGTAAGTAAAACACTAATCTAGGCTATAACGTATACTGTCTTAAAATAATGACTAGATTACTTATGACTTACAATTTCATTTAAAATATATTTGTGATACTTTGCTACCAGAGGTCTATATTTCCGCAAGACGAAACGAAAGCAGACTGATGCAGTAGAAATGAGATCACTTAGGCGTACTTGGCATAATGAATAAGATTAAAAAATGATCGCGGTTTGGTCATATGGAATTTGATGGCACCAGAAACAGGGGCAGTCCGCGTAAGATTTAGCGTGACCAGGTAAACTAGATACTACTATACTATACTTCAATAGTCAACGAGCTTGCATGAATGTGGATGAGGCGAGAATTGTGTGTCAGGACAGAAGATTAGGCGGGGAAACGGTGTGATGGTATGGCATCATAGCGCACACAAGACTTTTTCTTCATGTGCCGCCTTTTATCTCATTAAAGTTGGCGGCCATGTTGCAGTAGGTTGACTTATACATTCATCTCTATTGCACTCAGTCTACCAATTCCTGGTGTCACTTCCTTTTGCGTTAGCACTCGGTTAATGCTAATAATTGGATTTGTACGAGTGTGGTTAACATAACGAATTTAAGATAGAGAAATTACTTTGTTCTATAGGTAGTATGTACCAATGCTCCCTCTAAGACGTGCGGCAGTGTGCATGTATATGATCTGGCATCATATAGCTCACAATTTTTAGCAAGATTTTTTATTCACGCGCTGCTTCTATTCTTTTCAAGAATCAGATAGACCAAATTACTTCCAAGGCCTATAGAATGCTAGGATTCATACTTCGAACTTACAAACACTTTCAAAATCCATATTGCTGCAAAATACTGTATTACGCATTCGTTCGCAGTCATTTAGAGTATGCATCTCAAATCTGGAACCCATGGCAGATTACATATGTTGCGAAATTAAAACGAATACAAAATAGATTTCTTCTACATATGTTAGATCTAATCTATCATTCAATTCCTATTTCTTCTTCTTCTTTCAAATAGGCAATACACCCTTCAAGAGTGACTTGTGCCATTAAACAAGTCTAAACATTATTTTATAGAAAGCAGTACAACAATACTATAGAATAGGGAACATTGCATCACAAGTCAATACCATTGACATTCAGGAAATTTGCTATTATATAGCTTAAATGAGGCGAGTTGAGGGAAAGAAGATGACACAAGTTAACCGGAAGTTGAAAATCACCATTGACAAGATCATTATAAAAAAAACCTGTGATCCGCAATGGACAGGCAAAAAAGACATGGTCAAGAGTTTCCTCCTCGGCACCACATTCACACATTGGGGAGTCTATTATGTTCATTCTGAACAAATGTGAGGCCATCTGGCAATGCCCAATTCTCATTCTAGAGATATTTGCTACTGTTCTTTTAGAGACTTTCCTGTTGGAGAACCAAGGGGAGCGGGGAATATATCTTTGGATTATTTTAAGACGATTACCCTTGTGATTGTTTGGATCCATCCATTGTGCAGACCAGATAGAATACGTATGTTTTTTTACAATATTAAGTCTGTCATACATCGGGATATGGAATTGATGGGGAAGAACTCCAGAAAGAGTAGCCTTCTTGGCCAGTTTATCAGCACATTCATTTCCCTGAATTCCCTTATGTGCAGGGATCCAAACGAATGACACCCGTTTATTGTTGCTGTACAAATCAAATAGGCATCTTCTGATGGAACAGATTATCTCATTATCTAGCCAAACTTTCATATTAGCAGAAAGGGATTCTCAATTCCTATTTAGATGCAGCAAATTTCCACAATATTAAAACCCTAGAATATCTAAGAACACGTGCTGACCAAATACTTCTCTTTAAACTACTGCAAGGCCATATTGACTGTCCCAGCCAATTAGAATTAATATCTCTCCACACACTTCTACATTCCTAAAAGTGGAACATCTTTTATACAAAATTCATTCATTCACCTTTCATGCAAATACCATAATGAGAAATTAACATGAATTAACTTTTTTAACATTAGCCCTCACTACACCCAAAGAGTTATTTTTTTAAACCACCACAATCTCAATTTTGACCAATCATTTTACCTACAAACACATCTTGCTCTTCCTTTACCACAACGATAGTTGCAACCTTCCCACCTTTCCTTCCATCTTTTTTCTTTTTCTCTATCTTCTTCTATATTATGCACCTAAACATTTCTGTGAATTTTCATTATTTGTACCATATGCTCAATATTTAGTATACACTGTCAAAATCCTTTAATAAAATTAAAAAATTATGATCTTGATATATGTTGGTGATCTTATAAGGTATAAATCATCCATTCAATAAGAGTAAAGCGATGATGTAGGAGGAGATGCGCAGAGGTTCGCAATTATAATATTTAAACTGTGAAATGTCCGATTCGATATCGCCGTCGCCTCGAGCCGCGTGGCTCGGCCGATCGCTTGAGTGACTCTGCTGTCGGTCGGTTCTAAACTTTTAGTAATAATTATCTTCCAGCAAGAGCGGCGAACAATGCATCGAACGAAACAGATATCCGTTGTGAACGCGCACGCAATATTGCGGTTCGGTTTTTTTTAATGAATTGAACAGAATAAATTGGAAAGTGCCAGCGGATTAGTCGAACAGACTAACGTTGTAACTTGCCAACTGACAGCTGAATAATATGGACAAGTTGTTTGTCATTTCATAAATAGTCGATATGTGTTTTCACCAGTTTCCAAACATACCTCCAAAATTTCGATGCACCTTTTTCGATCATGTCCGAGAGACCATTTTTTTTTTGTCTTTCTATTGATTTTATTACCGTATTGTTACATTATTTTATCAATACTTATTTTTGACAGGCAAGATTAGCTTTATCGTTGTAATTAACTTTTGAAAAAATGTATTAATTATTAAAATAAAACAACAATAATGTTACTGAAGATGTTGCAGTAAACGTCGAAAACGTTTCAATTTCAATTAAAGTAAACAACGTTGTATTTTGTTTGATTAATTAATTAATTTTTTTAACGTTAATTACAATGGACAACAAAGTTAATCATGAAAATGTTGAAATATTTATCGTTGTAATAATCATATGATTAAATACAATGTTTTGAACAAAAAAAAAAAGATTTTTTTCAATAGACAATAGATGTTTAGAGGAGAGCCACACTCCGTTAGATTGGAGGAGAGCAGGTATTATGCCTTTCTACAAAGATAAAGAGTCGATATGGAATGCGGTAACTATAGGGCAATTAGTTTATGTATAGAAGTGAGGCCTAGAGCTGGCAGAAGAGGAACGAAAGTAGACGGAATTGCAGTGGAAATGAGATCATTTTGGCGTATATGTGGCTAATCCATTTATGACAGAGTAAAGAATGTAAAGCTGAACTTAGAATAGTGAGTAAGATTAAGAAAGGATCACTTAGGTGGTTTGGTCTTATGGAACGGATGATTGAGGAGAGAATGGTAAGAAAGATGTATGACGCAAGTGCTGATGGCACCAGATGTAGAGGACGTCCGCGGAAGACTTGGCACGACCAGATAAACCAGATACTGGATGTATGAATGTATAAATGTGGATGAGGTGAGAATTGTGTATCAGTGTAGAAGAGTGTGGCGCTCTATCCTCTCTGCCTACCCCCGAGAGTAAACGGCGTGATGGTAAATAATAAAGTATATATTGAACTGGTGCCTCTTCTGGCTTTGAAATGATTTTATTGAAGAAACACGTAACCACGTAACACGTGTCATTGTCAAGGCTTGTCCGATTGCAAGAGTGTCTCGAGAGAAATATACGGCATTTAGACGATATTGTTTATAAAACGTAAAATCCGCACTGTTAAACTCCATTTTGTCTAAATAAAGTATGAGAATAACATTGTAGTTTTTTTTATTATTTAATATTAAACTTGAAAATTCTCTGCTGGACACCTTTATGTATATAGATGATGAGTCTGTCTTCTTAAGCACAGCCGTCCTAGTCTAGTTAAAGAGATGGTGAACATCATTCTATGTGTTAACATATATTTTTAAACACCTTGTATAAATAAAATAAACTACTTATAAGTAAATTCACGAGTTAATAGCATCTCCATCGACGGGCTCCCACACAGTGGCGTTACTGCTCCAATGCAATGGATTGAGTCCCATGTTACATAGGAACCCGAAAGTCCACCCAAAATATTTTTTGTATCGATCTTTTAATAATTTTTAAAATAGGGAAATTAAATATTCATTTCTCACATGCATTAGGAAAACATGTGAAAACATTATTGATCTATACAATAGTATCTACCCAGCTAATATGTTAGGTCAGGGACCAAACCATCGAAAATTATCGAAAATTGCTATAATTTTTTCGGCTGCAAGTGCATATAAATGCTTATACACTGACGCACGTGACCTGAGTCTTGTTCACACTCACTGGCTAGATCAGTGGAGAAACATAAATGTGAGTACAGAACTCAGAACTCACCTTGCTGACGACTTTTCTCTTCACTTGTGATACATTTATAATAACTTGTGTAATTCGGATGGACAGGAATCTAATCTACATTAAAAATACTAATCAAATGCATTAATTAGTACTTAAAATATCACAGATCAATGTTCTGAATAATTACAACTTCACAATAAGAATGCGTTTTCCTTAATAATCTATATTATTGAAAGAAGTTACAATTAACTACACTTGTTTATTACAAAAACAATGGAAAGCAATCGTGACAAGTACAATCTAATACAATACAAAAATAAGTCTGCGCAGAATATTCCCCGTTGAAAATAAGAAACTGCCATCACGGTAGGTTGGTTATCCAGTGCAGACATAAAAAATAAAACATTTGTATATGACCTTGAACTCGGGATGCACTTCCTCTACGTTTGAACCCGTTCTTTTAATTTCTTTGTTGCCGCGTAATGGTTTGTAAAGAATTGGCTTGGGTCATCCGCTACCCTTATCGGTACATCATGGCCAGCGATTGGACGTCTCCTCCACATCCTGTTTGTGTCCAACGTTAACAATAGAGTTCTTCTATCCCGGGTTCAAGTGGGAAATAAAATATTTTTGCATGAGAGATGAGTTCAATGAAAATTAAAATTTATCACAAGATTGATAGAAAATTGATGCACTAGTAATTATGACTATTTTCTTACCCTGTATTACATTAAGGATATATACAATTATGAGTTTAACTCGCTCGATGGCCGGTTATATACATATATAGGAGAGTTTTATTTTTCTCTTTTACATTGGCGCCTAATTTTTACAGTTACGCCACTGATTCCATAGTATATTTGTTACAAAATACCATGTGTATGTTTGAATAGTCGTGTGCAAGTACGTCCCGTAGTAAATAGTACGCACTCTGTTCTGTGCCATTACGCAATTGAAAGCATTGGATAACACGGAGACTGCATTTGATATAAACTGCATCATGATGATAATTGCATATGTAGTGTATAATCGTTATTAGTACTTCTAGGACAAGGATCCAAGATTCAATTAATAACAAGAATTTTGCGTTTCAGAATATTAATATGATTATTCAATTTTATTTTGCAAGCCGTTTCGCATTTCGGATCATAATGAAAATACAAATTATTATATTTTTGATTTTATAATAAAAATGATTTAAAAAGTACCTATGTATCGCAGGTGATGAAGATATAAGTTCGAAACCGGTTAACATAAAAATAATCGACGCGGTTGATACAAAGTTAGTTATTTGTTTAAACTAAAAATCACGTTTAACCACAAAATTAACACTGTATAAAAATATATATATTTATATTTTAAAACAGGTACTTTTATATATTGGTACATCGCGATCTGTGTCGTCTTCTCCGACAAATTGTTCTAATTTTAGCATAATATTGTATTCAGTGCTCAGAACAAAACAATTAAAAAAAATATTTGTACAAAAACTTCTCAAAGGTATAAAATATTTTATTATTGTAGATTCTAAAACAATTTATTAAAATTATGTTGCACATTAAATACAATTAGGATATAAATTTTTTGCAAAGTTGGTAAAAATTACCAGTTCTAAATGTAAGAAATTACTCTTTTACAACTGGTTAGGTATAAGATTTGTTAAATTGAAAAAACAAGTATATTTTTAATGAATACATTAATTATTAAAAATTAGGAACTACGTTGGATGTTTTTTTTTCTAGGTTCTTATTTAGTAATTACGCTGAATTTTAATTTTGTTCTGTTTGAAATAATGTGGAGAATTTAAATGTAATATGAATATTACTAAAAACGAGGTTAACTGAATAAACTCTTAGTCCTTTAAATATTGTAAAAAAATAAAAAAGAAACATAGTAATTTATTATTTAACAATGAGTAAATAGGCTTTCATCCAGCAGTGGGTAAAACGACAAATAAAAACGATGATATTTTTGATGTCTATTTCATTTCAGTAAGTAAATCCAGATTTTTTACATATTTACATCTTCACACATATGTTTGTACATGTGTGAAGTAACCCATGCACAATGGCAATTTGTATGGGTTTCAAAATCACATTAAAAAAATAGAAATGCACACACGGAATACATGTCACATCAATATTCATACTAATCTACAAACCCACAAGCCCCAAGAGCGCATACAACATATAACCAAAGGAAATACAAATATTTTGGTTTTAAACTATTTGATAGGATGCTGAAAGATTTAACTCAATTAAATATCCCAATAACGTGAAACTGAAAATAAAAACTTGGATTGGTAATATGGGTAGAGCTAGTATTGGTGCACTCACCCAAACATATAGATTCAAATCTTTAATAATTGTTATCACAAATAATTTATTTGAAAGTCCACATTGAAATTGTTTTTTACATACACCTTATGTACAATATTTATATATAAGGTTATATATAATACGGTCTGCTACTTGTAATACTAATTTATTTATACAATTGCTTGTTTCAACACAGAATTTCTCTAGTGAGACGGGCACAATCCAAACATATTTTTTACATTTGTATTATATAGTTACCAATATATAAAATAATCGCTTGTGCTATGAAAATAGGACTAACTTGGTGGCAAGGTTCAAATCTCCGACTACTTTATCACTAGGCAAGTATCTTTCGTTCTCTGCTGTTCCGTAGTTCTGCCGAATACAACTGTGTATAGTTGCGGGTCGTCCGGGTTGCCGGGTTTTGGTATGTATGCATGGTTTAGTCTTCCCGCAAACCGTATCCCAGCATTGTGAGTCTTCTTAATTAAACTGTCCTATATATTTATTAATTTATTTTATGATGTCGAATCAAAAGTCTTAAAACACTCTGGAGATTCAAAATATAAGATATATGAGGATAGAACACGTTTGATAATGATGATGATATTTTTACGATGTCAGCGTTTAATGGTGTGCTCTAAAATAAGAACATTAATTTATCAAATCTCTGAAAATTTTGCTCTGTAATAAATTATTAAGATCTTCCTTTACGATCGTAAAGCTCGAGATTATTTTTGGGAAAAAACCCTCGGGTGTAATTGGGGAGCAGGATTCCTAAAAGCATTCATTCGAATTCTATCCTTTATTTGACGAAGGATCTAATGAAAATTGTCTGAAAGACGTCTTGACTTTGGTCCATGCTGCCCTTCGTAAACACGTTCTTCGGATGAGCGGTGAGACAGTCTGATAATACATGACTAGAGCTGTTAAGAGTAATATCGAAAATTGATGATAAAAGCCTTCGACGGGGATGTACCTACATGCAGAGCCAGGGGCGGATTAGCGATCCAATACCGGCCTAAAAAAATTTGATACATTATTATTTATAACATGATTTGAAGAAAAATAAATACTACACGTACGGATATTGTACAGGTATGGCTTAGATATGATGATATTGGAGCCAACCTATATCAGTAAGTGACCAAGTAAAATGTGAAGGCGAGCCACAAGGTATTTGTTAAATAACTGCCGGAACAGAACTTATCGAACATAACTATACAATAATGTCTTATAAAGATTTGAAGATTTTGCTGAGTGGAATTAAAGCGTGAGTGCACAACTCTTATAATGATTGCGGGATAGGATGGGACATTTTCAATGAGAAAAAAACAATTTTCTATATAATTGCATAATATTTTGCATTATATAATATATAGATATCTGGCTTCGATTTGATCAATAGATTTTAAAGTCTTTTTTACAAAATGAACGTTTTTGTAAATGATTTACACCAATATTCAGTAGTGTAGTCGGGTTGGAATGCGTCGGGTCGACGCTCCCCCCATTTTTTTTATGAGGAATTTTCTTCCTCTGACTATTAACCTTTTAAATGCAATGAGCGCGTTAACATGTCAAACTTTGTATGTTCTTCAAACTACACGCGTGCTAACACACACTTTTGGACCTTGCTAACTTGCAGGGATTAAAGTTATATTGTTAAATCATTTTGTCATCTGTGGACGGCAGGTCCCAATTTTTGATAAATAAGTCAAGACCCTTAAAGACTAGTCTTACCCTAATGTGGTGTTTTCCATTTCAAATAGAGTTGGCAGTTAAAAAGTGTATAATCAAAAAACATCAGTTCGTAAATTAAAAAATTTCCTGAAGAAATGTGAACCTCCATTCAATCAGATGACATTTTAGATATTTTTGGATGTAACAGCGTATGGCCGCAATAAACCGAAACTTTGACAAACGACCTTATGGAAGTTTGCCGATTTAATTTTGTTTTCAAAGGAAGGTAGGTCCCTCTGCTCTCATCAATGACCTTATTGGCCAACGATCTTTAAAACATATAAATGTGTCCTAAGTACGCCCTAAATAAATATTATCTATAGCCAAGTGTGTTTAGGGTGTGCGTGCGGTGGTTTATTGCCGTGGCGGAGGCACAGGGGTGTGTTTGGTGACACGTTTTGTTTTTACAGTTTTAAACATCATTGTTAATAATAATAATCAGTTATTACGTACTAATTTAATGTATAAATTATAAAGATATACATATAAAATTAATTTTATCGAAAAATATTGTTTTTGCGCTACCGGGATGGATCTCTATTTCCAATCCGGGGAAGGTGCATTACCAAATATGTTACAGCGCCAGTACCTTTCGTTACAAATATTCGAACTTATTATATATGTTACACTTTTTCAATTTAATACATCTGTCGTCTCATTGTTTGAAAGCCATCTACAATGTTTTTACGGAATCTCAAATACCTTTGAGTAATCCGATAGCAGACGCTAGAATCATAAATTCATTATTATTAAATTTTGGATATATTGATACAACTTATATATTATTAACGAGAACACATTCTTTTTGTGAAGTTATAATTATTCAGAACATAGGTCTGTGATGTTTTAAATATTAATTTAATGTATTAATTATAAAGATAATATAAAATAAATTTTATCGAAAAATATTGTTTTTATATGTATATCTTTACAATTAATTCATTAAATTAGTTTTTAAAACATCACAGACCATCTGTTCTGAATAATCACAACTTCACAATAAGAATGTGTTCTCTTTAATAATTAATAGTTATAACGTGTTCACGATCCACGATCCACCACAAAATATTAAAACAGGGACAAATAAATAGAACTTTGTCGCGTTTCAGTACTTTTTACATAGCACTACACTGTGAATATTTTATTTCAATTATTATTATCAATTTATATCAACTGATTTGCTGAACCGACTATGAAAAATATGATTATTGATTGTTAGGTAAATTCTTCTTTCTGCCTCGGCTTCATGTTCGGGGGGAGGCATCTAGCCTAACTGGTTCTTTTTTTAAATATTGACAAGTCAAATGGTTATGAAATGAAAGAATATTTTGTATAAGAAAATTTATAATCTATATTTTAAGATACTTGCATGTGGAAAATGAGCAATTTACTTTAATACTTATAAATAAGGCTATTCAAAAATAATTATAATTAAATCAACATTAAATATTTGTGTTCATCATGCCAGCATTAATTTCTCTGCCAAATTGTCTATGTGGACGCTTGTCTGATGTAGATTATTCAGGTCCCTCACGTAAGGGATTACCTCTTAGGATGGTCCTGGATCCTGGACGTGAAGTGTAGTCAGCTCCTTATGGTGCCAGCGTAGGGTGACGGAGTTCAGGCTTGTAGTTGATGAAAGACGATGCCCAATCATTCAGGCAAACCGGGACTCTAGACGCGATATTCTTATGCTATAGCGACAGTCTGTTCTCGCTACATCGATTATATTTATTAACTTTTTAAAGATCCATCGGGACCCTTTTTGATACTTTCACATTTACGATTAAACGCAGAAAACATCACAGACTAAGCTTTAACTCGAGGCGCACAGTTTAAATTTTCCCCGGAATTACAATCTACAAAGCGCTTACTTGATGCTTTTAGAGACGATATTGATTTTATTTTCTAATTGAAAATAAAATTTCGTCTTTGGCGGAGCCACTTCTCACGGTGGAGAATATCAGAAGATTGGTCGCCTATGGTGATGCATCCCTCAAGGTGCATTTGCCTACGTGACTTTACTCACGTTCGCCGCATCTCTTTATTGCTGTACCCTTGCTGCGTCGGTACACCTGCGTCTAACAATGCCGAGTTTTTATAACCGTCCGTCCCTTGCTTCGGCTAAGTGCTATTGTATCCTTGAACAAAATATTGTTTTGGGTAATTTTGCACTCTAACATGATTAACCATGTAAAATATTTACCTCAGCATGGGCAAAGCCACGATATTAAAATACTATATGTACATACAACATATTCAATAAATATTACCACAATTTATCAGTGCGCTGTCAATATATGATTACCATAAGTTATCACTGCACATGTTATTATTTAGTTCATTAATTAAATGAGACGCAAACTACAACACGAACAAAACTTTTGTTCGGTGGTAGGGGGAGGTTACTACCGAGGTGTATCAGCTAGTTTATACATAAGATTTAATAAACATTTAAATCACAAGTGACAGTGAGCCGTTCATGTACGATATCCAAGATTGGATTTATGAACGCAGTCTCTGTTTTTAAAGGCAGTAATAATTAGCAAGATTAACCATAATACACATAATGGAGTTTCGGTGCCAACACTAAAGTATGGACGTGAAGCCTGAAATTGACAAAATAAGAACGAAAGTAGGGTATATAATATATAACATACAGCGCAAGTCGATGCGATAGAATCAAGTATCTAATCTAAACTGCTTGTAGCATGGTCAATACAAGGATATTTTAATTTTTTTTAACCCTTCCCAAACCATGCAGTCACACAGGTCTACTGTTCTGATTAAATCTGTAATATTTCGGTAAATATACGCAACATACACTTCAAATTTTAGTTAATTTGAAGGAAAATATTTACACTTAGAAATGACAAGGGAAAAATCAATTATGTAAGGCGAAAGGTCTACAAAAATAATTATTTTTAATTTATTCCGTTGTAAAACTAATACGTTGAAAAAAATACCATTTGTTGCAAGACAGAATGACATACCACATTAATTTCAGAGTGAAAATCAATAACAAACATACGAATATAATTAATTGTCACTAATTAAAGGAAGATAGATAAAAAAGAAGGATGTATTATACATGTAAACTCCTATACAGAACTTGACGAATGCTCCGAATTATAATATTACATATTTTTAAAATATTTAATGCTCATTACTTAAAGTAAATTTATGGCATTAACCATTTTTTCACATTTTAAAGGCTAATAGAACCCTAATTTCTTACGGTAAAACGAGTTGACAGCATGGCTGCGTGCGAGAATTTTATATCACGGTATGGTAAAGGTTAAAACTGCGTACATGTTAAGTTATTTTGTCACTAGTTTCAAAAAGTGCAGTCTCTCTATCAACACAACTAATCTGATTACATTACCAATATTTGAATATGTTCAAGAACACACAATTGCTGGATTTTTACCTACAAAGGCACTGTTATTAAACAAATGTCAGATATCTCATAGAGATCCATTATTAATCCTTTATAAGGTATCGAAGTTTTAGTTTATGGACCAATGTTCCTTCTAATTTTGGATGCAGGCGTGCGCATTAAAATTTCTTGTTCAATTTTAAGGACTAACGCTATTATTTGTATGCTGGGGAAGAAAATAAGAAAAACATTACCTTACTAACCTTACACTGGTTAGTAGCTTATAGGTCTATCGACGGATACTAAGGAACTCCTGAGTTTACCACTTTATTAATGAAGATGTGTTATGACGCATAAATAAGCGAAATGAACTAATAACAAGCATCAAGAAAAGCTGTATTTTTCTGACACATTCTCCGCAATGAAAAATATAATCTCTCTTACAAGTCATTATGCAAGTGGAGATAAAAGGCAGCAGAGGCTCGGTTAGATAGAGAATATTTTGGCTGTATTATCTTAGATCCTAGATTATCTTAGCTTACCCCAGCAAGCGGTTCAATATACAAAATGTTGGTAATATTATATAAATCAACACACTGCAACACGGTTGCTAACCTTCGATAGACGGTTGCACACGGAGAAGGCTTGTTAAAAATTATGTGCGCGCTATATTTTTTTGTGTGCGCTACGATGCTCAATCGCTATTGAAAAAATGATTAGTTTCAGTTATGTGATTAGAAAACTCCGAGAGGTTATTAATTTTAAAGCAGCGGCGATGTTCTTTATTCCCATGTTTAAAAATATATGAATAATAAAGGGTTTTTTTTGGCATTTAACTATACCCACAAAACATCTTTCTAGACGTTTGACTGCAGGTAAATTCATATCAATCTTATTAAATTTAATATAAACAAACATAAAAACTAATCAGTGACACAGTTTAACAATAAATTTCATATTTAGAAGTAAAACAAATCATTATTGATAAGCCACTTTTTTAAGACACAGGTAGTTTGTAACATAAAACAATTAGTATATATTCTCATAAGAATACTTGAAAATATGAATTAAATATATTAATTAGAAAGATATACATATCAAATCAATTTTATCGAAAAATATTGTTGTTGCGCCACCGGGATTCGAACCTGGATCTCTTTCCTAACCGGGGAAGGTGCATTATCCAACTATGCTACAGCGACAATTTTCTAACCTATATGTTACCTTTTTGATATTAATACATTTAATCGTTCCATTATTTGACAGAGCCATCCACCTTATTTTTACAGACACATTGATACAACTTTGTTGTTCCAAAATTTAATAAAAATGAATTGATAATTCTGGCGTCTGCTATCAGTTTACTCAAAGGTATTTGAGATTCTGTAAAAATAAGGTAGATGGCTCTGTCAAATAATGGAACAATTAAATGTATTAATATCAAAAAGGTAACATATAGGTCAGAAGATTGTCGCTAAAAATATTGTCGCTGTATCATAGTTGGATAATGCACCTTCCCCGGTTAGGAAAGAGATCCAGGTTCGAATTCCGGTGGCGCAACAACAATATTTTTCGATAAAATTGATTTTATATGTATATCTTTCTAATTAATATATTTAATTCATATTTAAAATATCACAGACGTATGTTTTGAATAATTACAACTTCACAATAAGAATGTGTTCTCCTAAAAGAATACTTGATACTGCAGTCTATTAGAATAATAGTAAGATGGTATAGGTAGCGAAATCGATAGTTGGCGCCTCCTAAAAACTCTTTGATTTCAAAAAGGTTTTAGAGACACCCGATACCAGTGAAGGTACAAGGCACACTGTAAAAGTGTGAGTACATAAAAAAATTTCAAATGTGCTATTTCTAAATCAATTTTCACGATAAATTTTACTACCCGCTGAATAAACACGTTATATGTTAAAATGTTTATTTTAGCATAAATCATTCGTAGTATTGGTTTCCAGTATCGTTGAAAACATCACGATTCAGTCTCTATTACTGAAATCCAATGAAAGTAATATTTTTATTTGTATAACTGAGTGCTCATCTTTTATTTTCCCGTACAGATACATATATAAAGCTCTTAAAGTGTCATGAGTGGGTACTTGAAGTCTTCGCAGTGGTGGTGCGTGTAAAGTGTTCATAAAATATTTATTAGATACATATTATTATTATTATGACATGTATATAAGGTCTGCCTTGAGATGGGTGTCAGCTACCTACGTACGTATGTACATAATAATAGTCGAAGCACAGTAATTAAAACATATCATCGTGTTAGTGAACATATATATAATATTAATAGCTTTTTGGTTATCTTATATTTAATTATGTACATAACATAATCAAATCTGTATCTATCATTTCAGAGATTTGTCAGTAAAGGTTGGTATTCATATAAAATTCTTCTTCTTGGGTAGGTACATCATGCAAATTAAATGCCTGACTCAATAAATATATAATATAGATTTATAATTATCAAAATACAACAAAAATTTACGTTTACAATGATATAATAAAATAAAACAACTAAATGGCAAGATTATATAAAGTAAATAAATTAATCTAATCCCTGCAAAATGCAGTTAAAAATTAATTTCATCCTTGATAGCTTTTCTTGACCAATTCCGATTAATAATCAGAACAGCCGACCATTTTACTTTTGAATGGCACGTACTGCAGTCGGTAACGGGAAAAGATGCAGATTTCTGCAATTTTTCGTGTCAGTGGAGTGGATCTTGGATGGGTTTCACGTCTCAAGTACTTAACACTTAACATTCCGTTATATTAGCGCCGCACACAAGTACATATGTTAATACACATGTACGATGCACCTAATATATCATGACTAAGTGACGTGCAATGCATGTTCACACTGTAGGCCATTTGGGCACTAATAAGGAATGTTTAATGACACATCAGTAGGGTCTGAGATATTAATGTTGGTGATATGGTCATATAATTAAAATTAGATTATAATTACACTCCAGATTATCAATCAAAGATTCGGCATTGAAAAATGTATGATATGCCTATGACGAAATTTTTGACGATAAAGCTTTTAATATTCTTTCACGCACAATTTTGTATTTTTCAATATCAAATTGAATACACATATCGACCCCACCTGCGTAAAGTATCGCAAGTAAAAAATGACATTTTTAATCATTCTAGTAGTTCACAAGTATTTTATACTTATTTAGGTGGCATATAAAAAGAAATATATTTTATTCTATGACGTGGGTACTAATAAACATAATATTAAAATAATTACTGCCATTTAAAAATGTATCAAATACGTCCAAAATATTAGGATGATTAAAAATGTAATTTTTTACTTACGATACTTTACGTAGGAGAATAATATTTAATGAGCTTAAATTTTATGGTACCCAATATAAACATTGACATTATATATCTATAATAAATTAAATATCTATGAGAATTCTTTAGTTCAAAGTTTATTTTATCATCATCAGCCTTATTTTATTAACTGCTGGATGAAGGCCTCCCCAAGTGTCTCTTAGTTTTATCTGTCCATTGTTATTCACAGCCGCGAGTTTGATGATTCCATTAATCCAGTAATTTTTAGGATTTCAGAATTTTAGAATACAGACAAATGTATCGCAACCTCGTACAACATTAAAAAAAAAGCGTTTGTACTATTTGAATCACAATAGATAGCAGGTTCGAATACTATGCTACACATTTTGAAACTTTAATATATTTCAATTCAATGTATTCCAGTCCTGTAATAAAAAAATTTCAATCATTCAATTTAATCAAAATCATTCAAATATTATTAAATCTTTTTCACGAGCAAACTAACATCGACAACTATGTATTATTCAGACGTTTCGTTTTCTGTCTCTTCGTCTGATGTTTAACATACAGAAGCCTCAATACGAGAAGATGTATGAATGTGGATTGGACGAGAGTTGTGGCGATGTATTCTCTCTGTCTACTTCCGCAGAGAAACAAGTTAGTTGATAATATATTTATGCATTTATCTAGAAATATTTTGAAATTAAAAACAATCTTAATTTTCTAATATTTAAAAAAATTGCGTTATTGCCTTGTTATTAAATATTGTTATGTTACTTAATTTAAAAATCTATTTATGGTAAGATAACGTTATAGAAACATCGTAACTACCTAGAAACCGGTTATCTTAACGCGTGATAAATTGTTAAGCGTAAACTTTTTATTTGAGTCTGGCATTGATCGATATGTTCGGAATGTGACACGTAAGAGAGATCTCGTTATTAAAGAAAACTATCAATTATGGCGAGATTAGGTATGAGCTTGGCAAACTGGTACTGGACCACTACGGACAGAGATAAAAGATACATAATTGGGGCAAGAGGAAGCAATATAAAGTGAAACATAGAACCATGTTTTGTAGTACTAATATTTCTGTAAAATCGTCTTGAGACAATTTTGAGATATTTGTGTATACATCTTTTTTGTTTTACTAACTGATTTATTTGGCAGTTACCTCGTGGTGTAACATATTTATTTATTTATTATTATACATGCCCTATTCAGGCAACAACAGAGTTTGTAAAATAACAGTTTTTCATAGTGTCAGCACGTTTTTACATAATCAAAATTAAAAATAAATATAAAATGTAAAGTAGCAATTTATCCATCACCATTGAGTTGAGACTCAAACAATTATAATAGTGTAATCCTATAAAGAATTAAATTAACAGTAAAAATGTCGACTACCCCCGCATATTCATTCCCCAAAGAATGCATTCTGGGGACTGCGAAGTTAACTAGTGCATGACATTATCACTGTAATAAAACAATGAATTATTTTTTTTTAAATATATAAATTTGATTTTCACTCTGTACCACACACACAATTTTTTTGAGTTGTATCATGACTAGATTCGGAAAGTTATTCAGAGGTATTTTATATGATGACTGGATGTCTAGCAGACGTGGATATTCTTAAATTTAAATGAAAAATAAGAGAAACTGAAAATTCACACACCAATCCAATTCGAAGGTGTTATTAAATAAGAATATTTTTTAAAAGCTATTTACTAATTAACAACAATTGTTATTATTAATATTGGAAAATAACAGATCAGCTCGCCTCTGTATATGACGAGAGTAAACGATAATTGAATATCAGGATATCGATAGAAAGGATCAGTATTTTTATTTGAATCACGTAATGGCAATGGAAACTACTCTGGCTCGACTATTCAATCAATAGCAAGATCTTATATATACTTACATAGTTATAACACCGATACAAAGGCCACAAATTACTCAGACCGTATAACTTTTGACTGTTTTAAATTGGCAGTTACAAGCTACGACGACAGGTCCACTTTTAAACTCGGCTACCCACTTTTTAACTAATGTTTCCGACATCGCTTCAAATACTAATTTGTTTCGTTGTAAAATCTTTGGTTTGAAGGATTTAATCACAGAGCGCGGCTGAGTATAATCAATTTTCAAAAAATTGTTAAATACTCAAAAATCAAACAGCTGTCAAAAGGGAATAAAAATTGCAGTCAGATGTCAGTAGAAATAAAAAGGTAAACATTATTAACAACAATTATAAAATAAGACTAGCTAGTATATTTATTTTTAAGGCTGTGAAATTTTCATATTGTTTAAATGATATAACTAATACAAATTAAACGAATCGATTTGAAAGATATGCAGAAAAAATCTAATAATTGACAAAATATTTGGTTGCTACCGGGATTCGAACTTGGACCTCTTTCTATCTGGGAAAACGTGTTACCATTCCACTACAGCAATACATTTGCGACAAATTTAAAACTTTTATTCTGTACATTTTTAAAAATAATTTATACATTTATTATTCCATTTTTAAAAGCGATGAATCTCAAATACCTTTGAGTAAAACACACTAGGAGATGCCAAAATTAAATCAATTCATTTATTAAAATTTGGATATACTTTGAAACAATTTACAATGTAAACATATTTTTATTGTGATGTTGCAATTTGAAAACATACTTCTGTGGTATTATTACAGATAAAATCTATTTATCGAAAAAATATTTTATAGCTAAAAGGATTCAAACGTGGGCTTCTTCATTTTCTGTTTAATTTAATTTGTATTAAAAATACCACAGAACTATGTTCTGAAATTGTAACTTCACAATACAAATATGTCATCATTATAAATTATATGGTCTCGCCCTTGTATACAAGTGGAAAATCTATACACGATATAGTGAAGAATGAACAAATTAGAAGTGAATGTAGATCTTTTGTGGTAATGTTTGTAGGGTGGCTTTTTAACACTCATCTAGTGATTTAGTAGTATAAGCATTTGACTTAGTTTGAAAATAGTAACAATGTTGATGTGACATGATTTCCGTTTACGCATACGACGTGTACGACAGTTGCTCCTTCGGATACTTCATCCCTCAGGTAGTTGATCCCTCTGCCAAATAATCCCCCGGACGATTATCTCCCAAAGCTTCTTCAAGTACCTATTTATATTAGTAAATACTAGCATCCGTGAATGTTATAGATAGGGTGAGAGGAAATTAATCCAAATATTGCTCTTGTGATACTGTTTTCTATGTATGTGATCCGTTATTTCGTTGGCACTCTTCTAAACGGGAGGCATAATTCTGAGAACTGCTCGGCAAGTATTTTCATTCATTTCTTTTCGAATATTTTCTTTCAATTGATCCAGAGAGGAAGGATTGTTACTGTATACCTTTGATTTAAGGTAGTCCCATAGGAAAAAGTTCATTTGTGTCAAATCGGAGCTACGTGGTGGCCAGTTTATGTCACCTCGTCGGGATATCAATTTTCCAGGGATAATTTCACGAACAATGGAAAAGGACACGAACCATAGCGACTGAATTTCCAAGAACGCGGCTAGCGATCGGCATATCCCCGCCCCTCTCTGACTCGTTGCATTTATGCAGAGAATGAAACAAAATGAAAAAGATTTTACACACTGTATATTCAATTTATGTGATTTTTTTACATTTGTTAAGGAATTGAGTAAATAATATTTTTTATTTTTACAAAATGTATTATATTTGAAACATAAATTTTACTTATGAGTGGCCTCAGGGCCCCAATTTTGCCAAATTTTGACAAAGTGACAAATGCTGCTGTCTCAGTTCAGTGCATCTGGATTCACTTTGTGGACTCCTGAGATGTCCCCGAGAAAGCGCAGATTGGCATGGATCCACCGTGCGTTCCATTAGTGAAACTCCGCACTCTAACAAGGGTGGTTCCTCGAAGTTCCACGTATGCATCAAGTATTCATATCGGCTTTGTTATCTTCAAAACTGATACACGGTGCTGAGTTTGAAATATGTAAGAGATATATTCGGTGCAGAAACGGAGCCGAAGACTGTTTAGCATGAAGATGTTTCACAGAATTATTCCCTGATCTTCATGGAAAAGGTTATTTTAAGAGTAAAGTAAATAATGTTTTATAATTTATCTGCATTAAACTGTACCTGTGTATTACTAAAGATTCTAGGAAAAAAAATAATTGAATAACCCTTATATTATGAAAAGACCCTATAAAATTCTAGTCGTTATTACCCGGATTTGCGTAACCCATGGCTAGATTATTATCTAGCTGTTAACAGTATGAAAAATTGGAAATTATTTGTATACAACTTCATGGCCATTCTTCTACGCATATTGCTAGGGCATACACGTCGGTTGTATCTAACTTGTTAGTTCAATCCGTATAAGAAACCTACTAAACTACATATTATATTTTCTTACTCAACATATTGGGCATCTTAAGGCTGCCAAGGTTCTGCATTTTTCAAACAGTTTGTGCTTAATTCGTAAGGGATTATTCCATACTGAAAATTCCGTGTCATTACACTTTTACATATTTGCTTCGGTAACTAAACTCTTTTCCACAGTGTATTCCAAAGACCAATTTGCTTCAACTTCTCAAATTGTCAATCATCTGCAAAAAGTGAGAAGGTGTAATACATATTCAAGTCGATTATTACTTTTAGTTAACCTTTACCATACCGTGATATAAAATACCCATATGCAACCATGCTGTCAACTCGTGTTACCTTAAGAAATTTTTAACATTTTAAATGTGAAGAAAGCTTTTATTAGTTTAATCGGCTTTGAAATTGTTAATCCTATAAACTTACTCTAAATATTGAGCATTAATTACGAAAATGGGATCAATATCCTAATATAATTCGGAGCATTCATTAAGACCTATACAATACTACCCTTTTTCTTATATATCTTCATTAAATTAGTGAGAAAGAGATATTATATATTCGTATTATTTTTATTGTGAAATTAATGTACCATCTCTATTTGTCTTACCACAAATAGTATTTTTTCCAGCATATTAATTTTAAAACTGAGTAAATTGAAAGATAATTATTTTTGTAAAGTTCGCTTTACACAACTGGTTTCTCACTAGTCAGCTCTAAGCATAAACATTTTCTTTATAATTAACTAAAATATTAAATTTATGTTGCGTATATTAACCGAAGTATTACAGTTAATTGAGGCGGTAGACCTGTGTTACTGCATGGTTTTGGAAGGGTTAATATATCAGTACGTACAGATGTCAGTCAGACGATATGATAAATTATTTAATTGATAAGCCATTTTCTCGATTGTCTCATAGTAAAGGGAAACGTATAATTCAAATTGGTCGTCCAATTCCTAATTTAATTATAAATAAATCGTCTTCGAAATACATTAGTCATTTTTATGAATAAGATAATTTGTAGGCTGTGTTTATTATTTTCAAATAAGAGTAGTATTTGGAAATCTGGATACGATGACATTAATAATATTTCTACGTATAAAAATGTCATTATTTAAATAAAGTAGAAATATAATTATTCATTATAATGAAAAAGTAGATAGAACTGTCATGTTTTTAACGTCTAATTGGTATAACTCGTTTTCTTGCAATTCAGGAATTACACTTTGGAGGGCATAATGAATATGTTGAACCTGTGAATTGTGCTAATTTCATCGAATGTGTGAATTTATTAGCTAAATATGACAAGCTATGTTCTAAATTCAAATTGATTGAATCGTTTTTAAAATTATAAAAATATTTCTAACATTTTTTTTGACATCATAACCTAAGTTAGTGCCTACTGTACAGCACTGGATGTTACTATACTAATTACGTTATGTATACTATATGTACCCTATAATTACTGATTATGTTGAATTATTTATTAAAAATATTATATGTACATTTAAGTATATTAATATCTGCCTCACTGGGGTAAACATTTTACGTAGTAAATCAATAATCAGCAAATAATTACACATTTTAAATAAATTGATAATAAATAATAAATATAAATAATGAAAGAAATGATGCTGTTTAAATATGAAAAATATATATATGATAAAACATTACATTTTTTCATACATGAATTGAATTGTGTTAAAAGGAAATCCTTGTATAATTAATGGTATTAAATAAGGTATTGATATTTTAAAATAGTTGAGTTAATACAAGTTCACTTTTAAAGAGTTAAAATAACACAGGATTAAATATTAAGATAATAATTAATTCAATTTATTACAAATGTTCATAGTTGGTTGGTGCACGCACTTTACTATCGAGCTACTCTCTTGTCACCCGTCGGATAGTATTTGAGTATAAACTCACACACAGGCGATCTGCTGTCACCTAATGTTTGGGCTGTGGTCGTGTGCTATGCTAGCTTTAATTTAAAGTCATATTAACACACTTTAATATGACTTTAAATCTGCATTTCTTTTATATTTAAAGAGGAACCATGCTATTGACAAATGCTCGATTAGGATTTTATTTCATATTTAAACCTCCTGGGCTTTTCAATTTATAATACAGTTCTTTGATAATTAAAACAAATAGTAGTAGAGTAGAATGAACGATGTACGCAAGGAAAGCGACCTTATTATGAATGTCAACAAGTCCAAAGTGATGGTATTCGAGAAAGATATCGGAAGGAGGGTGACTGCAGAGAATAAAGTTAACGGCGCATTAAATGGAATTATAGCTAAGGGAAATTGTCAACTGAGGCAAGACTAGTGGTTCACAATGGAGTTCTGGAACTGACACTAATGTATTGAGCTGGCAGAAGAGGAACGAAAGTAGAGAATGCAGTAGAAATGAGATCACTTACGCGTATATGTAACAAATTTATTTATGACAGAGTAAATAATGAAGAAATAAAGGAAAGAATGCAATGCTGATATTAGTGTAGTGAGTAAGATTAATAAAGGATCACTTAGGTGGTTTGGTCATATGAAACGGATGAATGGGTAGAGAATGGTAAGAAATATATATGACGCAAGTGTTGATGGCACCAGAAGTAGAGGACGTCCGCGGAAGACTTGGCACGACCAGGTAAACCAGATACTGGAGGATGGTCCTGTTAGAAGCCTCAATAATCGTCAATCTTGTATGAGAAGATGTATGAATGTTGATGAGGCGAGAATTGTGTATCAGGACAGAAGAGTGTGGCGCTCTATCCTCTCTGCCTACCTCCGCGGAGAAACGGCGTGATGGTAAGTAAGTAAGAAAGATGTATAAACAAAATTAATGTAATTGGTTTTATAAATGTTTTCTGTTTAAATAAAAATGGACTGCAAGTTCTGGCGTCAAGTTGGCGTGCTGCGAACATCAATTATTTAAAAGGATGTAATGTATCGGTGCGAGCATTGGTGTGGAATGGTGAGTAATACATTGTTTCCTGAGTATTTGTGCCTAGACGACAGTGCTGATAGAAGATCAACAAGGTAACGAGAGTGATCAGGCTTTCTGGGTTATTTGAGATTCAACAGTGATAGTTTTTCTTAACTAGAAATGTGGTCGCGAGGTTTGAGTTGAATAATTAATTGGTTTGCCATTTTTTGATGTATCTACCTAGTTTTTATGTACCATTTTTGCCGTCAAGCCGCAGCGCCTCGGTGCACACCGATCACATGATGTCGCCGATTGTGTAATGGCCGTGCAAGGGTGGCCGCGGTGTATTTAATTGATTTGTACTTTGTATCGACTTTGAATAATTAAACGAGTGAAACTTGAATATTTCCGATGCGTGTTCGCGAACAGCATCAGACAGAGAAACGGCGAGCGTTCGCGAACGTGTGAAACGTATATCTGCGATGGTGTACCCTACTTCAACGTCCATGTCATGTTGAAATGGTTGAATGCGAAATATGCCGTACGTATATTAGTGTAAATAATTAAAACAAATTAGATGAATCTAGAATTAGAAAGATATACAGAGAAAATCTATCTATAAAAAAAAGTATATAGCTACCACTGGGATTTGAGTGTTGTGTACTGATACACGTCAATGTGTGCATGAGACAAAGTTATATGACCGCTTCACGCTAGACAGTAATGCAACAACGCACTTGACGTCAGTTGACGCATAATATCGGTTGTGTACACCGCGCCCAGTGGATTGCGCCTTTAATGTATACAGAATAACAGTAAATTGTTAATAATTATTATGAAATCATTTTTAAAACATTTCGAAATTTTTTGGTGGTTATCTATTATACAATATAATATAATAAAATATACTGTTCACTTTTAACCAAAATTTATTTTCTTCACTTAGTAGTTTCAGCTAATGAAGGGCATTGACAAAGTCATTATTATTATTATTAAGATGTGATTAATATTTCATTTTCTGTTCATAAAATAATTAAATATAAAATAAATCTATATACTACTGTATTACAATAATAAATAAAAAAATATTAGCAACAGATTTGTTTGTGACCGACTGTATTAGTGCCAACAATACGACCAGTTGACCAGCCTTTTAGTCTCACTTGTTTCTCAGCCAACTTGTGTTAATATAACAATCATAAAATATTGTCGACTGGATTTGTTACACCCTGTATACCGTGTTGGCACAATATAATTAGTAGAGTATATTCGAAATATGTTTATATCCTTGCATACGTCCCATCTTTTAGGCCATTTTGTATATTTTTTCGTGTTTCCAGGTTCTCGTACGACTCGCACATTATTAGCCTCAAAGTGCATCTGACTGTTGTTTCATCAGTCATTTGTTCCACATGCCTGAACAATCTAAGTGAACATTTCTTCAGTCTAATTATTTTTTACTCTCGCGTCATATCCACATTCCTGCAGATTCATATCTTACATAACCACCTAGAACGTTCGTCCAAGCAATCACATTTCCACTCTGTCATGTCTATATTCACGACACTATCAGAGAAGGAAAGAAAAATATGGCTTTAATTTAGTTTTAAATTTAGTAATCGACAACGAATTTGATTTTAAAAGAATCTTCTGCAACCGTCATCATTCTGTTCTCAATTCATTTTAATTAAGTAGTTAATTAGCGTCCGTCCTGACAAAGATAAAGTAGTATCTAAACCGGTCGACGTTGACGTCGACCGTTTTTAACAGTTAACAACCACTGTTTGAAATGTTAACAGTATGATGCTTATATATATATATTTTTTTAAGAAAACATATTCTTATTGTGAAGTATTGGATTCGGACGTAATGTCATTTGTGGCTGTAAAGAGCTTGGTTAAACGGCCAGGACTGTGAGGCGCGAGTAGGTGTTTTAATATCTCTAGGTTAAGATTTCTTAAATTTTTTCTCTTTTATATATTAAATAGTATTTTTAATACAAATTAAATGTATATTGTATGTAATGTATATGTAATTTGTATAGATGCTTATAACTTTGAAAAATATTGTTATGAAATAATAATTTACTACATAAACTTCACTGGACATAAAGGTGTTAATATTAAATAAATTTAAAAAATGTTATTCTAATATTTTATTTATACAAAATAGAGTTTAACGATGCGGAAATTGTGTTCTGTTGTTGAACCCAGAAAACAGTTGCAGTTGCGATACCAAAAACTCGTCGATCATTTGGAAATACATGTCAGCAGTGACGGTCTCTCGCTGGTTAAAAAAATAAGGGTCAATTATCCCTCGGGCAGAAATTGCACACTACACTGTCGTTTTTGGATAATGCTAACGTTTTTGATGGCATTCCCTTGGATTGTCAGGGCACCAGTATCTTTTCTTCTGTTTATTAACATAGCCATCTATATGAAAATGTGATTCGTCAGTAAACAATATGTTTCCAAGCCTTCGTGCTATTCCAAAACATTCCAGCATCGTTCTCACTAAGGTTTTACGTAAAGAATAGTCATTTTCGTTGAGAAACTGTACGATTTAAAGTTTGTATGGATGAAACTGTAGTCTTATTTTAAAAATAACGTGCACTGTTGATTTTTTTTCCAGTACAGGCTGCAATTTTCCTTATCGATTTACGCGGATAGCGCATAATTTCACGTCGAACTTGAGCCACGTGTTCTGGCATCGCTGCTGACATTGATGGTCCCGAAGGAGTTTGGTTAACCGTTGTCCCTTCTTGTTTGAACTTTTAAATACAACACCAGATAAGTTGCGTCCTCAGCCCATCACTTACTCGTCGAATATTAAAGTGAGCACAAAAAGCGCGATGCGCACAAACCAATGAATCACCGCACTTTAAATATAGCTCAACCGCGAACGCGAGGTGCGTTCCCGACCAGTGATTCATTGCGACTAGTAAACCCGCAAATCACGCGCGTGAACAATACTCCTCCCACTTACCTCACCTTGATGGTTTACGAGCAATTACAAGTTAATCTTGAAATTTTTCCGTTGAACGGCCTATATTTCAAAGCAACTTAAAATATAATTACGACACGGACAAATAAACATAACCTACAAACCCCAAGAGAACATACAACATATGGCCAAAGGAACTACAAATATTTTGGACCTAAACTATTAAACAGGTGCTGAAAAATTTAACTCAAATGAATTGTCCCGATAATATGAAACTGAAAATAAAAATACGGGTTCGTAATATGAGTACAGCTTGTGTTGGTGCACTCACCCAAATATATTGATCTAGCCCAGCCATACTCAACCTGCGGCCCGCCAACCTTTTATGTGCGGCCCGAAAGACATTTATTATCAGGAACGTGATTTTTAAAAAAACGCGCGAACAATCAAACCAAGTATCGCATAACTTTCCAATCGTAACAAAAGCTAAACAAGATGGTATATATATTTCTCAAGAAAGCTATTGGATATTTAAAAAATATTTAATATTAATTTAATAGCAGATTTCAGGACTTACGTTGTATTAAGAATTGTTTGTTGGTAATAGAAAATCCCTGGCACCTAAAAACAGCAACTATAACATAATTAGCTGCATTGGGCTATGATTATGTAAAGCTATTTGATGGATTTATCGAGTTTAAGAACGATACTAATCTGAAAGCAATTTAGCTATTTTTAAAGCAAAGCGAAGAGGAAAGGTGTACATTTTTGGAAATTAGTCCCTAAAAAAACAAGACTGTACAAAAATGTGCCTTCCTGCTGCTCACGTCGTACAAATCAACGTATTTTTGTGAATCATTCTATTCCAAAATGAAATATGGGAAAAACGTATACAGGAATCGACTTACCGAGGGTAGCATGTAGCAATTATAAACCTGATTTCGTCTAAAATAGTAAAAAAATTATCTCAGTATCAAAAATCACACTAATTTTAAAATAAACGCTTGGATACACGTTAGTTTTGAGTTGTATATATTTCATTATTGTATTTTGAGATATAGTATACAGATATGACGAAAAAAAACTTCATACAGGGAAATATGTTGTTAATATTTATGCTGGTGTTGGGTGACATGCTGATAAGCGATAAGTATTATCATTCTGTTTTAGTTAAAAAAAATATTTCTTGATTTATCAAGTGGCGGCACCCTAATCTTGAATCAAACTGGTTTCAACTAGTACTGTTTTTCCCATGTGAATTTTATTTTCGTCATATCAGTATAATGTAGTGGCTCGCGTAACTTAGCGAACGTATGTATGTGGCCCGAAGAAAAAAAAGGTTGAGTATGGCTGATCTAACCTATAATAATTGTTGTCACAAATTTCTTCACAATAATGTGTTGAATGCCTAGCGTGTAATTGATTTTTATATATAGGTACACCACACCTTATGTATATATATATAAGAGGTAATTTTTAATTCGTTCTGATCTTTGTCACTGATTTATTTGTACAATTGCTTGTAAACTATGCCCGTCTCAATACAGATTTCTCTAGTGAGTCGGGTACAGTCCAAACACAAATAAACATAAGTATTATATGGATAATAAAACAAATAAATTATATTAGTATGAGAAATTTTATTTTTCTTCTCAACGCCCTCGCGGAACTCGAATGTCTGTGACCGAAGTTACAACGGAACAGAACCTTGACATCGCCTCCGTGATCTAGTCTGCTGAGCAGCCACCTACCTCTTGCAGGGCTATCTTGACATTATCCCCATATCCTAGTCTCGGTCTCGATCCCATTAGCTTATTACGGGACTCATCTGATCTCCCTATAAGCTACAGTGGGCGGGCTCGAAGATTCAGATTCTTTAATCTCTTCCATTTTTCGGTTAGGTTACAACATATTGAGCCGAAATTTTATCTAAGACTTTATTTTCGAAGACCTGCAATCTATTTTCTTCATATCATATAAATTTACAGTCCAGCAGTATTACGGTCTCCAATTATTATTATTTTTTACAAAACCTAGACTTATTTTTTACTATTTTGAAAAATGTAGCTTCAGAAATACAATAAATACAAAACTTAACAAATTTATATTTAAAAGAAAATTTATACTCTCCTGAAAATTAAATGAATCCTATTACATTATTAAATTAATTTATTATATTATTATATTTCAAAAAGTTAGTTAAAATAATTAAAATAGCACATGTTTATCGTATCAAAACGTCGGCCGAAACACGATCTAATCTATTAAAGAAGAGACACCAGTCTAATACACTAGTGCTCATGGGTAACCTCAAATTAAAAATAAATATAAGATGATTATTTTCACGTATCAATTTTTCTTCTGAACTTTTCCTTAATATTCGCGGTGTCCGTGAATTTACTAAAAGGTTTTTCGGAGTTATTAAATAAGCATTTTAGCGATTCGAAGCCGCGAAGTTGAACCTTCGTATTATAAAGAGTGAGATTTTATTTAACGTTGTAAAGACGTCAGAACCACTCTCAATATTAAACCCAAGTCATTATTTTATCAGTGAAAGTTCAAGCTTTTGCGTAAAGGCGCAACTTTGAAAACACCTTGACAAGGTTAGAAACAATAATGTATAACATTGCGAAACTCCAGATGGCAATCCTGACCTTATAATTTCATTGTTTAGTTAAATCAATAGAAAAGCAGTTATTGCTTAACTTTTCTTTTGATCGAAAATAGATGGCAGGCGGGTTGTTCTATTTTTGGGTTCTTAAGTCGTGTTATTAACGCTTCGCAGCACTTGCCAGATTTCAATATGTTTTAAAGCTTACCAGTGCAATATTTTTTTAAATCTTTGATTTTGATTGAATTGTTTGCATTGTTAAGGATTACGGTAACTACATTGTCTTTTTTCAAAATTGAGCCTATAGCTACTAAAGATGTATTTTTATTTTATTAAAATTCATCACGTCGCTTCTCAACAGGAGTAGCTAGAAGTATTATGAAAGTGGTTTAAGTCAAGAAATTGACTAAAATGAGTTTATCAATAATTTCGCTTCACATTGTTTTAAATGAATATAATATAATTTGTGAAAAATTTGTAACGCTATATTCAGGGTATTGTTACGACGTTCAACAGTATTCCGTTAGTGTTTATTTTGATAATAGAGTAAGACATTTCAATCTTAATTTTTTAATTCCATTATAAGCTACATGCAACATTTATATGTCGAAACAAATTATACATTGCGTTGAGTAATATAAAAATATTTTTTAATCAATTCAAACGCAAACATATAAATATCTCGAAACGAAAAAAAAACATGACTTAGACCACTTTCATAATAATGAGCACATATGTTCCGACTTATAACTCTTGCATTGCGTTCTTCTATACAACTTATAATACATGTCCGTCGATTTTAGAAGAAATTTTCAGTTTAAAGTTTTGACAGTTTGCTGAATATTCGCCTATCTATTGCAGGTGTATCTTGATCTACGAGAACGTCTTGGTTTTGATACTGTTGGCTTGTATATGCGCAAGACTTTATTTTCAAAGATCTGCATCTTGCTTTTTATAATGCTAAGGTGATAAATCAAGTTTCCATGCAGATCGATCGATTCCATGATTCATGTGGAGTGATCGGTTGTATGCAGTTAAATCTTTAAATTCTGTGACAAGAAGCTCGAGACAGTAATTTCAGTGCAGCAAAATAACAAGCACTTCTTGCTTTTACAACGCTATCTATTTATTGTTGAATACTGTTCCCGTGAATGCCTTCGACAGCTGTTGTTCCCTGGTTTCCAGTTAAGAATATGGTCATGTATGCATAATGAACAATTTAACTAACTTGGTTGACAGCAGTTGTTTTTCTGGTGTCGTGGGTTGTTCTGATGTTATTGTTCTTCTTAGCTTCGGGTTGTATTCTGACCCACCAGAATATGCGCTCACATCGCTCCGATTATTTATAGCTTCTTACCGGACAATGTACTAACCGCAATTGAGCTCCGACTCGTTTGACAGCGATCTTTCAATCTCCGAAAGCGGCAACATTCACACAACATAAAATGACCAATACCAATCAACAAGAAAGAACAAAAGGTGCGTAAACAGATAAATATTATTATTACTTGTCATATTAATTTGTACTAGGATATTTAAACTGTTTCTCTTATTTTTTTATTATTTAATATATAAGTTGTATCAATGTGTCCAAAATGTAATAAAAATGAATTGTTAATTCTGGCGTCTCCTATCGGACTACTCAAATGTTTTTGAGTTTCCTTAAAAATAAAGAAAATGGCTTTCAAATAATGGAACGATAGATGTATTAATTTGAAAAGTGTTACATATAGGTTTGAAAATTTGTCGTCAAAAGTATTGTGTGCTGTAGCATAGTCGGTTAATGCATAATGCATAATGATCCAGGTTTTAATCCCGGTAGCAACAATAGTATTTTTCGATAAATTTTTATTTATACGTATATCTTTCTAATTAATACATTTAATGAGTGTTTCTTTTATGATGAATAAAACAATAACGGCACTTAGGAGCCTTCTATTGTAAATTACTTGCACGAAAATATCTACGTATTTTATTTACGGTCAATTAGTATTTTGAAAGTTTTATTTTTTTCGGCAATGAAAGAAAATCTACAATACTTTTGTAGATTTTTCAATAAACTTTTGTGATTCTGATTGTTCAAATCCGAAACTTCAAAGTTTTTGTAAAATAATCGAACTACTAATAAAACATAAATTCATTCTTCCGAGATGTAAGTTTTCAGATAAATCTTGCCCTTTTAATATCGATGAAAACTCATATTGGCCGATTTGATACAAGATACGACTCCAACTTAAGGGTGGAATTATTTGATTAGGGAATATGTGAGTCCAGCAGAAGGGATATATAGAAAGCCTTGAGGGAGTCGTGAAGAGAGTAGAGAAGAGGGGATAAATAACCCTTCCCTGAATTGGACACGGATCACAAGTTTTTCTGGGAAATGAGGTATATTTTGAGAAAACCTTTCAGCTGGGTGTCGGCGTCGCAAGTTTGTGTCTTGTTAGCAAGGAGGTTCGTGAACGATGAAATTCGACATCTTGTAGATTTGTAAGGGAAAAATGTTTCCGCGTTTGAGATGAATTGTGTATAATCCTTGGCGCTAAGGGTCGGTTGTGTGATCTGTAGTAACTTTTTACTGTAGTAAAATTGTTTGCAAAAACGGTTTGCTTGATCGTTAGTAAAAAAATATTTACTTCTCGAAAGTACATCCCATTTTAACTAAACTCATTTTACTCTGCGATATCCGATAGTAAAAACGAGAATCGATAGTTAAATATGGTGGACTTTTCGCAGCTGTTCAAAAAGTCATCTGACACATTAATACTTTAAAAGTTGCAGTATACGACAATTAATCATTAAATATCCCGCAATTTGAGTGATAGGAATTCGTCCGATGATAATCTCGTTGTTTAATATATTAATAATATATATATTAGTACATAATACGACAAAATTTCACCACCAAAGGGACAGATTGCGATTGCCTAGGTGAAAAAATCCGTAGATAATGCATGAAGTAAAGTATATTTCGTGATTATTTGTCACGCCCATGCACGTCTACATCTGTACTTTGACAGCAGTAAATTTGATGTATCAACAACCCGCAAAGGATTTTTACTACGGGCGTTAGTAACATGTTATTATTGTAAAAAGTTACTACTGATCACACAACTGAAACTGAAACTGAAAACTAAGTGAAACTTTTTTTTTCGGTTTGAAATATCTAACAAAAAAATGACAGGGTTTATTCATCAATAATGTAGTTAAACTGTGATTGTGCGATTGGTGTTCGATTATTGAGATGATCGGTAACTGTGATTTCATGGCCCGTATAGATTCGGCTCGTAAGTGTAGGGTTCTTCAGCGTGAAGCGACCTTTGAATCATCATCGCATCGCTTGCGGATTAGATTGACGCATCTTGTACATACGTACCTTTATTTACTTTCAAAAATTAACGTCCTTCATTGAGAGATCATCGTGAACATGAGGCTTAAAGGTTACGTTTAAAAATCTGTGATAAAATAACGACTCTCACTCCATTATCCCGGCTGGGGATTTATTTTCTAATGGTGATTGCTTGCCGAACTACGTGTAATAACAGTTAGTTACAAATCATCGTTACAATCCAACGCTAACCGCACAATTACAGTTTACCTCATTACTAGTGGGCATCCAATCTAAGTTTTTAAACTTGTACTTCAGTAAAAAGTCTTTAATAGTACGCCGAGATCGTCTTTCCATTTTATGTAATAGGCTTTTGTAATCAGACGACTAGAATCGTGCAAAATGAACGAATAGATGTAAATGTTATGTTTACATTGTAATCGATACGGTTTCCAGATACACAGGCGTAGCACGGTCAGTGTCGGGCGTTAGTTCTATCATTTCATTTTCTAAGTATGTTAACGAGTCACTCAATAATAATAAAAAATACAAATTTTTGCATTTATCATAATTAATTATTTAAGATGTCTATTGTCTGTCCTTTTAAATAAATATGAATATTTTAAAAATGTACACGTAATTGTAATTGGTTAAAAAATAATAAATAAATTGTGAACTGTTACTTGCAGATAAGCAATCGATTGTTTGCTGCTAGTCCCTGCGGGCAGCTATTTTGGCGGATTCGCGGAACTAGCAGCTTTAGCGTAGGTAGTTTAAATATATAAGGTTGGTCCCCATCCCAAACAATTTTAGTATACTGCGGAGGGCTACCGCTTACACTGTCATCGTCACTGCTCAGCGATGCTGAATACGCCCAGCAAGTACCGGTGCACAAAACGAAACGCTCATCAGCCGTAAAGATACTCAGTACCGACGGCATGCAGCAGTAACAATGCGATCAACAGAGATAGGGAACCACGAGCTTCATTCTTCTTATCGCCACCTTCCAGTCAACAGCTCCAGAAACGGCCTTCAATAACAATTCGTGCAATAACGTCATTGTGCGGGTTAATATCTGCTTTTGTAAAATTTGACTACAATAAATTCAGTACAAGCAGTAAGTGGTCTCTTTCTCATAACCTGCAGCCTTTCAAACATATACTAGAGTGGTGGATGAAATATTAGGGCATCACTTCTCTCACATTAATCATATCACATCATGTAACCTAACCTAACCTAACATTCAAAACCCTTCTGATACGACTTCAACATACACCCACACAAATACTCTGTCATAACCTCTCTGACGACTCCAAAGATGTACATCTGACCCATTCAATATTATAAATAATCACAAATCTCCATAATTCTACAAAACGAACCTGACAAAGGAAAAATATACAATTTATCGATGATTGTAATTTTTTAAATTCAGTAAATTTCTAACTGCAAACTTCACCTCGTCTTGTTAATTTAATAAAAATTAATGAAAAATATGACATTTCAATCGTTGGTCATTGAGATTCATCGAGCGCGGTTGTTAAAGTCAATCTTTACAATTTCAGCACGTTATGAGATGAAAGTCGGGTATCTGAAAATGGGTTCGGCTTCTGTATGTGTGCGTCGTCATACATCACACTGGTAGTTGTCTATCTACCTCTAGATGAGAGCCACCTCAAGTGTCTCCTACTTCTCTGTTCATTTTTTTGTTGATGATTTCATCAGTCTAGCGGGTGTTACCTCTTTTACCCCCACGAGTACCGCTGCCTGATTTCAGCCTCCTCCGAGCGATCTAAGCCTTTTCATTTTATTGGCATATTCTATTTATTTTTTTGTCTCTTCCGTGCAGCCCAACATACATCTGTAGTGTACGTGAAACGCGCGGTTGGTGTAGGAGATTGACGAATTATATTTGAAAGCACGCCATTGAGCGGGCCGATGTTTGATATAAATGTATTACTTCCAGATATTGAGAAAGAGTTAACAAATAAAAAATTAACTGCATTCACCAAACTTCACGAACGAATAACTCTGAGACTGCGCAAGCTCCCTGTTAATGTATTGGTAGCCCACTCCTGGGCGGAGCAAACTCAAGTTTGGAATGATACCATGATTCCACATCACGAGATGACAAAAATATATCCTTAAGCCAGAGAGAATCCATTAAAGGTTTTTAAATTTTTTCTACCTGAAGAAACACAGATAAAAATATTTTTATCTTTTATATTATACTAGCTGAAGTACCCGGCGTTACCCGGGCAGAGTAAACAGGCTTCATTGAGGGAGATGGGGGTAGTTTTTTTCGAAATCAGATGTAGACAGTAATTTTCCTCTTATTTTGGACGTCAAGTGTACAAAATTTCATCAAGAAGTACCAATATTCTACTTTAAGGGGTGGAAAAAGGGGATGGGAGTGGTATTTCGAAATCTTATGTAAAGAGTGACCTTCCTTTTATTTTGAAGGTCAAGTGTGCAAAATTTCATCAAGCTCGAAATAAAACTGTAGATTTGTATAAAAACAAATCCACAAACACTCTTCTATATATATAATGTTTTATCTTAACCTTTGCCATATAATGATATAAATTACCCGAACGCAGCCATTTGCTTATTAAAATATAAACTAACAGGGGGGTTAAATTAAATAAACTGATGAAAGTTAAATTTAGCAAGAAGCTCTCTGATTTATGTCACATTTAACAAGAGACCCCCTGATCCATGTCATATTTAACAAGGGGCTCAAACGAGCCCTTCTCTTAGCTCTGCCTAGTCTGTCCCTGACTTCGCACCAATAAACTGAATATTACAATATTATTGTTATTTTCCGCGCTAGTAACGTAAGTAAAACCATCCCCATAAATTGGCCGCCCTTAAATCGACCGCCCGCGTGCTACACACGTTAGGGGCGTTATTTTATCAGGCCAGCATTTCTAAACTTGGTTTTTACCAAAAGTCGTTCTGGCCATTAGTGTTGACTACAAATTACTGCTTTATTAGAAAATAATTATAATGTTATTTATTGGATTTACTTTCTTGGATTGTTTATAATTAGATTATTTTTATTACATATAATTATCGTTTTGCAACTTGGGATTTAGCCACCGCAGGCGGGCGCCTGCCCCGCCTGTGCGTAGCGCCGGCGCTGACTGGTTACTTATTCACAGTAACGGAGGAGAATCAGAGGACTTATATCAGTTCTCGCAGTTTGCTTTGCTCGATAGTGTAAAGCGTGCTTAAAATGAGAATAACATATTCTCGGTGCGGTAAGTTACCGAATTTGGTGGGGCAAAGTGTGAAAGAAATCGTTTTATCAACCCTTTATTGTCAGGAATCCGGCCGCATTTCAATGGAAAGTCTTTTGATGTATTTTGCGTAGATGACGTCAGCCGAATGATCCCGAGTCGTTCGTGATAAACATTCGTGTGTGCAGCCACTTGGATATGAAGGATCTACCCGCAATCGAAGGGGGAAGGAGCTGTGTTGTAATCAATATATTAAGAGATGTCGGAGTGCCGCGGGAATATTTTTTCGATTTACCGATTTGCGCAAAAAATGATTTTTAATTTATAAAACAAAATTAATGCCTGTTCCTTATACAATCCTTGACCCTATTGACCAATCTAAACCAAATTTTGCATGGTTATTCTTTAGGACACTGACCAAAAACGGCACCCCCTTTCTCTTAAACAACTATAGAAATTTGAGTGATGATGCTTTACGAGTACATTATGTCAAAATGTGGTCGAGATATCAGAAGGTTATGGTGTCCCCAATTAATTACACCCGGCGCTTAACTGTTCGTTTGCTTTAATAACGCGGAGTGTGTTTGGTCAGAGCAAGCGCAACAAAAGATACTATTTACTATTTTAAGGAGAACATATTCTTATTGTGATGTTGTAATTGGTCAGAACATAGGTTTGTGATATTTTTAATATAAATAAAATGTATTAATTAGAAAGATATTCATATAAAATCAATTTATCGAAAAAATATTGTTGTTGCTGCCGGGATTCGAACCTGGATCTCTTCCTATCCGGGGAAATGCATTAACAGATTATGCTACACCAACATTTTCAAACTTATATGTTACACTTTCAAATTGATACATTTTGAACGACCGATGTATCATATGTATTAATTTATCTAAATCTGGTTAAGAATTTATATGAATGAAAAAAAATGATAAGGCTTGTACCCATTGAATTTGAACAAGCAGGGTTGTGTAATGTCTCCGCGGCTGTTCAAAATGAACAAAGAACTGGAATATATTAATGTAGGAACGAAAATGGGCGATTTGATTATATGCTGTTTATTGTATGCCGATGATGCAGTATTAATGGCGAATAATGAACTAGAATTACAGAGACTGGTGAGTTGAATATACGATGTATGCAAGGAAACCGACCTTATTATATATGTCAACAAGTCGAAAGTGATGGTATTCGAGAAAGAGTAAAGCAAGACAACGTGTAAAACACTTGTAGGCAATGAATGTTTGGAACAAGTAGATGAGTTTGTGTATTTGGGAAAAATGTTCGGTAGAAACGGAAAGATATCGAAAGGAGGGTGACTGCAGGAAAAAAAGTGAACGGCGTTTTGAATGGAATTATAGCTAATGAGATCTTGTCAACTGAGTCAAGACTAGTGGTTCACAATGGAGTCCTGGTACTGACACTGATGTATTGAAGTGAGGCCCGGAGCTGGCAAAAGAGAAACGAAAGTAGACTGAATGCAGTGGAAATGAGATCACTTAGGTGTATATGTGGCAAATCTATATATGACAGAGTAAAGAATGAAAAAATAAGGAAAGAATGCAAAGCTGATGTTAGTATAGCGAGTAAGATTAAGAAAAGATCACTGTGGTGGTTTGGTCATATGGAGCGGTTGATTGAGGAGAGAATGGTAAGAATGATGTATGGCGCAAGTGTAGATGATACCAGAAAACTTGGCACGACCAGGTAAACCAGATAATTTATTTTTTTATTTGTAACTATATAATACAATGTAAAAATCTGTTTGGACTGTGCCCGTCTCACTAGAGAAATTCTGTGTCGAGACGTGTGTGTAATGGAGGATGGTTCTGTTAGAAGCCTCGACAATCGGCGAGCTTGTATGAGATGATGTATGAACGTGGATGAGGCGTGAATTGTGTATCAAGATAGAGGAGTGTAATGCTCTATCCTCTCTGCCTACCTCTGCTGGGAAACTGCGTGATGGTAAGTAAGTAAGTAAGTAAGTCGTGTGAGAACCTGAATTTTTTTTTAAATGGAGATGCGTACACGGAATACATCAATAATAGTAAGAATATACAATATTCTTACTATTTTCAAAGTAAGCCAAACGCTTGTGCTATTAAAATAGGACTAACTTACTGGTGTCCTGGAACGAGGCGTGAACTCCCGACCACTAGATCACTAGGCCAACGTCTTGACCACTACACCAACAAACTACTCATTAAACTGCGTAATTTGTTAATTATGCTAAAAATTACTCAATTATTATCCAAAAAATGGCCGGGATCCACTCATAAAATATTGGGCCTGTTACTACACCCCTATAAAAATGTATAAAAAATCTTTCTTTCTTAGAAATGGCGAGCAACGTTTTGCTTTATGCGGATACTTTCGGCTGGCACTACGGACATTCATCTCCTTTATATTATCGCAAAGGTGAAGGCTCTGCGGAGGTGGGTCAAGCGGGGGGCGGTTGTGGGCCAGGCTGAGGGGTGGGACGGGGCGCAGGTAGCTTGCGAGAGCTTTCTTGCCCTCCGACGAAATGCCCGCTCGGCTTTTGGACGTTAAGAAGTTTTTGCTCAACAGGTCGGAAAAGCCGATGTGATCTCACGTCGTGTATTCCTCTGGAAATTTTGCCGACACATCTGAGCGGAGGTGGCGAGAATCGATGAGATCCTCGTATTTGTAAAACTTTCCCGTAAATATGGCGAAAGAAAAAGTTTTAAGACGTATGAAGTTCTGTCTCGTTAAGGGTGCTTGAATATTATTTTTTTTACTTGTATGCCGACTTTTTTTTCTGTAAAATAACTTTCATCAGTACTAGCGTAATATTTTTACAAGTTCAATTTACTTTACGCTTTTAGCGTGATTTATGTATGTAGTCTTTTCAGTCGATTAAATATTATAACAAAATGAAAATATTAATGCGAGTTGAATTGAAGCAATCCATTTTTGTTATACACTTCATTCTAATTTTCGAAAAGTTGCTTCAAAAATAATCTATATTTAATATATAAAATCTTTTTTCTCTATTTTCTCTGTCTATTGTTATTAGCTGCTACGTATTTCCATCTTCTGTAGTTTGATGATTTCATCAGTCCCTGGACTTTAGAACCACCGGAAGCCTACGTTTGTCCAACGCTTGGCCGTCCTCTGAGCGATGTGGCTTGCCCATTGTCATGTCATTTTCTTGACGTATTTTATTCTGTAATAATTGATATCTCTATACAGATTCATTCAAATGGGGTAGGAAAAATAATAAAACTTGTTTATTATATTTTTATTAGTTCTTCATTTCTATCTTACGATGGCATGGACCGGGGACTTTTTACATCTATTATCCAACAAATAGATGAGTAAGAATATAGAAATTAAATTTATTAATATATATTTTATTTATTTAGGGTAAATAGCTTATCATTTTAACACTATCAACGGTAGTTAATCAATTAACGAATTATTGATTAATTATGCTTTCATTACTATCCAAAAATTTACAATTTTCATTGCTCAAAGGTGTTAAGAAAGTGTACGTTGTATTGTTAAAACTGATTTTGTTACTTTTGCGTGATTAATGACTTTGTTCCTTCCAAAAGTTTAATGAATATTTTTAGTAGATAGGTACGTTACATTGTATTTAATCTTCAATTTAATATTCTCAGTAGAATATTTGCTGTAGCAGATAAATACTGTATTGCATAGATTGTTATTTTTAATATTAAAAACGTATTACACTGTCGATCTATGAGAGTGAATCGAAGCTAGAGAGGGATTGCAAATTTTGTCGAAATGCTAAAATACGGTATTCGAAATTCGAACATAAACATTTTTGGAATTCTGTCTAATTTCGAAAATTTTGATATTATTTTTTGGTCAGTATTAAAAATAAAAAAAATGCTTATTTAAGATAATAAATTCATTATTATTTATTGTATATAAAAATAATGATTGTACAAAAATTCAATTAGCACAGAAAATATTTTTTTTGAAATAAAGGCACGTTCTCTAATCTCGATCGAACGTTTGTACAAAAGTTACCTGCAATTGAGAACGCTCGCTCGAATTTCACACTCTTTAGTGTTATGCTTCCTCGCACGCCATTCAAATAATTTAATTTCGGATTTAATTTTTTTAATTAATCTGTTCTCGTTGAGTCGAACTAGACAGTATGTTGGACGTCAAATTCGATTGAATTTTGTTCTCCAACTTTTGCATTAATGATTGCGACTGCGCATAGTGATTTGTTTGTTCTTCCAAAATCACTTCTTCTATATCGTCAGATTCCGACTGGGTGGCTACGGAAGCTTCCATATTTCTGTTGAATATCATAATCTCACTTTTTCCACCTTTGTGTAAATAAATACTGAAGAGTTCCAGATACATTTGTTCGTATTTGACTTATCCGATCTTCTAAATTGTACTTCAATTTTAGTGAGAGCTCATCTGATCCCAAATTCTTAAACGTAAAAGGCGATGCCGCATCAGCTGAAAGATTAGCATTCTCTCGACAAAGTGCAAAAATAATCTTAATCGACAAAAATTTATCATCTTGAATATCAATATCAGACGCGATGACAATCAATGCTTTTCAAACATAGTTTTTAACTCGCTAAATCTTTTAAGTATTTCTAGGATCGATCCCTTCGGAACACCTCCATTGTTCTGCGATTACTCATTGTGTACCCGTTAGTCTGTAGTTGTAACAATATATTATTTTTATATATTTAAATTTCGCAATTCGTTATGATATTTTCGAAATTCTTAATTATATTTATGAGGACGAATTTCGGAATTGTCAAAATTTCAAAATTTCGTATGCAACCCCTAACCGAAGGGCTCCGATTGGTTGTATCCACCACATCCTATTCAGCGAGCTTAAATAATTTATTCACTGTACATAATTTGAGTATTTTGTCTAAATAATTTTTCGAACTGAAGTAAAATTGATTGAAATGCATGACGGAATCGTAGACTCGGACAACCAACTAGATTTTGTTTGTCCTTCCTCAATCACTAATTGTAATTTGGTAGCGTAAGTACGGACGTTTTTGTGCGACCGAGTGAGAAGTACCGAGATAAGAGGGATCCTCGGGATGGAGCTCCTACTTCTACACACAGAAAGATCTCAATTAGGGTGGCTTGGACACGTCTTGCGAGTGTCAGAGGCCGCTATAAGTTGGGATAAAAAACAAAAATGATTGTAATTTTTTTTTTTCAATTTTATATATGATTTAGTTGATTCTATTACAAACTAAAGTTACATATTTTTCATATATCGCTGTACCTCTGCAAAACTAAAGGAGACTAACTCTTGTGCTTAGAAAGGGACTTTTACTATAGTAATTTAAAAAGATTTTTATACTTGCAATCTATAATATTATTTATTGTATTATTATTATTTTTATTAAAAAAAAAAAATAGAAATGCGTACACAGAGTGCGTGTCACATCAATATTCTTACTATATTTAAACTAAGCTAAGCGCTTGTACTATGAAAATAGTACTAACTTGATAGCCTCCTGGAACGAGGCTCGAACCCCCGACCATCAGATCAGCAGGCGAGTATCATAACCACTAGACCACAAGCACGTCGCATTTTGTATTTTTTTTAGTGTTCGTTTAATTTATTTTTTTAGTTGCTTTATATTCTTCATCTTCTTAACTTCTGAAGCGAGACTATTAAATTTGTTTATGCCTAAATACATGAAATTTTGTTGGTTATATTTGGTGTTACATTTTGGGATTTTAAAATAATTTTAAAATCTTAAGGATGTACTTGTTTCAACGTTTTACAGTGTTGTTTTTTTTGATTAATGACAGTTTGTATGCAGACAGATTGGGTCTTGATTGGTCAACATGTACCGAAGCGGTGTAAGACAGGGGGATATGGAAGCGTCTTGTAGATACTTTGGGCCCCCAACTACCCTAAGGTAAGGGGATGAAAACGATGATTATGAAATACCGATCGAAACTATACACGAGGCACGTTTTTAGTGTCAGTCATAACTAAGATTTTAGATAATCTATTTGAAAACTTTAAACAGTTTTGAACTTATTTAGTCGTTTACCGTCGCTTTAATTTGCAATAATATCTAGCATTTAACATAAACGATTTCATATAAAATGAAACATCATCCGTACGTGCCATGTTTTCGTTATAATATTCTGCCTCAATTTCTACATCATTTTAGGATCTACATCTACGAGAATTTCAAGCGAAATGTAACAATGTGAGGTCTTGCTCAGTATTAAGTATTCATTCAAAAAATATTCCGTTGTGAATTTTTAACGTTTTCTCTTGAGTAGGTACTGCAGATACTGTGTTATGACAGATACAGTTTTGCAACAGTTAATTACGTAGATACGAACTCTTATTTATTATTATAGATTATGTATAACTTAACCAAGCGGTAAGAATACGATTAACTCTAATGGGTACTACCATGTTATTTAATGTACTAAAAAATATAAAACTAACGGTGCTTAGAACTCGCCAATCAGTCGTGAAATAAGTAGTTTTATAAAATTTAAAAACGAAAAAAATTACAGTTAAAAATATTTATTTATTTATTATTTCAGTAAGTCAAACTAATACATGTACTATATTTTAATTTTAATTATTAAATATAGACACAAAACATACATACACACACATATCCTCCACTTTATTGTCAAGTATTTTATTTTATTATCACAAATTGCAACCGGTGTAAATTGAGGGAAAGTTGTCATTATTTCAATTACCATGGTGGTTACTTAATAAATATTATTAATGTAACTGGACGCAATACTTATCTCACTCGCGACGCGTGGAGATTCAAATACACATCTTCGCTTAAACCGACGTGTTGTAAAATGCTTTCAAACTACACAACGGACTTGAATGTAAACATTAAATTATATAAACTTGATATTTTTTATATTATGATATACCCTTTATCTACTTAGTAACTTGAAGAGTTTCCCTAGAAAAATATTTTTCGGCAGAACAGAAAGTAACCCCCCAGTGGTATATGATAAAATGCTTCTGAATGATTGTACATATATCTCTCCATGATTGTATATTTAATGTAATATCCCTTTACATCGCTGATGATGCTGATCTGATCTCAAGGAATAATATCAGATATCGTGGTAACAATAGTATTTATTCTAGATACGTACATACAATATAATACAAGATGTTTACTGGATCGCGGTTCGAAGTAGAGAGGTTTGCCGACGGCGGTGTATCTGCAAGTAACTCTTTCGCACACTCATCGTACCAACCTAACGCACGCACAACCATAGATACGTCACATTTAACCTTATCTTAGGATGCTAAAATAAAAACGTGCATTCCGGTGCTGTAACTCAGTGTACATGTAGACATTTGCGATTTTTAAGTCGGATAAATATTAATATTTTACATTAATTACTTATATTAATCATTAAAATAATAGTTGACATATATATACATAAGTGAATGTCAATAATTGTGTAAAAGTGTTAAAAATTAGACAAAACATTATTGGTCATCGCGAACGACAGCATAAATACGCATACGACACATCTAACTCGATCGGCCTCTATACGATCGGCATTTCTCCGTACCAACCCATGCACATATTGTCAAATTCACGTCAGGTTCATCGAGAAAACATTTTTTATTGTTGCGTGTGGTAAATACTTATATATTGTAATTATTTTATCCAATACATAAATATATTACGAAGAAATACCTTAAATATGAAGTCTGTATTTAATATATTTACAGAAATATTCACATAATTAGAGGCAATGCCAACTCAGTTTACATCATCGAAGAGGAAAAGTTAACGTAATGTAACCAAGAAAGCATACATTATGTTATTAGATTTATATAATGTCCTCGAGAAGCTTGGATGCATGCAGGATATGTTCGCAGACATTCGTGGGACCCTTAATGGCTCGTGTACATGGATGAAACTTGTCTCGAAAGTCGTATAAAAACAGTACAGAACTGAGTGCAAAATGAACTATACATTCATTGTCTAGAGCATTTTCTGCGAAAAGTAAAATGACTCGCTGATACATGGTGACATTTAACGAAAAATCTCAGAAGCGACAAGAGAGATTTTCAACTCGAGGCAATTTGTGGGATACGAATTTTGCACCCATGAGTTTCTTTGAAGACAACACTCAGCTTTCCGTAGTTCAGTGGTCTTAGGTGATGTTTATTGTAAATGTCAGGATAAACGTCGTAAATGGTAAATGGTTTGAATCGCATCTCTTTCCGTGAACACGGGCCTTAAGGGTTAAGGAAGAAATTCAAATTCTGCACGTTAGCTTAGTCAATTTCATTTATATCTACCTATCTCACAAGTAAGTCAAAACCTTTGGGTGGCACATTTAAGGGGCAAATTTAAGATAAAAGTAGGTCAAATAATAGCTAAATAGGATTATTCAGGAGTTTTTTAAATTGTTGCTAAAATGACATTTATTTATGTTCTGGTATTACAAGTAGGTATCTAATTGGTGTACCTACATTGATATCATATTTTTTCATGATCAAATTTTTTAACATCTTAATATTAGTTAGATTTACAGATTTTATTATAGCCTTAATGCCTTCGATAGCTGGTTCCCAGGTTTTTAATTAATAATAAACACACATATGATATATGAACTGCACTAATCTTTTTTTAATTTTGTTGTCTTTCTGGTCCGATGTTGTTGTTGTTGCACGATATGTAATTGAATGACACCTGTCGGTTACCGTCTTTTTAGCTTTCCAAAAAAAGGGAAGCAATATTCACACACACACACACACATATGTACATTATTATAACCCAGTGATGCCAATCGAATAGTGTGAATACCAAAATACCATCCATGAAAAGAGAAGAAATTAATCTTAATGATCCATACAACTGGTTACAAAATTTTAATGAAGAGGTTAGGTTAGGTTAATTAAAAAGGTGTCGTACAATTAAAATTTCTCATTTAAATGGTATTCTGCAATAATGTTACAACAACTACTGCAACAACTTTTAAAATTGAACAAATGAGTCAGCTTATAGCAGTTGTAGCAGCTTCAATATTAGCATTTAGTGTTTTCAGTAGCACAATGAGTTAACTATTAATCTTTTAAAGGACATGACATTATGTAATATTATTTTTAAGGAGAACACATTGTTATTGTGAAGTTGAAATTTTTCATTTTTGTAAATTAAGATAAGTTCTCTAGTGCAACACTGCCCAGTGAAGCGCGCAATCAATAAAGGTATTAAATCTTTAACATGAATTATCTCAGTTTCAGTCGAGCGTGAATTATTGCAATTACAGTAGTAATAAAAACTGTAGAAATTTTTCAAATTTGTATATACATGACATTTTCTTGCTTGCCTAAGGGCGGCACGATGTCCAGGGGTGGCCCTACTGATTATGTATTGATCATATTGCGTACGGTGATGTTTGAATGAATTTTTTGGTAAAATTCTTATAAATCTACGGTTTATAAATGGTACACGCATTCAATCACGTATTTATATTAAAATCTTCTGCGGGAGATCGATTCTCACCGCACACTTCGCCACTCTGATTCCTTTCTCTCTCTGTTCATAAGTGGTTGAAGCAGACTGACACTGTTCACATCGATTAAAGTCGTGATCGAAATAAGCCAGCGAGACGCGATATGGCCATATTCTCATCTTTACATCGTATGCCGTTATCGTACATTATACGTGTCGATACAATCGTCCATAGCAGAGTAAAAAAGAACAAATAACTGCATTTGGAATGTTTCATTGCGGGATGCTACAATTGACGTGCTTGGTAGTCAACATCGAGGCTCGTGTTTGTACTGTGGCATTTAGAGAATGTTAAATACATTCTTACATAGTAACACTGAAAACGGTAATTCCTCATTGATCGCGCTTTTATCTACCACGATTTTTAAAAACGCGGCGTAGGAGCTTGGTGTTTGCGTGTACAGCTATAGCGGGTAGATTATGATGTGACTGAACTTACAATCGGTTGTTGTAAATTGAGGCACGATTACATTTAAAACTGTTTGTTACATTTTGAACAGTTCAAGATAAACGAAGTTCACTGAAGGCAGTGCCGAGATGCGAGAAGATATGTCCGAGGAGCCGGCAAGAGAAGAGTGGTCGGTTTTATGCCTTCTCGGACTGGTTTGATCGCAGTGTATTGTTGTCTATATTTCGTGGATACCAGGCTTACTATATGGCTGTTGAATATTTGATTATATGGATCTGTGAGGCGCGAACAAGGCCTCCGCATTGGTTTTGATATATTAATTGAGTTTTAATATAGAATAAGTTTTATGGGAGGTTCCCCCAAAACGTTAGACATGTCATTATTAGGAGAACACATTCTTATTGTGAAATTGTAATTATTCAGAACATGGTTCTGTGATGTTCTAAATACTATAGTATTACTATAATACTGCAATACTGTAGTATACTAAAAGATTGTAGTAGATGGCTTTCAAATAATGGAACGATAGATGTATTCATTTGAAATAGTGTAACATATGGGTTCGAAAATTTATCGTTAAAAGTACTGTCGCTGTAGCATAGTTGGCTAATGCACCTCCCCCGGTTCAATTCCCGGCAGCAACAACAATATTTTTCGATAAAATTGATTTTATATGTATATCTTTCTAATTAATACATTTAATTAGTATTTAGAAATATCATTAGGATATTTAATAGAACAATATATAAGAACATTGTTACGGATATTTAATACGTTTTTTTACTTTAATGAGGAAGTAATGTATTATATACATTGATATGATATGTGTTTTTAAGATACATAACCCGTCATTAAAAAATAAATAAATATGTATGTTATAATATTATAATGTCCCTTTTTTCCACGCATTAGAAAAACTTGAAGTAAACTAATGTACGAATTATTATAGTGAAGTGAAGGATCCTTTAAAATATACGAATTATGTGGATATGTGGGCTTTTTTATTTTGAAGGTATATTTTTCAATAGAAAACAAATCGATTTCTTGACGTAATTCCAAATTTTGAAAATAGGAATTGCTGCTGTATTATAGGTATAGGTAATTATTTAAATAGTATCTTTCGCACCCGATCCAGGATGACGTTTAAACAATAGTTTTACAATAAAATCTATATTTTATTTCCCTAAACATAGAGAGATACATCAAACTTTAGAAGTGACGTATCGACTAAAAGGAGAGGATATAAATGTAGTAAAAAGGACGTTGAAAATAAGAACGTGCAAGAAGTAAAGCCTTTTTACACTCTTAGCAATATTAATGACAAACAAATTTAAAGGTTTTACCGATTGCGGAGTTTTTTTTGAAAAACACATCCCTTATTATCCCATTTACTGAGATTTGTAAATTTATTAAGGCAATGTATGATTATACGTTATACGTACTATCCTAAAGTGAATTTAGCTGCGAAAGGTTCTTACTAGAGTTCGGTCGCCAAGTTTACGGGGAAGGTACCCTTATTCATAAATTATTCAGAAGACTAAAGATATTAAAAATCAATACAACGAACGCCTTTAAGATTACTGATAAAAAATATTGTGAAAGTAAATGGCGTATGTACGTGTGGACATGGCGGGAAATAGAGGTAGTTGGCGAACGAAGAAAGAACTATCTGGAACAAATATCAAAATTTAAAACAAAGGATTCACGTTTTCCAGTTTTTTTTAGGTGAAATGGATTTCTAGTCATCTTATACATTTTTTAAATTTAGCTGTCTAGATTTATACAAAGGGTTGTGAACAATATTCCCTCTAAGGTGTGAATGTGTGCGCGCACACCATTTGGCCTCACAACGTACATAATTTTTAATAAGACTTCTTCGTCATGTGCGTATCGAAGGTTGGCGACCATTTTGTATTATGTTGCATGTTGATGTATCCTGTATAAGATCACCAACACGTTGGACATTTAACCACTTTTCTATCTACGCCTCTGCTGCCTTCTATCCTCCCCTGCATAATGAGTTGTAAAATACCATATTTTTTATTGCGGTGGTTGTATCCGAAGTATACAGCTTTCCTTGTCTTGATTTATTCATGCGTACATACATCTTTTCTTATTTTCTTCTCCAGCGTACATATAAAAGGATTGGTCCATACAATTGCACAAAAGTCTAAAATCTGTCTGATCTAAAATTAGAGGAAACATTACACAAATTAATAGTTTCAAATTGAGGGTACTAGTTACAATATCAGTAACCTCCATATTTTTTCATTTGAAGAAAAACATGAAAAACTGATAGGAGCTTGAAGAGCAATATAATATTAATGCACTTTTGTTATGAATGATAATCGCTATAATTTGTTTTAAAACACGAAACAAATGCAATCCTTTCTTTCAAAAACAAGCTAGTATCAAGAGTTTATATGGTCCCTAACTTTTTTACTAAAATTCCTTTGGCAATTTATACATTTTTTTAATTGATATCTTGATGAAAAATACGCACGAAAAATAAATAGAAAGCAAAATATCTATCGAAAATACCAGTTTTTCGCCTCTGCAAATAAAACCGCAAGCCGGCACCGTTTTACGTCGGGGGATGTTATCTGTAGCAGAAAACTTATTCAAGGGTTGTTTTTAATGAGTTTTTCTTGTACATTCCTGATAATTTATGAACTTAGGTGGCTACAGAAAAATGGTCTGCTTCCTTTATTATTCCATTAAATGTTCGGTTTCTGTTTCTAGAATATTTATTCCTTTTGTATTTTCAAACATATACTGTTTGGTATTGTAATATAATATTATTTATGGAGGTAATTTATACTTCATCTCGATATTTAAAGTTGATCTCTGGGTTATGGCAGTATAAAATAGTAATATATACTATGGAGGATTTGTATGAATGATTTGTATCAAAATAATTGATTGTTCGAAGAGTAATTATGGCTATAGTACTAATAATACGGGAATAAACCGAATCATCAAGATATTGCATGAGTAAAATGAACTAACATTTAGTCAATATTTATTCATAATAGGTTACAAATTATGCGCCTATTAGTAATATGAAACGACGTGTACAGCTGTTTTAAGTTGATGTCTAGGATACGGCACTCTAACAATAGCAGTATATACTATGAAGGATATGTATCAAAATAATTGGTTATGCAAGGAATAATGGTGACTTAGATAGGAGTAAACTGAACAGATAAGGTATTGCATGAGTAAAAGAGTATTTACAGTTAATAATTTATTAACAAAATTACAAGACTAGAATTGCCATATGTTCGGCGCTCTAGCGGTACGTCGAACGTTAAACGGTGTTAGTTTCGCGTGCGCTTTCACAGATGTCGCTCTTTGAACAAATCACCATTATGCCATATGTATAGCAAAAAATTATAATTTAAAAATTTTGATATGGTTCGTTGATTTTTTTATTTTTAATTGATTCAATGTATCGATAACAAAAAATGTTCTTAGGTTTTCATGGCCAGAAAACTATACACAGAATAATAGTAAGTACTGCGTCGGTTGATAAAATATTACATTTAATGTACGGTGATACTAAAAAGAATACATTAATTATTATTAAAACAAAAGTGTCATACGTATCACGGGTACCACGTAATGCGATAAGGTCCCTGGGATATGAACACGCGGGATTACGGGCCGCGACTTTCATTAAAGCTGGATTTAGATAGTCAACTCGGGCTGGGAATTAACACATCCAGAATCGAAAATATTTCTCATAAACCAAAAATATTCTCATTTATTACGATCTGGGTCGTCCGTGAACCGACATGAAATACGGTCACTTTTATATCAGTAACTGTAATCCATCTGAAATGATGGTAGCGCCGGTAGTGCATGTTAATATTAAATAATTCTTAGTGTGATTTTCGTAATTATTTTTTTTTGCTAAAGACTCTTTAAAGATCCATTTTTTAGTTAATTTAGTTAAAAGAGACACAAGTAAATCCACCAAAGAAACACGTTCGAAACGGATTGCTCCCAAAAAAGTGGTGCTATGTGGCGTGGTGATATTTTAAAGGGATTAAAACCCTATCAATTAACGAATCAAGTTATATCGTTTTTGACGATGTAGCTGATTTATTGAAGTGATATTTATATACTAAAGTAATATTTAGGTACTAACTATCTCTCAAAAATAACGGATTACCGAAAATACTGGCTGTGGATAGTGCTAATGAATAATGTTCGTAAATGCAAACTTCCCAAATAGTTGGATGTGAGGTGGATTAAGAAGTAATTTATTAGTGAGCAGGAAATTCAAAGACATATACAACTAGTTGAAGTTGCCATGAACCAATTTACGAGTATATGGAAAGAAAAATATATAAAGCAAGCAACTAAAATTTATTACTGGCTTTTTACCTACAAAAGTACTGTTATTAAACAAATATCAGATATCTCATCTATTAGGTATATATTTAAATATGAATTAAATGTATTAATTATAAAGATATACATACAAAATCAATATTATCGAAAAATAAAAACATTGTTGTTGCGCTACCGGGATTCGAACCTGGATCTCTTCCCTAACCGGGGGAGGTGCTTTATCCAACTAAGCTACAGCGGCACTATTTTTATCGACAATTTTTCGACCTTATATGTTACCTTTTTTATATCAATACATTTAATCGTTCCATCATTTGACAGAGCCATCTACCTTATTTTTACAGAATCTCAAATACCTTTGAGTGAATCTGAATCCTAAAAATATCAGATATCTCATAGAATTCAGTAATTGTGTGTTCTTTGACAACTTCAAATATTGTTAATATAATATACTGGTCAAAATAAGAAAATATATAAAAAAAATGTTTTTTCAGGCGTATTCTAGTATAATAAGTTAAAAAACATTTTTCAGATAAAGAATATTGCTTTAAAATAATTTATAAAAATCAGATTCCCATAGTGATGGCATATATGCTGTTTAAAAAAATATATAAATATGAATTATCAAATTTGGTCCGTAGATGGCGATGGTGTAATGGTACTCGAAGCGAGTCCACATATTAACATATATATAACTTTCAAAAATATGATAAGTGTGGAGATGGAAGGGTGAGAATTGGTGAACGTTTATATATTTATATAAAGTGATCACTTAAGCCAGCCGAAGACAGGTCGTAAGCCCTGTAATTACCCCATACTTCCATATATTTTCCATTAAATATATTAAAGCTTTGTCACTGTGAGATAACTGATATTTATTTAACTAAAATTGTGTTGCAGACTCTTATCTTTCCAATCTTCTGATATAGCGGAGACCTGGACAGTTCGAAATAGTAACACGCGTAAAATAGACACCTTCGAAATGTATTGCTGGAGAAGGATGTTACCCATTCCGCGGACATCTCAATCCTGCTAGAAATCCAACTATAGCAAGACTTATCTATAACAGTTAATTAAATATTCTTTCTTTGATGTGACAACCTAGAAAATTATAATATCCTAGGAACAACCTTGGGCCGAAGAAGACTTAGAAGAGTGCCACGATGGTGGAAAGATACGTTGAATCTTGCTGGATAGACCAGGATTGGAACTTGCGGGGGTGCATTACAAACCGAATCTCAGCTGATTGAGATCACTATATGTCAATAATGTCATGAAGAAGGAAAGGAAATAAGTGTCAATCGCATTGGAAATAAAAAATAATTAACTAGTTATGAAACTGGAAACATATGTAATCAATGGAATACAACAATCTTTCTAATTCATTTCAACACCGGTAGCACTGCCATCTGTGCAAGTTTTTACAAACTTATGGCTTGTTACGGCAGCCATCAATCAAGCCAATTTACAAGAGTTCCAAAGTGCGTCAATGTACGACTAATACATAATATACATATATTATATATTTATTTATTAATCTGTTCTAAGTACAATCATACAATACAATAATTTTTTTTTCGTGTTACACTTCTCTAAAAAGCATATACATGTGCAGAGAAGTGAACATATCGCACATCTTGTTGAAAACTGTAGTAAATCAAAATGTTTTTATTCTTGCGATTTATTTCTGCAAACGACCCCTAGAATCTCTTTTCAACGTTCAATATTCCGCGCAGTAAAAAATAAACAATTTGTGATTCGTACGTAGTGACACGTGTCGATTCTGTTCATAAGCGTATAAACTATTCGTCAATTAAAAAAATATGGTTTAAATTAAAAATTTAACATTAAAATGGTTCTCATGTGAAATTTAATTATTTTTGACTTAACCGCTTTTCTACGGGATGTACGATTATTTAAAAAGAAAACAATGGAACCCCGATTTTACATGCCCGAAATTTACGTTTTCCCTACATTTGCGTGTTATTTCTGCGGTCCCGTATCATTTTAGTACATTACAAACCCTATTTTACGTTTGTCTTTCCCGCGATTTACGTCAAAAATTTATTGAAATTCGTTCGGCCAGTTCGCTATTCGCCATAGAGCCAAGAGTGTGTTGGTCGTTTGCTTGTCGCGTTTTTCGTTCTCATACCTATGAAATTTGTACTTTTTCTTGGCTTATTGTTTTTTACAAAATCGGAAAAAAAATTGTGTAGACGGTAGTACAGACGACATTGATAACTCGGAAAGAATTTATAAATAATCCTTACAGGTTTACTTAGATGTTGACTCCAACGTAATAACATCGAAATTGATGAAATTGTGGACAGTCAAACGAAAACTTGACAGAAATAGAACCTTCCTATAAAGAAGAAGTGTCTGCTCATCCCATAAACAAAACTCTTACAGAGGACGATGCCATGAGGCATATTGAAGGCCTCAAAGCATATTTTACTAGTTTTTGTAAAGTACCATCAGCAACCTTTGATTTCATTTATAATCTTGAAAGAACTATTTAAAAACAACAAAAAATATATTTTTTTTAATACCCTCCTCAATTTACATTTTCCCTCTGTTCACATTTTTTTTGTTGTTACCATCAAAACCTTCAAAATTAACTTCTTTTATACTACTAAATCTCACGCGTATTTATTTATATTAACCCTTTCCAAACCATGCTGTAACACAGGTCTACCATTAAACCTGTAATATTTCAGTAAATACATGCAACATAAAATTCATATTTTAGATAATCCTAGAGAAAATATTAGCGCTTAGGAATGACTAGTGAAAAACCAATTATGAAAAGGGAATCGTACAAAAACGATTATTTTTTTCCATTCAATCCGTTGTAAAGTTAATAACGTTGGTAAAAATACAATTTCTGATATGAAAGATAGAGATCACACACTATTTTCACAGTGAAAAGAACAACAAACATACAAATATAATTGTCGTTTTCTCACTAATTAAATAAAGAGAGATAAGAGAGGACAGATTGTATACGACTTAATGAATGCTCAAAATTATGTTATTAATCATTTTTTCAAAATTGAATGCTCAATATTTAAAGTAAATTCGTGCCATTAAAGCCATTTAAGCTGATAAAAACATTTTTTCTAACTGTTAATTACGGTAACACGAGTTGACAGCATGGCTGCGTTCGGGCATTTTATGTATGGTAAAGATTAATAATATTATACTTCATATGGCTTATACTTAAATTTGTACGTACTATGTTTATAAGTTTATTATATTTTGAAAATCAAATACTCATGTTCCAATCATTCACGTTGATCTCTCGTGACTAAATATCGGGATTAGGGATTGCAAATTTTGACGATATAAAAAAATTAAAATATTTCCGCGGTCCGGGGTAATATGGCATTTTTCATTTTATTTTCATGTACTCATTTTGTTTTTAATTATTCAATTTATTGATCAGATGACTACTATATTTCATAGTTTAAGAGACGAACTTTTTTTATCATAATTAATTATATTTCTAATTTTCAAATTCTAATCTAATCTCGCTAAAACAAATCGGTGCCATATTCACCGATTTTACTATACAGTATTTATTTGGAACACATTCTATGTCAAAAGTAACAATTTTTTAAATTAATGTGAATTGGTTTACGTGACTTTCCAATATTTGATTCCAGTACATGCCTTCCCCTACTCCTTCCATGCTTGTTGCTGGTATTGCGAGTTCACTGTCTGTCCGTATGTCATCGGTCCAATGGGCCTTTGGTCTATTCGCACTTGGCTTCCGGTTTCACTCAATCAAATAAATATTTAATAAATTTTGAATAAGAATGTAGAATTTAAAATCACAATCCTGGAAAATATTTACGAAAAAGTAAGCAGTGGAGTCCTTTCTCCCAATAATATAAAAATATTAATGATTTATTTAATTTATTTTTATATGTGATTTCTTAGGTTGCCATTATCTATCTACCCTGTAGCCACATATATACCCGAAAAAATAGATTCGCTGTACACTTTAAAAAATGCAAGATAAATTATAAGTAAATTTATGTGCCTCTAGAAATATCTGAAAATATTATTCTCCAGAAAACTGTTCTTACGTAAATTGAACCATAAATCTGTTTACAAAGTATCTATGTATATAAACCATTAGGCCAGGGTGAGGGTAATTTTGTTTTGCTTATAAATTAACACGTTTGGGTGGTTTTATTACAGGGAACTTAAAATATTAAGAAACTGATTGCCCGTGACGTCAATGGATAACTCTAAACATTGAATATGTCAGAGAAAATATGAAATAGAAGTGTAATAGAAAAATCCGTACTCGTATATGGTCGATGAATAAAATAAAGCAATCATTATATTTATGATAAATTAAACATTTTTTATATCGTGTAAGGTCTCGACGCTCGAGTAGCCCAAACCTTCCAGGAAACGTCAAAAAAAAAAGAAATCAAAATGATAATAAACACATTTTCTTTCTCAGAATATGATTTAACACATGAAGCGGGGATTGAATACCCCACCCCATACTCGGATCGGCGAGTAAGTAAACTCGCAAGCCACATAATAAGATATTTGCTTCGATAAACTTGTATCGAGTTTGTGGATCCTTTTCGGCGAATTTTCGATGAAAAATTCCTGGGACGCTGTTAGTCCCGGGAAAAATTATTTTGAGAATTTTCGTACATTTTTTTTTCACGCGTCACCATTCGGTATATTGTGACATGACAGCGATAAAATCTTTATCAGTAGTCTGACGCCCCTGTGTCGTTTTGCTTGTGGGCGAGAATAATAAACAAATGACCGACAAGTTATTTCCCACATGTTAATATGGAGCAACAGGGGTGGAAAATGTTGGGAACATATTATGACACGCAAGGGTGGTATAAAATAAATAACTTTATATATCGGGTGTCCTTGATTGTTATTGTCTGGGATGTTAATACAGTATCAGGCAGGTTTCCTTGACTTTCTCATTATATCAATAAGACATCTCTAATTAAACTTTGTGAGATCATATTTTTTTTACAAATTATTTAAAACGAAAATTATCACGATTGAAAGTGTTCGTGAAAACTTCGAATGAGAAAAGCAGAGACAAAAGTCTCTAAATTGTTCCACGTCTAGGTTAAGCAAGTTTCATAAATAAAATCTTAATGTTCTTCTGTTGAAGCACAAATGAAAATTGAATAGAAAATTTATACATTTCATTGAAATTGTTTAAATTACCTGTTATAAATTGGATTATAAATGATTTAAATTAATATGGATTAAACATAATAAGGTGATTTAAATTTTATTAAGGTACCTAGGTAATAAGTTAAATTGTTTAATTTGATGTTGGATATTAATAAGCGTTTAGTTAGTGATTTTTCACTTGCATAGAAGACGATTCAGTTCAAAAAAAGTAAAGCTTGGCTTAGAAAGACACCAAACTCGCGCAAGAAAGATGCGAATAAAAGCAAACTATAGACGCACTCGCATAGCTGATGTTTTCGTCCTATGTACATTTTTAGCGCTAATCCTAGAATGAAGTTTTAACACTAGTTGATAAATAGCACGCCTTTTTACATACCCCATCACTTGAGTAACTTACTGAGATTATAATCATCGTCTCTAAGTATGCAGAACAACCAGTGAAATTTTGGTAGCTGTCTGTCTGCCATGAAATATGAAACCCAACAATTGGTGATAAATATAGACAAAATATGGATACTAACAGTAGTTAATGTAAGATAAGTTGATTTGATTTGAATTAAAGCATATTCAGGCCTATTCTAAAAATTGCAATATTGAAATGAAGGTGATTGTTATACCAACCCTCAAAAATAGACAGATAGTTTTGACAGATTATGGTACGTTTATCTCCCTCACTCCCTTACTCTCTCTCTCTCTCTCTCATTCAAATATAACACTACTTTTGAGGGTTAGTGTAACAATCACCTTCATTTCAATATTGCAATTTTGAGAAATTGCGGAAAATTTTCAAGTTTAAGCTTAAATAAAAAAAAAAACTACAATGCTATTCTAATATTTTATTTATATAAAATGGAGTTTAACGATGCGGATTTTACATTTTATAAATAATATCGTCTAAATGCCGTCCATTTCTCTTAAGACACTCTTGCAATTGAACTCTTAAATTTGCGAACACGCGAGAGCAAAGCGTTGGTTCAATGGCAGCAACTTCACGGCGGGTATTTATTTTCTTGTAGGGTCTGAATTGTTCAAAGATTGTTGCTGTAAACTCTCGACTTAAGGAATTCCTACAAAAAAAAGTCGCACGGTGCAAGGTCCGGTGACCAAGGTGCCCTGGGTATGTCTCCGTACTTGCTGATTAATTTGTTGGGAAAAAATCCCGTCATCTTTTCCATTGAAACTCTAGCTGTATGTGTAGTGGCTCCGTCTTGCTGAAATTGTGTTCTGTTATTAAACCCGGGAAACAGCTGCAGTTGCGGTACCAAAAATTCGTCGATCATTCGGCAATACACGTCAGCAGTGACTGTCTCTCGCTGGTTAAAAAAATAAAGACCGATTATTCCTCGGGCATAAATTGCACACCACACTGTCGTTTTTGGAAAATGCAAACATTTTTGATGGCGTTTCTTGGATTGTCGAGGCACCAGTATCTCATGTTCTGTTTATTAACATAGCCATCGATATGAAAATATACTTAGTCAGTAAACAATATGTTTCCAAGCGTTCCAGCATTGTTATCGCTAAGGTTTCACGTAAAAAATAGTCATTTTCGTTGAGAAACTGCACGATTTGCAGTTTGTATGGGTGAAACTGTAGTTAATTTTCAAAATAACGTCCATTGTAGATTTTTTTATTCTAGTACAGGCTGCACTCTTCCTTATCGATTTACGCGGATTGCGCATAATTTCACGTCGAACTTGAGCCGCATGTTCTGGCGTCGCTGCTGACGTTGATGGTCCCAGAGGAGTTTGGTTAATCATTGTCCTTTCATGTCTGAACTTTTGAACCTAATATCAGATAAGTTGCGTGTTCGGCCCATCACTTACTCGTCGAATATTAAAGTGAGTACAAAGAGCACGACGCACATGAACCAATGAATCACCGCACTTCAAATATTGCTCAACCACGAACGCGCGGTGCGTTCCCGACCAGTGACTCATTGCGACTGGCAAATCAACAAATCACGCGCGTCGAAGAATACCCCTCCCACTTACCTCACCCTGATGGTTTACGAGCAATTACAATTAAATCTTGACATTTTTCCGCTTGACACCCTATACTTATTAACATTACATATAAAACACATGAATTTGCATTCTAATTGAAGTACATGACATCTTTGTATGGAACGAAAAATAAACAGACATCAAAGACAACAAAATAATGAAAATGAACTGAAAATGGTTTCAATTTGAATCATACCAATACCACGATACCATCTGAAGCAGTCCACAAAATAGCACATCAACATAGTACCAATAGTATAACAAGGTTTGAAATACTCAATCTTTGAGTGTTCCAAGATTGGGTGTTCTTGAATACTCAAAACTACCACATGAAGCCGCTGAGAACAAACTGTAGTAATTAAAATTATCCAACAGACAAGATAATTGAACAACAAAACGTGCACAGACGTAACAAACCCAAATAATACGCAACAAACTTGTGAAATTTATTGCGATATTTCAGAACGTAGTTCCTACATAATTCAATCAAATTAGATGAATTACTTAGAAAGACACACAGAAAAATCTATTTATTGAAATAATATATTCACTACCAAGACTCGAACCTAGAATTTTCTATTGCAGGTGGACATCATATACCATTAACCTATTCGTAAAGCAAATATCAGTTTCCACCTTTATATTAGGTATAATACGTATTAAATATATCCAAAATAAATATATTTTTAAATGAAACAAAAAAATAATATTTCGAGATGTTTATTTTTATTTTAAAGATCCAAATTATAATTTCCATCTAAGAATGTAACTTTGTCTCACCTTTGTGTCAATTTTTAAATCCCATTATTATGAAATGTTGTAGTCTTTGATTTTTTCCTTTTAGAAAATATTTTATCGATCAAAATAGATGGTAGTCGGAAGGAGCAAGGTCTAGAGAATAAGGTGGATAAGATAAGGCTTTCCAGAAAAGTTCATTGATTTTATCCAGTCAATTTTATCGCGTGGCGATTTATTTTCCTCGCTCAGTTCGTATGGAACCTGTACACCTTGTCTCCAGATCTTCCCAATCTTCTTAATATGGCTTTGCACTGTTGTATAGGAAGAGTTTAGTTTTTTGAATAGCTGATGAATAGTTATGATAGGATTTGCTTCCATTTCAGCAGCCAGGACATTATCGTCTACCTTTGTTTGGTTTTCACATTTAGGATGTCACATTCATTCTTGGTGTCATAATTTCACGTTCAAAATGTTTTTGAACCTTCTTTGACATTTACGGATGTTTAACATATTACCTACCACCTCATAAATGTCTTTAGTGTCTGTATTTTTTTAAGAAACTCATATAACAAGCAATTTCGTATAAATTGTTCACTCGGAATAAACTCTTCCATGATAAATTTGGGGAAAAATATATTTTATTAAGGAGAACACATTCTTATTGTAAAGTTGTAATTATTCAGAACATAGGTTTGTGATTTGAGATTCCGTAAAAATAAAAAGAAGATCGCTTTCAAATAATGGAACGATAGATGTATCAATTTGAAAAGTGTAACAAATAAGTTAAAAAATTTCTCGTCAATGCACTGTGTTGATGTAGCATATTCGGTTAATGCAATTTGTCCAGATATGAAGAGATCCAGGTTCAATTCCCGGCAGCAACAACAATATTTTTGGATAAAATTGATTTTATATGCATATCTTTCTAATTTATACATTTAATTTGTATTTAACAAAGTATATAGAAATGTAGCGCCCAATTGTGCACCAACACAAATTTAATAAAATAAATTGTCAGGTATCAATGAGCTAAGCTCACCTGACATTTATTATAATAATAATAATTTATTTATTTGATTCTGAGTACAGTGTGTTATATTATAATCGGATAAACATTTCTACAAAGTAAGACATATATTTGGGTATCCTGTTTGTTACACTAGTATTTTACTGTATTATAGCAGACAGTGTTCTTCCGGTGTAATAGTTAACAAAGTGCAATGATCAATGTACAAAATTATATATATAAATAGTTAAACAAGATGTCATTAGATTAGGTATATACTTTGTAAAACTTAACGTAAATGCATTGTTCAAAGTATAAGATATAATATATGGTATATGTAAAGAGTAAAGCAAGATGCAATTAAAAAACATAATTAAAACGTAGAACTTAAAATAAGTCCTATTTTCAATGAATAAAAAAATAATTATATGTATACATGTTACAATTAGATAACATATAAAAAAGATATATAAAGAATAAAACAAGATGCAATTAGGTAATTCAATATACTGTTGTAACAGTTTTAATCTCAAGTTTGGACCTTTAAAAGTTCTTGGGCGTAATTTCTCCCCATCTCGTGAAGCCAGAACTGCACTTTTCGTGAAAAATATGCAAGACTATGGTTGCAATTTTTCACGTTTGCATTTAGACTGTTGTATATTTTTGATGCTAGAAACAAATGGAATCTTTGTCAAAAGTTTTGTTTAATTTTGGCATTACATTCATCGTTATCTTATTAGTGAGGCGTCATAAATAATTTTCATTAACTTTTTTTTATGTACATTTTATAACAAACCTGCCGGATTTAAAGATAAAATAATAAATCTTGTCAAATTTCGGTTTCACGTGAACTTGTGACGTAGCAAAGATACTTGTGCTGGAAAAAACTTGAAGTTAAGAAGTTAAGTACCATTAAAACCGAAAGCCCCATAGTTTGCGAGTTATACGTTTGATGAATTCAGAGCATAAATTTATTTAGGGTTAGTTTTTGAATATTTATCTTAAATTACAATTTTTTAAATTAAAATTCAAATTACATTTAAGAATTTAAAAAATACAATTTTCTTAAATTATATATAAATCCATCAAGGTACGCAATCTAGATTTAATTTTCGTTCAACGAGTTATGAAAAGCCTTCCATGAAGAGCATATTTTTTGTTCATAAGCTATTTATTTAATAGGCTATGAATAGGCTTTATTAAATTGGTTCAAATAGTTCATGATTTTCAACGAGTTAAAAAATCATGTTTCATATACAAATAAACGAAATAATTTGTTCATTTTACAATCATTCCAAATGCCAAAAAGGGTAGTTTGACCATGTGAACGTTAACAGATGAATTTTGTTTAGGGGCTCACATCCGCGTACTTTGTGAGATTAGTGATTTATTATTTACTAGCTGATATACCCAGCCATTGTGCGGAAAAATTCTCATCCAAAGACCCGTGAGAACCATTTAAATTTTACGAAGTTTCTAGAAATACTTTCTAGAACAATTACACCCCCCCTCCACCCTCCTATCCACCCTGTTATCCTCCGTGAAAAATACTCCCCTAGGAAACCTTTTACTGGACCCTTAGAACCTTTCATCTCGCCAGGCATTGCATTTTTACAAGTAACAGACCTAGTCCACAATATTTTATGGGTAGATACCTGACTAAATTACGAGTCGAAATTGTTCAAGGAATATGTGTATAATCTCAATCGTGTCAAAGATATAAGCATTTAAAAAAAACATTATTATATGATTTTTTTGATTAATTGAAACATTTTATTAATTCCAAACTGTATATTGAATACAAAACATTAAATCTCATCGAATGTCGAGCGGCCAGACAATTTTTTGTTAGATGATTTAGGGCCTGAAGCAAGGATATCCTTGCATAGATTAATAATGGATAAATTTCGCAAATATTTATTATGAAGTACGTATACTTAAAACTTAAAATGATTTAGTAAAAATTTTAAATAATAATATTTTCTGTAACAGTGCGGAATTTGCACATATCCCTACAAAATTTTCTACTCGTAATTTAGTCAGGTATCCACCCATAAAGTATTGTCGACTATATATATATATATATATGCACTTTCCTCAAAACTTCCTCATTAGTAATTCTGTCATCATCCTTTTCCAGTATTACTTAGTATAATAATAATAATGATTTAAATTTTTTATTTACGCAAGACACACAATTTATTTATCATTCAAATATTAAAATTATTTATATATTTATTAAATAAGATAGTCATACGAATTGATTTAATATTACACACGTAATACCTTGCCGTTATAGTAATATATTCAAATTATTCATACTAGATACCATTCATGGTAGCATATTAATATGTTTATAAATGGAACATTTCTGGTATATCTACATGTGCCGAACATATAACAGGTATAATTAAAAAATGTTTTTATATCCGTTTTCTAATTCGCGATACTACGATCCACAATCGACCGGTCAGAATACTATGATGATCCAAAATGTGCCGTGTTTCACATCTCAAATAGTCAATAGAAAATATTTTTTTAAATATGAATTAAATATATTAATTATAAAGATATACATATAAAATCAATTTTATCGAAAAATATTGTTGTTGCGCCACCGGGATTCGAACCTGGATCTCTTTCCTAACCGGGGAAGGTGCTTTATCCCGGAACAATATTTTTCGATAAAATTGATTTTATATGTATATTTTTATAATTAATATATTTAATTCATATTTAAAATATCACAGACCGTCTGTTCTGAATAATTACAACTTCACAATAAGAATGTGTTCTCCTAAAAAATATTTTTTTGTTTATATTGATTAAGTGAATATTTTATATGCCATTATTACAGAACACACCTACCGTCGAAACTGCTCATTTAATGAATAAATAAATGTGGCCCGTATTGTCATGTTTCGGGACTTACATTAAACGACGAATAAAGGAGATTTTAGAAAGTAATTGTAAATCAATAAACAAACAGAATTTAAATCAAATAATTTTACTACGAGAGCAGATATTTTAGTGTTTTAATACAAAAAGGTTCGTTTTTGGACAAGGTTACAAGAAAAACAGAATATCTCCTGTTATTGAATCTATTATCTTCTTCTTCTTTAATTTACCTGCAGTTTGTATGGAGTCTTTTCCTTCACATTCTCCGGTTCTCGGTGATTCTACCGCGTCTTTTTTTGCGCCATCCTCCTGGAAGAGTCAGGGTCTTCCCATTATTTTCCTACCACCTGGATATCCAAGGATTATTTATGTGATTCGCGATTCTTGCATCCTCTGGACGTGGCCCGTCCACCTTAGACGCTGTAGTATCATCTTGTGGATGCAGAGTTTGGGTTTCTGATTAATGTTAAACAACTCGTCACTGTGTCTTAAATGGTCGTCCAAGGTACGCATAATTATTGACTTATTCAAGCTGGGGCTGGGTTTCATTAACCCTTCCCTAGCCACGCTGTAACATAGGTCTACCGAGCCAATTAAATCGTTTTTATATAAATATGCCCAATGTAAAACTTACATTTTACCTAGTCCTAAAAAAATCACTTGCGCTTAGAAATGAGTAGTGGAAATCAAATTATGTAAAGTGAATCATAATAAAAGTAACACTTTTTAAATTCAATGCTTTATAAAATTGATTCATTGTATGTTATCTACGTTAAAAAGACCACTTGTACCACGTGTAAAAGATAACGTATTAATTTAAATGAAGAGAGATAAAGATGAAGATCATGTTAGATGGGTCTTTTGATGAATGTCTTATAAGAATAACGTTTGAGAATAAAATGAACGTATTAAATTAAATAGAAGCATTTTTTTTCCCATTTAAAGTTCTTAAAAAATTTAAATTTTTTGCGGTAACACGAGTTGACAGCATGGCTGCATACGAGTATTTTATATCACGGTATGGTAAAGGTCAACATGAATAAATCTTTACATTAGTCTTTAACTTAACTAATAGTTCCTGCATTCTATTCTGAAGGTCTTCTGCTATCTCTTCGTCATCACTTTGCTAACTGCGGTTCGGAAAAGCTCTACAGTAGACTGATCAAACCAAGACCTCAAGTTCTTCAGTCGTGACGTTCTTCCTCTTTCAGCAACCTTTCCTTGCATTATGAGATGCAAGATCTGATATTTCTCTGAATGTCTCATTACATGAACAAGATATTAAAGATTTCGGATTTTTATTGTTTTAAATACTTATTTTATTTTGATTATCTGATCCATAACATACATCTTTATCTATTCAGTTTATTTTAAGCATTCTTCCATAGATTTACATCTCAAATGCTTTAAGTCGCCTTATCATTTCTTCAGTGTCAGTACGTGTACTATAACATACTAGAACTATCTATCACGGTCATTAGCGAACTGTTGATAACGTCTACATTAAAAGTTAATAAAAATAACATTAGTGCAGTGTTTCCATTCCTTAAAATGTTACCGGAAACGCATGTTTGTTATAAAGGAGAACACATTATTATTGTGAAGTTGCAAATTTCAGAACAGAGTTCAGTGATATTTTAATACAAGATGGGTTCCTGGTTTGAGTCCGGGTTGCAACAAAAATATTTTTTCGATAAATTGATTTTATCTCTGCATCTTTCTTATTGATGCATTTAATTTGTATTAACACATGTTTTTATATGAACATTCGCATTCGTAGTCTAAGGTTGAGATCATAACTGCGGTCCATCTTCTTTCGTTGAGAATAAATATGTAATTATGATTTATGCACGGGTTTTTTGATTGTAGGGAGTACACGCCTCTGACGCTTAGGTATGTCTCGATTATTCCAGAAAAGCCTGTGTACGAATCGCAGATTGCTACGGCTTGCGCAACAAGACGATGAGTGTGCTGCTGCAACGGTGTAATCTTATATCGTGGATTACCTAATCATAAAGAGACTGTCATAATATCAGATCTGAGATATACAATTTCTAAGGCGAAAGTATTTCACAAATTATGCGACACGATGAAATAAATGTAGGTACTGCGAAAAAAATATTTTTAAACAGCGATCCATATCAGCAACGTAGTGAGAAATTCCCCCCTCTCCCTCCCCATACATACATACCTTTTTTCACTTTTTTTAATTGAATATAATTATTTATTAATACATGAATTTGAAAGATATACATACAGATAAACTCAATTTATCGAAAAAATATTTCAGCTGCCACCGGGATTTGAACCAGGATCTCTTCAACCAATTACACTACGTCAGCCTCGTAAATAGACGACAAATTTTCGAACTTATATATTGCAGCTATTTCAAATTGATACATATTACATTTCATTTATTTAAAAGCTATTGCCTTTTTATTGTGAATACCTTTGAGAAATATACGCCAGATTTTTTTGATAAATTGAATTTATCTGTATGTATATCTTGCTAATTTATGCATTTAATTTGTATTGAAATGTCATAGAACTATGTTCGGAAAAAATTACAACTTCACAAATAATAATAATTTATTAATTATTATATTTTATTACTAAGCATATATTATTAAATTTGACTAAGTACATATACTTAATTTATGGTGTCATTAATAGTAATCATTTATTATATAATATTTAAATTTAAGATATTTATTCAATAATTATTATTTTTTTATCTACTGCTGGACGTAGGCCTCCCCAAGTGTCCATGGTGATCGCTCAAAGAGGCTTTGATTTTTAAGTCAGTAAAGACATATATGTATTGGAAGTGCCATACTATTATAATTCGGGAGCGAAACATCTGCAATGATGATTCATAGAATGCTTAGCGCTGAATTGTGTACTGATCTTTACCCGCTTTCGAGACGCATCTCCTAGAGCAATCTCATTCGTGGACACGCATCTCAATGATAACCTTAAAACTACCTCCAACATATTCAGTTCATTTTAAGGTCTGAAAATGTGAAGTTTTGCTTAACTATTTAGTTATACACATACGGTTTAAAGTTTATCGCGCAGAAATGTTTTAACTTGGCAGGTAAAAAAGTAATAAAACAGAGAATATTATATTTTATTATTTCATCTCTTTCTTCTGAAGCAGCATCTTAGTGAGTGAAATAATACATTATACTTATTTAAAATAAGAACACTGTTTACTTTCACAATTTTTTATTTATTATAACTTTTTCAATGCTGATGCATCATCTTCAGTAATGTTAGTAATACTAAACTTAAGACTAAAAGACTACGCGCTACTTAGGGTTGAGGAGTGGATGAGGAGGGAGGGATTAGAGTTGGGTGGATGTAGGGGCGTGGTCAACAAGCGCAGGAGAGGGGACGTAATAGAAAGTGTTTGAATATTGATGACATTTTTATTACAATTAATCGTTTAGTTTTATAAAATATCCAGTCAAAGCGATGATCCTCGGTTCTTGCATGGTCCGAAGATTAACATTACTATAGTTGACGAGTCAGCACTGAAAATGTTATAATTAATAACAAATTAGTGAAAGTAAACATTGTTTTTATTTTAAATTTAATTTCTGATAGCCTTTCACAAAGTTTCATAAAAAAATTTCAAAAAATTGAAATAACAGTATTAGATAAATTATACAGCGCCATTTTCGTAAAAATTTCATCTCAAGGGTATAACATAAACTGTTTAGTCCTACATTACTTTTTAATTTTTTTTTAATATTCGAACTTATAGATATGATTTTGTGAAAGTGAACACGGGCCTGCCACTGTGAATGCCCGTTCACTGAAGTTCTAGAAATGGCTGATCGATTCTGCATCCCTTCCCGAGGCTGAGAGTTTGACATCTACCATTCATATTGTTGAAGATGCAGAGCTCTAGAATATACAGAAGCGCCATGTTATGTATCGACTTATACATCAATTAACACAATTCATATTCCCCTCTTTTAGGGAAACGGAACCAGTGTAGTTTACGTAAAAAGGTATGTTATGTGAGATAATTTAGACGTTCCGTGTATTATTTGTGCCGCCGCAATAAAATAGATTGTAATCTAACCGGCTGAAAAATTGGTTTTTTCCAGCATAAATACAATTACAGTTGTCCACACGTGACTCCATAAATGAATTTAAGAGTAGGCGGGCTGCTTCAGGAGGAAGATGCCTCTGAATCTGTCTTAATTGATGTCGTCAGGCAGCTTAGTTGATTTGTGTATTCACGGTATAATCTGAATCAATATGCACGCCCAACAATTTAAGTGCAGACATTGTTTCTTGGATTAAGTACTGATTTCTAGGTGTCGCTGCCTATATTAGAAATCACACCTTGATAATAAGTCGTGTTGAGTTTTTTCCGAACGCGAGTGTTTCAAAATCAATAATTTAGTAATACAAATTGGAAGAATATACATATAAAATCAATTTATTGAAAATATATAACAATATATCCCGGTAACAACCAAAATATTTTTTCGATAAATTGATTTCATATGTACATATTTTTAATTTATACATTTAATTTGTATTAAAAATATCACAGAAAAAATTGCAACTTCACAATAAGAATGTGTTCTCTTTAAAAAAAATCATTTAGTGTTTTGCATATTACACCATTTAATGATTGTCCATATTGGTCACGGTTTTAACAGTTTATTGACCCAGAAAGTTAATTGATGCTGTTCCGATTTCGTACATCTGTGTTTATGGGCCAAAATAAACCATTACAATTATTGTAATTTGATTTAAAAAATAACGGTGTAATAAAGAATCTGTTGATAAACGAATAAAGACAAAACATGCATCTGTTGTGCGGGCAATATTGTTTTTTATCATTTTAGCATTTTGAAAGTAGTAAACGTAGTATAATAATATTGTTAATTGAAAAGCGATTTTAGATATTTTAAAAATTGATATATAGACTATAACAGACATGTCTATATTCTCAGTTATATATGTTGCAATTGTGTGCCATTTCGAAGGCATAAAAATTCAATTCTTAATTTTTGATCGGAATATTATAAAGATAGCATCTCTTGATATAAGGTTAACGTTCAAAAGTGAAAAAATGGCGAGTATGTGTATTTTGGTCAAACCATACAGTCTGGGAGATGACAAGGAGTTGAATCATGGATATCATTGAGCTGGGCAGCATTCGGAAATTTAAAAGCAGTATTCAAATCAAATAATTCACAATGTCTCAAAACGAAAATCTTCAACCGGTTTTTCCCGACGATGACATCAGTGCTGAAATACGACTGCTGGCTGAAAGTAGCACATCGAACCATGGAAAAAACAAAGCTCTACATTTCCTTCAATGATAACAAAAGTAATGAAATGTTTTGCCACGTAACCACGTCGATGGCATTACTCAAATGGCAATGGGACAAAAGAAGTGTGGGTCGCCCACTAGCTCGATGAGCCGGAAGCAACTGGATACGCAGAACGCGACACATAGACCGGTGAGTATTAGAAAATGTGATCATAATCAGGATTGTATATCTATCAGTGACTAGATACTATCAGTAATACTTCTCTTCCTTCTATCCTCCAAAAACAATGACGTAAGACGTGTGATAACAACGCAAACATAACACATGTAAAGAATATAACATTATCTAAATACAAAAAATCTAACAAATCGTTTATTTTTTAATGAAAACCCATTTTTGTTGTGAAGTTGAAATTTCAGTACTCGGTTGTGTGGTATTTTGAATACACATTAAATTAATCAACTAGAAAGATATACAGAAAAAATATTTAGTTGCTACCGGGATTCGAACCTGGACAGTGTCACTTTTAATAACATTTACATATAATGTAAGGCATTTGCTGGCTTTTTCTTTCTCCTTTTATTTTTCACTGTTTTTTTGTGTTTCGCTTTATATATTCAATAATACATATTTGTTTATTTCAAATGTATTACATATATATATAGTGCATACATAAGTATTTTTATATATGCTCTTATATAAAGAAGATCAAAACCGTTCCTTTTTACTATAACTTATCTTTCACATATTTGATTAGTTTCAGTTTGAATCTATGTAGTTTCTCCTCCTTTCTTATGTTTTTTGGCATTTCATTAAAAATCTTCATCACACTTTACATCATCCATTTCTGAGATCTATTATGATCTAGTATAATGTTCGTGCTCATGTCGATTTGCATCCATTTTACGTATAAATAAATGAATTGAAAAAGAAGTCTGTCTTCTCCAGTCAGTTCCCTCATATCTGAAGATCTTATCCCTCGGATAGTTGATGTCTTTGAGGTATTGTAATATGATAGCCAGTAGTGTCATTCATCTGATCGGTCCATCTAGCTTCTTCTTCTCCGGTCTTCCACCTTTGCCGTTATTACCAGTTTTTCCATGTAATCACCCTCTCTGCGGACGACGTCAGACAGCAGGATATATAAGCATACTGCAAATTGATCACCAACCTTCGACAGATGATGACACATGACTAGTTTGTTGATATAGTGGTTACGACGCTGACCTAGTGATCTAGTGGTCGGTGGTTCGCGCCTCGTTTCAGGACACACGCAAGTTTTCCTAGTACAAGTATTTAGTTTAGTTTAAAAATAGTAAGAATATTGATGTGACATATTTTTCGTGTACGCATTTTCATTTTCATATCTTTAAAAAACTAATGAATCCGAGATGTTGGAACTTTCATCGGGTACAATACGTGGTCTCGCGATTCCGTCAGTATTGTGTGGACGAGCCATCGTCAGGTAGAAATAGTGTTTCCGAAAACACATTACATACATGGTTATTTAATGATGCTTTCAGGGCGGTGCAAACTTTGAGCGGGGCTGGGGGGTATGTTAATGACGGCAAGTTTACAAGCCCTTACATAAATTAGCTCCTTAAATACGACAAAAATATTATTTTTAGGCTCTCTAAGACGCTATTCGTTTCACATCTATAAGAAGAAAAGTTGGAAGATGAGAAAAAAAAGATTAAGATATATTAGGTGTTAAATACTAATTTAATGTATTAATTATAAATATAAACATATAAAATCAATTTTGTCGAAAAATATTGTTTTTGCGCTACCGGGATTCGAACCTTGATAAATAATAATGGAACGATAGATGTATTAATTTGAAAAAGTGTAACATATAGGTTCGAAAATTTGTCATGAAAAATACTGGCGCTATAACACAATTGGTAGTGTACTTCCCCGGATTGGAAATAGAGATCCAGGTTCGAATCCCGGTTGCGCAAAAAAAATATTTTTCGACAAAATTGATTTTATATGTATATATTTATAATGAATACATTAAATTAGTATTTAAAACATCACAGACCGTCTGTTCTGAATAATTACAACTTCACAATAAGAATGTGTTCTCCTTAATATTAGGTATTATTTTAAGGTATGTAATTAAATGAGTAATGATTGTTGGCTGAAACGAAGTTAAAAGGTTAAAATAAATTAAACTTATTTTATTATTCTCTATATTATTCAACTCGTTTATTTGTAGACATGGGATATCTCTTCTGCGGATTGAAGATTCATTTTTACGCGATGTGATATTTGAGATATTTTTGTGGCTTATGAACATTTTTAAAACACTCACAATTATATTTCATAAATGGGTAGTACACGAGGAAATAAAATCAAATCGATATATTTTTCAAATCGATTAAAGTAGCCAAAACTATAAACTGCATGTTTTTCTAACGCTATGTAGAATACGTGAGACAGAAGAGTTCAAGGAACTAATTGAGCATGACGTAAGCTTTTCCGTCTCGTATTTTCGTTACTAAATATAATTCTTAAATGCATTTCGTTGAGGATGTTTTCACATAAAAAACTTGTATTTTATTTACTATTCATAATGAAATATCTTAAATTATTTTATAAGAATTTAATTTTAATTATTGTTTGACACATAAACCTTTTGGAACCCTCTTTTAATTATAAAATATCACTTAAATATATCAGTAGGGTTAATTTAAGGAGGGAGAGAAACATAAACAATTTTTCTAGATAAGGGTTATCCAATCATGTTTAAGGTCACAGTTGATTTGATTTCCATCACTCGATTATCCCTCTTGGTGCCAGGTATGTGCTAACATCATACGTCATTCACATTGGATGGCATGGGGGGTGGAACGGAGGGGGGAGGAGTCAATCGATATAATTGGATTACCATTCCATCTGAATCTGTTAACAGTCAAATAAATTGCCTTCAGGGAGCTTCGGACAAGCTCAAACAAACCATTCGATATTGATGTTGGTTATGTCAGTGTACGTCACGAACTATACTTTGTATGTATTGCTATTTTTTTTAATTTATCACAATTAATTATCGCATTTTATTAATTTTATTATTATAATATCCAACGATCTGAAGATTATAAATTTGAATACCTTTGTAATCCGTCCAAAACCTACCGCCCTAATAAACCTGTAATATTTCGGTAAATACACACAACATGCAATTCATATTTTAGTTAATTATGATGACTAGTGAAAAATCAATTATGTAAGCGAATCCTACAAAAATATTTATTTTCCAATTTAATCCGTTGTAAAATTAATATGTTGACAAAAATATAATTTGTGGCAAGACAAAAAGAAATCACACATCAATATTACAGTGAAATGAATGACAAACATACGAATATAATGATGTATCCTTCTCGCTAATTAAATGAAGATTGATAAAATGCAAGGTTCTATTACACAATGCAACCCCCTATACAGGACTTGATTAATGCTCCGAATTATAATGTTATATATTTTTTAAATATTTAATGCTCAGTATTTATAGTACATATATGGAATTAACCATTTTTTCAAAGGCATTTTTTCTCATTTCGAAGACTAATAGAACTCACATCTTCTTACGGTAACACGAGTTGACAGCATGGCTGCGTATGAGTATTTTATATCATGGTATGGTAAAGGTTAAAGAAACAAAGGTAACCTGAAAATCAAAAGATGTTTATTGTAGTTTTTGCATAAGATCAGTTTGTATTTTAAAAAACCAATGTAACGTTATCCGTCTTATCTACTTTTATATACTTTATATACACGCCTTATTTATCTTATAAAGACATTTCCTAGCAGTGGCGTGCAGTAGGTAAAGACTTAGGTTACGCTGTTACCATGATATTATATACATAATACTATATAATGTTCTATATGATACATTGTACATAAGTTTGTGAACTTTCGTTTAACCGATGTCTTTAAACAAAATGAATCCATCATAATGAAAATGCATTATAATCGAACGCAAAGAACAATTAGGAAAACAACACGTTTAGTAAGGTAGTAAAATTTGCGAATTAGTAAGTGAGAAAGTAGATGCTTCGATCAGCTCTAAGCCAAGTTCAAAACCTTTCAAATGTCATTATGTTAGGAAACAGCATAAGTAGGACTCCGTATCATATCACGGACAACATGGATCGGCTGATCCATTTTTGACTCTGCCGAGTGAAATTTTTAATTCAGTAGGTAGCAATTGTATGGCTTGAATAGAACGGTAGATTACAACAGTGGTTAGCAATTGAAGTAGCAATAAATTAATAATAACTCAGTAGAGGACTACAGCGCTCCGGTGGCGTCGCGCGATAGCATCCAGAACTATGCAACTAATGATTCTACTGATGCACGGTGGATTATTTAATTAATATTTTTTTCCCAGAATTTTTAGTAATACACAGCATTCATGCTTATATGCAGTGGTAACAGGTGTAACGATGTGTACCGTACCCATCGTATTATTTCTTCAATTCGTAGGTAATAGCGGTAAATAATGACAATAAAAAAAACAAATTTTCCAATTTACACGAAAGGTACGCAGGTACCTACTTTTTGGTATTGAGTTTAATTCTTTTTTAATACATGAGAACATTTCCTATTTTTCATATTCATGAAATGCCAAATGATTATATATATATATATATTAATTAGCTTGCATCCGATTAACGTTATTAAAATATTACGTATGACCAACGCAGAGGCGCAACAAGAATAAACATTCGACGGGGGTTTCAAATTTAAAATGTTGTAAAATTATTGTAATTATAGGTAAAAAGAAATCATTAATATATATCTACACTATTAAGAGCGTATGGAAAATTTATCCTAATCGAGAACTCAAAAGTTACGTTCTAGATACTAAATTCAGGTATAAAGGGCTTAAGATGTGCCATGTACCAAAGTGAACCTCCCGGCGGACAGCTAGTTATGATTATTATACAAGTTGTAAACAGTATCGGCGAAAGCCTAAAACACAACATGAAATAAAGTTGTACCTAATTATAATTATTCGTTTTTACTTAATAAATTCAAAACTTATTCCGATAGCTATTCTCAATCTACAGGTTTTTTTAAAAAATAAAACAACTAACTAATAATAACTAGCGGACTCTACGATTATGTATATATAATGGGTAATATATAAAATAAGTAAATGCTTCAGAAGTCTGGGGCGAGAGTGAATCATTAAACTAGATATATTAACGAGTATGCGGGCAGTCATTCTTTCGCAAATTACAACGCGTTCTCTCGCTCTAGCGCACGATTCGCTGATGCTACATCTGAGAACTGTGTGTTTATTTTTTGTCTCTAACTCGGAGTCAGACCGTAAGGTATGGGGAGTTGGTAAATTTTTAAACGACTCCACAAGTATTGGATATTTCGATTACTTTTTATACGTCCTGATTTCTCTAGCGGCAGACTAAAGATAGCTTTTCCATAACTTCTCGTATAAAGAGTCCTCGTCCCGTGGACTTCCCCCGCCGGCCGGCCGCCCGAATTCTCTAACAGGTGGGCGGCTCAATCAAAATGGTAGCGCGATAGCGGATTCCCTTCGGACTCCCTCGAAAAAATATTATATATACAACTATGAATTGGATGCCAAAGTTATACCGATCCAGGGTCAGACCGTGTGTTTTATGACGTAAATCGTAAATTTGTACCTACAAAAATATTTCGTCGACAAGAACAGAACGCAGGAAACACCAACAACTAAATTTTGTATGTATTTTTAAACAAAGAGGTTCAGTTATTATTTTACTACTTAGTAATCTAGCTTAGCATCCTAAGACGTGATGTTAGGTTGTCAAGTTGTGGGATACGGCAATTTAAGAAGAAGAAAAAGATAATGCGGTGGTTGGTAAAAATTAGAATGAACGTTTAATCTTACAGAACAGGTGACAGTAAGCTAAAATCCTTCAAATTTCTCCAGGTACAGCACATGACAGACGCACATAGCTAGACTTTTATTAGTTTAATATTAATTATTACTGATGATTATAGTAATTTACCCGTTACCACTTAAGTAATAAAGAACACAAAATATTTCAACATTAAAAAACACATTTTTATTATCTCAATGTAATTATATTTTTTATGTATTTTATTTGTAGAATATTCTAGGCTCTTTTGCTGTGTGTATTCGACCCCGTTTTGGATACCGTTGCAGGGTCCATCAACAGCTCCGGTGATTGAATACACCAGGAACAGCTGCAGAATAGCCCAGAAAATTCTTCACAGATGATTCTGAATGGCCGTGAAAACATGAGAAAATTCTTAATTTTTTGTTTATTTTAATGAAATGAAATTCAAAAAACTAAAAAAAAATGATGTAGGGTAAGTGAGGGGAAGATTACTATGTTAAGGGTTTGACACCATCTGGGAGGAAAGCTGTAGGTGATATAAAGTTTATTAAGCATTTATATAAAGCACATTAATTTAGAACGATTCGAAAACAAAAAGTAAAAATAAAACTTGTAGCCTTAAGCCATCATCCCCCACCGTAGTGGTGTAATACCAATGAAAATAAAATAATGTATCTTTATTGACTTTTTTCGATTTAATGCAAACATTCCTTATACGTAGATACTGAGGTGATGCAGGTTTCGCAACCATCTTTTACAGGTCCAACCAGTTCACTTTCTTCCCAGATTTATCATGGTTACTCTTTTCATACCGCGCAGTAATCGTCTACATTAAAAAAAAAATTATTCACTTGAGTCGTATTCCAGGCATTCCACAGAAGATGTCGTCAGAATCGTGTCGTTTTTTTTTTGATATTTTAATTAATATTGCAACAATAATAAATGGAAATACAACATTAGGTGAATCACCCCACAGATGTGGAAAAGATGCCTAACTCCATTATTTGAATTCCGGTCGTTTATATTATACACAAATGATCAATTAAGTATTTTATTTATTTATATTTATTATCTTTGTTTTATTAACCACTAAATTGAGTTTAAATACATCTAGGTTATCTACGAATCGTTGGAGATAAATAAAGCGTGTAAAACTAATCAAAAAATTACAAACAACCAACTAAATTTAACTTCGAGTCCCATTTTAAAATATTTTCCTAAAAATTATTCGAGTAAATTTGTATTAAGTAATGATTTGAGTTAGGTACTAAAAAAATTTTTTTTTTTTTAAAAATAGATTTTTTAAAAATAGATTCTGGCATTGAAACAATAATACATGTTTTAGTTAGTTATGACATCCTGAAGAAGAAAATGGTATTTTTCGAAACCGGTAGATGTATTTAAACTCAATTTTGTGGTTAATAAAACAAAGATAATAAATAAAAAAAATATGATATTTAACCACAAAGTTAATATTGCTAATTTTAAAAGATCAATTAAGTCATCATGAACCGGGCGTTCACTAAATAAAACCACTTAAAAAGTTATGACACTGATTATGTGACGAAAATATTATAAAGCACATAAAAACGTGGCTACCTTACCGTTCAAAACAATATTTAATAATTAAACGAAACATGCCGTAGCATGTTCTTCTCTGACAGTTCGCGTGGGCAATATGGCGGACTATATGGTGGCGCCACAGCAATCTTACGGCAAACTGAAGAACCACAGCCAATTGAGCGTCTTTCCCCCGGTTACCCTACACAAATAATTAATTTTTTGAAATTGTTCTACTTTAGAAAGATTATGCTCAGAAGTTATACAACGAAATATGACAGAATGAGCATATATTATATGTCGTTTAACGTTTTGTGAGATGGACCGGTTCATTAAAATTTTAGTCAACTTCAGACAAATTAATTTTCCTTTGGACCTCAGCCTTGCGTCTTCTATTTCTTGAGACGAGAGATCCCAGGTAGATAAATCCCTGACCACTCGTAGTTGTCAAGAACATTACTTCTCGGCTTATCTGTTCTGAGTATTTTTGTCTTGATTCTGTTTATTTCAAGACCCTGTACCGAACTCTCTTCACTGGTAGTGATCAGTATGGCATCATCTTCAAATCGAATATTGGAAACCCTCCCATCCGTCTAGTGTTCCCTCATTATACGAGGTCAAGTCAAAAATTATGTACATTTTTCGTTCTACAATTTATGTTCACAGACTTTACGGAGCTAAGTTCGTCGTGGATGATTTGATAGGCAGAACCATGACTGATGTTCAAAGAAGAGGCTACCTCACTGATGGTAACTTGCCTATTCGCTAGAACAATTTTTCAAGCTTGCTTAATCTTGTCGTCCGCGGTGGAGGTTGACAGACGTCCCGCTCATTTTTAAACTTCTCGATCCATAAAAAAATACTTTTACTTGAAATCGGATCACTGCTCGTCGTTCCTCCTTGGTGCAAACTGCTAGCAGAGCCAACAAATTTACACTGTAATAGACGGAAGACAAATGACGCGATCGGGATCAAATTTCGCACACGTGACTGTGGTCGTACCACACGCGTACGCAGAAGGCAGTATGACAACCTTGAAGGTGTGTGTTATGGCGAAAGTGTAGATAATTTTTGACTCTCTCTCGTATATTCCCCATAGATATTGAAGAGATCCGGAGACAGCACACATCCTTGTCAGACCCTTTTGTACACTTGAAGGGTTGCGAAGAGAAGTTCTTAACCCTTACGGTCGCGGTATTGTGAATATGAACGTTAAGCTTTAGAAATACACTGAGAAATTATTTATTCCATAATTCCTTCAAATATTTATAAATCTCTTATTGTATGTTTATCAGTAGGTGATGAGATGAGCGATAATTAAGTTCAATGTTTTACATTTTCTGTAAAACATTGAACTTAAATACTTAACTTTTTGTAATGTTAAAATAATAAATAATTAATACATAAATACAAATATTTTGTTATGGTGTTATGTTGGGTAGAGATAGAAGGATGCAGGATTGATCTGCGAAAGAATAATAATTCAGTGCTAAAGTGCGAGACGCGTGTGCTGGCAGATATAATCCATCCAGTATGTACTTCTGGTACTAAATGAAAATAACGTCTGTTTACTTTTCTCGGACATGATTAGATATTTATCGTATATTAATTAATAGACTAGTATCTCTCATAAAAATCGGTCCACAAACATTAACGAAAAAGTTCTTAGAAAATGATTTAACACTAACAAATAGTAGTAACATTAAAACGCACATGACTAAAAAAACTAGGTAGGTGATGACTAATTAACTAACCAAACTCAACTAAATACTAAAGTTTTCAATTTTGGCTTATTCAGGTACGACACAATAGAATGTTAAATGTGAATTAAATATATTAATTATAAAGATATACATATAAATTCAATTTTATCGAAAAATATTGTTGTTGCGCCACCGGGATTCGAACCTGGATCTCTTTTTTAACCGGGGAAGGTGCATTATCGAACTATGCTACAGCGAGTATTTGAGATTCTGTAAAAATAATGGATTAAGATTAAATGTATTAATATCAAAAAGATAACATATAGGTTCGAAAATTGTCGCTGTAGCATAGTTGGATAATGCACCTTCCCTGGTTAGGAAAGAGATCCAGGTTCGAATCCCGGTGGCGCAACAACAATATTTTACGATAAAATTGATTTTATATGTATATCTTTCTAATTAATATATTTAATTCATATTTAAAATATCACAGACCGTCTGTTCTGAATAATTACAACTTCATAATAAGAATGTGTTCTCCTAACAATAGAATGTGATAGTATATTTAGAATGAAATTACCTGCTGTTTTCTATTGTCATATAAAGTGTATTCAGGTTCAGTTTAGAATTTAAGCATTATTAGAAAAATGTTGTAAAAAGATCCAGTTCGGCGACACACTATTCCTGGAATGTACGCAAACATGCACATGCTTTGTTCTAACAATTCATACCGGAACTCATTTCGATCGTGGAAAAAAGTACCGGAACGACGTTCCGGTGCGTTCCAGCCCTACTACACAACTGAATCCAGCTACACGATCGATCTCGTTATGTCGAAAGCGAGCTGATAACAAACGAGGAATGATAATTCGTGCAGCCTATCTATTATATAGGTGAATATTAATGTTGAATATTCGAGATGAAATTGCTGAAATAACACGCGAAGTCTGCGAGAATGTTATACTTATGGCCGATGTAATATTCCATACATAATTGCAATAAACCATATAATCGATAAATAAAAATCTAAGTATAAAATTTGTTTTATTTTATAGTTATTTATAAACAACATCGGCCTGGAACATAATATTCACTCTGTATATTGTTCCTTACAAGATACACTCATCATAATAGACTTATTACAGTGTGGGCCAGAGCGCTTGGACTGTTCACGTAATTCATCGGTCTCGCTAACGTAGAATCCCCTGGTTGTAATCTGAAGATCAGCATGCTTATTGTAATTTAATATATCTTCTTCTATCGTTTGCTAAGTGCTTAGCATCAGGTCACTTGACATGTCTCCAACTTGGTGCGCAATACGTCGCAATGTATATATATGTTAACATGTTCCTATTTAATTCAATACATAGCTTAGTAAAATTACATTAAATCTTGTGCTTAAGGTTATACGTTATTATACTGTATTAACATTTAAAAAAAATTCCAACCAGTTATGATCGTCTGCCCTATATTACGCCGGGAATTCTGTGCTCATTAATTAGGCTGGTTTAGGTTCACATGGGACAATTTCATTACTGATTATCTGAACATTTGTATCCGTTCATTATCGGGAAAAGTTTGGTTTAGTTTTGTTTATTTCATTTATATGTGATATAACTGCCTTGATGTTTGCAATAAAACCACATCAATTCTGAATGATACAAGTATGTTTGGGCGAGAGAGGCGATTTTATTTCGACCTAAATGGTCGTGAAAACCTCAAAGTTGTCTTGTTTACGTACGTTGTACGTATACACCGATTCAATTAACTTTTACTCGATTAACTTTTCCTCTTCTTCTCGGAAAATTCCGGCAAGCGCCTTAATCCGATTCCCCGAAGGGAAATCCAATCTTTAAGTGGAACAAGGATGAAACTTTCCACGCAGCGGACTTTAAATACTGACAGATCAACAGATTAAGAAAAGTAGCCGTGCAACTTTTATAAGTACAGTGGGCGCTGGTTATTATGATCGCATTGGTACTCTGAGATTAAGATTCTAATATCCGATAATTTTATTACTCAAAAGTTTTTAATTAATTTATTGTGCATACATAAAACATATACTTTTTTAGTTTTTTACTAATAGTAAAACTGTGGTCGATTTTGTTGTTCTATCCTATGCGTTGTGTCTGATGTATCTTGGTACGTATTATCGCAATAAACTCTGCCTTCCTTGCAACACTTCTGGGTTTATTCCAACACTTTATACAAGATTTACACTTCTGAAATAGTATTTTCAATTGGACGTCGCTTAGATGAGAGAGCGCTTCCCTCAGGCACGGCGACTTATAAAGGTTCGCCCTCCCACACACTCGGCGGACACATACACACAGTATTAACGCGATATTCAATACGGTACAACATTTAGAGATACCAAACATCCTTAAATATCCTTAAAAATAACGTCAAATTGTAGAAAAAATCTGAACACGTCTGGTGACAGACTTCAGATAAAACAATGCAATATTTTGACCAAGATATTACTAAACACTAAACATAACATTATAAAGAAAAGAAAGCGGCGGCCGACGTTTGCCGGGAATGATCCAAAGAATTGGGTATCTAAAAAAATGGATGACACTGTTATTTATTTATATTTCACTTAAAAACATAGAGAAATATCTTTGAATATCGTGATTCTAATGAACGTTTAGAGCAGTGATGGCAAACCTTTTGGGCTCGGCGTGTCGAAAATTCGGAAAATCTAACTTAACTCTGCTGGCGTGAAACCCTCCCCCCTAATTTATTTATATTTTTTACTGTTTTAATTACATACGAATAAACTATTGACATATTACATTATATAATTAGAACTGAAAAAAATATGGAACACATGATTTTTGATTTGATGTCAAATAATTTATTTCTTATTCAATTAATTGCTTTATTACAAATTGTGATACATAATATGTTGTTGTAAATTCGAACGTTGTTGTTGGGTAGACGTCTGGTAGCGTAACTTTAATATTAGTGAACGCTGGCGTGTTGCCTAAAAGCAACCTAAAACGCTATGGCGTGCCACGTTTGATACGCATGTCATCACTGGTGTTATATCTAAAAACCAATAAAAAATTCATGTTAACAATATATGAGTATGTCCAAGAATACACAATTAGTGGCTTTTTACCTCCAAAGGCATTATTATTAAACAAAGTATACATATCTCACAGAGACCAAGCTATTTATATTATATTACATGGGAAAATATGGAAGTATGGGTAAATACAGGGCTTACGATCTGTCTTCGGCTGGCTTAAGTGATCAATTTACACAATGTAACGTTCACCATTCCACCCAAACAACCTCCATCAAATTTTTAGAAGTTGTAGTTAAATACTCAAGTATTTCTACATGGTAACATATATACAACTTCTAAAAATTTGACAGATATAAATAATGTATAATGATCACTTAAGCCAGTCGAAGACTGTTCGTAAGCTCTATAATTACCCATACATCCATGTTTTCTCATATAATATAACATAAATAGCTTTGCCTCTATGAGATATCTATAATTTGTTTAAAAATACATGTGTTTTTGATGTTTGATTCCGTCCATTCTACATTGAACACAATATACGACTGATTCTAATAGCCACTAAATATTATACAATAACCGGCGTCTAAAGTGTATTCAATTTTTATATCCATTAAGCTTATAGTGATTTTGAAACTCATCGGCGGGCTAACTTTCTAATAAGTAGCTTACGAAAGATAACGAAGTCCCGAAAGATCGATCGCCAGTCTCTCATACTGTGTACCACTTACTAAGTCGTTAATTAAATAATGTATCGAGGGTTCCAAAATATTCGTTCTCCATTACTAACCACGCTGAAAATAATAATTAACAATATCGTGTATCGCGTTTTCTGCTGCTTCTATGTTATTGATTTTTTTGTCTAGTTATCGTAGCGCTTATATAATAATAATGTGATGAAAATAAAAACATATCAATATTCTTACTATTTTTAAACTAAGGTTAACGCTTCTACTATTAAAACAGGACTAATTTGCTGGTGTTTTTCAATGAGACTCGAACTTGCGACCGTTGGATCACAAGGCGAATATCATGACCAATAGATCAATTAGCACGTCGATCGAGAAATAAAGTTGCCAAGCGGCAACGTTATTTGTTTGTCACGTGTTTTTTAGTCGTTTAATCTCCATTTTTATATCTTACGTCTTCGTTTCTTATCTTTCTTTCCTTCGGTTCCGTTAATCCATTAAAAAAAATATTAATACATAATTCAATCGTATTTCTGAAGTACTAAAGTAATGCAAATTAAATACCCGACTTAATAAATAAAGTAAATTCTTAATGGTCTTGAAATGAACATTCAAACTGATATTGATGTATTATTAAAATCGCCATTTGTTTTAGAAACCTAATATTTCAATAAAAACCTAATATTTAGTTGTTGATGTTTGTAGCGTTAACTTTGTGGTTAGACGTAATTTAAAATTGTATTTATATTTAACTTTGTTTAAACCACAATGTTGTTTTTCAACCGGTTTTCCATTTTACACATTAATAATAAAGACCTTAGCTTGAATAATTTAGAAAGTCTAAGAATCAGAAAATCACTTAACATGATGTCCAATATAATTAACAACTGATTAAAAATTACAAACAACCCGCTATTTAATATATTCCCTATTTCAATGCCCACCTGTCAATCACCTCACCACACTTAACAAGACTCCGCCTACACTCTGTAATGGATATCGTTCAAATTTTATGGAGAAGTTCAGTTGTACGCCAGCCCTGAAGAAGATACGTCAGTCTCGAAACCGGTTGACGTTTAACACTGGTTTAAACAAAGTTAAATATAAACTTTTATATGGAGTCTCCTAACTTTTTAATATCACTGTATATTATATAAATTAAAGGGTTCACAAATATTAATATTTATTCAGAAGAGGGCTTAGTATTAAATGAAGGAGGTCTTTTTAAGTCTCGGATTAACCGTTCCCTTTCGACAGCCTCCCTTCTTTATCCGACACAATCCTCGCCCCGTGGATATCACAGATCACCCCCTAACGCAAAAGTCGAAACATAACTGAAATATGTTAATTAATATTCTCATGTTTAAAACAAAACTACATAAACCTACCCGTTTATTAGAATAGACCAGTAGAAATTCTTGTCAGTACCTATATATATTTTTTAAATACATATTTTATAGAAATTTGTATATACTATGTCCATAAAGAGTTCATTTTCATTAGAACCACAATAAACGAAAAAAAAAAGAAAAATTATTATATCATTTAATTGAATTTTTAAATTGCTCTGTTAAATATAATTGAAAAATGTTAAATCAACACGAGACAAGACAATTATGAAAAGTATTGTCATGGATACTGGACTTAGTATTAAATAAATACGAATTTACTTAAAAATATACGTATTCTAAAAATGATAAATTTAACAAAAAGTATTATTTAAAAATAAAAAACATTTTTTAAACAATTTTCAAGTCAGTTATCATTTAACGTTAAGATTATTTATTTTTTTGCTTAAAAGAGATCATAGACAAAATGTATTATAAATTTACGTTATATTACCCAATGAATAGAGATTTTTAAGAAAGGATCTGTGGTGGACTCATGGTACCACCTTGCGATGGTCCGCGGAAGTTCGCTGACACACTGGTTCGTTGTACAGCTTGTAGTAGAGACTACCAGATGGACGGCGTTAGTGAGTGAGACTGATTCCTGGTTTGTTGATAAGAGACAAGACCATTCTGTTTCCGTGGTAGGCGCCTTTAACAATACCTATATTTAAGTGTACTTTTGAATTTAACATCTACCTGTACATAATAGTGTGTTCCGACACCGGACCAAGAATAAATCAGCACAACTAAACCTACTCCACAACACTAGCCAAAGATCAAATGTATCGCTAAGGAAAAAAAAAATTAAAAATGACATTTTATTTATATTCAAAGACAAAAAATTGAATATAGGTGCGTGTGATTTAAATATCAATATGTCATGTTAAACTCCACTATACATGTCTTGGTGCTGTTATGTTACAACTCATCACATAGTACTGTTATCAGTGGCGTAGCTATCGCCTGTCTAGCTGCTCAGGGATCCGTTTTTATATATATTGTTTAACTTTGTTTTTTTAACCACTTTAATAATACACTAACCGGTTTCGAAAAATGTCATTGGTGTTTTAATTAATTAAGTGGTTAAAAATCAAAGTTATATAATCTATATAAAAATAATAATCTTTAAATATCCATCCAGATATTCTCAATTTGGAAAAGTCTTGTAGTAATGACAGATATATTTATTTCATATTAACTATTTTGTAGGTATGTTCAAATAATGACAAATAATGATAGAAAAAGGTCATGATTTTGATAAAAATTTGGGAATGTCCATTTTGCATGCAAACGGTGTTAGTTATAAATTAAATAATTTTGAATCGTTGGAGATAAATAAAGCGTGTAAAACTAATCAAAAAATTATAAACAACCAACTAAATTTAACTACAAGTCCCATTCTAAAAAATTTTCCTAAAAATTATTCTAGTAATTTTGTATCATCAAGTAACAATTTATGTTTGGTACTAAATTTATTTTTTAAATAATTATTGTTTTTTTAAAATAGATTATGTTAAAGAAACAATAACATATGTTTTTGATTTGTTATTGACATCCTGAAGAAGACAATGATATTTTTCGAAACCGGTAGATGTATTTTAATTCATTGAGTGGTTAAAAAAATAATGTTAACAATTAAAAATAATATTTTAAAGGTATTTGACTAACAATACATTTTTTTAATTAAAAAGAAACAAGGTGTGTTATTGCGGGCGATATAGATATTTTCCCGGGGGCCAGGCAATTTATTGCTACGCCACTGTCTGTCATGTTACATCTCACAAGGTAGTGTTGCCATGTTACATAATATTCGGTACCGTATTACAATTGTCTTATTTTGGATCTAAAACATTTATTTAAAAATAAATTTTCTTCAATAAAATGTATTTTAAATATCCTACTTTCAATAAATCTCTATGAAGCATTTCAAATCCAAAGTTGAATGTTGGAGGATATAAGAAGTCACTCACAGACAGTTAATTTGTAGTCGAACTTTGGCGATAGATTACTCTCCTGGACTAACCTCTTCAATGCGAGGGAGGGAAGCAGTCGGGTACAGGGGATAAATCCCTTAGGATAGTGATACTTAACCCACGGTTCTTGCTACATTATATTATAAATCACACTTTCATATTTTCCAATTGGGTACTTTTAATAAAAAAAAAATCTGAAAATGTCATAATTCGTGGTTGCAATATTGTTTTGATTTTTATTTACTCATTTATGCTAAGACCTGAGAAAAAAGTATGATTTTATGCGAAGTGTAATTTAATACTACGGGGGGGGGGGGGGGGGGGGTAATCTAGAAAATAAATACGTTTTATATTTAAATATTTATTTATACATATTTGTATTTTGTTAACATTTTTAAAACTAATATATATTCCGGAATACCTTGTATTTAGATTCTAAATTGTGAATTTATTCGTATAGTGTGATATTATTTAAAGGTGATCACAGTGTTGATGGCACCAGAAATAGAGGACGTCCGCGGAAGAATTGGCACGATCAGGTTAGCCAGATACTGGAGGATGGTCCTGTTACAAGCGTTAATAATCGGCGAGATTGTATGAGAATATGTATGAATGTTGATGAGGCGAGAATTGTGTGTCAGGACAGAAGAGTGTGGCGCTCTATCCTCTCTGTCTACCCCTGCGGGGAAACGGCGTGATGGTTAGTCAGTCAGTTGACCACGGTGACAGTTTTCAATCACATTTGCACCAGTGGGCCAAAAATAATTGTCGTTCCGATGTACAGACAATTCCTTAACAAGTTATACTTCGTAACAATTTTAATGTTGTGGCTATATAATATTTCACTTTTTAAAAACAATAAAAAAAAATTACCTACGTAAAAAATAATATTGACTTCTTTTTTAAATCAATTAATGTAAACAGAGGAATTATTTTTGCAAGAGATAAAATTTTCCTTAATCATTTTTTTCAAATAGATTAATAAAAGTAATTTAAAGTTTACAAATTGCGATCGACACAAATTCCCCCAGCTTAAAATTATATAGCTTAGTTTTACAATTCATTGAATTTTAGAGCCGAATTGAAAAACCCGAGATTTGTCTCTCGTAATCTCGGCGTAAAATCAGTCCGAGCATCGAGAACCGTGTGCAAGATGGTTTTGTAATCCCAACATTGTGGATTAAGTGAATTAACTGTTGACGCGCATTTTGAGTTCAGAAAGTTACCCCCCTAAAGACGTTCAAAGGTCAAACGTCATCAAATTGGTTAGGTGTTACCTAATGTCTACTTAGTTCTTGAAAAAAGTGTTTCTAACTTAATTATACTGCATTGTTATAATATTTTATATGTAATTTTTTTTTATATATTATACTGTCTGTACCAAGGACAGTAATCAAAATGGAGTCTCTAATTAGGGAACCCATTGAGCTCAAATAGGGTTATCCGAAATTCAACGGATTATAAGTTATTCTTTACACTTGTGATTTTTGGAAAAAAAAATTAAAATTATCTTTTATTAGCCGTAAACAAAAATCTATGTAGTAGCTAAATTATCACAGTATACATGTAACAAATTTCATCGTAATATCTTGAGTATTTATGGCACAAGGCTCATTTTTGTAAATAATTAAAACGGTTTTAATAAATTCTAAATCGTTGATTTTCGGATAGCCCTATTTGACTCTCAATAGATTGCTAATGATGTCTTCTGTCTCTTGTACACACTCTGTATACTAGCGGTCTGCACCCAGCGTTGCTCGGAATTCGGGTTTATTATAATTTAAAATATGTTGGAATTTAGGTTTTTAAACAGAAGCCATTTTATTTTGTAAATATATGCATTTATTTTTATAACGGTTTCATTTGGTACTCGTAAATATATTGTTACTCCATAAAAAATTCAACTTCATAAACATTTATACGAAAATCGCTGGGGAGAGAATTCCTGAAGAGTTACGATGTTTAATTTGGTCCAGGTAGGGTGAGGCTGAAATGTCAGATGCGCATATTACAATGGATATTAATTAACTGACGAATAACTGAGTCTTGTGGCATTTTTAATACAAATTAAATGAATCAACTAGAAAAATATACAGAAAAAAATCTATTTATCGAAAAAATATTTTAGTAAAGAGAACACATTATTATTGTGAAGTTGCAGTTTTTCAGAACATAGTTCTGTGGAACATTGATTAAACGTATCAATTAGAAAGATATACAGAAAAATTCAATTTATCGAAATAATATTTTTTTTGTTGTTTCCGGAATATTTCAAATTCGGGATTCGATCCTGGACCTATTTTACTTAGTACTTAGTTGATATGGCAAAATTGGTTAACGCATTTCTCCGGATAGGAAAGGGGTCCAGGTTCGAATTCCGGTAGCAGCTAAAATATTTTTCGATAAATCGATCTTTCTAGTTGATTAATTAACTAATTATCTAATAATTATTAAAGGTATAATAAAATAATCCTAACGTATTATCAATGCAAAAAGTTTAATTCATTTTGAAAATATGCATTTTCATAAATATCAAAAATTGTCGGTTAAATCCGTTGTATCCTGTTTCATTTTATTTTCGTAACAAATTCTCGGAGAATGAATAAAATAACAAAGGTCTCTCCGGAGCATCCCCCCCTCTCGCCCCTCGCCGGCTTTATCATCACGACCCCGGTCCCCCGCCACTGCTTATATTGAATATAAATATATTTCTGTTTTAAGTCTCTTTTTAATAAAGTTAGAATAAATTAATTAATATAACGTTTTTCCGGAATAAAATTCAATGCCTTGACTTTGTTTTTTCGACATTTTTCTTGGAGGTTTCAAGCCTTATTTTCTAACTGTAAGGAAGCAATTAATCCGAGTTTTAAAAATACCAGATTCATTGTAAAGATCCGGATTGTAAAGTAGGAGGAAGCCGTACATCATGCCATATCTGAACTGCTGCGCATATGAACAACTCGTTCTTGTTCAATTACTGTTGACTGATGATTAACAAACATAAACCGTACACAATGTATTCGTCATATGAAATGAAATATGGCTAATATGGGATGATTTCGTGATTTTTCCTACACAATTATTTGTGTGAAAAGTACATGTACAAGTCCTGGATTTAGCCAATACTGTTTCTTTCCCTATTCTTCTGCGGAAACTAGAAGCTTTGGGTATTAGAGGAGTAGCTCTAGATTGGTTTAAAAGTTATCTAACGGAAAGACAACAAGCAGTTAGAATTGATAATGAAACGAGTCAGTATTCTAAAATCACTTTTGGAGTCCCGCAAGGGAGTGTTTTAAGGCCCACCCTTTTTTTGTTATACTTCTGTTATTTGTGTGAATTGAGTCTCACCAATGGGAAAGTTGTTATATTTGCTGATGATACTGCTAAAAACATGGGATGAAGTTTACAGATATGCTAGTATTGGATTACAAAAGGTCAAATCGTGGCTTGATATGAATCTTCTCACATTAAATATTGACAAAAGTAAATACTTGTGTTTCAGTATCAATAAGGCTCGTAGTCCAAATCTCAATAATTCGTTAAAACTTCATAATTGTAACACTAACACTACTCTACCTTTATCATACTCATACACAGCGTGCAAATGTAAGGAGCTAGAGAGAGTAAAAAGTATTTAATACCTTGGCATTTGGATTGACCAACTCTTAAACTGGTCTGAGCATATCAATAAACTTTGCATTAAATTAAGAAAGCTGACATTTTTATTCAGATGTCTTAAGAATATTCTAGAGAAACGTACGTTGAGAACAATATACATTGCTCTCTGCCAATCCCTTCTTAGCTACGCGATCTTAGATTGGGGTAGAGTTGAGAAAACTGCCCTTAACCAATTAGTAATCACACAAAAATCTATTCTCAGAATCATCTACAGAAAACCATATAGGTTTCCCTCTGACTCACTGTTTGAGGAATGTCAGCTTCTGCTTCATGCAGGCTGACACTTTATTTTCACTCCAACAAAGAGCTTCATCAATATCCATCTCATAGTTATGTTACGAGAGCAAAAAACATTAGGATCACCGTGAAGCCTAAAATGAAAACAACCTTTGGTCAATCCTTCTATATGTTTCTGGCCCCCAAAGCCTATAACACTTTGCCGAGCAGGATGAAATAATTCTCGATGGACAATCACAAACACCATCTTAGGAGCTGGTTATTGGGTGTTGGCAGAAAGGAAACTGAGCAAAGATTTATGGAAATGATCACATGTACATAACGTAATTTCTTTATATTCATTTTTCCTTTTGCATAGTGTTTCAATCATGGGTATTTTTGTATGAGCCTGTCTCCTTGAGTACAGACTTCAGCCTAGTTAAGGAGACAGTGAACATCACTTACATTATGAAGATTATTCACATTTTTTTATATACTTTATACATTAAGAGTTGTAATAATTTTTAAGACTGACCACGGATAGAAATGGAAATAAACAAATCATATCTCGGGTGTATTACGAAAGCACGTCGAAATAGTATCCATGTATGTATTGGTGATCCAAACGCAACCGTTATTTAAATATAGCTCTATTTTTTATCTTTCAAGGTTAGAAACGTCATAAATTGTGTGACATCTGTCAAATTAAAACGATACCATTATCGAAAATGAGACACGATTGAGCAGCGCATTGAAATTGTGAAAATTCACTACAAAAATGACGAAAATTTCGCGGAAACAGTTCGCAAAGTGATTTTGATCTATGTTCAGCAGGATGGGGCTACATACCGCACGAGCCAAAAAATAATCGAGTAATTACGTCAGAAATTTACTGAACGCTTAATTTCTCATTTCGCCAAGATCGTACGATTTAACGCATCTGAATTTTTTTTCATTAGAGTTGTGTGAATGATAAGGCATACGCGAATGTTTCAGAAACGATTCAACGACTTAAGGTCAGTATTCGAGCTGTTATTGGTAAAAAAGGGCCTCAATTATGCAAATAATAATTCAAATATCGGCTGAGTTTGAACCGACTATAAATTGACCAGCGTTTTTTTCACACACTTTCTTTCTTTCATGAATTCAAGTGAATATTATAAGAGACAAGAAACCAATATGTTCTTATTATTTAAAGGATATAACTTAAGATTCTTATATCTCGTATACAATACGTATATAGAGGCCCTTCCGCTTTGTCTTAGCGCCTAATTTTTTTAAAGTTATCACCGACAGTACCTCTAAAACTATATTTATCTAAGACAATTTCACTAATCTGAAATAACACAGAAAAACAACATTAAGTCACCTTCTGGAATTCCCGTTGCTGTTAGTGCTCCACCCTCCCTCCCCGAGGCGAAGGGATGCTCCGCAAGTGTGCGGGTGGTGGGCTACGCTCGAGAGGGGGCTGTGGGGGAGTTTGTTCGGGGTAAGTCTACGGGGTAAACAGCGCCGGGCTGGCTGGCAGTTGTTAGGAAACTGTATAGTCTTCCGAGATCTGCCTTGCAAACTTTACAAAGTACACGATTAGCATCTGAAATAGGAGACTTGCATCGCATGGAAAATGCAATTTTCAAACTGGAGTGAATCGAAAATGCCGCTTTTTCTTATGGACACCAAGAAAATGGAATTAGTGATAGTAAATTATTTTTAAAACTGTTATTGTGACTGTGATCGGTAACTGTGATTTAAATGTTCAAAGTTTCGTATCTAATGTACCAGTGATTTCACAAAGAATTACGAATATTTATTTACCAATCGTTGTTACAATCTAAAACAATCACAGTCGCAGTATCGGTTTAAAAAAACAGTTTAACCATCGCTAAATCAAATTATGTAATAATTTGTGGATAAAGAAGATACGTATTTAATATATTGAATGTTTATTTCGTTCGTCGACTGATTTGACGTCGACCTGTTTCGTTATTATCATACCTTCGTCAGGACAGGCCATCATTAAAGACAAAAAATATATATTTTACATTTTACACAGAATAATTGTCAGGTTTCGAATTGAATTGTTATTGCACATGGGACCCACCTATGTTGGATACGCAGAGCTCAATTAACTAATTTAAAAAAATAGAACATCCGGAGAGCAATATTTTATCATATCTAGTTAAGTAACAAAGTGCTAGAGGTATTCATTTATTTAATTTGAAATATGCGTGCTTACGTCATTAAAAGAGCGACCGACGTACAAGCCTTGCCAATTATTTTAATGGTGATATTGAAGAACACATTGGAAACATTTTAAATAACATTTTTATTAATTACTAACTTTTAAAAATATATTTTTAAATGTTCTCGAAAGAGTTTTCGTCGACTTTCAATTAAGAATAATTTACTAGCGATTACTACTGTCATTGTTCCGCCTTTAATCTATCGAAGTGCTTGTTTGGTTTAGCTGTAAGACGCTCGCCTAGTAATATAATACAAAATACTTCAAAAAATGCTTAGTACCCGGGACTCTGTTTGTCATGAAATCAATGTCAAAAATTTATATTATTTTTAACATAGTATTTCAATTTCTTGTCATGTATCTACGTCCTTTGCTATAAAGATATAGTAATATATTGATGCGAGAAATTTTCGACCGAGCCAATATTATAATCAATTTAGTTTCTACCCGACAACAGGTGTCGCACAAGGAAAAATATCAATACTTTCGTCGATTACTTAATCTAATGCTAGTTTGCAAGTTAAAGTACAGATGGCGATCATGTCGACATATTATGTAGATACAATAAATAATAAGATTCATATGCTGTACAAATCATATTATAATAATATTATTATTTATTGTATAAGAACAATAAATTAATGTGTTGAATGATAAAAATATTGTTTAAACCAATAAATATTGAAGTCTTTCAAATTATATCATTTGAAAAGTTGTCTATTTACTGAAAACGACGATGATGTAAATAGTAAATAATTTAATTTACTAACTACATGTTTTATTTTTGAAAGCTATTATGTACATTTCTGAGAATCTTATAATTTTTTTTTTTTTAACGTTTGAGCTTTTGCTATTCGCCGTTAGGCGTCTACGGAAAAAAATATTCTTCTGTAGCTCAAAAATATATTTATTCTCGCTATGAATTTTTCATAAACGAATTTCTGAAGTAGATAAAACCATTTCTCGTAAGATGTTGAGGCTGAAGGGTGTTCCCTACTTGGCTACTGAGTAAATGATTTCACCCTGCTGGGCTCTGCGCTCCCGGATTCAATTAGTGTATTTTTGGACATATTTTATTTTATTAGACCTATTTAATTTTGTATCGAGGGGTTACTGTTTCCAAGAAATGTTATCAAGGGTAATTTTCAACATTGAAAATAATTCTGCGAACACTTAATTTAGATCATTTCTTCTTTTGTCCTTCATGTCATTATTCGGCTCGTAATGAACCTTCACACCCAACACCAGTCTCATATAATACAAAATGACAGGGGATTTATTTATGAAACCTTTCTCATTTGGTTTCAAAAATCCTTCTTCAGAGGCGCGCAAAGTTATATAACACAACTGGCGAGACGTTATTGGTTCGCGATGAACGATAACAAGTGTGATTTTATCTGACCGAGTTCTCGCTGGGCTGTTTTGTTTTATAGTAAAAGTACGTAAAATTGTCACTTCTCGATAATTATGCTGGTTTGATTTTGTTGTGAAAGTACTAATCAACTATACTATTCATATGTATTTATCACAATAATCTTATAAGTTTAAAAAAAAGAAAATCTATTTTAAGATATGTATTTACGCACATAATGATATACCATTCTACCAAACAGAATGACACACCATCTGACATACATTCATACCATTCTGACATACAGACGTACCATTCTGACATACATACATACCATTCTGACATATTATGTCAGAATGACATACATACCAATCTGACACACATACGTACCATTATGACCAATACTTTCATTCATTTAACATCATGTAAGAAAATCAAGTAATTTGTTTATGAACTTTAATTTTTCTTAGGAGAACACATTCTTATTGTGAAGTTGTAATTATTCAGAACATTATTCAGATATTCTAAATATGAATTAAATATATTAATTAGAAAGATAAACATATAAAATCAATTTTATAGAAAAATATTGTTGTTGCGCCACCGGGATTCGAACCTGGATCTCTTTCCTAACTGGGGAAGGTGCATTATCCAACTATGCTACAGCGACAAACAAATTTTCGAACCTATATGTTACCTTTCTGATATTAATACATTTAATCGTTCCATTATTTGAAAGAGCCATCTACCTTATTTTTACAGAATCTCAAATACCTTTGAGTAATCTGATAGCATAATGGAACGTTGTTTTTTTAGATGTATAGAACTTTAAAATGAAATAAAACACACACAAATTGTGATAAAGGCCATAGTATTGGCTATTTTGGAAAGATAATTTTATGCCATTAAGATTTAAATATGATTTCACGCATATGGGCGCCGCGGCTGGCTCGAATAAAGCTCAATCTGGAAATACAATTTTTAGAGCAGCTGGGGACGTATATCGGCAATAGCGTGACGAATGTTGGCTTTCAAGTCGTCTATCATCTCTGGTTTATCGGCGTAGACTAGCCACTTCACACATCCTCACAGAAAATAATCACACGATCTTGGAGTCCAATTCACAGGTAGATTACGCGAAATTATGCGCTCATCGAATGTTTCCTTCAATACATTATTTGAGGTGCGCACTGTGTGGCTTGCTGTGCCGTATAGTTGAAACCACAGCTCTTCCACAGTAATGTCATTCGATTGGGGAACTAAAAAGTCAGTAATCATGGATCAATAGCGCTCTCAATGACTGTCATGTTCTGGCCGGCATCATTTTTGAAGAAATAACAGCTCCTTCGGTGCACACTGTATAAGACGTCGTACGGATGCGTATTATCAATTAAAGTATACGTGGTGCGAAAACGATCCATGGTTATTGGAATTACTTGCTCGGATGGACGATTATGTCGACCGTAAAATGGACGTATCGCACGGTAAGTTTCGCGAACTGAACAAGGATTTTCGAAATAAATTTGCACAATTTGTAAGTTTTGTTTTGGCGTAAGTCTATTCATGGTGAAATAGCAAACCAAACTGAGCACATATCAGCTGTCAGCTGTCAAATTGGCTATCGCTAGAAAAGAGATTTCAACCAGGATCTTTTCCTATCAATTTTAATATTTTTTTCGCTCGAGTGGGCCACTTTACGGTCTGCTACTTTACTTCTTAAGTTTTATAAGTTCAAAAATTTGTCGACTATTTACGAGGCTGATGTAGTGTAATTGGTTATCACACTTCCCCAGATAGGGAAAGATCCTGGTTCAAAAAAAATTATTGTGTTCAAATACAATAAATATAATGAAATAATAAGCATGAATTGACGCAAATTATATTTTGTACATACAAAATATGCATTTGAATCGTATAGTTTTAAAACCTAATTAATTTTGGCCGAAATGGATATTTTAATGTAATTTATTATTTATTGTAATTTTATTATTAGGTACGAGTATGTAATTGTCTTGTGACGTCATACTCACTTCTATGTTGCGGCCTTATAAATGGGGGTCGCGTACACAATTACCCCGTCACTTATTTTTATCAAGCACCTTGACATTTCAAAAATAGTTACCCTCAGGTTGGTATCACATTCGGTGTCTCAGTTTATAAAAACGGTTGAAATTTATGGTTTGTTTTCAAACCGTCGTCAGACCTGTCAGACTAAAATGTAGCCGAATGTGATTTATTCTACCTAGAGGGTAAGTATTTTTTTTATTGTTCAATCACTAGTGCATAATTTAATGTTAACTTGATTATCTAATCGCATGGTAAATGATCTTTACAGGAAACAAGACGTTTTCCTCTGGGCTTTGCCTTTGGAATTTAACCTCTGGTTTTTGCCTCTGGTTTATTTACTTCAATTTCAACTTTGGATTTACCTTGGAGTTAGTCGCCTCACTGAAGGCGACAAATTTTATCATGATAATCTACAACAAATCCCATGTGTCCCATACAAAAAGGACGTCGAACTCGCGTCCAGCCCGACGAGATGAAGATTTATAGTCTGGATTTGTTTTATTTCTTGTAATCTTATATTTTTTCTTGATTAGATGTCTTACTTTTACTAAAGACTAACTCATTTTATTTATCACCTTCAGGTATTATTATAAATTTTTCCTAGTTTAGAATGTGACAAAAATGAGGTGGGTATGTGTGCTTAAGGTAAAAGAACCCGCAGATCTCATGTTCTACAATGTATATATCAAAATCAGTCATTTTCTATCTATTCCATTACGAAGTTCTCCCAAGTATGTATACCCATTATTATTCGCTATCACGTATTTCCGTAGAGTTTGATGATTTCGTCAGTCCAGGGGGCGGACTATCGGCCTCTTGATTCCCCTCGGGTACCACCGGATGACTGCGTTTGTCTAACGGTTGTCCGCCCTCCGAGCGAAGTGGCCTGTATACATATCTCATCCCTCTATAACTATCATTAGTCAACGTATACACATGTATTGTACGTCTTTTACGTACTGTGGTCCGCTAACCCTTTGTGACACGTACAGTGAAACATAATTATTTGCGTGCATTTGTACGTAAAATATTATTTGTATCTGTATTTTGAATTAATATTTATTAATAAACATATAGATTAGATAATTTTTAACAATAATTGTAACCAAGATTATATGTCGTATTATGTTACACAATATCCCCATATTGCTCATATCTTTTGTCAAAAGTACGTGCAGTACACCGGTAAAATATAATGTATCTTTAAAGAGGTACGAGCATGTTTGAAGTTTGGGAAACACTGTTTATACAATTTATGAAACTGTTTTCTCAATTTTTTAATTTTCTTTTGCTTTCTCTTATATACCTACGTGTTATTATCATTATTATTAGATTTATATTGACGTGTTTTCAGGTATATTATTTTTTATGCGTTCATAAAAACTAATTTGATCTGCTTCCGTTTCTAACTATAAAATATTTTTACCACCACTATCCGTAATAAAAAAAAGGTTTCAATTCCTCTTCATTACATTGATTACTAGCGGCTTGTTACTGACATTGCTAGTGGGGGTAATAGTCTTATAAGGGAGGAGGGTGAGTATGTTTTGCACAGACCCTAAAAATAATGTACGTAAAATTTGATATCGACAGGGGAAAGGTGAGAAATCCGAGGGAGGGTGATTCATCGTGGTCCTAGAATGCAACTGAGCAAAATCCGAAACGAATAACATTCGATATGATATACATTTATATCAAGGGGTGGAAGTATGGCGGAAAAAGGTATGGAGGAGGGGTGTGAGTATAAAAAATTAAATTTATAAAAATTAAATGTATTAATTAGAAAGATACACATATAAAATCAATTTATTGAAAAAATATTGTCGTTGCTACCGGGGCTCAAACCTAGATCTCTTCTTATCCGAAGAAATGCATTAGCTGATTATGCTACACCAACACAGTAAGTTAACGACAAATTTTCGAACCTATATGTTGCACTTTCAAATTGATACATCTGTCGTTTCATTATTTGAAAGCCATCTTCTTTACTAAATCCCGGTAGCAACAAGAATATTTATTTTTTAATAATTGATATACGTATATCTTTATAATTAATACGTTTAATTTGTATTAAAAATATCACAGACCTATGTTATCTATAATGTGTATCATCACAATAAGAATGTGTTCTCCTTAAAAATTAAATTTTATATATACAGATTGGGTCGAGTTCCAAAATGCTATGAATTGTTAATATTCAGAATAGTTTTGGGGATTGATTCGAAGGATGTCTTTTAGAGCGGCTTTTGAATGTGAACGTTTCGTTTCTGAAACAGCATCGTTACGGTTAAGTTTAATCGAATTGTGAACGCTGAATACCAACGTCATTCTTGGTAGGACTAAACAACCAGTAAAAACGGTCGTTTGTAGAAAGGTACGTATTCATTGACTATTACCGCACATCCATATTTAACAAGGCATCCAATGTAAAAAAAGTAGTTGCATGTCTCATACATAATAGAATATGTTTTTCTGGATTGATTTTTTTTTTTCATAAATTCAGTTAAATAAATAAATATAAATACCGAACTCCGGTTTCCCACGTAACAGGCGGGCATACTAACCATTTCACTGCTGACGGTTACGAATGAAACGTAAAAATACACGTACGCAAATATTTAAAGCTTTTAGATGATTAAGATTATTGCAATGCTCACCGTGTGAAACTGTCTTACAAATAAAATTTAAGGTAATTTAGGTATTAGTATTAAAATATGACGTTAAGAATGTATAAATTACAAAGAATTATTATTATTATCTCCTTGCTCCAAGACTTAATGTGTCGTCACACTGTTTCTGCAGTTTGTCTCATAGTAGTCTGGGGTGGTTCGTCGGCCGCGAGTCGCTGCAGAGTCGCCGTCCTCGTTCGCAAAACGTGTCCAAGCCGCCTTAATTAAGAATTTTCTATAGAAGTAGGGTAGAATTCATGGCAAAAATTATATCAAAAATATAGATTAATGTGTTAAATTCTAAAATAAAAAATCAACACTACATACTTATATGACAATTTGTCATCTATTAGTTTAATTATGATTGCGCTTCGTAACTATCATTGTATTCAATATTAGTAAAATTAATATACATTTACAATCTTTCCGCTTTGTTTCAATAGATGTCACAGATTTAGCAAAGGTCTTTCGTAAAGTCACGCGTTAAAGCAGATACATTAATTACGCCGCGACGGATTAATACGTCGCTGGCTGTGGTAGACATTTTTTTAATGAATAATTCTTGGATATGATTTTTCGATAAATTTAGCATTGGAGTTAAAAACGGTTTTACACAAAATATCGAAAAATCATTCATTAAAAAAATTTCCACCACCGCCAGCGACGTATTAATCCGTCGCGGCGTAGTTAATGTATCTGCTTTAACGCGCGACTTTACGAAAGACCTTGCTAAATCTGTGACATCTATTGAAACAATGCGGAAATATTGTAAATGTATATTAATTTTACTAATATTGGATACAATGATGAATCCGTATATATATGTATGGTGTATATGTAAAGCAATATAATATGGAATTTCCGTATTGAAATATAGATTCTACGGAAGCTCTGGCCACGCAGCGGCTACAGTAGCCGCCCGCGGGGCCTAACAGAATGATAGCAGAGTGATGATTAGCATGTGAGAAGTAGTGTGATCGATAAACGGCGTCATTTTGACGAGTAAAGGTAAAAATAAAGCACGCGCTAAAAGTGTGAGAATATAAAAATATTACGAAATTTTCTAATTCAGTTTCGTGACAAATTCTACTAGGGTAAGTACTCGCTGAATATATAAAAGGTGTAATAGATCAAGTCTACAATATTTTATGGGTGGATACAATATTTTCGACTCGTAATTTAGTCAGGTATCCACCAATAAAGTATTGTGGACTAGGTCTGTTACATCCTGTATGTCGGAGACCAGATTTAGGAAAATCTTCACCAAAAAATTGTAATCACCGGACAGTAAATCTTCTCCAACGGGGGCCATAAAATAAAGTAGTCATTTGTGTTTGTTTTTATCCAGATTAATTTATTACGGGCAGCCTAATTTTATGCCCAATGGCTAGAAGTTACGATCAATTTAGAAATTTTGGGGTCACGCCATTGGCGTGGTAATTCTGTAACTGTAAAAGACAGCCCTAGGTAAATATTTTTTATATATAATGTCATGTCATCGACAGGCGAATAGCTGTTTGTGTTGGCATCAATATTATTTTCAGTTGCGACGTTCTGCGCATGATCGATTTGATCAGTGATGAATAATCCGCATTTTGTTATAAAAGGTCGGGCGTATACATTGCCATTCGTATAAATGTTTCACTGTAGAATTATTTCTGGCGTAAGTCTCTGTCGTACAAAGAGACTCCCCCCCATCCCTGCAACAACACTGTATGTCGGTTTTACAACTTTGTGGCATTCATAACTCAGATCTGCCCAAAATTGATGTACAGTGTTGTTGCAGGGTTGATCTCAAATGTCGGCGTAGAAAATTCTAATATCAACATTTTTTCTCGTTAAATAATATGAAACCTATGCCGTTATGAATTTGCGCAGCTTAGTTTATTGATACACGTGTGGTGGCCCTGATCGCGCCCCACAGACATAGCCGCGTAAGCATTCATCTGACAAATCATACAGTCCAACTGGTACCTGCATAAAATCAGACAACAATACGTCGCGCCGCAACCGGTCCGAAAAAATCTAGAACCGATCACTCTTCTCCTGGCCACCTATTATGTTTAATCTGAACTTTGTAATGTAACAAACAAGTGTAAATTCAATCTGTATATAAATGCAACTATCGTCAGTATTGTTTTATTTATAATACGCCTGCTCTAACCACAAATACTCACACAAATACCAGCCTTTATATTAGTAACTTTTCATATACATACGGGAGAAGCGAGGAGGTGTAGGCCCCTCGATTCTCACCTTACACATCCTTCTGACACAAATAATCTCTATCAGTGATCCAACAACTCTTAATTAATCATTGACGCAGGCAGTCACCAAACACGTATAACGTATACTTTACAACGTTTATTTGGAAAAAATATTTCATTTTAATCGATGAAAAACCACGAAATGTAAAAAAATTAACATTTAGGTACTTTCGATACCACCATGAAATTAGATATTTTCTGCGATGGTAATAATTTTTCATCTATCTCGTATATATGGAGAATGTATTATATATACCTGTAATCAGATTTCAAACAAACTTTTCTAGAAAGCTGACCTTGAACATGTCTCAGTCAAGTTTGTTAACCAACCTCATCGGGCGTCAGTTCACATACATTAAAAATTCGAACTACATTAATATTGGGAACAAAAAATATACCATCATATATTGACGCAATTTATATGGTTCTGTAAGAACTCCGCTGTGTCATTTAGATTCTGTAAAGGCTCAATTTATCCTGTATGCAAAATTTTATATGTACAATTAAATCAATAAAATGTTATTTAGGAGAATACATTCGTACACATGTTTTATAAATTTTGCATATTAATATGTACTTTCAGTCTAGTGTATTAATAATATTTTGGTTGTATTGCGTATGTGATATGTAGATACGCCACTGCTAAGGAAGTAATTCGTTGAATTATTATGTGACATTAAAATAATGGTTTGCGTCTTGGATAATACTTTCAGTTGTGTTTATAGCTCGAACTGGTAGATGGCAGTGTATAATGTATCATTAGACTTGTATTGAAAAGCAACGTTCGATCTCTGTAAATATAAATATATATATTTTATAATTCTATTTATTGTTGTGGTAGAATTTAAATTATATTATTCCATGTTAGTGCTGGAAAAAGTGTACTGTATGGAGTGGATCTTTTAAGGGCTACATTAAATGATAATTTAAATTTTAACAGTTTTTTTACAAAAATGTGGGTTTTTATTATTCATTTTTATCAAAACTTATACACTAGCTTTGACTTTTTTTTAAAACTATTACTTAGATTAAACATTTATACTTATTTCAAATTAATAAACTGAATGTTATTTGCCATAATTGAGACATAATTGTGCTAAAAAATTGTGTTAATATGCTAAATTATTGCATAAAGGAAATATATTTTCTTATAACCTTGAAGCCAAGATTACGGAAACAAATCTGCCTTGAACCAAAGTAGTAAAACGTTAAAAATTAATAGAGTTAAAATCTATTCAATTTGCAGTACATATGATCAATTTTCGACGTTTTTAAAATACTTTGTTTTAATGAAAACACACGTTTTAAAATAATATATTGTATTTAGTCACATTTCTTGAGGCTTTAGCTACTATTTGAAATCAAGTTTGATATCAAAAATGCAATAATTTCTTACTATAATGCGTATTTTTTTATTTTCTTTATTAACTTCAGATCGTCGATCGATAGCGGTTGTAATGATGTCTAGTCCGCGCTCTCATAATTTTTGATAAAAAAAATGCTGAAAATATATGTTTTCACGCATATTTTACCCTCGGTTTGAATTAATAATGAACCTCTTCACAACAATGGTAGCAAATTTCATAAATTATATGTCTTTTTACTGATTTTAAGGGAAAAAACCGTTTTCTTGAACAAAGTAAACATTTTATGTAAGTCGGAATTAAATATTTTGTTTATATATTAATATAACTAATTAATATAACACTGTTGCATTTTAAACAAAGCTGCTTGTTTCATAAATAGTATATAATTATGAAACAGCCCTATCACCAAAACGGCAACGGGGTTTTTTTTTTTATTAATATTAAAAATATAATACAATTTCAATAATCAGTGGATATATATATATATATATATATTTTAACATTTGTTTCTTCTCTATGAGAGTAAGACTCGTGTATAGAGAAGGAGTATATTCGAGTTAATTTATGTTTCAGTTATTAAATCGATAATGTTAAACAAAATAATAAATTGAAGCTGTCATAAAAATTTCATTTAGAACATTGATTTAAGCGACTTTCTAAATATATGTAAATACTTTGTCTGATTTAAAAACATTATGTAGCCAATAAATGATTTAATTTTAGATTGATTAATTCAAATGACAACACATATTTAATTTTATTCCATATGATTCCAATCTGAAAAAAGGTGGAAAATACTCTCGACACGAGTGATGTTTAAAACTCGTATCGAATGTGAGAAAATCAACAATTTTATTGTGGTCTCTTTTTATTCAAACCTCTATCGAATGACGAACGTAACAAATAACGTCATTACTTATTTTTCTGAAACTTATAATATTTTAACTATTAATATACGTTATATATAACGTTATCTTCAAAGCATATCTAATTCGTGTAAAATTTCTCGAATTTCAAACTAGAAAAATAAAAGGTCGCCCTTTAAGCCTTTTTCTAACGTGGGCCCCAATACACCGCACTGGCTTCATTGGTATAGTTACATCACTGGATTGATAAAAAAAGAAGCCACTGGATATTTGGTAGTCGAATAGATCTGCTAAAAAAAGAAGTGTTTATTACTTGTATAAAGAGGCGCTGCTTATAATTCAGTTAATAAATTACGATCTTTTTAGGCCAAAATATATTATCATAATATTACAATAAATTATTACATATTTTTCAAATTTTTTTGGAATTTTCTGTAGGATATAAATGTATTTATGAACAATAAACTTTCGTTAAAATCTATAAAAACGTGGCATGTTTTCATGGATGGAAACATTATTTTGTTTTAGCGGATGGGAGTAACAAAGGCTGTAAAAATGTAAAAGCAGCACATTTCGCATTTCAATAAAAATGTTTTCTTCCGTTTTTCAGGTAAGTTCGAGTAACATATATGACTTCTATATGTCTGGAAGCTAGCGGTGCATACATATTTCAATTCGACCGGCGAAGGTTGTAAATTGGTAAGAATATTTTTAATTTTCCATCTCATACCAATCTTATTTTTTCGTGTTTCGTTCTACAAAGTGAATATTTTAAAACGAACGGATCTAATTTGGGAATGCGAAAAGCAGGTTTGTAAAGTTTTTTTTGAAGAATATTATTTTGTATATTATTTAAAACAAGTTGGCGTGCGTATTTTTCAAAATACCAAGCAAACAGGCTCAAGATGAAAATTTTCTTTATTTTTTACATACACATATTTAATTTTCAATGTTTTTTTGCCAAACTGCGGAACAGCTTTACGGCAAGGATTTCCCTTCACATAGTAATTAACATTGTTCAATCAACAACAATTAAAAATAATAATTAAATGCGACAAGGGAAACAAATAATTACATGAGAATGTGTTATTTTACTTAATATTTTAGAGTGGTTAACAGGATTGATGTTTAAATAAGTCTACTGATTTTATTAAATAATTTACTAATGTCTAAACATTTTAGTTAGGGTCTTTCACCGAAAAACAAATTCGCACTAGATTAATCTCCGAAAAACGTATTACGAATAACTGACCAAACGAATACGCCATATTCGATACCATGGTGATTTAATATTTTATTCAGTACCCACAAGAGTCAAACTTTAATTAACGAAAATTTTAATATGTTCTATCACGTTCTGGTAGTTAGGAAAATAGCTTATTTGTGAATTCAGTAGATAAATAAATACATACCTAGTATCTACACAAAGTACAATATTAAGTAACCCTTTTCTAACAAATAAAATTTTAAAATGTCAAAGTAATGTAGTATTATACCATTCCTTCCTTCTTTCCCAGTGTACTGTACACATAATACAGATACACGATATATTTTTTAAATAAAAAGAAAAACAATAGCAAAAGTACAGTACCATGTTTGATGCGATAATCACACAATTCCACGTTATGCATTGATAAATATTATTATATTATTTAATTCCAATTTCAATTATGCTTTTGATCAAAAATAAGTGTAAAATAAATACGGATGATTTCGACGTTAAGTTTCGTTAAGTTTTCAGATAATAATAAATGGAAAAAAACAATATGTCCCAAGTCTTTTTAATCTTGGTTCATTCGCTGCATCAACGTAACGAGCGAGAGAGGGGCGTGGGGTATGTATGCTGATCGCTAGCCGCGTTATTAAAAATTCAGTCACTATGGAGCGTGTCCTTACAAGTCGTTCGTGAAATTTTCCCTGGAAAATTTATATCCCGACGAGGTGACATAAACTGGCCTCCACGTAGCCCCAAATTTACACCTGTACACTATTTCCTACGGGCATACCTTAAATCAAAGGTAAACAGTAACAATCCTCCCTCTCTGGACCAATTAAAAGAAAATATCCGAGAAGAAATGGCAACGATCACGGAGAATACGCGCCAAGCAGGGTTGCAAATGTTGCCTCCCGTTTAAAAGAGTGCCTGCGAAATAACGGATCACAATTAGAAAACATAATTTTTAATAAATAAATTCCCAGGGACTGTACATAAATGCAAAATAAATACTTTTTTATTAAACTCATCCATTATTTTATTACAGAATTTTTATAATGAAAAATACTTTTGGGACACCTTGTAAAGGTGTCCAGCCTAAAATTTTCCAGTTTAATATTAAATAATAAAAAAAACTACAATGTTATTCTAATATTTTATTTATACAAAATGGAGTTTAACGATGCGGATTTTATGATTTATAAACAATATCATCTAAATGCCGTTCATTTCTCTCAAGACACTCTTGCAATCGGACTCTTAAATTTGCGAACACGCGAGAGCAAAACGTTGGTTCAATGGCAGCAACTTCACGGCGGATATTTTCTTGTAGGACCTGAATTGTTCGAGGACCGTTGCTGTAAACTCTCGACTTAAGGTATCCCCACAAAAAAAAGTCGCAAAAAAAGTGATCGAGGTGTCCAGGGTATGTCTCCGTATTTGCTGATTAATTTATTGGGAAAAAATCCCCTCAGCTTCTTCATTGAAACTCCAGCTGTATGTGAAGTGGCCCCTTTTGCTTAAATTGTGTTCTGTTGTTGAACCCGGGAAACAGTTGCAGTTGCGATACCAAAACTCGTCGATCATTCGGCAATACACGTCAGTAGTGACTGTCTCTTGCTGGTTAAAAAAATAAGGGCCAATTATTCCCCGGGCAGAAATTACACAACACATTGTCGTTTTTGGATAATGCAAATGTTTTTGATGGCGTTCCCTTGGGTTGTATCGCTATGGCACCAGTATCTTATTTTCTGTTTATTAACATAGCCATCCTATCACTTACTCGTCGAATATTAAAGTGAGTACAAAAAGCGCGACGCGCACGAACCAATGAATCGCGTAGTGCCCTCTCGACTAGTGACTCATTGGGACTGGTAAATCCGCAAATCATGAGCGTCGAACAATACCCCTCCCACTTACCTCATCCTGATAGTTTACGAGCAATTACAATTTAATCCTAAAAAAAATTCTCTGAACATCCTATATATATCACAGGAACTCAAACCCAAAACTTTACACCATGTCAATCATTTATGTTCTTGTTGAGTTTCCGAACTTATACGTAATTCCTTATATTATTGTAAAACTTCTATTAAAGTTGCGGGTTCGAGCCCCAGTGGTAACTGTGAATTTATCTGTATATCTTTATAGTTGAGTAATTTAATTTGTTTTTAAATATACTGTTGTATTTCGCTATAACATTGTGGAAATTCATTATAAATATAATTTTACAAAAATCACTTTATTTTTGCTAACACCAACCGATTTTGGAACCATCGTTTCTTCAACAGGTTTTTTATATAGAAAAAACGAGTCGTTATTTGATACTAGGATAAAGGAACATGTGAGATGCTTAAATAATTATAATTTTTCCGAATTTCTAATCATTTTATTGAAAATAACCATAGCTTCGATAAAAATACAGATAATAGAGGTAAACACTAAAGTAGGTAGTCCCTAGAAATCAAAAAGTTCATAAATAATAATGAATGCATAATTAACAACCAAAAAATGTAACCTATAGTCATATCTTAAATATGTTCCTTTCACCATATCATCTGTATCTTTTCCTCTCCCCACCCAACACCATTTTAACACCTGAGACTAATGTATCCTATATTCTGTAACACTGAGTTAGCATCTTGTACGTGAAACCGGTTGGTGTTAGTAAAAATAAAGTGTTGTTCATACAATGTGAATCATTTTTATTATACATTTTTATAACATGTCATGTAAACAACAATGTTTCATAATATGGTACGAAATGACTATATTTTCAATTACGTCTGAGAAAATTGAAAATTTCGCGTAGACAGGTTTTCTCTCTGTTTATTCTCCTCGTACTTGGTGTACCTCCCGTGGATATATCGCAACCCCGGCCGAGTGGAGCTGCCTCTTTTATTGCTAAGGGTGGGAGTGTTTTAAAATTAACGTAGCTGCTGTGTGAAATATTAAAAAAATATTGAATTTGTGTTTAAAAATAAATTTATGTATATTTTTACATTATACTTTGTGATGTTCCTTTTTTTAGCTGCAAGTAACGCACATTTGTTATTATATATAGGCGTGAACTAACAAATTCCTTGTTTCAATATTTGAATTTTGGTGTCACTCACATGATCACTTTGATACCATTTACGCAATCAAATAGTTCCGTGACTTTTAAAAAATATATGACTTGATTGGAACGAAAATTTAAACGCTGACAAAATAATATGCATTCATGTAAAATATACGACTTGTTTAAACAAAGATTATATTTTTGAAGAGTAAATACTTTTACTGTTGCATAATTATGTTTCCACAAAGAATGTTTGTAGAATGCCTCTCATCCCGCAACTAATGTTCCAAACCCCTCTTTTGTATGTACACTTTAATTCATGTCTATTTATTTATCAGTCTGTGTAATAAATAGAATAAACATAAGAAAATTTGTTTGAAATATTAATATTATTTCTGTTTTTTGTTTTCCCCTTCATGTCAGTATTGACATGTAGTGACCTCAATCAGATGAGATTCAATGCATGGTAATGCAGCTCCACAAGTCTGGTCCTGGATCGTCCTCACGGCTAACACCAGGATCTTTAGCACGAACTCTCATGACACCAGCCAGATGGATTCTTTCAGCTCATCTTCGGCTCAATGTTATGCCCAGAATAATCTCCTTTTCTATGCTGTCATTGAAGTGGAAGAATCTTTTGTTCAATGCCATATTGATTCTCCGCAACTCTTGGGACGCAGAGTTCTTGAAAATTCATGAAGGCCATATCAATTTTTAAAATTGCGATTGGACTGATTGCTTCATTACTTTCCAGATTGGGTCTTAGGTCTTTGTAAAAGGCAGTTAATTTCAGTTTATAATTGTTTGCATTAGTTTTGTGTCTAATTGAATATATTTTTCGTTATTGTTGTCGCTGTAGGTACAGGGTGAATATTATATTCTAGGCCGATGTTGTTTTTGAATAACTAGGAAATGAAATACAATTTTTGCTTTGGTTTTTGGTTTATTATTATTATGTATGTAATAATATGACATCGCCAAGTGGCCGCCTCTGGCAGCGGCACAACGCACACTTGGCGTGTTATTTCAGGAATTCATTTTATTCGGAATATTCATTCATTTGGAATATTGTCCTACAGCATCGGCATTGTTGTTGGCTTATTGGCGTAGACCTTTCCATTCAAGTACTCCAACAGAAAATAGTCGGGAGCTGTTATATCAGCTGATAGAGGAGACCAGTGGATATCACCACTTTTTGAAATTATGCGGAAAAAATTCTCGCAAAATTTCAAGCGTAGCGTGTCCTGTTGAAACCACATGTATTGCAGGCCTAATCGACCCAATTCGGCCACCAAGATGCCAAATGATAACTGACAAATGGCGGCCAAACAAAATCGGTCTGGACCATAATATCACCCTGTATATGTAAAAAATGTGAACACATTTTGTGACTTCGTAAAGATTGTGTTTAGTTATGGGTATTAATCACCACAAACCTCACTGACACGTGGCAAATCGGACAAACATTTTAGTCAGGAAAGGTCAAACCGCCCTTTTGTGAATGTGTTCGTGTCCTTGCGGACATGCTCCGCTCTGTGCATATAATTACGTAAACAAACACAGAATGATGTCTGCCTGTGCTATGCGTTGCGGTACCGAAGAATGTAAATCCACCTTTATTCTAAAAAGTGTTAAAAAAGAATGGCAATGGGGACGCGGGTAAGACAATAGTTGTCGAGAATACTTTTTAAATTATTTTCTTGTCTGGTTACCGAATATTAGCGAACATGTTGGCGATATCGAAAGAAGGGTGACTGCAGGGAATAAAGTGAACGGCGTTTTGAATGGAACTATAGCTAATGGGAACTTGTTAACTGAGGCAATACTAACGGTTCACAATGGAGTCCTGGTACTGACACTTATGTAGGAGGAACGAAAGTACTGAATGTAGTGGAAATGAGATCACTTAGGTGTATATGTGGCAGATCCATTTATGTCAGAGTAAAGTGTAAAGAAATAACGTAAGAATATAAAGCTGATCTTAGTAAAGTGAGTAAAATTAAGAAAGGATCACTTAGGTGGTTTGGTCATATGGAACGGATGAATGAGTAGAGAATGGTAAGAAATATATATGACTCAAGTGTTGATGGTACCAGAAGTAGAGGACGTCCGTGAAAGACTTGCCACGACCAGGTAAACCAAATACTGGAGGATGGTCCTGTTAGAAGCCTCAATAATCGTCGAGCTTGTATGAGAAGATGTATGAATGTGGATGAGGCGAGAATTGTGTGCCAGGGCAGAAGAGTGTGGCGCTCTATCCTCTCTGTCTAAGAGAAAATATCTGATGCATGCATCCACTTTCACCCACAAAGGCCCTTTGCACGTTCCACGCTTTTTCTATCATCACCATTCTTGATCTTTCTTTTAAAATTCTTCCGTTATTTTCTTCATGCAGAAAAATGCTCATGGGATAATTAACTTATATATTCGGCTTGTCAATATATTCTTCGCAGAAGATATTAAAATGTTAGGTTGTCAATACATTTATTAGAGGTTTGCTTAAAGGCGGAATTATACTATTATTGGTTTTCATTAGCTATATTTTTTAGCTTGATTTTATCCGATTTTCTTCCTTTATAAATATTTTAAACTCTTAAAATTAATGTATAAGAAGGATTAAATTACTTATGACCGCCATAAGTTGTTAAATAACACTATAAATCGATTATTTTTCTTATATATTATTTTTAACGTTTAATCTATCATTTATACTGACTACGGGACAAAGTATTCAATTTAATTAATTAGAAAAAATGCTTTAATAATGTGTAATAAAATACAATCATTAATTGTATAGTCTAAAAACTATAAGCAATAATAAAATTAATTACAGAGGTTAGGTTAAGTGAGGTAAGATTAGGTAAGGTGAGGTTAGATTAGATTGGGTTAGATTAGTGTGATACAGAGGATAGAGACGACGTTGGATTACATTTCCAGAAACATTTAAAATCGTGTGTTTGAAACAAATAAATGATAAAATAAATTACAATAATTTTACGCCCCTATTAAATTACTTAACTTTATGCAGCGCCCCTGCAAGTTGTGTGAAAAAAGGTGACGTGTAACTATTTACATTCATGTGCAAAATGAAAAATCAGAGGTTTTGTGTAATAAATATGTCATATTCATTATTTCTTACTCGCTCGTACTGTTCAGTGTTGTGTTTACGCATTTTTGGCAAAATGTCATGTAAATGTTGGACACAAAAAAAAATTCCTCGGGGATACAGAATTGTATTTGTATTTTAAAACACAATGTTTTTTTTTTCAAAATGAGAATATAAACAAAAATGTTACATAGTAGATTCTCGATTATCCCGGGTCGCATTAACCGAGCCAGTAAAAAAAATTAGATTCTTTTTAATAACATTTCGAAACATTATTTGAAATGCAATAATAATAATAATATCCAGAAAATTAAATCGGCGAAATTGTTATTACGTAACAAAAATGCAAACAGGTCATCGACCGATTTATTATTTGAGCGTGTTTAGATTCAGTTCTTCCTTTTGATGCAAGCGTGCGAGCGCATCACGTCAAATTGCAAATTTAAATTAAATTGTGGTGTTGAGGGAGGGAGGTAGAGAGGAGGTCGTTATTCAAAATGTATGGTTGTAGAAACTTCGTGAAATTTTTAGATTTTCGAATTTAAAAAATTGTTGTGAATTATATACAATTTAAAATATAAGTATTATAAATCAGGTTGACCAAATTATGTCTTAAAACATGGTCAACTTTATGTATGTATGCAACCAAATTTTTACTTACTTATTAAGACCATCTTTACTTTATTTCTGTTTATATTTATTTCTGAATGTACTATAATATTAGAATGATAATTCATCCCTTTATGAACAATTCTCTCAAAGCGTTAATATATCTATTGTTAATATTATCAAAAAAGAAGCTTAATATTTTGAAATTATAAAGAATAATTCAAAATATTTTGAAGAAATATATGATCATGTGAAAAAAAACTCAAAAGGGCATTATATCAATTGGAAATATTTATAAATTTAATGTCGTATTCGTAAATATTTATTAACGCCGTCAAACTTTGGAACATTCAATAAAAAATGTATTACTTTGTACCAAAGGTCGTAAAGGAGTGGCGGTGGTTGATATTTGTGTACTGGTTATTTTTAACTGGTAACTGGATATCATAATAACCGGTTCCATAGAATCGATCGAGCATCGTGGTGCAAGAAATATCAGTGTCACCGGTTAAAATTAAAACAAACTAGTTCTTGGCAACGACGACCGTCTTTTAATCGGTTACTTTTGGAACCAGTTCCAATTTCGAATTTAATTAATTAGGTATAGTTAAAAAGAACTGGAAAAAATTCTCCCAGTACGATTTTTTTGTAACTTGATGAATTTAAAACTAATGAACTTGAAATCGGTTTCAAAGAATACGGTCCTTGCCTTTCTCAATTCTCTTCGACAAAGAAAGGGGGAAATACTAAGAATTTGGAACACCAAAAAACGTGGGTTTTTTTACTTTTTAACTTTGTCTTAGTGATGAAATTTGATCATGTTTCGAAAAGTTGGAACCGGTTCCAAAAGTAACCGAACATGATCCGATATTAATCTGAAACTGGAACTGGTGTTCCAGCAAATCGACGATATCAGCCATCATTCGTACGGAATGAGGTAGCAGGTTAATGAAACTTCAGTAAATACGTTTTTTATGTTAATTTAATTATTTTAATCGCTTTCAATTTATTCCAAGTAATTAAGATTAGGACGGAAGAAAATAAAGTTATCAAAATAGTCCCCCGCATTTAGAGGCCCAATTAATACTGTCGTACTTTCGGTTCGTTTATCGACGACATTTTTTTTTCTTTACTGATTTTAATTATCATCTGTGCTATTATAGCAAGGTAAACTAAGTTAAGAGCACATGGGCGGAATTAAAGCATATGGTTAGGCTTAGCGTATAGTGATGGTTATCAACCCATCTTTACGAAACCTCTTTACTCTAGACTCCCTTTATATACTGGGTGTAACACTTTAGGGATAGATTATATGCATATTCGGAATACTGTTGGCAATTCGGAATACCACCATATCTTTTGCTAGGGCGGCAATGTTTACCGGCAATATTTATAACTATTGTAGGCCGTAAGTTCTGAATTCGGTCGATATAGTAGTACTCTTACGTTTGCGGATGAATGCTAACGTATTTTGTGAATATTTTTTCGGTGTGTTTGTAATGCGATGTTATTACCTTATATTGCAATAGTTATCATCAAATAATATTAGAAAGAGTTATAGTTTGGTATCTATTTTTGAATTTTGTAATACGTTGAAATGTGGTGTGAACAAGATCTAACAGGTTGCTAATTCGGAATACGTAGGGTGATGCAAAATTGGAATAGTATATCAATCAATAATATTATAATCATTTTGAGATGTCGTCACAAAATTTATACAAGAAAAGAAAGAAGCGGGAATCGGTTAATGTGACTAAAGCTATTACTGCTGTTCTATTAAAAATGTTCAAGTTGCATGTATTTTTAAAAAATCGTATCGTTTTGCAATTATTTCGATTAATTGAAATATTTTATTGATTTCAAATGGTACAATGCAATGATTGAATCCAAAAAATAAAAGGTAATCGAACTTCGAGCGACCAAACTATTTTCTGTTAGATGATTTAGGGCCTGAAGCAAACACGGTCGATTCCGTTTAATTGAGACACCCCGGAACCAGGACATTTGGTCCAATTAAACGATTAATGTTTTTCATCATCATCTTCTTTATCTAATTTTTGATGTTACGATTTAATGATTTAAACAGTTGCATCTCCAACTTTATTTTCATTGTAACATGGTGAATTGTTAAATGTATATTGTCGAAAATTTTTCATAATTAACAATAGGACCTTCTAACATGTCCTCATTGCTTAACGTTTGAGAAATATCTAAAGCCGCAAACAGCTAAGTAATTTTGTATGGTGTTGGTTTTTATAGCTCGGCAACTGTCAGCGACAATCTGTTTACTTGCAAAGTGTTATGTGTATAATATCTATATATTGTGATCTTAAATTTACTGTCCTAATTAAGTGGAATGTTATCCCAATTATGCGATGTTAATTACCGTTAGTTCCCTGATTTGGATTCCGTTCCTTGAGATTTGGTCCAGATAAGCGGCTGCTCCGAGTAACCGACAGCCCAATGAAGCTGAATCGACTGTGTATAGAATAAGAATTGGTAAATTTTGAAAACATTTATTTAGAAGTACGTAGACTTAAAGGTTAACGAGATTTTATAAAATCTTATACAATAGATTTTCATTCTCTTTGAACATTTTCGACTCATAATTTAGTCAATTATCCACCAGAATTTTACGGACTGGGTATATACAGGTGAATATTATTTTCCAGGACAATTTTGTTCGGCCGCTATTTTGGTTTGCCAGATATTTGTTACTTTGTATTTAATAATCATAGAGAATAGTTGATTACAATTTATTATGAAGTGTCTGACGTCTCAAAAACATGCAACAGCATATGTTTTACAGCTCAATATTGATGACCCCGACTTTTGCAAATAAATTATCATAAGCGACGAAGCTTGTTTTGACTTGGCTGGTTTTGTTAATAAACAAAAGAGTCATTATTGGGGTACTGAAAATCCTTAATTGATACACCAACGACCTTTACACTTTACTCCTAGTAACTGTATGGTGCGCCATGTGGCGTATGTGCTTATTTCTTTCAGGATGCAGGAGGCAATGCTGTAACTATTTATGGTGATCGCTATAGTCGTATGTTGGATAAATTATTGCTGGCCGAATTGCATGCAATACTTGAAATTTTAACAAGACGGTGTCACCTCACACACATATCGTACTACGTTTGAAATTCCGCCAGAACTTTTCCCAGCCGCATAATGTCAAAAAGTAGTGATTTCGACTGGCCTCCTCGATCACCTGATTTGACGGCTCCCGACAATTTTTTGTAAAAATACTTGAAATGATAAATCAATATTTGAAATAAAATTACTGAAAACGCACAGTATGCGAGAATATTATGAAAAATATGATTAAAAGAAAACGCATTTGTGCCGCTATCAGAGATAGCCACTTGGTCGATATCATACTCTATACATAGTTGTAATAAACTAAATAATTGATAAATAAAAATTAACATTTTTTAGTTATTCAAAAACAACATCGGCCTAGAACATAATATTCATTATATTCATTATAATAAGATGTGTAAAAATATGATTCTAAATAGTTGTACGTACAAACGTAAGAGTACACGGTGTCCGTGGGCTGTTGGTCTGCAATATATTAATTTTAATTGGTAATTAATTCACTAGCAATATTGAGACGAAACTGACTTAAAACATGTTGAAGTACGATCACTGTACTCTTTAGTCAAGTGCGCAGTGTCTCAAGAACTTTACATACGATATGTATGATTATGGACAACATACGCCGCCATTTCCTTAAGATTCGTCCTTGGGGATAATATACAACGTTGAGATGACTAATCCAATCAGATTCAATTATCGAGTGGCTGTATAATTTGATGTACTTCAGAACGTGACAAAATGTAATATACAGGGTTATTAAAAATGATGGATTCAATTTCGTAACTCTATATTATAAACTGCGAACGAGTGACAAATATGAAGTAATCTCACTATACTAGTTGGCTTTCTTGGACTATGCACGAAACTCTCTTCACTACGTCACGTATTCTTCTCGAATTGTGATATCAACAACAAATGCTCTTTCTAGTTGGAGGTTCAATGTTAAAGGCACACTGCACAACAGTTGCCGACTCAGTTTTACCGAACTCACGAAGACAGAAAACCTTGTGCTGCATAGAAGCCATTTTACTCACATCTGACGCGAAATGACTGCTCAGCGGCGCGAGCACGCTAACTTGAGCGAACTAGCGGTGGAATTTGAAATTTTCGGACCTCTTCTATCAATTGCTATGTAGATCATTCACATGCAACGTATAATTCAGGAAATATAGCAGTATGAAATTGAGTCCATCAGTACCCTGAGGTACATACACTGCTCACTGAAGCAGTGTATGTTTTGACCTATCACAAATGAAAATTAATTGAATACGGTTATTTTTAGATACATGATAATTACAATCCATGAAATCGCAATCATGCTAGGCACTAGGTATGATCTGTATTAGGACGGTTATTAATAAATTGATAGTAGTAGTGTATTTTTAACTAGAGGTCTAAAATATGTGGTTAGAGAGCGAGAGGTGCCTTGGTTTTGCGCAGGCGCTGGATGTATGTAACATTTGATTCAAGTAGTGGAAAGGTGAGATATCAGAGGGGATGATAAATATTCTTATTCTGAATGGCTGTTTACTGAGAATTGGCTTTTAGCTTTGCTTGTGGATGAATGACGATATCAACTAAACCAAAGAAACAGGAAAATTATAAATTACCCTTTTGAAGTAACTACAGCCCTTTTGTCATTTCCGTGTGTCAGTTGCAGTGGTTCTCCGTGATTAAATTATCTTATTGGTTTAAAATGATGTTCTTTGTTATTTATCTAAGTATTCACAAACTGTATTTTATATATATATATAATTTTGTTTAACCTTTTCTCATTCATTGTCCATTTAAATGGACACGAACTTTGAACATTATTTTCTCAGTCAGTACTCCAAATTTTTTGATTCTGGAATTTTTTAACATAGTGAATTACGCTTAACAAGACCGTATTTTGTCGTTGGCATCATCGCAGCAGACAAATAAACATAATTTTGTTTTGTTCTGCGGCCGCCATTGACATTTCTTTATTTTGTGTATGTCTACAAGATTTATGTTTATTTTTTATTATCACTTATAATTTATCTCTAGACAAACGTATAAACCTATCATACGATAAAAAAACAGTTATAGAGTTATTTATATTAAATAAAACACAATCACTTTGTATGAAACCACGAATTATACACGCCAACCGGTTTCGATTAGCACAAGCTTTGTCAGGGCATATTTAAAACTAACAATAAATACAAAACGAGTGCACTTATATATACATAAAGAGAGACATAGAATTTAAAATTACATATACAGTTAGACGACACATTAAGGGAGGGGAAAGTACAGTGTTGATGGATATTAAATTGATTTTAAAGGAAACGTACTTTTCTATATTATTTGATTATTGCTTGTTGATGTAGTGGTCAAGACGTTGGCCTAGTGATCTAGTGGTCGGGGGTCCGCGCCTCGTTCCAGGACACTAGCAAGTTAGTCCTATTTTCATAACACAAGCGTTTAGCTTAGTTTGAAAATAATAAGAATATTGATGTGACATGTATTCCATGTATGCATCTCTATTTTTTAAAATAATGCAGATACAAATACAAAGACTGTTTCTGGTGGACTCTTCACAGGTGTTTTAAAAAACATTGATACTTTGAAAGTTGCAGTATACGACTATGAATCATTCAATATTCCGCTATTTTAGTGAATAGAGTTAGTCTGATGATGATATTGTTATTGAATTTATATTAGCACATAAACCGAAGATTTTTCGCCAGCAAAGTGGCAGATTTTGAACGCAGGGGTGAATAAAACCTGTAGAATTGTATGTGTCCAATGTATCCAATGGAGAGTATTTAAAATAAATCAAATTCTCAGATTTGATTTATTTTAAATATTCTTAAACAAGTACTTTTGATCACACAGCCGGCTATTAGGTTTCATTATTATTAAAGATTTTTTTATATTTGCTTATATTTAGTGATGGCTCCTATTTTTTTTTTTTGATACAGACAATTTTCTAAAAATTATATACATTATTAACATAGAAATATTTTTCATATCCAGGGGAATTAATGTTAAAGTTATAACAGGTGCGATTTCTATTTTAGATTTAAATTTTACCTCAGGTACTTCAAACGCAGTGGATGGAAACGGGGGATTATAGCGCTTCTATCTGTTTCTTTGCTCTGCGACTATGAAACAGATTTCCAAGTTCTAACGAACCTCGGTGAATTGTTATAATGAACTGTATTAAATTAAATGCAAACGGGTTAATAGGGTTAAATATTTTGTGCATTCCGCTTGGCCGATCTCACAGGGAGAGAAAAATGATCTGCCACAATATAGAATCAGGTGGGCAAGTTCAAGCGACTCTTTGTCGCAGATTGCTTGAGAAATTCAATAATCTTCAGGAGCGGATTGGGCTGATGGGATACCGGAAGAAAGCGCAGTTGATCGCAAATAAATAAATAATTAAATCGTTTTATTATTTGCTAATGAAACTAGTCGGCATATTTTTGATAAGTTTTATTTTGATTTCTCTAAAACATTTTTCGTACGGTCTGTACACGAATATATATATGTGTGTGTGTGTAACAAGCATGCTTGTAACAAAAATTGTAAGGTGAAGAGTATCTACAACATCGTTCTACAATCAGGTATTGCTTCACTGTGGAGTGACTAGCTGTTATTCGCTACAAGACCGTTTTGTAAAATTCACAGTAGAATGATATTTGGTTCACACAAATCAATTGTTTTATAAACTCCTGAAATTAAAAATGAATAAAATTGTGTAAATAATAAGATAAAACGCTATTTATTGATAAAGCAACACGTTTCGATACCTATGGTATCTTCTACAGTAAATAATTTGATAATATTGAAGAAGGAATAATATTGTGTTTATTTCATAATTTATACTAAAAAAATGACGAGATTATCTTATTAAACATATAAATATAAATTTATACAGTTTTATTTTTATTGGCATGCGAGGTTACCAGTTCGCACCTGGGTCATTTTACACTTAAAGCACCCTGAAGTAAATTTCTCATTAAACGACGCCGTAAAACTGTTTTTTTTTTAAATTATTTTTTATTGCAAGAAATGGCCTTATACATTATGAAAGCCTCCTTCCCTCGCCCGCGCTTTTTTGCCCACTTCAAAGACATCCCGATTCGGAATAAATTGCTATTAAAATAAATTGCTGTTTATTACAAAATCGCCTAATATTTCGTCACATGATGGGTTATCAAAAAAGAAAAAATTCTCTCTCACATTATTTTGAATCCTTTGCCAAATATTATTTGATGTCATTCTGTGTGTCACATGTAAAGAAATTTGACAGGAAACTCATACATTATTAGATACGGGAAGTGTAAAATTTCTTTGAAATATATACAGGGTGTAACAGACCTAGTCCACAATATTTTATGGGTGGATAGATACCTGACTAAATTACTAGTCGAAAATCTTCAAGGAATATGTGCATAATCTCAACCGTGTCAGAGATATAAGCATCTCAACAAAATCGTAAACATGCGATTAGAATTTCGAGAGGCCAGAATATTTAATTTTGAATTATTAAATTAGGGCGAAGAAATAGATAAATAATAGGTAATTTTTTTTAAATTATATTTTCCGTATCGTTACAAAATTTGCACATATTATTTAAACATTTTGGACTCGTAATTAAGTCAGGTATCCACCGATAAAATATTATGGACTAGGTTTGTTACATCTGAATACAAATTAGGTGGATATGTGTACATTGTATAGAAAATAATAATAATAATATTATAATTAAGTCAATTGAAAAATAAACCGTAATGCAGCTATACTGTAAGTTATGACGTACTTACGAATTAATTATAATAATCAAGTCATGAGTACAATTTTTGCGTCCATTCTAAAAGCACTGCATGACAACATACGTGAAGTTTGTAACAAGTGCTTAACTTGATCCGAGTGCCTTGTGGTTGTCATTAAATTTTTGTATTTACTCATCTCCATAATATTATTATTTGTAATATCTGATAAATATTTTACATCATACATCTCGATTGATACTGGTTAATAATATAATACAAAAATATTATGGCTACAAAACAAAATTTAAAGAAAATGGTCGCCATGTCACGTCGTTTATTGTTATGCCATTTTGACGAGTGTCTCGATTCAAAATGTTCGTTCAGCCTCAAAATTATCATAAATTTAGTATCACTATGTTTAACAACAAAAACTGAATACTCGCCTACATATTAAAAATCGTGTTTAAGTGCTATTTGAAAGAAAAAAAACGGCGAACTTAAGTAACGGCGGGTTAAAAAATTAGGATACTACTGTATTGAATTGAATCATTTAAATAGTTGATCGCCATTGGACGAACCCCAAAAGTTGGTACACGGTGAATATTATGTTCCAGGCCGATATTGTTTTTAAATAACTTAGAAGTGAAACACATTTTTTTATTTTTGTTTTTATTGATAGATTATTTGGTTTATTACAATTATATATAAACTACAACATTGACCAAGTGGCCGCCTTTTGACAGCGACCACAAATGCGTGCTCTTTTAACTATATTTTTCATGTCGTTCTAGCACACTTTGCGTGCTATTTAATTAATTTCATTTCGAATATTGTCCTGAAGCATCGTAATTGTTGTTAACTTATTGGTGTAGATCTTTCTTTTCAAATATCTTCCCAGAAAATAGTCGGGAATCGTCAAATCAGGTGATTGAGGTTGCAAGTCGATATCTCTACTTTTTGACATTGTGCGACTGGGAAATTTCTCGCAAAATTACAAGCGTAGCTCGGACTGTGTGTGAGATGGCACCGTCCCGTTGATATCACATGTGTTGCAGGTCCAATCGACCCAATGTGCCGATAACGAGCACCGTTAATGTTTACTGCATAGCCATTATTATTTAGATAAAATGTTTTAATGACATCGAGGCGTTAAATGCTCCACAATAAATTGTAATGAAATACTCTCTACGACTATATAACACAAAATTGACAAATATCTACCAAACCAAAATGGCGGTCAAATAAAATCCGCTCGGAACATAATATTAACCCTGTATTAATAGTTGTTTTACAATACTCGGTTCAAATTGGCCGCACTCACGATAGCCATGATGGTATAATACCTACTTGACTCAAGTAGGTCGCTCTCCCATTCCATAGTAATAATAATACGAGAGCGGAGACTGGAAGAGGAGCCCATAACTCTTGACTCAAGTATCCGTTATGTTATAGAATGCAGTTAAATTCAAGTACGTTCAAGTAACATTCGAAAACTTAACATGATATTTTTCGCTACCTCGAGGTTACGCGACTTGGAGAAAATCTTTCACAGCAATCTGTAGACAAAGTTTCCACGAGAACTGCTCACAACAGAACACGTGCACACATGGGAATCGCACACGAGACAGGCTACCGCAGACGGTGTCAAGTCAAGTTATTACTCTGCTGTTTAAAGTTACCTATTTCAAAGGAATGTAAGCTATGGTGAGATAATTTATGTTTTGACTATCAAGCAAAGCAAAAGAATGAGAGGAATCATTCCCTGCATGATGTGAAGAGCCTTTCTTTAGTGCGGAGTTCCTAAAGAACGGAGGAATTCGTTTGTTTCGCAGTTCATGGTGCGCGAAGCTTGCGACGCCAACACCACATCTCGAAGGCGTTGATGTCATGTTTCTTTATTTTCTACTCAGGGTCCATGTTTCGACCGTATACAGAGCTATGGAGAACACTAGAACTTTAACCACTCGCACTTTTACGTTTCGTGAGTTAGAGCGGTTCATCCAAATTTTAGTCGACTTCGACATGGCAATATCGAAATTGACATTACATTTTTATTAATCTATATAATATTCCATTGCTTTGTGGGCGCTTGTCTACGAGTCTAGTTCATCGAACATGTGTACAGTTCATAGGAAAGAAAGGAATTAAATTTTATTTTTCTTTATTAATTTTAATTACATTTATTTTCGGAAATAATCAAATGCATGTTTAGCAATGTACTTTGTCTAAACAAGTGCTAAGTATGTATTATTTTTTTAATTAAAAATTTTAAGTTGGTACTGTGTAGGTTTTGAGTTACAAAAAACTAAATAATTTCTTAGACGCGATAGTATACAAGTGAATTTCTTATAAAGTATCAATATGCATGTTTATGAATGGATACTGAATAAAATATATAGATATGTATGACATATTTTATAAAATACGGAACTTTATTAGTGGAAATTATTAATGAAAATGATTTTTTTAGTATAAATGAAATACGTTTATTTAATGATACATATGTGCAACTACCCTTTTGCACGAAGGTATAAGATTTAAAGAAAACAAAATGACGTCCCATAGATACCTATACCACTTTCAGAATGTGATGCTGTGTATGATTCATCAATAATTCATAGTTACCTCTCTGGTAGTTTGCCGAAAGCTGAACACCTGTACGAGGCAGACGATCCCTGAAGTTACCGGCTCCGAAAAATTGTTTTGAATAATATATGTATTTACTTGAATCCATCTACAATGTATTCTTATTTATACATACTATCTAAAACATGAAAAGTGTCTGTGTGTCTATATGTCTGTCCATGAAATAATGAATTAACTTTATAATACAAATTAAATTAATCAATTAGAAAGATATACAGAAAAATCTATTTACCGAAAAAATATTTGTTTACTACCGGGCTGGACCTTTTCCTATTCGAGGAAATGCATTACCATTCCGATATATCAACCGATTACTTATATAGATATTCGGTATATTTTTATAATTGATTCATGTATTCTTCTAATTTTAAAAACAACCCCAGAAGCGACCAAGTATTATTATGTTAAATAGATTTTTTCCTGTGTATCTTTCTAATTAATTAATTAAATTTGTATTAAAAACACTACAGAACTATGTTCTGTATTTGCAACTTCCCGATAAAAAATTGTTTTCATTAAAATATATATTTTCCCGGAGGGTATTGCAGACAAGATAGAACGACACACTTTTCTCTCATTTTGCCTCTTCTATGTTCAAAAATCATTTCATGCAAGCTCTTCGATTTTTGAAGCTTCTAGAAGTACCATCTTCCGGTAACAGGTTTATCTAGTCACGCCGCGTATGCAATATCTTACTACTTACTCTCTCCTTATTTATTACTTTGACCAGATTACGTAATTGACTTTTTTTTAAATAAGATTAGAATATTGAACAGGAAGGAATCAAAGAGGTACATAAGTTACAATAAAATACTGTTTTTTATTTTATCGTGATTTTAAATTTATTAAATATTTCAATACTGTCCATTACTGATTTATTTTATAAATTTGATCACTATTCAAAATAGATTGTGCAACGTAATTTATTACATACGAAAGTTTATTTAATTTATAACTACAACGTGTTATAATTGAACATTTAAAGTGGTCAATAAATGAATTATTAAAGTGGTCAATAATTGAATCGTTAAAGTGGTCAATAATCGAACTGTTTAAGTGGTCAATAATGGAACCGCAACAGCAGCCCCGAGGACCAAGTGGCGTCAACCGCGATCCCGGTTTCCCGAGTCTCTTAATGAATGCAGAACTGACGATAGCAGGTGGAAATGAAACGTTACAAAAATAAAGGTCGAGCTATTATTATTTAGTAGCACCGCGGATAATCGCCACCAGCAAGCAAAATGGCACGCTTTTAAAATGTGCTCAATAAGTTGTGTATTATTATCATTTAAATGTAAAAATATATAATCGGTACACGTGGATTATTCAATGGATAATAAACTGCGTTTTTTTGTTGTAATCAGTTCGATAAAATTTAAATAATGGAATTAGATTTTTCAACACAAGTTTTAAGGGATTATTGTTATATGGAGTCACCAGTGTAGAGTTTATTGGAATATAACGGATTGTGATCGATATGTGTGGTCTGAGTTGTCGAGTCACTCGGATGGAAGTGACTGACGTTTGTAGGTTATGTTATATATTATGTGCATGGTGAGACTGAAGGCCCTAACTCTCTTCAATGTCTCATACGTGCGGATGCATGTCGTGGTGTATATGAATGTGCGTGTGAGTAGTTATGCTGCATCTAGTACAAGGTATTTAAATAGAAATAGATTAAATAGAACTTACAAAAGTTGGCGTTTGTTGCGGGATGATTTACAATTGCACCTACAACGAGTATAAAGTTAAATACGCAAATAAAGTTGAAGACTGGAGGAGCTCGCTTGAGGTGTTGTTGAAATGTGTTGTCACTGGCTCCTAAGCCTCGTTCGTCACGATGTATTGACATCTGGTATTGGTCGATGCGTTTCGGCACGTATGGCTGTCAAATGATTTCTTACGCGGCCATGTCTGTGGGGCGCGAGTAGGACCACAACAAATTCGATAAAATTCAAGAAACAGTGCTGATGACAAAAATGCGTCACGCGCCTGCTTCAAATGCCTGTCACATATTGGTACAGCCAGAAGCGTGCAGTGCATACAAGCGAAAAAGCTGTGCATAACTAAAAATTCTGGGAAACAAATATAGATGAAATAATTGGATTAACATAAACGGAAACATTATTTTACAATTAGCGCCATCTGTGTACCAGTAGAGACTTTAATGGCTTAGTTCTAAAAACTATCACGACAATTCACCGCTGTACTCTCTTATGCATTTGCCGCCTTGACCAATTCATATTACTCTAATCTAATTTTAAGCTAGTGAATTAGTCGAGTCATATGAGTTATTATTTACTGAATTGAAAATTTCTTCCGGTTGATCCGTTTTGTATGGTGTCGTTACTTATGATGTTTTTTGGCAGAATAACATTAGAAAGACTTACAACTGCGTGCAAATCATTAAAGTGTCTACTTCCTCTTTTACTAATTCGCGAATTTTACTATCTTACTGCTTTTAAAGAGTTGATTTCATGGCCGTTCTTCGCGTTCGAGGTGCATTTGGAGCATGATTATTATTTCGTTTTGTTATTACGTGAAGGATTTTCAAACAACAAAAGAATCATGTTCAGTCATAAAAAGTGTTCTTAAAAACGTCCATACATTTTTTATATTGATTTTTATACGGGTAAGAAGGTATTATTTTATGTTAAAACTTAAAGTTTAAAAACACTATTAATAGAATTCTGATATTACAAATATATACATGGTAGGGTCGTATAAACGACGGATTTATTTGGTTAAACGAAACTTTATAATCCTATGTACAACATACATTGTAGTACATATATTATATATGATTGTTAAATATCATTGGTAACAGCATAACCTAAATCTATACCTACTGCACGCCACTGGGTACAGTCAACAAAGTATAAATTATGGATATCGTGATAAATTCTGTGATCATCATCTGATGCATATAGTTCTATCGGTAGCAATATTTTCCCGTCACAATTAAATGTTATATATGTAATATCAATCATATTGCGGTTGCAAACGGTAGGCGATATTTGAGAATAGGCAGAATTTATCTTTCCCTTCGTTATGCTCTTGGCAGGGTAGTCGTAGTCGGTATGATGATGATAATCGTAGCCAATACTATTCGGCGCCATCTGCTCCCATCTGCTGCATTCCTGGAGACTTCGTGAAGTAAGCCATAGGTTGCAGACTGCAGCAGAATTCCCGTTATAAAATACATCCATGTTGTATTTTTGGTATGGTAAACTTTTTAATTTTAAACTAAATTATACATAAATACTAATTAAATGTATGAATTAGAAAGATATACATATAAAATCAATTTTATCAAAAAATACTGTAGTTGCGCTACCGGGATTCGAACCTGGATCTCTTTCCAAATAGGGGAAGGTGCATTATCTAACTACGCTACAGCGACATTATTTTTGACGACAAATTTTTGAACCTCTATGTTACACTTTTTAAATTAATACATCTATCGTTCCATTATTTGAAAGCCATCTACATCACGTTGAATAAACCGATAGCAGACGTCAGAATCCAGGTAGCGCAACAACAATATTTTTCGATAAAATTGATTTTACATCTATATCTTTATAATTAATACATTTAATTAGTATTTAGAAAAAAATCTGTTTATCGAAAAATATTTGGTTGGTAGCTATGTTCTGAAACAACAACAGAAATTTGTTTTCATCAAAAATTACATAAGTTGTTTAAAATGGATTGATTTAATTCTGGAATTTTGTTGTTTGGGATTCATCGCAATATAAAGTTGACTACTTCTAGAAATGAAATAATTGATGTTTCAATCGGAAAGACTATAGAATATTAGTTTAAAATTCTACAATTAAAAAGATTCACGTTCAGATTGCCGTAGAAATCAGATATTTTATCGATAAATACATTTTTTTTATATCTTTCTAAATGATTTATTTAATTAATTACAATTTATTTAACATAAATAGTATTAATCGCGTTTAGACGAATAAAATATTTTTTTCCTCTTGAGAGGAATTTCAAAAGGACGAAATATGTAACATGTAAAAATATGTACGAATATAGCCCATTGAGTAAAATGAATATTTTTATGAAAATATGATGCTTAATGTAGTAAGACGAACGTTTGACCGAGATATACACGAGACCAAGGAAATAACTTACCTGAAGCGGAGAGATAGGTAGCTACAGGACGAAGAGAGGTTTAGGTAGGTACCCAATGGAGTGACACAAGGTAAATGTGAATGTATGGTGCCACGCACGTCCTGACACGATAAAATAAAACAAACTTTGAAACAGGGAAATGTTAGGAGTCCTGATAACCGACGAACGTGTGGAAGATGGTGTCAAGCGAAATAAGGTGAAAGATGTGACAGGAATCCTGTATACTACGATCGATTAAGACAGTAATATTCTTCTTATTGTATTATTACGGAGAGAGAACGGTCAATAAATCCACGCTTTCGAGGTTATCTTGGGGAAGTAGTAGGAGAACTACCAACTCTCGGTATGGTGTCTCTATTTTTACATATAGTAAGATCTTAATTAACTTTTTAGATGCCACGAGCGCGTTAACACTCCAAATTTGCATGTCACGCCATGCTATAGGCGTGACACGCAATTGCAGACCCTTGCAGGGGTTAAAGCCATATTTTAAAAATCATTTTGCAAACTGTAGACGAGAGTTCCCAGCTTTGGATAGATATTACCATATGTGGTGTCTTACATTTCAAATACGGTTGGCAGTTAAGGGTTAAGGTGGCTTATGATAATATAAAAGATTGAGTCTTGATTGCTCAGCAAGTACTGAAGCGGTGCAAGACAGGGGGAGATGGAAGCGCCTTGTCTAGGTATTGGACCCTTGAGCCTCCTAGGATAAGGGGATGAAAATGATGATGATTTATCTTCTTAACCCATTTACCTGAGATGAAGGCGAAACGATTTTATCATTGTGCTTCACTTTGTTCTGCCATGGGCTGCGTCCTTGATCGCGGTCAAATATTTAAGATCGTGATTGGCTGAAGCCAGAGGTGGGCTGGAAGGGGCTCGGAGGGGCTCGCGTGAGCCCTTTGTTCAATTTGACTTAGACCGGCGAGCCCTTTGTTAAATTCTCAGATCAAATCGGTACCTAACTGCAATTTCTGTTGGTTTAAATGTATTTTGAAACATACGACTTTGTTGCCTTCTGAAATTTCTCAAAAAATACATTTATTTCGGGTGCATAATAAAAGAGAACTAGCCGTTTTTTTTGTCTATAGTCTAACAATGCTTAAAAATGGCAATGTTTGATATATATTGCTTCAAGATGTCCTTAAATGTTCAATGCAACATTTTTGTGAACAATGCCTTGAATGATTATCCTTCATACTTCACACGTGCACATTTTTGTCCCTTTACCGTAATAGTGCATAGTTTTGAGAAGGATAGTTCCTAATATTTATTACTTTGTACCACTATTTACTAAGGAGAATTTCAGTTTCAATCCAGTGTCCTGTTTTGGAGCGAAAAGAATAGCACCTATTTCTGCGTCAATCTTGGAACTCTCCACCCTTGCAATCTAAAGTAGTTAAGTATATTTTTCAGCGATTGATATGAACTATTTTACGATATATTGCGTATTGTTACATAATACAAGTGTATTAAGTAACATTTGATTGCTTTAAAAATTATTGCGTTTAATTGTATAAGAGTGATACAAAAATCCGCTCCTTCCCTTGAACACTGCGAATAAACGAGCCCCTTGTTAACGTGTTGGCAGCCCACGCTGGCAGAAGCCATCCAGGTTGCTCGTAAATCATCTATTGGTCTTCTCCTATCGGTTTAGATACCCTTGGTTTTATAAGTCACGTGATCTTCCTTCCATATGCATCATATTATTTGAGTCGAACGTTTTACCTTTTCAGGGATAGCGGCCACTCTAAAAGAACCATGGATATAAATATTTAAGCCCACCTTAGCTCCATTCATCGTACCCATCTATTTCTTTATACTCGCCCAACATTCGTTACTAGCTGAACTATAAACATTTCCATTTTTATTATTATTATACACGTCATGTTCAGACATTAATATAATTTGTAATTTTATTAAAATAAATATAAATTGTGAAAAAGCAATGTATCCGTCACCATTGAGTTGAGACACAAAAAATTTGTAATAATAGTTAAAATAACAGTGAAAATGTCGACTACCTCCGCATATTCATTCCCCCAAATAATGCATTCTAGGGACTGTGGTGTTAGCTAATACACGAGTTCTGACATTATTCCTGTAATAAAACAATGAATTGTGTCTCGATGACCTCAATGGCGTGTGAAAGTCAAGTTTTATATATTATTACATTATAATGATTTAATTTTATATTATTCAAAGGTATTTAGCATTCATTGCAAATAATAAATAAATGAAATAATATATTTCTCATTTAAAAATGACTACATAAATTCGTAATTATAAACATGAATAGTTAACACATATATATATATAGGCTCCAATAAGCCATAATATTTTTTCAATAGATAGATTTGATAATTTATTCATGTCATTTGTTTTGTTTTGTGCATGTTTATAAATAACCTTATTGCAATTATTTTTATATTTAAACGTATCACACCTTGAATAGTTGCCCTTTTGAATATTGGTTGTTAGTGACGACGGAGGGAGGACGGAACTGTAATAAGCCGAGATAATCAGCTTCCATGTCCTGTGGAACGCCTGCGGTGACGCAGCATAATGGCGTAGTCAGTGTGCAGCGTAAACCGATAGAGAATAGATAAATTAATTTCAACCGGGGACGCTACAGCCCGCTTGTTTGTAGTTTATCATCCACTAAACGCGATTATATCGCTATATCATTCACCGACGCGTTCGTTCGCACACTCGTAGCTTAGAATGACTTTGTTAATGATAGAAGATTCATCAGGCATCATTTCATACCGTTAATTTAAGGCAAGGGTGAGCAAATATTAAAGTAAGAGAGTGTCGAGCACGCGCCCTCTACGTATAATATAATTTGATTTGTATAAATTTAATTAGCGATGGTAAACCATTATGTAACGATGTTCAGTAACCGAGATTTAACGATGATTGTTAACTAAGATTTAACTGTTGGAAGTTTACCTTCTAGCGTAATAGACATTTTGCTCGAAGAATTACGAATAATCAGTTTCCAATTATAGTTATAATTGAACACAATCACAAAGGGGTCATTCCATATGAAATGGTCCAACACCGGTTGCTGGACCATTGTTTAAAATTCTCATATTTTTTGTGCAATCCCCCTAACTTGTCGGTGGTTCAAAATAATAGTTGAAAAGTGCATTTTTTATAAATTTCCAAACTTTGAGAATTTTTGAAACATAACGGGTGTAAGCCTCAGGTTTCAAATTTGGTGTATGAACACAACTAGTTTCCATCTCTTTTTTAAATTTTTTTTTGGATATAATATAAACTAACCCTTCCTACAAAAACATCTTCGTGAATATTAGATTTTTTAAAACGAAAGCTAGAATTAAGGCTGAAATTTCACACTGTAGGAATGCATGTAGGGGAAAATATTTAAAAACAATCTTGTAGCCAGTTTCTTTCACATACATTGCTTTTAACGCCATAGTGATAGAAAAAATAGGAGCTGAGATATTTCAGTTTCCGCAAACCCATTACATTGCAAAATGTGCTACACCCCGTAAAACAAATATAGTCGCCACGCAAAAACTAAAAACAATAAAATTAAAATAATGGACATTTTGAACTACCAACAAGTTAAGGTGATTGCACAATATATATGAGAATTTTTAAAAATGGTTAAGCAACTATTTATTTAATTTATGGACCTTTTCACATGGAATGACCCAAAAGCGATTTAAATAACGAATTAACCATCACTAATTTTAATAGTTTCTTAGATTTACGACCCAATACGTGATAACCTAACCGAAGAATAAACGGGATTAAAGAACCTGGAATACCGCCCTAGATAACTAGAGGTCGGCGTGATATGTAGTGAGAGTCTTGTAACACGCATAAACATGATCGAGATAGGGGATGGGATGATATAGGGGTGAGATGGTCGAATAATGTTAAAGAAAACCTGCAAGAGGTAGGCGAGTGGTCAGCTGATTTGAATACAAGTGTCGAGGAATGGATGACTATTGTGACTGCGGTCATGGACCTGGTTCCATAGAAAAAGAATAATGATTTCTAAAAATTTTGTGAGTTGAAATTTTTAGTATTTATTAATTTTGTTAGTATTTTAAAATATTTTTAATCAGTATTTTAAATATTATTAATAAAATATCAATACACGACAACAAACTAACCTAACCAATAAAACATATTGACCTATCCAACATTCTAACATAATAATTATACAGTAATAATTCACTAGTTCTACAACACTCCCACTAGATTTTAATTTTAAAAATTAAAAAAAAAAAAAATTATCTATATTTTTATTTCTGTCGAATCTTTATTTTAAATAACACCGCAATAGCACGAAAAAAAACTGGCTACTTTAAGACAGACTTCAGTCTAGCAAAGTAGCCAGGACAATGTTGTATATATCAGTGGTGGAGTCTACTCCATCCCACACAATAAACTACGAGTATTTAATTGCAATTATATTATAATATATTCACCTCTGTTACAACAAAAATTTGTATGTCAATAAAGTCTAAATAAATAAATAAAATCGATTTAATGCTGATACTTAAATATTTTTACTAACAATATTATTATATTTTTAAAAATAGCAATATTAACTTTGTGGTTAAAATTAATTTTTTTATTTATTATCTTTGTTAAATTTTTTTTATTTTTATAAAATAGATTCTGATAAAGAAACAATAATATATGTTTTATCCTGAAGGAGAAAATGGTATTTTTCGGAACCGGTAGATGTATTTAAACTCAATTAAGTGGTTAATAAAACAAAGATAATAAATAAAAAAAACAATATTATTATTAAGGAGAACACATTCTAATTGTGAAGTTGTAATTATTCAAAACAGACGGTCTGTGATGTTTTAAATACTAATTTAATGTGTTAATTATAAATATATACATATAAAATCAATTTTGTCGAAAAATATTGCTTTTGCGCTACCGGGATTCGTAAAAATACTGGCGTTATAACACAATTGGTAGTGGACTTTCCCGAATTGGAAATAAATATCCAGGTTCGAATCCCGGTAGCGCAAAAACAATATTTTTCGACAAAATTGATTTTATATGTATATATTTATAATCAATACATTAAATTAGTTCTTAAAACAATATTATTATACACTGACCATTAATCAGATTATGTTCAGTAGATATATTATTATATTATCCACTATGGTCCCTCATGTTTAACGATCGCGGTCTCCATGAACTCCCGCCCTTTTGACTATTCTCCTTCAGATCTTAAGGCTGTCACCGGAGAAGTGCCTGTTGCCTTTTTCACTCTGTCGGTCCAACGGATGGGGGATCTTCCACTTCCTCTCCGTCCATTGCCGTGGCCTACTATAACAAGCTTCTCCAAGATATCTTCTCTTCTCGCAAGATGCCCACAAAATTTATGGTTTCGTCACAGGCAAATGGTTGATTATCATATACTGACCGTCATCAAAATCGGTTATTTGAATAGGAGACACAGCACTGGTGATGGTAGCGTTATGTATTCCAGTCAGGAAGGCCGTGGCAACCCTCCACCTCTCCCTGGCACACTCACCCCGGCCACCTTAGTTGCCCTTATTTTATTCGCACGCCACTGATTACAGTTGTTACCGCCCAGGAAAGTGCCTGACATGACACATACTGATAGGTAGAAGGCACCAACGGTGCTCACAGACAGACGATCTAATCATTTCTGTGACTTATTTTCGTCTCCTTGAACGAGTTTTGGTTAAATGGGAATTTTAGATTGGTGCTCACTTAAAAATATTAGGTGTATATATCAGATTGTCTCTGGGAATCTTATATTGATTATACAATCTTATACATAATATCACAATGTCCTTAGGTACGTCATGCTTAGGAAAATTTGAAAATAAAACACGTTGCATTACGTTTTAGTGAAGTGTCAATTTCCTTTGAAATATACGGCCTCCTTGTTCTGAAGGTACATTTTTTAAATATAAAACATAGACGTCCATTTCTGTTATCAGAAATTTCACAACTGGAACACTGTAGGTACTAGTGATGAGAAAAAATGCTTTTCTCGACTCACTGGTGTGATTGTGATTGGTATTCAATAATATCAGTGACTGTGATCACAGCTTCAATACTAATGTATATGCGCCGCACGATATCACAATACATGAAAAAAATTAATAACAAAAGCATAATTTTGAGCGTATTTATTTATAATATTAAAACCTCATTTACGTAAAAAAAACATATTCTAGCATAAAGAATTAATATAAATCTAATTTATACCATCAAAAACTGTAAATTTATTTTTCCGGTCAAATTCTCAGCATAAAACGCTTTGCCAGAATCTACTAGATGGCACTGATCAAATTACGGAAAATTTGACGATGGCGCTGATTTAAGTAATGTTTAAATAGCGGCGTCAGAAAATCAATAAAATTTTTAACAAAAAAAATTTGATTCACGAAATACTCACTCATTGATAGTGAGTGTGATTCAAAGATATCAGTGATTGACTCAAAGGTGTATGATTATGAGCTCATCACTAGTAGGTGCCTACAAAGGCAATTATTAAAATTATTATATTTTTCCACAAAAACTATTCAATGTACATTTTTGCATTTTTCCTAGGTTGAGTTTTGAACATACAAGATGTGATATTATTAATATCACAACGGTAATTATTCAAATACAAAGTTCACCAGTATTAAACAAATTCATCTATATCTCGTTGTTCTAATTTTATATAAATATATAAAAAAAATTGTTTTTCAAATATTGGCTTGTCTCGGGGGCACCGCATCTTTCTAAGAATCACCAGCTTCGACCTTTGACATGTCTGTGAAACTCTTTACCAATTGTTGATTGACATTCTTTCAGTGTTCCATCAAATACAGAACTACTGTACAAAAGCTTTTCCGATGGAAATCAAATATACGCTTTCCCTTAGACTTACCTTGCGGTAGGGTACCCATATTTGACAATGCGAAAAAGAGGACACATTTCACCCAGGTCTCCGGGTTCGATTCCCGGTGAGGTCACGTTACATCTATGTGATTGGTCGTTATTGGTGTGATGTGTTTGGCTACTGTAATTCAAATCACTGTTAAAACAATCAAAAATAGAGTGCGTGCAATTAGTACTCTCAAGTGTGCGAGTGTTAGGTGCGCAATTCACCGGAAAGGAAGGAATGATTTTTTTTAGATGTGTAAGAAAACGTTGCAAATAATTCAATTTGTGTTGGTAAGTAGGTAGTAAATGTATATTTTCAAGATATGACTTTACCTATGTATCTTCAGTAACGTAAAAGGTCATATTTTTTATTTTCAAACATGTGGCTTTTCGAACCTGTGAATTTCAAAAAATTATCAAAAAACTGTAAGTTTAACTATATGGGTACTGTATAAAATATGTATTCACCATGGCAACGAGTATAACGTCTTGGTTACTTTTTTGTCACATATTTTTCAGGGGGGCGCGAGCTAAAATATTTACACATCAATAAATCAATTTTTTTTTTAATGAGATTACTTAATTATTTGTGAAGTTGTAATTTTTTCAGAACATAGTTCAGTGATATTTTAATACAAATTAAAATGCGTCAATCAGAAAGATCTACATATTTTTTTATTGATACTAAATTTAAATATTATAGATACAAAAGTTCAAAATATTCATTAAACGATTAACTTTATTACAAATTAAATGCATCAATTAAAAATACATTCATACGGATAAACTCAATTTAAAGAAAAAAATATTTTATAGGATAGGCAGAGATTCTGGTTCAAATCCCGGTGGTAGCTCAAATATTTTTTTCGATAAATCGAGTTTATCTGTATGTATGTTTTGAAACAATCACAACTTCATAAATAATAATGTGTTATCTTTAAAAAAAAAAATTAATTATATTTTTTTATTACTCCAATATGTTCAAAAATAGTTTTAACATCTACTAAATATTATAATTAAATGGATCAATTATGAGAGGATCCTGTGCCACGGATTAAAGATGACGTATGACGTGAAGTAAGTATGTTCAATAATATGTCATTGACATTGCTATCGATATAATACTATTTCAATTCACTTTATATTATTAAGGCGAACACATTCTTATTGTGAAGTTGTAATTATTAAGAACATAGGACTGTGATATTTTAAATACTAATTAAATGTATTAATTATAAAGATATACATATAAAATCAATTTTATCGAAAAATATTGTTGTTGCCACCGGGATTCGAACATGGATCTCTTCCAATCCAGGGAAGGTGCAAAATTTGTTATCAATGCACTGTGTGCATAATCGGTTAATGCACGTTCCTCGGATTGTGAGAGATCCAGGTTCGAATCCCGGTAGCAACAACAATATTTTTCGATAAAATTGATTTTATATGTACATTTTTTAATTAATACATTTAATTTTTAATTTCAGTCTATATTCGCAATTTGCTAAAAATATCGCTGGCAGTTGTATACTAAGGCGTCCATAGTTTACTGCAGTCAGCTTACGAAATAATCTACACAAATTATATAAAAAATTTAATGCCTCAAAGAAAATACTTGTTCGGGAATAAGACAATAAATGGTAACCCTATTTGAGGTAACGTTGATCGTCATGAAATGTCAGAGAAAAATTACTTTAATCATGTCAAAATATAAACTTAGAAATCAAAAGAGATTGTATTATTTTACGTCTTTGTGCCTACAAAGTACGTCGAATACATTCGCATAGCTTTGATCTCTCAGTTCTATTTTTCTTCCTTTTCTGGAGATACTCGTTATTCAGAACTCTTTGACAAAAGCCGTACTGCTAGAGTGAATTCAGAATATCGAGAAGCCATATATTCGAAATTTTTACCAAATTTTAAATTAGTCTAACCCTTAGTTAAAAATTTTTGTGCGTTGTGGTTAACATGCCTCTGAGTGCAAACTTAGTTGTTGGTTTAGGGGTGCCAGTGCAGCCCTCGATGGATTGGAACCGAAATGGTTTGCAATGTGGTGTCTTTATGGTTCACCGGTTGATTCCGCCGAACTATGTGACAATTATTGTCCAGGTACTTGTAGAAGTAATTACTCGTAATTAAATGACAATTATTTATTATATACAACAATATAATATTCAATACATAATTGCAGCTACGAGTGTGGTTGCCGAAGGAAAATGAAAAGAGAGCGCCTTCGGCGCGCGTTCTCCCTCTTATAGTCGTTGGGCACCCCCCATCACTCCTACATGCCCGGCGGTCGGTACACTTCATATTTATTACAAATCATACATATAACAATTACAAGTACACCACACATACAATGATACTTTTCACTTCACTGCGCTAATATGGGCTATTTTTTTTTAAATTTATCACATCAAGATATATAAATATTGAATAATTTATTAACTTTGTTTTTAAACCACTATGAGTTAATTATATTTATCAACCAGTTTCGGAAAATACTTTATCCGTCATCAGAATGACAATAAAATTAACAAAAAAGTATTTACTAATAGTGGTTTAAAAACAATGTTAGTAAATTATTCAATATTATGAATAACAGAATGTGTTTGCGTTAGATATTAAAAAAATATAATTACGTCAAATTAGAGCTCATTATCGATACGTTATACTGAATGTAGTCGGGTTAAGGACCAGACCACAGCCCCAATTTTTCAGTTTTAAATGCACATAGATATACATTTATTGTGTGAATATTATAAAAGACGAGATCAATTTTGTTCTTACTAATTAGTAAATAAAACCGCGTAGTATAAACCTAGAATACATATACTCGTTTAAAGGGTCCTTCCATTTTGCATTATGGCCCAATTTTCATTACACCCGCTACGCCACTGCACTGGTTTATTCGATGTAACAAAATCGAACAGATTTTTATGTTCCAATGAGAGCTGTTTCGCCAATCAGAATATCGAACTGATATATCAAGATCGCGCAATGGAAGACTTATATCAAAACCCACGCAAGTAATCAGTCCTAGGCAAATAGTTTATCCAAATACAAAAATAATAATCACAGACAAATTGTAAAATTTATTCATTTATAAAATTCCACTGTATTTTCCAAATGTTATTTTTTACTCCCGAGAGGTAATAAAAATCATACTATAAGTATAAAATATATTTATATTTGTACTTTTAATAAATAAATAAAAAATACAGAGAGGGGTTGAGCCGTACATAACAGTATGTTCGTTGAATTGTAAAATATAAAATATTTCATATGATTTCATTTCCTGTTTGTACGTCGAAGAAGTTAATTTCTTATTTCATTTCGAGCTCTTTCCGGTACAAAGCTCCTGAATGATCCTTCCTTTCCTCATATTGTTCCCGGAGCCAATTATTGGTATTGTGTTCGTTAGGTGATTTATTAAGGCTACTCACCGTCTTAGTAATTTCTTCAAGGTTGGTGACTTTTTAATTTAGACGACAGATGGAGCCTCGATTGTTTAATAACGGCGCTATTTATGTTTATTTTTATTGCAGTTTTAATTTGAATTGTCGCTCTGGTGAGCGCCCTTGCTGGAACATAAACACACTTATCTTACGGACGAATAGCCAAAGGGGTAAGTCCCGTAATACAAACAATAATAGTATATTAAATTAGAACGTTGTTAGACGTATGGAGCATATTTTCATGAAATTTATTAATACCTATTATAAGCAGCTATTGAAAAATAAATTTAAGTGTCTGCCTAGTGTCATATTAACAAATGCAACAAAAGTATAAATTCGTTAATTTAAACTTCACATGTTCAATATAATGTAACTAGCAAAACGCGGTCCAATCTATTTTTGAATGTGGAAAAGTTATTATTTTAGACTGTTAACATTGTTTTATTAACCACTTAATGAATTAAATACCGCTTTCGAAAAATATCTTTTTCTTTTTCAGGATGTCATTAACTAATCAAAAACATATGTTATATTGTTTCTTTAACTGAATTTATTAAAAAAAAAAAACAATAATTATTTAAAAAATAAATTTAGTATCTAACTTTTTTTTTGTGGTTAAATTTAGTTGGTTGTTCATAATATTTTGGTTAGTTTTACACGCCTTATTTATTTTCAATGATTCCAAATTATTTAATTTAAGACCAACCCCGTTTATATGTGAAATAGAAAATCCCAATTTTTTATCAAAAGTACGATCATTTTCTAACAAATGATTAGAAATATTCTGAAAAACCGAAAGAAAATTATATTTTTCGAAACTGGTAGATGTACTTAATTTTATTTTAACCACAAAGTTGATTTTACTAATCTTAAAAAAAAAATTGGAAAAATTATTTATTATTTTAAAAAAGAGAAGTGATCTGCCAAAGTATAACCTAACTAAATCAATTAAAGCAAACAAACACACAATCAGATATATTCATAAAATGATTTAAATACGAATTTCAATGTGTAATGTACCATTCCGGAGGTGATACACGTTTTCCACTTTTAATAGCCGAAAGTGCGATGTCGCTTCGTGATGGATCTTACTGATAATACAGAGTATGCATTGCTGGTACTACTAGTGTTTATAGCGTATTAGGTATAATTAAGGATTAATAATATTCAATTGACCTGAAATTGAAAGGTCCCAACTTTAAGTACGGTGGGTTGCTTAGTTTTTTCGAAAAAAACATTAAAACAAATGATATTATTATTTAAGGGTACTAGGTGCAATGTCAGTAACCTACATTATTATTTATTACTTACTTTTAATGTAGTTGTTTTCTCATAATTACATTTAGCTCTTTTTGATGTAAATTGATTATTCATAATCGGTTTTAGTTCGTTTAGCAAAATAAGTTGTTTTGTCCGCCGTCATTTATAATTAGGATTTAACTGATAGCAGTCTTCGCTACTCTTAAATGGTCAGTAGTATGGAAACTAGCTTATTTTTGGAAAAAAAGTATTTTGTATTTATTATGATAACCAGATTATAGAGATTATAATTCGCATATATATATTGTTCTTCAAGTTCCATCAGTTTATCGTTTATTATCCAATATTATTATTATTATTTTCTCGATTGTTTTCGACGAGTACCCAATTGTAAAATAGTTATGTTAAAATATTATACATATGCAAATATGTATATTGGATATCCTGGAGTTATATTATAGACTTCGTTTAAAATTTAGATAAAAAAAAATCGCGAGTTTTGTAACGGACAAAAATGAGGAAAAAGGTTTGCACTTATTCATGTACTTGCTTTTCGACATTTCGTATTTCGGTAAAACATATAACAGCTGCGAATATATTTATTATATATTTTGTCAATTATTTTGTATCATTATTGCTGACCAATAAATGTTTATATTCTTAAACAGCTGCGTTATTCTTACATTGAATTCAATCTCATCCAGATGCACTTTTTCTATAATTCAAACTCGTTATATTTGAAAAATTGTGTCTTTTGATAATAATTCTCCAGGTGCATATTTATTACAACTGTGGTGACTTACCCTTCAATGCGTCTTCGGTAAATAATTATACATCACCCTATAAGGGTAGATATTATAAATACGTAATATTGAGCACCTTGGAACTTCAACAACATAATTACAACGCACCCAATAAAGCACCTTTAATAATAATAGGTTCGATAAGATGGCCGTTACGCCATTGACCAATGCGTCTAAGATCAGGGGCGGATGGGGAGAAATTCCGGTGGGCCAATGCTTTAAATTTTTGTTTTTATTTCACAAAATATACCGTCTTTCTCTGAAAAGAAGACTGTCTTACATTCTTTTTTGGTCCAAAATACGTGCTGGGGCATATTTTCAGGCGATTTTTTTACTTTTCAAGCACAATAAGTAAATTTATTTTCGTACAAAAATTTACATTTATATTGTATATAAACATTTTACATTTATTCATTTTAATTTACATAGGTACATATATTATTTATATGTATTTAAATACAGTCATGTTATCTTCTTCTGTAACATCGTCATAACTTATCAAATTCTGAGTTGCGGCCTGAATTTCCTGCAAATCCAATTCCTGTTGAATCATTGGTCTGAATCTCTCATGTCCTGCAATATAGCTATCCGTAAATTAGTGCTTCTTATCTAAGTAGCCAACTTGTAGTGTATTGGAAATACAACTGTCAGTTATTTTATCCCATGAGTTCTTTACCCAATTTCCATGCTGATTTCTCTCCATTCTGTTTTCGTTGTATTCATTGAATACATTCGCAAATGATTCTTAAATGGTTTGTTTATTGCAATATCACAATGTCACAAGTGGAGATAGGCAGTCATTCCTGCGGTAATCATTATTTAATCAATCCTCCTCTCAGTAAGGAAGTTTTTCCTTGCCATCAACAAAGGACATAAATACTAGTGAACGTTTAACAACATCATTATCTTCCAGCCAAAACATCATTGTCGATCTTCTTAGAGACGACAGTTCATGTCGCTGAAAGATATTATCCAGCCAGTGTGCTGACGCTTTAAATTTTTCTGGGGAAATATTACATTTTAATGCCATTGTAAGGGCAAATTTTTGGATATCGGCCCTGCGTACAACCAAAACCATTGCTCTACAGTCAGAAATCCATTCCCAGATGACATCTTCCTGCTCAGGAAATAACGGTTGCCGATCCGATCCAATCTTGCGCATTTTCTTTCGCATTCTCTGGTCTATCTGTTGAAAAAGGTTATCATAGTCTGCTCGCCATTCGGAAATCCAACATCTTCTTTATACAGAAAGCCACAAGATTTACGTCTCAAGAGTCCTCCACGATTCCTTTCTTCACTCATTTTATCTGGTGTTAAGTGTTAATAAGACTTCAAGACTGAAATGTACACACGTTGTATCTGCACTGTTGCTGTACACTAGCTACTTTATATTTATAAATAAATTGTACACTCGTACTAATTTGAGTACGTGCCGAGTGCACTACTTGGAACCTATCTAGGTAAACAATTTATTTCTCAGAATTGTTTGGTACGAATTATCCAGTATTAAACTTGAAACTTTTAATTAGGGCTTATTTTCGGGGGGAGGGCTTATATTTAAAAAATCTTGAAAATCACGCTAGGGCTTATTTTCGGAGGTTATCGTATTTTTCGAAAAAACACGGTAATATTAAAATTCATCCTGAAATCACAATCCACGTTGGTCTTTCATAACTGAGTATCGTGGTCACCATTATTTCCCCTCTATTGACATACTCCTCCACTTTTCTCGGCATCCTGTAGCTCTCAATGTTGTCACAAGCAATTAAAATTCTGAATAAGCACTGACTTTTATTGCATCCTGCAGTAAGCCATTAATTTTTATAAAATATTGTATTATGTGCGGAGAACAATGACCGCGTCTGGTAAAAAATAGATTACGAAATATTATTATTGACTGAAGCTGTTTTGTTAATATATGTATAGATAAATTTGAAACTATATTGGTAACGACGAGATTATTGATTAAGTTGTGAAACAAAGTGCATTATTGAAGAAAAATAATAATTTTGAGATGGTAAATTTTTTTCAAATTTATAACAAAATATTCACTTTTATATAAAATATGTTGGTTTTTTTTTCACATTATGTGTTTGTATTTTTCAATTGTCTTATTACAAAAAACAAATAATAAAAAAATATTTATAAACGATTTTGAAAATAATAAATTATTTTCTGGGCCTTTCTTAAGTCACCAGTTAACCCGTCGACGATGTGAATAAAATTAAGAAATATTTGAAATGCATTAAAATTAGTTCAATTAAATGCATCGCGGTAATTGTCCACCTTAAATTTTTTTTTTCAATGCGTTCTAATTTTACTTTATTTAGTAATAATATATATATATAGCAAAAAAGCATAAATTATTTATTAAATAATGATTCAATGAAATTGTTTTCCCTTTTGCTACATTTTTTTTCATTTGATTAATTTTTTTAGCGGTTGGTCCCCGTGATGACGTTACAATACTGCACATGTGAAAGTAATGTATGAATGCCCCGAGTGACGCAATAAGGGTGCCCCCCGTGGATACTGAAGGTAATCCGGTAAACTGTGCCACCTTCGACCCTCGCTAGTTTGTTCCACTTCCGTCAAACAAAAGCCAGTCCCCGCTCGCCATACCGCTTCATAGGGAAGATAGTCACTACAGGAAGATTATAATGACTATTTATTTTTACATACATATATGCATTTCGTTAATAATATCCTAATAGAATAGAAATAATTCCTAATAAGTTTTAAAAAAATAACGGTATCTTCTTTGTTAATTCTTTTATATAATATTTAAGAACTGTATTCTTGCCGGCAATATTCTCTCTTAAGTTCTATTATTTTTTTATTTCATGCACAACATAATTTTTTTTTTTTGCCAAAATACTTAGCAGTTTTACGGTAAGGATTGCCCTTTAATTTAAGTAATTACCATAGCAAATTAAAGTTGAATATACGTAAAAAAGAAATTAGGTAAGTTAAATAGTAAACATACCTTTTTTTTAATGTAATAAAATTTTTTTTTTTCATAAACGCCCTTGTGGGCTTTTACATAAGAATACATTATTATTTAATGTAAATATAACAGTACATTGTTAATTGACGTTTCAATATAACAATTTAAATATAACATAAAAAATTACAGTTTAAATATAACATAAAAAATAAAAAACGAAAAATGTCAACGAAATTCAATTTGTTACCAAGCCAATGCATCCGCGATATTGGCGAGTTATCAGCATAATTATTTCTATGTGTACCTACAAAAAACACTAATCTACAATAAGAGAAATCAAATAATTAGATAAGAATGGGTTTGACTTTATATTTTAGTATGCTCACTATTCTTCACATTCTCTTGTTCTCTCATCGTACACATTGTTTGCGATAAAATATATTTTGTGCAATTTTTAGGACCGATGCTTTTATCTGTTTGCTGGGAGATAAAATAAAAAAGACATACCAGTGTAAGAATACTAGTAGGGCATGGGTTGACTACATTACCAATGATGGTTTATTAAGATGCATAAATAAGTCAAGACAACTAATAACAACTATCAAGGAAAGTTGCACACTTCCAACACATTCTCCGAAATGAAAAATATAATCTTTTACAAATCATTGTGTAGGGGAAGCGTGTAACCTCAGTAAGTGACTCAATGTCCAAAATGTTGTTGATCTTATGCAGGATAAATCAACATACTACAACATGATCGCCAACCTTCGATAGAAGGTAATACATGAAAAAGAAGTGTTGTTAAAAATTGTGTGCGTGCTATATTTTTTATGTGCGCTATGGTGCTAAATCGTGTGCGACTGTACACTTGCACACCTTAGAGAGGGAATATTGCTGGTCGGTACAATTCTTACCATGCGTCTCTATCCTAGACACCATCCAGAAGTCGTCTGTATTTGCTTTGTTCATTATTTGTTGGATGTATTTTTGTCTAGGCATTTACTCTTCTTCTCTCAATCTTTCCCTTGGGTTTGCTTTGAGTCTAAGAATGTGTCCTATCATTTGACCTCTTCGATTTTCTATAGTATATGTTATAAACTATTTTTATAGCTCTCTCCTTAGAACCCTTGCAATTTTCTCAGTTCCGCTTATTCCTTCTGTTCTAGTAAACTCCTTCGATAGCTTGTTATTCTCGGGTTTCCTATTGATAATATGAAAGTCAATGCAGGTAGAAAAACTACCACTTACCTGGAATTACGGATGCTGTTTCTCTGCTCGTCGTGGATTACATTGTTCTTTTTTTGAGTTCCGATCTTGGGTCTGGATGCGCCTACTCGATCTCCACGAATTATTTCGACCAGCCGAAATTATTAACTACCAGAGTCGAATAATAGATCTTTATTCAGCGAAATACCGACTGCAGTTGTCCACTGTTCGGACCGTGATTTGACAGCGATTCACCGGTTGCAGAAAGCGGCGACTTTCACACTACATATAAATAATTATACCAACAGCACAAAAATCAAGAGATGTAAACACCTTCCATAAGTCTCCAACACCACATATCGAATGTTTCCAACATTTTCAACATGCTGCTAATAAATTAGGATACCAATTTATGATATTCCATAAGTATATCAAAATAATACAGATTAATATATAATTAATTAGAAGAAGAATAGGGTAGAATGGTTAAAATAGTTATTAGAAATGCTTGCGCAGTTTGCTCCTGGTCAGTCTGTAGTAGAATTACCAATATGTAGTTATATATCCGGCACGTTCGCTGGCCTATAAACCGGGTGACTCGGATTGTGATTACTGGCGGGTGCAGACTCGAATATACTCGTATATTTGCGCATTTCAAAAATATTGTTATACTTAAACGTGGTCAACAAATTAAAAATAATCACACAAAAAATACAATTTTTATTTTAGTATACAATTTTTTTTTTAAAATTATATCAAGAGCTATTACGTTCGTTTCTTGAATACGGAACTTCGATGGATTAACGCTAGAAAAATTGAAACATCAATTGTGATACCAAATATTTTATTAGTTAAATGTTAAGTGATGAAATAAGATGTAAAAAAAAAACCTTCTAGGGTACGGAATTATCTGTCAAACTCTCAAAAAAATGAGTCGACATGACAAGACGTCATTTCGAGTATTAAATTAAGGTATTTATGTTTATACTAAAATTTGTATAACACTTTGTTCAGAATTTACATTTTAAAAGGTGTGTATTTTTCATTTAGAACTTCTTGTATACTAAGCCTGCATGTGTATGTTCAAAGATTGATTTTAATAATATCATAAAAACATACTAAAAAATATATTTCTTACAAAATCGTGTCGTACCCAAAGTAATCGTATAATAAAGAAAATGAATATTGGGCGATCGAGCCTGTAATACATTTCATTTTTGTGTAGGTACTCCATTTTTCTGATTACCTTCATTTTGTTTTATTATAGCCGTAAAAAAATTATAACCATCATAAAGAGAGTTCGTCAGATGAGGTCGATAATCCAAGGGCTTAACAGATGCTCCTCGGTATTACAGTTTACTGAACTATAGAAAATGTGGATCTTTTACGACCAGTATTTCGGCAGGGGCGTAGGATGCAATAATGGCAATTGGAGAATATTGACATATTTTATAGCTTTTTTAATGGCCGCTTGTTAGAGTGTTTTTCTGGAGGGTGGCGCGATGTGCAGGGGTTGGATTATTTCACAAGAAAATGAGTTAGGTTTTGAATTGTTGCGTGAGCTATCGGAAAACTTATATGGACTGTGAAATATTGCCTTTTTAGAATCTTTTCTGGATATCAGAGATGGTCAATCGTATAAAATGCATTAAAAAAAATACATTATACCTAAAATTATTAATAATATCCTCTCACTAGGTAATGTCTATAATGCGGAAAGCTGTTACAAGACGTGATAAATAAAACAGAAACGAAAAGTATTTTTTAACAATCAGGTTTCATTCAAAATACACGTATTAGAAGGCCACTTATCGAGAATATGATGTTTACTCGATTTTTTACAAATAAAAATATTTTCCTGTAGTGCCTTGATTTCAGAAATTATTCGGTCGCAAATAATTAATAAGTTATTATAATATATTTTAAAGTTTCGAATTTTCATCGTACATTTTGACATATATATATGCACCATGCATCGAATTTTCATCATACACTTTGACATATATATGACGCTTATATGCGTTTTATGTATGTGCCCATTATTATGAAAGTGGTCTAAGTCAAGTTTCTTTCGTTTCGAGATATTTAAAGGTTTGCGTTTGAATTGATTAAAAAATATTTTTATATTACACAACGTGATGTTTCAAAATTTATTTAGTCTACCAGAATTATAATTTATTTCGACATATAAATGTTACATGTCGCTTATAAGGAAATAAAAAAATTGAATATGAAAATGATTTATTCTATTATCAATATAAACAAGCGGAATACCGTTGAACATCGTAAGAATACACTGAATATTGCGTTTAAAATTTTTGATAAACGCGATAGACGCGAAATAATTGATAATCTCATTTTTTTTTCAATTTCTTGACTTAGACCATCTTCATTATAATGGGCACATATGTCGCAGGTCACTATATAATACATATTAAACTTAGAAATATTAATTAAAATCAAAGTACTTGAAACGTTTGTTTATTATTATTTACCTTTTTTCCTCGATTATTGAGGATCGTGACCCCCTCGCCACTGGTACCGATACACCAGCTTCCTCCAGTATTCATGATCATGGGTCCGTGCAGAGTATTATGTTTATGCCAGGTCCACGGATCCTAAACATGCGCTACCTGATTGACACCTCGATTGAATCCATCATCTTCTGTTCTCCATCCAATGTTTAATTAATTTGTTTATCGTTCACGAAAATTATACTACAAGGCGGAGCGCACTCAGGTTCTCATATTTGTAAATATTAAATTTAAAACCATCAAATTTATCACATGGATTTCCATACATTTTCAATCTGTTGGTAAACACCGAAGATTAGTACTTTGGAGGTGTAAATAAAATAAAGTTTATTAGCATTTATTTACTTACTTACAATCATAAGTTTCTCACATACGTTCGTCAATTGTTGAAGCTTTTAACTACCTTTTTTAAAAAAAAATTTTTTTTATTTTTTTATTACACATACATTTATTTTTATTTTATTTTTTGCCAAACTGCATAGCAGTTTTATAGCAAGGATTGCCTTTAACATAGTTAAACATTTATTTTTATATATAAAATATAACAAGGGGAAAAAATTAGATAAGGAGATACAGGTTAAATAAATTATTTAGAATGATATAAAAAATAATATATATATATATAATAAATCTGATCATACCGGGTCTTTAGCAGACGCTTTTGAATTTAATAGCCTTATAAATTTTCTATACACACCCTCGCTCATCAATTAATTTCTGTTGCATTCAGTATACTTTTTTTATTTACCAGTTCCAGGCTTTACTTATATGCATTAGTGTTGGCACCAGAACTTCATTTTGACGCATTTCTATTGCCGATAATTGAGTTCAAAGCACCACTCTATTTCATTGTTCATTTTAGTGCTCCAGTACTATTTTATTTAGTAGTATGTCGCTGGTATTGAATCTGGGAACATCTGACCAGTATAAAGATAGTTTTAAATACTAATTTAATGTATTAATTATCTGTATATATTTATAATTAATAGATTAAATTAGTATTTAAAACATCACAGACCTACGTTCTGAATAATTAAAACTTCACAATAAGAATGTGTTCTCCTTAAATAATATAAAGATAGTGTTTACACTGTTGTGAAAGTTCGAAGTTCTTTTTAATAAAAATAAAAATTGAACGCGTGCCACTGATTTTCCATCCCTTGCACCCTCCACTCAATATAGATGGCGCGGGTAAATTAAAGGGATCTATTTTGTGAAGTTTCAACCGATATTGAACTGTCTATTGGGTGAGCATTGGTGAACGTTGTGACAGTTTGGAGGGTGGGGGGCGTGCTTGTGTCAAAAATGTTGCATTCACGCGAATAAAAAATAACAATAGTATCGTAAAACTCTAAATAGAAATGACACTATTTTGGCAAAAATAAGTGTCGGATATATGAATTTTTTTCACAATATTACATGATAGTGGTATTTATTTTGAAAAATTCGTAAACAACACACATCAGTAAATTAATAGGCATTAAAGTGTACATATAGGAGAGAAGTTTGTAAAATAAGTTGCGGGACGAGGAGCATTCTACAAACATTCTTTGTGGAAACATACATTCGATAGTTTATGACACATTCATGCAACAGTAAAAGTATTTACTCTTCGAAAATTAAATCTTTGTGTAAACAAGAAGTATTTTTTACATTAATGCATATTATATTGTCAGCGTTTAAATTTCCGTTCCAATCGAGTCATATATTTTTAAAAAGTCTCGGAGCTATTTGATTGCGTAAGTGGTACCAAAACAAGGAATTTTCGTTAATTCATGTCTATATATTTGGTATTTGGTAAACAACTGTTTATTGTACAATGGAGCGAAAGCTAACTTGTAAAGATTAAGATGTCTCACAGAGACGAAGCTATTATTTTTATATGAGAAGTATGGAAGTCTACGAGCTGTCATGTCTTCTTCATAACTTAACAACATCATAACTCATAACGTGTCGTAACTGTAATTATTAACATTTTCCAGGTGTGATAATAAACATCAATGGCTACCAATTTATTAATTTATTTCATTTGTCCAACAATCTAATTATGAATTTATCTTTAGTAAAAAAAAATAGGTTGTGTATTCGCGGATGAAATTACCCATTTGTATTCTATTGTATTTTGTATGGAAAGCAGATTGATATCTCTAAGAGCAAAATTTCATCCGTAAACAGTAATCAAACATTCCAGGCTACAGTAATTCTTCTTCTAGTAGTTCAATCGTGGTCCCGATGATAATGATGAACACAGTTAAAACGATTCGCCATCTGTTCCCATCTACAGCATTCCTGACGGCTTCCTGAATTGATCCTTCCATTCATCTTGTTAGACAGGAAACTCATGCATTATTAGATACGGACCTAGTCCACAATAATATGTAACAGACCTAATCCACAATATTTTATGAGTGGATACCTGACTAAATTACGAGTCGAAAATGTTCGAGAGATATGTGTTTAATCTCAACCATGTCAGAAATATAAGCATTAAAAAAAAATCGTAAGTGTGCTATTATTTCGTTTAATTTAAATATTTAATTTATTCCAGATTATATATTGTATACAAAAAATTAAAGGTTATCGAATTTCGAGCGGTTAAACTATTTTTGCTACATAATTTAGGACCTGAAACAAAGATATAAATTAATAATTGAAAAATTTCGCTAATATTTATATCGAATCACGTAGACTTCAAGCTTAACACGATTTTGTAAAAATTTCACACAATTTTCCCGTAACATTGCAGAGTTTGAACATATTCCTTGAATATTTTTGACACGTAATTTAGTCAGGTATCAACCCATAAAATATTGCGGACTTGGTTGTTATATCCTGTATAATATACAAAGTGCTTATCAAAAGATTTTTTTTTTTAAATGTTTCTGTCTTTTTTATATATTTTATATTTATTTAATTTAGTTAATAATAATGTTTAATGATAATTGTAGGTAGCTACTTCAGTATACGATCAGACACGTATTTTTTTAAAGTACGGGTATGTTTTAAAAATACAAGGAGTATTAGATGGAGGAAACATTAAACACTACCTATATAAAACACACTACGTAAGTGGTTAATAATTATGAAACATATGAATGTATTTGTAAATTAAAATTTACGGTGGTGAATGCATAAATAAATTAATGTATCTTATTTGTTGCAAGTAAATCACCTAATCATTTATAATCTAACTCAATCATAAATGTGTTAAAAAATTATTTCGTATTTTCATTTGATAATTATAATTAGCATTTTATAAGTATTAAAACGTCACGATCGATCATTATTTTTTTTACGTCTGATGAAATCGATACAATGTAATTTAAAAATATTTTTTAAGTCCTTGAAAATACCAGCAGTATGTATGAATTTATATCACTTACTATGCAGTTATAAAAAAATAAAAAAATAGATAATAATATTATATGTGGCTACATTGGGCTTGGCACCTGCGGCAGGTAATATAATGTAACGCCTGCACATTTATTTTTTTCTCAATTATATACCAGTAAAACTGCAATTATAATGAATGCACAGTTTATGTTGCAGTAAAAACACCCTATTAAGACAACAGATAAAACTGCCGGTACTGTTTATCTATAATGCGTTTTAAGTACATTATTTAATTAAAAAGGTTTAAATACTTATTTATGAGCTGAGATATTTGATAAAATTATTATGATTTGAAGAAAATCGACCGATGATCTACAAAAAAGTCTATAACTATAATTATATAAATCTATAACTATAATTATATAAATCTATAACTACGATATGTTATTAGCGCGATATAATTGGTGGTAGATGGTCAATGGAATAATTTTAAAATATAAAACAAATAATAGATACCTCATGGAGACGAAACTAGTTTTTTTAAATATTTTAATGGAAATATAAGGAAGTATGGGTAATTACAAGGCTTACGACCTGTCTTTGTTTTGCTTAAGTGATCACTTTATACAAATATAACGTTCACCATTCTCCTATTAATTAATCTCCATATTTATCAAATTTTTGAGAGTTGTATTTATATATATATAAGTCGTATGCCTTGTAATTACCCATACTTCCATATATTTCCATTAAAATAAAATAATAAAAAATAGCTTCGTCTCTATGAGATATCTATTGTTTGTTTAATAACTGTGTCCTTGTAGGTGAAAATTCAATAATTATATGTTTTATTTTTTATTAGGTAAGAACTCACAAATTTCAAATAAATGGGGTAGAGAAAGTCAGCCATGCCTTAAACCTCCAGTTAGGTTAGGTCGGGTTTATGTCATCCTTGAGAGAGAGGCAGTATGAAGTAAATAGATAATTCGAACCGTAGATGCCGACTGTGTATAAATGCTGGACATGTTTTCATGCCATAAACGAGTGCAGACAATGACAGGATAAACATACACGAGTTTTTTGGAGCATTTTACATTGAAATAGCGTTAGAAAAGGCATAAAGCAATTAGTCTGTATTGTCAACGAGGTAAATCGTCTTCTTCTGCACTAGGTGAATAGCAGGGACGTGCACTTTATACAATAAAAAAAGCTGTGCATAACTATAGTTTCTGCGAAATGAATCTAAATAAAATATTTATTTGATATATTATGTATTAAGTATGTAGGTCCACACGTAAACAATTCAAAGTTCTCATGTTAATGTAAAATAATTTAGAATTGACTTGATATAATAGAATTGAGTTTTTTCGCAAAATTTGCCCCAAATGTGTACGAACTAAACGCAACTCTAAATACACAACTTCATTTGAACAGACGTGTTGCAAAACGCCGTAACTGTGTATTTGAAGCGGACTTGAATGTATTTTTACTATTAATAAGTTGAAAATTTTTCAAAGAATAATAATAGTAATAATTTTTTTTCAAAAACGGAAAGAAACTCACACAGCTATATTTTCATAAAAACATACTTCTGAAAGAGTGTATGATGAATTCAACCTATAGTGATAATGCTCATCTATATTCGTAAGATTAAGTCCATGCCTAGTGTATGCCACTGGTAAATAGAGTCAGTGGTGTAGTGGAGCCAGGGCATTTCTTTTCAAGTATGTATATTTAAAAATATTTTAATGCAAAATTTTCCGTACACAATTTTGTAAGTCAAATATGATGCAGCGGATGGATATTACGAGAATTCAAAAAAATAGACATAGGACAGGAAAATTTCAAAAAACATGAGTCATTACGAGGAAATTTATTCTTTGGATCATCTGAGCGCGCGGCGTCCCATTATTTCAACCATTTGCTAAATAAAATATGTGAATTCATTTCATAAACAGTCATCCCTAAATTTACATGTGCTCGATAGTTTTTTTGACATATGTTTGGTTTACAAAAGCTAATTTATTGCTGGCTAAAATCAATTATTTTTAACTTTAAGGATATGACAGTCGAACTATCCAAATTAAGATTTTTTTTAAATATAACGAAAGGGTGGGGGTTATACGTCAAATACCGCCCTGCTACTTTTTTATTTAGCACTACAACACTGAATAAGTTGAACAAATACTTAGTGGCACCACCATCTCGATATTTATACACCTGTTATTTATGAACATTACATTTTATTTCTTATTTACCTCCGAATTTGTGCCGCGCCAGCAACACCGGAAAGCGGAATTGGCGTGCTGTGTGCGCGTGCCGCCGGGTTATAAACGAATAAATTTCCATCAAGACAATTCGCATAGCCTCCAAAAAAAAGTAAGGTGAACGATGTATTTAATTACATTTTTGAAATGCTCTTAATTAGAATAAACTAATATATTATAATACACTTTTGAAAACTGTTAAAAGAAGGCTAATATTTTGTAGATATTTATGATTTTGTCTTGATATTTTTTGTTAAGACTTATCTTCTTAAAGACCTATTAAACATTTAAAAAAATGATGCGACCCCAGTGACCGTGCAAAGTAAAGGTACATATTCTTGTCTAATGTTTTATTTCCTTGTATTATATTATATTCAGGTATCTACTGATAAAATACTGTGGACTAGGTCTGTTACACGCTGTAAAATTACTTATCTTTTCGAAAGTTTGATTTTTTTCTTTATATATATTTATTACCTTATATATTTCTAAGTAATTCATCTAGCATCTCATTATCTCATTTTTTCCTCTTGTTATATTTTACTTATACAATTTATTTTATTTAACTGTGTAAAAGGCAATCCTTGCCGTAAAACTGCTATGCAGTTTGGCAAAAAATAAAATTAAAATGAATATATATATAATAAAGTAGTAGAAAAAGAATATATGAACGTCAATATATTTTTATTTATTATCTTTGTTTTATTAACCACTAAAATGAGTTTAAATACATCTACCGGTTTCGAAAAATACCATTTTCTTCTTCAGGATGTCATAACTAACTAAAACATATATTTTTTCTTTGACAACTAAAACATATATTGTTTCTTTGACAGAATCTATTTTTAAAAAATCTATTTATCTTTAGTACCTAACTCAAATCATTACTTAAATCATTTTAGTGGTTAATAAAACAAAGATAATAAATAAAAATATGAATCTTAACCACAAAGATAACATTGCTGATTTTAAAAGTCAATATATTTTTTTAATTAAAGTGTAAAAGAATATAGAAGGTAGGGGAGAGTGTACGAATATATCTCATTATTTAAGTAAGATAATAGAAATATTTCAATAGCAATACTACTTTCAGTATTGAAATAGAGCATTGGATTTCACGGAAGTCTATATCAATTGTAGGCAAAGCGCCGTTCGTACCAGACGTCTTGGTTAGGAGTGTTGATTCATTTTTTAATCGAGTACGATTAAAAAATATATTTACGATCTTTGAATAATAATAAAATGACGGTAAATGTGTTTGAAAATGTGCGGTGGGAAATAGATCCCGTGGTGGACTGTATCTCTACTGGTTATTGGTTGTTTGACGCAACTCGATTTGGATGAAGGAAGGTTTAAGAAATCTGGTCTAACTTTGATTTCAATCTCTCAATTATAGGAACGAAGGATATATATATATATATTTTTTAATTTTTATTATTATTAATATTAAAAATATAATACAATTTGAATAAGTTAATTAATGTTTCAGTTAGTCTGTGTACGTATTTTTTTTACTTCAGTTACAAATTTATGATAGTCCGTAATTTTTCTAATTGTGATGGGGAGATGTTAAAAAATTTGATGCCTCGATAAATATATTGATTTTGAGTTGCGGTATATTTTAGTTTTGGGATATCAATTTGATCTCTATATCTTGTAGATCAGAGTTCGCTTCTAAAATTTAATTCGTTTTTAATTTTGAATTTTTTTTTTTTGTATATGTACTATTTTTGGTACTTTAAAATCTGTGAACAGTTGTATACTTGGATAGTCTTTTATTTTTAGAATAATTTTTATTATCATTTTTTGAGTGATTTCTAATTGTGACATTGAAGTTTTATATGCACCTCCTCATCCAATAATTCCGTATTTCAAATGTGACTGTACAAACGCGTAATATATTATTTTCAGATATTTAGGTGATATCACAGAGGTAACATTCGACTTGCGTCAACAGTGTAAAAAAAACAAAACGTATTCAATTAATGTGAAATGATTTAATTACATATTTTTCTTTTCTCATCCGAACTGTAACATATTCATTCGTAACTATTCATCTAGCTTATTTTGAATTTTCTTCTGTTGATCCACATCTCGAATGCTACAAGTCGTCTAATTATTTCTTCGGTAAGTGTTTGTATTTCTATTCTATAAAATAATTCCGAGAACAAACAGCATCTAACTATTCGCATTCGTAATTTAAGGTTGAGATAATGACCACAGGACATCTTTTTCATGCGGATTGCACGAGCCTGCTCAATGCGGCATTTTATTTCAACAGAAGAATTCCATCTTTCATTTATATTGCAACTCAGGTATACAATTAGGTGTCAACTGTGTTCTATTTGCTAATTTAGATGTATTAGGTTCTAAATAGAAAGTCACAATGAATTGAATGAATGTAATGGAAAAGTATTCAAGAATTAGTACCGTATTATACTTTTATGGATTGTGTAGACCTGTTTGTATTTATTAATATTAAATATGTAATATGAATTGTACTGTATTTCCACAATGTGAAATTTTTTTATTTTTTTTGGAACTGAAATAAAGAGAAAGTTGTGTGCTGGGTACATTAATTGAATAATATCGCGATCGTTCCTTCGACACGCGCTTCCGTCTTGCACACTTGCCTCTCGCCTTCCAGTACAGGTTTTCAGCTTAATTTAAATGCCTTTTATGGTTACTCAAAGGGATAAGGACTCTCCAGTTATGGTGGGTCATCAATCAGGTTGGAATACCGTTGAACCGAAGCGCTAGTCCACCATTTCAGGTGTAGAACAACAACAACTGACGATCCGTGGATTCGATTATTTATTATTTGGTTACGTATTTTCTTTTTGTTATGAAAAAACAATATAAAAAAATCCGATAAAAGACGTGCCCAAAGAAACTTGTGTTTGATTAGAATAGAATTATATAATAAATATTATAACGCTTTAAAAAATTATTAATGTGCCGCTAGCAGATTAAAGTTGAATATTTTTATGAATGGTACTTTACTACATTTTTTATGATGATAAGTTTTTAATTACAATTCAATAAAATAAAAAGAAAAACGTACTTTTAACTACTGTAAACAAGGTAACATAAAATCAACAACCCAAGTGTCTGGATTGCTATAATCTGGTCTAAAACATGAATGGCAAAAATGTATTTTTTAAATCGATAAAAATTATTATAAATAACAATACAAAAATAATAAAAAAATACATTTTCAGATAAAACTATATTTTTAAATAATCTTGCAGCACATTTCAAATTCTAACTTAAAACTGGTCCCAGAAAATTATTTTTGTCCTCTATTAGAAAACTTGAGAAAAAAAGGGGTGGGAAGCCTTGGAGACCTGAAGTAGGGAGGAGCCTCTCTCTCGTGGCCTTGGTGTGTCCAGCAGAACTTTTCCAGTACTTACTCTCTATTAGTGAGGGACTTAATAATTATTTAATTCCTTATTATTGTATTATTATAGAGAACACATTCTTATTGTTAAGTTAAAATTAATCAGAATGTTTTCTGTGATATAATGGAACGATAGATGTATTAATTTGATAAATGTAACATATAGGTTCGAAAATTTGTCGCCATAAGTACTGTTGCTGTAGTATAGTTGGATAATGTACCTTCCCCGGTTTGGAAAAAGATCCAGATTCAAATCTCGGTAGCGCAACAACAATATTTTTCGATGAAATTGATTTAATATGTATATCTTTCTAATTAATACATTTAATCCTTATTATTGTAAATAGCTTTAGATCCAGTGTTCCTTGGAAGGTAATAAAATTGAGGTAAGCACGTACTTTTTTTTAACTCACTTGTGATGATGTCAAAATATACCTCAGCCTTCTAAACGCGGTAGATTCAAACCCGGAGTCATATCTTACTTTGGTGATGACAATACCTCTGCCATGGAAGATATCCAACTATCATCACCTTTAAACGATATTAACTTCGATATCGCCAAATTCACCACGGAATGCCTCCCGCTCTGCTTAGCCACCAGCGGGATGTTTCACATCAATCTATTTTTACGTCACGAAGTTTGTTGCTTCGTTTCCGCGTACTTCTCTTTTTCCCTCGCCAGGGTAACGCTGGAGAGCTTTGAAGGAAATTTTAAAACGACATGAAAAGGTACTCGTATATTACACCTGTCTTGGGATTTATCTTTTATCACCCCTTCCTGTAAGATACCTCGAGCATGGGGAGCTCAGAATAAATGCAAATCTTTTTATTACTTAGTTTATTTTTAAACCCCACCCACGCAAAGGTTTCTTTTCGTTTCAAACGCTCTAAATTTCCATCTCGGGGGGTGTCGGGAAGCTGCGATAAAGATGAATTATGGCTGTTATCGATAACGGCGGTCGACAACTCGATCGATAGTCGTATGTACGTGTTGTCGCTTGAAAAGCAAAAGGAATAAGAGCCAATAATCGTATTCTACATTTTACATTATTTTTATTACTTATTCATTTATCATTTACTAGTAACAAGTGTACGAATAATTACACGTTCCACCGACTTCCGAATTTCCGAACACCTAATTGCCAAGTAGGTACCACGCCAAGTTCCGAGTGAGCCGACTCCGACTGGCGACAGGTTATGGCAATACAAAGCGGTTTGTGTAATGGCTACATAGTTAATCTCGACTAATACCGTACGCCATCGTACCACAGTACGCAGTGGAGATTAATTTATTTATAGCACATTTGGGAAAATAATTTTATTGCTATTGTATTCAACAATTGTAATTAATCTATTGCAAATGATACAGAGAAAACACTGCCCATATCGATACGGATTCTGGTCTAGTGAGGTGGGCAAGGTACACATGAAATATTTAATATATTCCATTAATGGAAGTTTTATATAAATATATATATAATTTGTAATACATGTTTATGTACAATTTATGGAACGAAATAACTAGATAAACTCCATTTTCGCCCTACACAACGTGAACTGCGACCAGCAACACGGATATAGAGACGATGTTTTAGGTTAAAATATAAATACGTTTAAAACAGTGTTTTAACTCGATTTACAAAAGAATTGCACAAAATTTCGCCAAAAACCTATGAACAGTTATAAATAAAAACATACCTGTAGTCTAGAACTCTCGAGTTGAACGAGCGTACACGAAGACGTGGGTACCCTTCGGCAGCCGAGTACAATCGGATCTGACTGTATTTATGAAGCTAAAATAGTGTTTCTTGGTATTACTTTTTTAATAATTTTTTGTCGCATCTCTGTTGCTTCTGGTTGGTTTCACTTTCTTTCTCAGTGATTCGGGGTCTCTCTGGAAAACGGGGCCCCTCGCAAGTGCGACTTGCGCCACTCTCATCAGGACTGATGTTACTGATGCAAGAGAAGCCGGAGACAGCTTCAGGAAGATTTTGAGCGGCATTGAAAACCTTTCATCTTCAGAGACTTTGATAGCTTAGAGGCATCTGACTATTAAACTCGGTATTGACGTTTTATTACTCAAGAGGAATAAGATTATTTTAATGATTTATCTAATTTTTACAATTCAAAATTAACGTTAAATTTATTTTTTATCAAAGCCCGTTTACATTATTTTGCCTTCAATCAATGGAGATGGTCCTAGAATCAAACGTAAAAATGGAGGCGGCTTACCGAAAGGGGCAGAACTTGCTGTAACAAAGAGATGAAAGCCAGATAAAAGTTGACAGTTTGAGCGGTCGGTGTCGCTTAGTCACGACTACCGACATCTGCGGCCCCATCTGATAAGGCTGCCATTTGGGAAAAACTGTTATTTGGATAGCGTCTAATAAATACTGGGTGACGCAAAAAATATACTTCTTTGAATTCCTAAAAAGGACCCTCACTTAACCGAATTCAGGATGGTTCACGGAAGACATTAATTCATCGCCCGCCTTCATTCATGTCATTCACGATAGGCCATTCATAATCCATCACATTGTATATACACAAGATAATATTTGAAAATAAAATATATGGTATAACATATGAGTGAGAAGAGGATGCTGTGAAACGAGTGTTGAGGGAACAGAAACGGAGGATGTCCACAAAAAAATCTGGCACGATCTAGTAAACCAGATTATTGGAGGATGCCCCTGATAGAAGTTTCAAGTTTGAGGGTGCATAGGTACGAAGGTAAACGAGACAAGGTGGTGTATCAAGATGGAAAATGATGGTGTTCTAACCTCTCTATTTAGCCTTGCAAAGAAATTAAATACACGAATATTTAAATTTATTCGTTGAGTGAAAAACGTGGTCTGATCGAAAAAATATTTGATTTAGGAAATGACAACTGGGAATTATTCGCAATGAAAAAGATGACACCATTTAATAAAAAGTAATATATGTTTCACTAAAAATAAAATTAATTTGTATAGACTAAATTTAACCTGACATAATGAATAACCCATTCTATAGGCAATATAATGTTCGGGTTCGAGTTGTGGCGGTAAACAGTATATATGATGAGATTAATTTTTTTTTTGTATACCTTTCTAAGTGGTTAATTGAATTTGTTTTAAGTACCTATACAATTTTCCTGTCGTTAAATACTTTCCAGGCAGTGAATGAGTTGTGAGCGATGAGTTTTTCAGAACATAACCTAACTTAAGTTAACTGACAGGTTTTAATATTTGTTCAAAGGCTTAGAAAAAACAATAAAATGTACCTTTATGGGAGTCTTGTTATGCACAGTTCGTGTAGTAATGGCTGTAAAAACAGAAGCGACTATTTATAGCATTATATAATATGTGATTGTTTAAAAAACAGGATCACAAAATGTCGAGTTTTTTAAAATGTGAATTCAGATAAATACGCTTTATTTTATATGTATTTTTAGAAGCATTTTTATTGTCTCGTCCGGTATACCTGGAGTCTCTGGTTACATTTTTGATAGTTCGTGCAAACTTCCGATAATATCGAAGAATCCATCTATCTTTATTCACTGTCAGAGCAAAGATAATATTAAATAACACACATAATAATAATAATAATAATAAAAATAACGAATCAGTATTTTAAATTTACTTGAATTTGGACAAAAAAAAATAGTAAAATACGTGTTTATATATTGTATGATACAACATATTACAGTAATATGTAGGTTTATTGAATAAAGTAAAAATACTGTTTTAAAAAAATACATATACCGAGGCACTTGTGAAAGAGTACGTGTTAATTTTTACGATGTAAAAATAGAACTAAAGAAATATTTCAATTTTTACGCCACTCCACACTGAAACGGCACTAGGCGGAGGCTGGTAGATAAGTTCTGCCATGTTAACTTGGTGTTGGGTGACGATGGTGCAATTACTTCTGTCTGTTTTAGTTAAGCTAATTTTAATAGTTGTACACTTATTATCATATAATACTTTACTAATAATCTTGCATAAAAAATAATTTAATTTAATATATTTTTAATATGCCACTTTATGCACGTTAGATAGAGAAAATCTTTGCATAATTTGAATTCCTCTAGAATTGTTATATGTTAACCATAGATTCTTACGTTATTTGAACTGGAGAGATTTACCTAAATTCATTGCATTTTTCAAAAGAGTTTTACGAGGCTGGGAATAATCTAAACACTACAATTCCAATTATCTGTACACTCAAAGTATTCTCGATGATACATGTATAATTTTGAATGACCCAGACGTCCTTTTTTAGGTCATATATATACGCGATATCGATAAAGGGTAAAATGAGTAGGGCTATCCGAAACTTGCGAACTTTACCGAAATTCAATGTTATACATATCTGGACCAGTAGAATAAAAGAGTGAGCAAAGGTAGGGCCAGCGCAAGGATTTCTGCTGCCCTAAAAATACTAATTTTAACCTTAATTAATTATTACACAAAAAATTACGCACCACATAAACTTGCGCAAATTTCTTGTTTCAATATTTGCAATTTGTTGTCACCTACATGATTATTTTATTACGATTTACGCAATCAAATAGTTCCGAGACTTTTTTTAAATATATGACTCGATTGGAAGGAAAATTTAAACGCTGACAATATAATATGTATTAATGTAAAAAATACGTCTTGTTTACACAAAGATTTAATTTTTGAAGAGTAAATGCTTTTACTGTTGCATAAATGTGTCATAAACTATCGAATTTGTGTTTCCACCAAGAATGTGTATAGCATGCCTCTCGTACCGTAACTAATGTTCCAAACCCCTTTACTATATGCACACTTTATTTGATATCTATTCATTTACTGGTCTGTGACAAAAAATAAACAACAACTATTGTGGCGTACGTTACATTTGAGTCCCACACATTTCAAAAAAATCGGCTTCTATTTGATCTTCCATGGAGTCGACTATGGTATTAACCTTAAACTTCTCAAAAGTACAATATCTTTGTTAACAAAAGAGAACGACTTTCCCTGCTGTGCAATGAAAAAATAACTGTTTTATAATAATAATAAATAAACTAAATACGTATATAATACTTGCAATTATATTTCGTGATATTTATAACTTTGTTACAACTGATTGTGGGTTAGTTGTATTAAACGAAAAATATAGTCATTTGAATATTTAAAATAAGTGATTAATTAAAAGGTTTTTGGTACCAAAGAATAACGCTAATGACAGATACAACTGCCTAAGATATGTAACAGCCAACAGGCTGATGAAGAGCATCTATAATATACTTACACGGAATAGTTTTGAAAGTCGAAAATACTTTTTTCGAGAGTCGCGTTAAGGACAGTACAGAGTTGAGCGCTGACCGAGCTTTAAATCATCAAGTAGCATAATGCAACTGATACATACTTTTACCAACAAAACTCTGAGACGAGAGACGACACCCGTGTGCACGAACTACAATATATTTTCTTAATCACACTTTATTTTAATCCGATAAATTCATTAGACCAAGACTATTTTCACATCGAAAATATAAATTATTTTGTTGCCTCAAAGATTCCATTTCCCGGGCAGGTGCTAGGACGGTCTATTACTACGACCAACGCTATTCTATGACAGGTAAAAATTCATTTTTTTTAAATATTTTTTCTCAAAAAGATTTCTTCAAAAATGGGATATTTTTTACTATTTTTGAGGCCCTTTACCTGTGGAGGCTCCTGGCTGGCGCCCCAAGCGCCTGTTGGTAAATCCGCCGCTGATTCCGGGGACGCAAGTCTGCATCGATAAACATTCTGGGAGCGAAGAAGATAAATATTAGATTTTTCCTATTCCGAAGATGTTTGATTTGTTACGAACGAATGTTTTGTATGATCTATGATATGTGTATCTATCTACCTATGTAAATATTCATTTCTGGATAAAAATATACGTAGATTGAGGTTGAGGTAGATTTTCATTTATATTTACATCGAAATGTGTAATAATTAAAATACAAGTAATTTTTATAGATTTAGAATTTTAATTTTATTTTATTCTAATCACAGTAAAACCTTTGGATTTTTAGACATTTCATTCCGTGATTCGGACATCAAAAATGATTATTTTTTTTAAATACAGATTGAGAAGTAACAAATAATATTAAAATTAAGTAAATTATTTTATTAACCACTTAATGAATTAAATATATTTACCGGTTTCGAAAAATATCATTTTCTTCATCATTAACTAATCAAAATCATATGTTATGTTGTTTCTTTAACATAATCTATTTTAAAATAAATAAAACAATAATAATTATTTAAAAAATAAATTTAGTACCGAACTTAAATTGTTACTTGATGATACAATAAATAAATTTTTAAGAAAAAAAAATTAAATATGACTTGTAGTTAGATTTAGTTGGTTGTTCATAATATTTTGGTTAGTTTTACACGCTTTAATTATTTCCAATGATTCCAAATTATTTCATATAAGACCAACACCGTTTACATGTAAAATAAACAATCCCAAATTGTGATCAAAAGTATCATCATTTTCTAACAAATGTTTAAAAAATTATGAAAAACCACTTGTATTCAAACATCTCAAATGCACCTTTACTCTTATAAATTAAAAAAATAATAATTGTTAATCATAATATGCAGGATATAACAAAGTCCACAATATTTTATTAATATATCACGAGTCAAAAACGTTTAAGAAGTACCTATGTACGAACGTACCATTACGGAAAATATTATTGATTTACAGAAAATTTTGTTTAGCTTTAAGTCTACGTATATTGAAATACATTTTCCAAAACGGACTTATCATTTTTCTGTATCTTCACTTCAGGCCCCAAGCCCTAAATTATCTAACAAAAAATAGTATAACTACATTAAAAATGCTTATATCTGACTGTCTCGTATTCATAAAACACATTTTTGGCGCATCTTGAGAATCGGCCGCAACCCATATTATTAACACCTTTCCGTGTCCTAATTCACACCTATAACCTTTCCTCATGCTTGTCTTTTCAGTGTGAATAGTGAACTTGATGTTAGAAGACGTCAACGTGACCGATACTTGTTCGAGTGCGACATCGCGTTAGCATTTGCGGTGTGGACCTTTCAGCTCCAGTGCACCAGCACTGTATTGTTTGTGATCCTGTGATTTGTGTGCACAGTGATATTGATATTTGTTGTTTTGTGTACCGCGGGTGAAGCTGTGATATCGCCGTCTTCAATTGAAAGCGGAGAGCTGTCCACTGCGTGCCAGTTTTGTGTAATTCTCGGCGGCGACTGCAGGAGTGATGGAGGTTTCATACACAAGGTAAGGCGAGGAGTCCTTCCGAATACTGGTTCCCCGAGATTCACTGGTCCTTCAACTGGAATCCCTACCCATCATCGACCCTTATATCCAGGTTCCCTTATTTCCTTCCTTCCCCCCCTGCCTACGGCGATTCCGATTTACGACCGGAATCGTCGTAATCCAATTCGCGGGACGCGCGACCCGAAGATCGCGCAATTCGTTCGTTAGATTTACAGTTTGCTTTACACTAACTTTCTTGAAATGTTTGAGCATATGTAGCTTGAACATTTTCGACTCATATTTTTCACTTGGTATGTTACACCCAGCATTTGTTTGACTATTAGTAATTAACGTAACCAACAGATGTATTAATGATCTTTTATTCCTTAGTTTCATAAGGTAACTATTGGTTACCACAGACCAGTAAATTAATAAACATGAAATAAAGTGTACAAATAGGAGATGGGTTTGGAACATTAGTAGCGGGACGAGTGGCATTCTACAATCATTATTTGTGGAAACATAAATCCGATAGTTTATGACACATTTATGCAACAGTAAAAGTATTTACTCTTCGAAAATTAAATCTTTGTGTAAACAAGACGTATTTTTTACATCAATGCATATTATATTGTCAGCGTTTAAATTTTCATTCTAATCGAGTCATATATTTATAAAAAAGTCGCGGAGCTATTTGATTGCGTAAGTGGTACCAAAATGATCACGCGGGTGACACCAAAATGAAAATATCGAAACAAAGAATTTCCGTTAGTTCATGTTTATGTACATATTTGGTAGTCTGTGGTGGTTACAAAAAATTTTAGCAGGTATTTTAATTACGTTTGTTTAACATTTTCATTTACCATTCGTTTTTCAAATAAATTTGTTTTTGTACAGTTAAAGTTAAATAACTTCATTTATGTTTTGTAAATAAATACAAACATACAGCTGATTTAAAGCGACCAGCTCGTGAACAATGCTTTTGAAAAATTTTGCGCAGATTTGAAAAGAAAAACTTTTTCTTCAGTGAGCGGGTTGTTTGCCCGAGACAATTTAAAAGGACAATTTTTCACGTAAATTGGGCACTTTACTAGTCCCCAAAAATGAAAGAGCGCAATAAAAGTATATACACACAATGTCCCGTTAAGTGTGAGCACTTAACACGCTCTTTACACGATTCTTTGTACCTGAGTACCTACCTACCCACTCTCGCTGGTTAGTCACTAGAAAGAAATATGCTTGAATTATGGCAACCCCATTTCGCGCGTCTGTCATACTTGCAAAAAATCGGCGTCTGTCCGTTCGTCACCGGCTTGGCACGCGCGCTGACAGTTGTTAAATGCCCCGACATAAGGGTGGCTTGGTCGAGTACACTAGGAAGTGAAATTTGTATTTTTTTTTTTGATTTGGTTTTTAATTTAAGAACGAGATAGTTGTAGAAATGAAGCAAAATTGCAGTACTTTTTTTGACTGATATCATATGTAATATGAGTCAAAAATGTTTATTTTTACACATACTTGTAATTGAGGGTACTATTTGCAGGCAGTAGCTTCTATTTTTATCTTATTTCTCACTGTTAGTAGTTTTCTTTTCGCATAACAATCAAACGTAGCTTATTTTGATGTAAATTGATCTCAAAATTTGTGTTAGCTGTGAAAGGGGATCCACCATTTATACAGAACCATTATATAAGCAAAAGCTCTTATATCGGTTCTACTCATTCACCGCTAAACAGGCGACAGTGCAACGCAGCTCAGCGCAAAAGCAACTAAGCCACGACGCACGGTCGCCAACCAAAAAACTTCCCTCATATTTATTAAGATAGACTGAGACTGCCATTCAGGATGAAGACTAAAACTCAGAAATCGATGAAGTACAGTGTGTTAAAGACTTTTAATGAAATGCCAGAAGACATAAAAAATGAGTAGAAACGGCATAGATTCAAAATTAATCTAAGCAAATATGTGAAAAATAAGTTGTAGTAAAAAGGAACGATTTTGATGTTAAAATAATTTTAATATACTTAAGAATAAATTAAATATGTATTGAATAAAATTTTATAATCATTATTATCATAACACAAAACAATATCAAAATATATCGAAAACAATAGAAAAATTAAAATACAGAGAAACACGAACACTCTCTCACGGGAAGCGAGACTAACACAAACTAAATGTAGGATTGATTCCCTATCCGAGCAACCACTGACGGCAGATATTCTCCAGGAACAGCACACTAAGGGGTCCAACTGGCAAGCCAGTCAGACATTTCCGCAACAGGTCTCCCCAGAATTTCCCACCAAGTGACCCACACTCTTATAAAATCCCTGAACAATTCCAGGTCTAAGTAGGTCGCAGTTCCTTACAGAACTACGATTCACTCTCGTCATGCCTTCAATCATTCTCTCTCTCGCATCATTCAGCATCATTTTGTTAGTTGCAAAATTTGTGTTTTTGTCTGTTGTCATTTATATTAAGATTTGACTAATAACAGTCTTTCCTACAATGAAATTTAAATGGTCGTCAGTATGGAAATCTTCTCATGTTTTTTATCTAATAAAAATAAATGGAGGTTGCTGATATTACAACCAGTATCCTCAACTATGAAACGGTATAAAAAATGGTTTTAATAAATTATATAATAATAATAATTATATAAAACAAATATTAATTAACATTTATATAGTGGCATTTACATATAAAGTTGGAGGACGCTTGACAACAAATGGAAATAGATTATGCATGTGTCGATGGCTCTAGAAATAGAGGACGTCCGCGGAAAACTTACCAGATATTGATTGAATGGTCCTCTTAGAAGGCCCTTCAATTGACGACCTTACATGAGAAAATATATGAATGTGTAGAAGAAGAAGTAGAAGAGCAGAAGAGTATAGCGCTCCATCCTTTACGCTTACCCCCGCAGAAAAAAAGTGTGAACGTTAGTTAGAACGTACATATTCTACTTGAATATTATTCAAATGAAATATTTTTTAATCTGGGGAATTTTTATTTTTGCAATTTTCCTGGTATCTGTTCATACTTTTCCATGGCATATTACAATACATCATTTATTAATAATTTATACAGTATGCATTTCTTTTCGGCGTGTGTAATTTTTTATTTTTATGATTGTTTTATTGTTCATCTGATTAAAAAAATCTTTTAACAATAGGTATTATATTTTTAATTGATATATAATTAAATACTACTTTAATGTATTCATTATAAATATATACATATAAAATCAATTTTGTCGAAAAATATTGTTTTTGCGCTACCGGGATTCGAACCTAGATCTCTATTTCCAATCCGGGGAAGTACACTACCAATTGTGTTATAGCGCCAGTATTTTTCATGACAAATTTTCGAACCTATATATGTTACACTTTTTCAAATTAATACATCTGTCATTCCATTATTATTTATTATTGTTCGAATCCCGGTAGCGAAAAAACAATATTTTTCGACAAAATTGATTTTATATGTATATATTTATAATTAATACATTAAATTAGTATTTAAAACATCACAGACCTATGTTCTGAATAATTACAACTTCACAATAAAAATGTGTTCTCCTTGATGATATATGATTACCTTAACTGTATTCGTATATGAAATTATGTTCATAATGTCAAAGATTTCCCTCTTTAATGTTCCCTTTAAGATTATGTATTAATTTTAATTTTTAAATATATTATTAATTATTTGTGTGAAACAAACTGCACATGAAGATTTTTACTTTGCTCAACTCACTTTACTCAGTGCGCACTAGTGCTCCCGTTCTAGAGAGAACGTTGTCCCTCTCTAAACACGAGATTCTTCTCTTATACATTTAATAAAAGATCTATTAAACTATTGATATATTTATGTGTTATTATACTGTAACAATTCTGATTTATTTAAATAAATACATATTTTTATTTTTTTTGTCAGAAACATAGCGTTTAATTTTTCTCATTCGATACATTTACCGGTGCCGCCGATAAATTGTTTTCATGAAGGTTGGTCGTACAGCGCCCAGCCCTTCCCTTTATATAAGTCTTTTTATTTGAAATTCCGAACGTCCATCGTGTCGGATCAATGTGAATGATTTTTAATTAAAAGGTTGTCTTTTAACGGGTTGCCATTAATAAGGCAGAAATGGGCCATTTATTTTATAAAAGTACATTTATTAAAAGTGTCTACTTCTATCGCGCTACTGGCAAACTCTTTCACGTTTCGGATATTTAAGCGGCTGCCGGCAGATGTATAATTTATATTCACTAAGATTAATCAGTCAATTTATATGTATTTTTAAATTAAAATAAAATTAATCGTTTGTAAACAGGGCTTCTTTCTTCTTTACTTCAACTTTTGAGTGTCTTTAATTAATTAAAACTCACCCATATAACAATCTAGCTGATGGGCCTGGCGGGAGATATTACGGAGGACCGAAAGAGAACCAACTTTTGTTGCATTTCAAACCATTTCCTTTTCTAAAATATTGTGTATGCAGTGAAGAATGGCTGTGTAGAACCGGGTAAACAATAAATTGCGAAATGCTAAATGAGTATTATGTTCTATGCCGATATTGTTTGGCCACCATTTTGGTTTAGCAGACATTTGTCAGTTCGCATTTGGTATTCATAGAGAGATTACAATTTATTACGTGTTGAAGTCATTAAAACATTTTATCTAAAAAATAAAGGCAATGCTGTAACCATTAATGGTGATGGCTATCGTCACATGTTGGAAAACTTCTTGGTGACCGAATTGAGTCGATTGAGCCTGCAGCATATGCGGTATCAACAGGACAGTGCTACCTCACACACAGCCCTAGTTACGCTTGACATTTTGCGATCAATTTTTCCCGGCCGCATAATGTCAAAAAGTGGTGATATCGACTGGCTTCCTCGATCATGTGATTTGACGGCTTCCGACTATTTTTTGTGAGTACTTAAAATAAAAAGTTTACACCAAGTTTAAGCCAACAATAATTTCGATGCTACAGGACAATATTCGAAATGAAATTGCTGAAATAACACGCGAAACGTGCGAAAATGTTAAATATGGTAAAAAGAGCACGCATTTGGGCCGTTGCTAGAGGCAGCCACTTGGCCAATATCATATTCCATACATTTTTGTAATAAACTATAAAATTGATAAATAAAAATTAAATTAAAAAGTTTTGTTTTTTTTTTAGTTATTTAATAACAACATCGGCCTGGAACATAATATTCACCCTGTATTATTAGGGATGGTAACTAGACACTTTTAAGTTAATGTCAACAGAGAGAGATATTAAATGAGACTAATAATGACGTAGTTGTCTATCCACTTCTAAGATAATCTTTTTTTTGACACTGTTTTAACGTTCAAGTACATTTTTATAGAAAATGCATTTATTCCACAGGTGTTTTTTTCTCTCAATAATAATTTTTGAAGAGAACACATTTGTGAAGTTGTATATGTATTGTATTGTGTTGATATTTTAATTCAAATTAAATGCATCAATTAAAAAGATATTCATACAGTAAACTCAATTTATTTGATTTGAATCAGGATCTCTTCCTATCCGGGGAAGTGTGATAATCAAAAATATTAAAAAAATATAAAAGCTAAATTTTTTTTTCGATAAATTGAGTTTATATTTATGTATATTTTTCTAATTGATGCACTCAATTTGTTATAAATTTTTATTTGTGCTTAAAGAATTATATTAAAAATTATGATTGGGTTGGTATTCTCAAAAAATTTTCGGGCCGGTCGTAGGTCGGCATTCCACCCCTGTATTAGGGATTGTATTCAAATATAGTAAATTCTCGATTATTCAAGGTTGTAGTAAAAAACAATTTTTCAAATAGCATTTACAAATTTTATTTAAATTTAATGAAAAACTTTTTTCAATTTTTTTCTCTACCATCCCTGGTAATCAAGAGTCTAATTTACTGTATAATATAATTATTATGTTTAATTTGAAATTATTATAATAATTGTATTGTGTGCAGTTCAAAAGATTAACGCAACCTATTATTTGGTATTTAATACGGGTTAAATAAAATAATATTATGGAAACAGGTACGTGTTGAGGGACAACTTACAAACTTACAAAAATTTTCGAAACTAACGCTAAGATTATCTCTTTTGAAAAATTCACAAGTGATCTTAGCCAAAACTGTAATATACAACTATTTAACACTCAGTTTTTGATAGAATATTCCTCGGACTAACATAATGCATCCTTTCGCCACCATTATTATCTTATTCGGCATAAATGCAGTGCATAAACATGCCTCCGTTTACTCCCCCTCCTTCCATGTCGCGGCAATTCGACTATGGAAAAATCTACCCCAATACCTAGGAGACTACAAGCTACAAACAAGGCTACAAGTCTTTAAAAAACATTACACAAGATGCCTTTAAGTGTACATACATACATATATCATTCGTGATTTGACATGATTTTTCTTGTCATTTACATGTGTCTTTGGGTAAATTTATATCTCCGTAAAAATAAATGGAAGAAAAAAAATAATAAAGAAAATTTGAATGTCGTGTGTATTATTTGTGACGGAACTATGAACAAATATTTTTTTTGTGGTGTTATTGTGTAATTATAATCTTTTTTTTCAAAAAATATTTTGAATTCTCATTTTTCATTTCACTACTTAGTAATTTCAAAATCACTTTTTTAAGTAGAGCTCCTTAAAATTATTCATTAAAATATCCAATTTTTCCAGAAAGCCTACTACATGTACGCAGTTTTTAAATAAAATCTTTTAAGTATTTTATTTATTACAAGGCTAGACTAAGTTATGACGCAGTTATGTTATGGTGACAATCATTATTTTTCGAATTAATAAAATATTACATTATTACCTAGCTGAGCTGCCTAACTGTGCTGTACTCGTGCTGAGAAAAATATTTTAAACTTTTGTATTTAGCGTAGGCCATAAATTAAAATATTGCAAATAATATTATGTTAAAGCAGGCACTACATACCTACACATATAATTTGCTATATTCATATAAAATTTCTTTATGTCCGTCCAAAATTGTCCATACAATAAGATATCATATGACATTTTGGTGAAAATATATTTTTTTAAATATGAATTTAATTTACTAATTAGAAAGATATACATATAAAATCAATTCTATCCAAAAGTATTGTTGTTGCGCCACCGGGATCCGAACCTGAATCTCTTTCCTAACCGGGGAAGGTGCATTATCCAACTATGCTACAACGACAATATTTTTAGCGACAAATTTTCGAACCTATATGTTATTATATTAATACATTTAATCGTTCCATTATTTGAAAGAGCCATCTACCTTATTTTTACATAATCTCAAATACTTTTGAGTAATCTGATTATCACGCCAGAATTATCAATTCATTTTTATTAAATTTTGGACACATTGATACAACTTTATTATTAAGAGAACACTTTCTTATTGTGATGTTATAATTATTCAGAACATAGGTCTGTGATATTTTAAATAATGATTTTGTATGTATATCTTTCTAATTAATATATTTAATTCATATTTAAAATATCACAGACCTATGTTCTGTATAATTACAACATCACAATAAGAATGTGTTCACCTAACATAATTTTTTGTATCAAATTTCTCACAATTTTTTTTTAAAATATGAATTAAATATATTAATTATAAAGATATACATATAAAATCAATTTTATCGAAAAATATTGTTGTTGCGCTACCGGGATTCGAACCTGGATCTCTTCCCTAACCGGTGGAGGTGCTTTATCCAACTAAGCTACAGCGGCATTATTTTTAGCGACAATTTTTCGACTACCAGGTTCGAATCCCGGTAGCGCAACAACAATATTTTTCGATAAAATTGATTTTATATGTGTATATTTATAATTAATATATTTAATTCATATTTAAAATATCACAGACCTATGTTCTGAATAATTACAACTTCACAATAAGAATGTGTTCTCCTAACATAATTTTTTGTATCAAATTTCTCACAATAATTTTTTTCTTTAAAACTGTGTTACAAATATACCAAATTTCTTAGTAGTTTAGGAGATAACTAGAAAACAAAGCTATATTTAAGTAGCACTTAAAATATTTAATAAAACATCAACTATTTATTTAAATACAAATAAAATATGTGAATTGTTATTACTGTAAATTATACAGCGATATTTTTGTAAAACTTTCACATTCTGACGATCTAAACTTCGCCAAATTCAAATCATCATTTAAACGGTCAGCATAATATATTGAGGTTTTGGTCAACTCTAATATGTTTTCTGCCAGCAAATAGTCCATTGAGCCGCTACTAGTGGTCAGCAAGTAGAACATGATTGGTCACCAGCTATGGTATTGATAGTTGGGGGAGTGCATCAGGTGTACATATATATCAAGTAAGCATTGCTCAGAAAGCTATTACTCAGATTAATACACCGCCGTGACTTTTCCTATTCTTCAGAGCCACTTTTTAGGGAATTAAAATTTTTGGATATAAGACAATTATATGTGCTGAATATACTAACTAGCTTATATCGGAAAATAAGCGCTCCATTTGTGAGGACTGAAAGATATTATCCCACAAGAGCATATAATCTTAAAATTGTTCCAAGAATGAAAACTACTTTTGGTCAAAGATTATTCACCTTTTCATATTCCTATTCACTATTCACTCAGAGTATACAATCAAATTGGAAATAATATTAAAACATTAGTGATATTAACTGTTTATATATATAATGTCGTACATTTATCATTGCACTTTGCTTACTGTTATACCGGAGGAACACTGTCTGCTATAATACAGTAAATTACTAGAGTAGCAGGCGGGGTACCCAAATATATGTCTTACTTTCTTACTGATATGTTGTGTTTACTTTGCCAAATTTTATATGCATACCTTTGGTACATATTAATTTGGAAGAGTAATACGTCAGACCGTTAGACATTATTCATCAATTTAAGTACATAATACATGTAAAAAGTGAACCTAATAAATGTATTATTATTATTATTATTATAAAGGCTTTTAAAAAAAATGTTTCATATTGGTTGTTGAAATTAGGTAGAGCAGATACTGACAGTAAACTGTATTATGTGTAGTATACGGACTGCATTATAATTTACATATTTTCCTTTACCTTGTATTGTACATTCTATTACATATTGTATTGCATATTACAATTTTTTTCTCTCATTTTATATATTTTCACGTTTGCTTGCCACGTATGTTTCATTTTATATTCAATTGTGTTTTGCCTTCAATGAGTTATTTGGTTTTGTGAAATGTAATATGTTTGCCAATTTGCCCTGAAACAGGCTTGCCTATTTTTAAATCTGTACTAAACATGTGTAACAAACTGTATTTTTTTAGCCGTACAATACTTGTATATGTCTAAATAAATAAATAAATAAAATTTAATATATATATATATATTTAATTAAATACATTTGCAGCGATATAAGTAATAAAGAGGCAAATCGTAAGTCAGATATAATTAAATTTTTGGCAAGCTGTTAAATTAATTTTATTCTGCTAAACCTAACCTAACCTAACCAAACCTTTTTGTTGGTGATCAATTTTATAATCTTGCTAACAAAAGTAATAACTTTATTTTGTGACTATTTATTTTGAATACGCATAAATATGAAGCAGACTAAAGACGTGTCTACTTGCTGATAAAATTTAGTTTGTTTGCTAAACACGCTTTGAGGTTGATATTTTTTCACTGCCGACCAAAACGTAGTAAAATGTTCAATTTTAATTTAACAGCTGATTTTTCTTGCTAACCCAATATTTAAATGGCAAATCATTTAAATACTTCTCAAAAATTAATGTTCAAAACATTAAAGTCTAATATCTGTGTTTGATATATATTTATGTCAGTGCGTCAAAGAAAATTATTTTACTATGATTTCTTCCGTCATTATTAACAGGTTTTTCTATTATACGTATTACTATAATGGTGTTGATGTGTGCTAAGTGTAATTTTTTGAACATTTTTGAAGAAATTTAATTTCCAAGGCAACTAATATAATATGATTAACAATAAAAAGATATTTATTTAATAAAAATAATTGAATACGTAACACGTGTAAGGGCGTGCAGATGTTCTTATTTGACAATAGACAAGTATGCAGTTGATAAAGCATTACCATAAATACAATAAATCACTTTCACAAACAGTGACAGAGATGTCAAATTTTTTGATTAATTCCATTTTAAAAATTACGTCCGCTCCGATAACTCCGGCTACTGCATCCAACTCTCGCTCGGTCGGTATTGCAGATAACTGCACAACACTCGGGACATCAACAATGGCTATGAAAATAAATGACGCGGACTGAAAAATAATAAACTGTAAACGGAACGAAGGCGTTTGATTTACATGACAGACAGGCGAGCAAAACGGGTGCTTTGCGGAGAGGGTGCAATTCGGGATCGGCCGTCAGCCATTTCGTAGTAGGAATATGTCCTGTGATTTTAAGGGATGAGAACCGCTATTGACTAGTGTTGATGTATGATACACACACAAGTAGTTGAAATTATTATATTTTGAAACGAACACATTATTATTTGTGAAGTTGTAATTTTTTCAGAACATAGTTCTGTGATATTTCATCATATTTTATCAGTTAGAAAGATATACACACTGATTCAATCAATTTATCGAAAAAATATTTTAGCTGACACCGGGATTTGAATCAGGATCTCTTCATATTCGGGAAAGTACGATAACCAATTACACTACGTATGCCTCGTAAATAGTCGACAAATTGAGTTTATCTGCATGTATATCTTTCTATATTAATGCATTTAATTTGTATTGAAATTATTATATTTATTCATCAATATACTGGATATAAAACGTCTAGTGCACAATATTTTAGGTATAGATAGATATTAGAAATTTGAGTAGAAAATATTTACATACATAGACGAGGTCCTGTTAAATCATATATATATATATATATATATGTGTGTATAGAAAACTGTCTATTATGAATACAATCGCTTTGATCGATGTGAAACAAATTTATAATTATTCTTTAGGGTAAAACAAACCCCCCTTCGCCCTGGATACCATGGCTCCCCACCATAATATTAGTGTGAAATAAAATGAATACTATCCTTTTAAAAATTTGCATAGTTCAATATAAAATGCATTATATTGAAAACCTTTGTTCGTTGTTGAAATTTTTTGTTTAGTTCCACTCTAGGATACTGAGGAAATATATCCATCTTATCGCACTCTACGGACGTCTCACCCTTTTTTCTACATCAAATTTGCATATATCGTTACTAGATAATTAGGCTCAAAACAAAGGCATCCTCCTCCCCCTAAATCGCTATCTTAAATTATAACATAATTTGAATCCCGGACAAGGCCGGGTACCCGACTGTTAATATGTAATACATTTAAATCAAATGTACGTAAGTATGATACTAATATGATAGTAGTCAATCTTTGATTTTAATTATAAAGCTTTTCTGACAGTATGTAGGTGTGTTTATATAGGTATCTATCAATGTAATTGTGGGAGTACTAACCAAGATTAGTCATTAATTGTTTTGGTAGGACGCATTCAATAACATTTTAAATCATTCAAATTGTTGCGTTACACCGTGAAAGTGGCTGATGCTTCAGTCACGATGAAATGTTCCAATCGTCAAAAATGCAACCGATGGTGGTGAACAAAAAAAAACACCAAAAAACAATATGGGGTTGTTCGCTTCGCGCCTGCGCATCCGCGCGAAACGCGACGATAAACAAAGCGCGTCGCAACAATGCTGGAAAAAATCAGGACATGACACTTTCTGTATTGTCGGCCCATCGAGACACCTCTCCAAAGGGCATGTAAAAATCGTTTAATGCCATTGACAGTAGGGGAGAAGTGGGACCACTCCACACTAAAGGGTTGAACCAAAAGTAGCAAAATTTCGGCAGTTTTAATCGTGCCATATCTCATTTAAAAAAATGATCTGAACATGCTCACGTTTTTGATAAACTCGTAAACGTCTAAGCTCGCGCCACAAAAAATTCGCACTAGAGCTACTAAGCGACCGTACAAACACGTCACACACGTTACCATGGCGACTACATATTTTATTCAGTGCGTTATGATAGTAAAGCCGTAAAGGTATGTAGCCAGGTAAATAACATTTTTATTAACTCAGTATCTACCTAAAAATTTGTATTAAAAAATAATAATACAAACATACTTCCTGGTGAACTGTGCACACAACACACACATGTGCGGGCGATGTTTACACATAATTTTTAATTGCACTCACTCGACTTTTGTTCTGGAATATTTTACAGTTCTGGAATAATCAGGAGGAATTTTTCTCTCGCATTCCGGAATATAACATAATCGAAATACGTATGGAACACTGCGCGTCGCCCTTGCAGTAATTAAATTAATACATTTTTAGCTTTTTTAAGTTGTAAGGTGCTCGTCTGATTAGGGGTTCAATACTCGCCCTGAAATATTCTCTCAATAACTAATTTGTCGGAATAAAAAATAAATTATTTGTTTTCCCGTTTGAGTTTGACTTTTGTTCCCATCCCACATTGTATCTCCCGCCATACGATTGTGATTCCTGAATTTGAATATTCATTTTTGAAAAAGTTAAATTGTTAACAATGCGGGATGACATTAATAAATACGTTTTAAATGTAAAGTAATGGAAACACGCTAGGGGATGTTTATAATAATTGTTTATTTTTATTCGGAAATTGCGCAGCTGGGTTAATGTTTGATACAATGTGTTTTTGGATCAAAAAACGCCCACTGACTCAAATCAAATATCACTGGTCACTTTTAACAATATTAAGTTGCTATTTATTTAGAAACGTAACACGGTAATAAATCATTTAAGTATAAGATTATTATGAATGCTTTACAGTATAAATATCGTACAATCTTATAACATGTACGAGTAATACAGGTGAATAATATGTTCCAGGTCGATGTTGTTTTTGAATAACTAGGCAGTAACAAACATTTTTTTTATTTTATTTAATATTTATCGATTACTTAGTTTATGACAATTATTTATAAAATCAGCCAAGTGGCCGCCCTGGCAGCGGTACAAATGCGTGCTCTTTTAACCATATTTGTTATAACATTCTCGCACACTTCGCGTGCTATTTCAGCAATTTCATTTAGAATATTATCCTGTACCATCGGAATTGTTTTCGACTTATTGACATAGATCTTTCTTTTCACGTACTCTTATATAAAATAGTCGGGAAGTGTCAAATGATGTGATCGAGGAGGCCAGTTGATATCACCACTATTTGACATTATGCGGCCGGGAATAATTTCTTGCAAAATTTCAAGCGTAGCTCGAGCTTTTTGTGAGGTGACACCATCTTGTTGAAACCACATATATTGTAGGCTTAATTGGTCTAATTCGACCACTAAGAAGTTTTCCAACGATCACCATGAACGGTTACAGTATTATCTCTTGCATCCTAAAAATAAATAGGCACATACGCTACATGGCGCACCATACAGTCACTAGGAGTGGATGGAAAAGTCATTGGTGTATAAATTGAGAATTTTTAGTGCCCCAATAACGGCTGTTTTGTTTATTAACAAAGCCCGCCAAGTCGAAATGAGCTTTGTCGTTCATGATAACGCTTTTCTAAACGTCGTAGTATTATTTAGATAAAATGTTTTAACGATTTCAACACGTTATTGAAAAATTTAATATTTTATCATAAATTGTAATTAACTATTCTCTACGACTATTAAATGGAAACTAACAAATCTTTGCTATACCATAATGGTAGCCAAACAAAATCGGCCTGGAACATAATATTCACTCTGTATTAATATAATAACTTGCAGATAAGTCAGATTGCTTGCCGTTAGGCTCTGCGGGCGGCTATTGTGGTCACTTTGCGGCTAATAGTGGCCGCTACGTGGCCATTGGTGATCGCTACGCGGTCAAGATCTCAGTATAGTCTACATTTCAATGCGGAATTGTATGGCTTTAGATGAAATACAGATTCTACGGAAGGTCTGGCCTCTCAGTGGTCACCATGGGTCGCGTAGCGGTCACTATAGCTACCCACAGGTCCTAGCAGCAAAACGCATTCGCAATGAATTTCAGGAATATTCTATTACTATTTCTAGTACTTACGATCATGGCGCTGGCTTATCGTGCTGGGGTTCCGGGTTCGATTCCCGGTGAGGTCACAATACATTTAAACGATTTTCTCAAGTCTGAGTATTATTCTAATGTATTTCGCCGCAGTAACTAGGCCTTGTGACCTATTGTAATGTTAAAAAAAAACAATGTACCATCACACCGTTACGCCGAAGAGATAGGCAGAGAAGATAGAACGTCACATACCACACTTGTCTCGTTCACTTTCATACATAATTTCATACACGCATTTTTAACTGGGTCGATTATACAATCATGCCAGGTCTTTCACGAACTTCCTCAGTTCCTGTTGCTATTAACACTCGCCTCGCTCGCACCTTCCACATGCCCAAAATATCTTTCCTCGTTCTATCGCCAGCACTACACTCGTTGCTAACTTGTTCATACTTCACTCTTTCCACCAGTATTACAACTTTTTCATTTTTAATCCCCTTTGAGAAGTTTTAAAATTAATTAAGGGAATTAACTAATTATAAAAGTACAAGGTTGAAGGTAAGACTGTTTTTCTGATCCTTTTTATTAAAATGAGAAAAACACCTGTATGTTGTCGGCATTAACCGGTTTCGAAACAGTACCTCCTGGCTTCTACCGTCTGCTACTCACTTTATAACATTACGTTTATCATCTTTTATCTCGTTAATATCATGTCACACGATTAACTACGCATAAATTAATTTGATTTTCACCGAAAACGAAGAGATTTCAATTTTTTATGATCCCATTATGGGTAACGAATTTCTTAAAATAATAATGTACACATTATAGGAAATATAACTGTTTAAAAAAAAATGTTTAACGTGAATTATATTATGAATGTATTTGTTTCAAATTTTCCCAACTCTCATTATTAACAAGAAATTTCAATCTTCTTGTTTGATAATAAATTATGCACATCTTGTTTATATATACACAATTCAAAGATTTTGTTTTTGGAAATAAATGTTTAATATTTGTTTTTATTGTTTTATATCAGCACAGTAGGTACTTAATTGTCTTTAATGAGTTGATTGAATAAAAAATTTAATAAAACATGTTCATATACAGGATGTAACAGACTTAGTTCATGATATTTTATTGATAATTGAATCGAAAATGTTTAAATACTATCTACAAGTTTTGTACCGTTACAGAAAATATTATTATATAAGATTTTTACAAAATCATGTTAATTTATTACATTACCTCTATGTGAAATAAATATTTGTGTAAATGATCCATTCTATACGTTTGATTCAGTCCCTAAATCATCTAACAAAAAAATTTTTTTACGTTTTACTTTTTGTAATTAATATATAATTTGGAATCAATAAAATATTTCAATTGATCTAAATATTTTTTTTTGTAAATTGAGTTGAAACACTTTAATTCCACCATATTATATTTAACGTTTTCGGGAATATCTTCCTATTATCATTAATACATTTCAATAAATAATTGCATAATTACGAGTTTTTAAATCTGCTTACTTTTCTAATATGATTGAGATTAGGTATTTTCGACTCATATTTTTAATATGCATCTTAAAATACCTAGTATATACAAATTAGTTAGAATTCCTTATAAATGACATAATAATAATAATTTTATTCAATTAAGAGATACGAAATAACAATGTGTGAATAATATATAATTGTACAAAAAATACTAATTTTTACACGAAAGAGTGATATCGAATGAAGGGTGATTGCGAGAAAAGTGAATGGTTCTCTGAATGCAGATATCATCAGAAGAAATTTGTAATCCGAACCAAGACTAGTGCATAACGCGAGGTCTGGAGTCAACATTCATTTACAGAATTGAATCCTGGAATTGCTTAAAAAAATTAATGTAGACTGAATGTGGTGGAAATATGAACGAAATTACTTGATAGGAATATATGAGATATAACAGATCTAGTTCACAATACTTTATGGGTACCTGACTAAATTACGTGTGTAAATGTTCAAGGAATATGTGCCGATTCCACACTGTTAAGGAAAATATTATTGTTTGAATTTTTTATAATATCGTGTTAAACTTAAAGTCTACACGTACTTCGAAATATCAGCGAAATTAGTTATTAAACTATATCTTTGCTTAAGACCTTAAATCATCTAACAAAAATAGTCCACCCGCTCGAAATTCGATGACTTTAATTTTTTTGTATTTAATATATAATTTGGAATCAATAAAATATTTCAATTAATCGAAACAATCGCATAATTACGATTTTTTTTTAAATGCTTATACTTCTGACATGGTCGAGATAAGGCACATATCCCTTAAACATTTTCGACTTGTAATTGAGTAATAAATAAACATCAAGTATTGTGAACTAGGTCTGTTACATACTGTATACATGACGTCCGCAAAGACACGGCACGATCAGGTAGACCAGATATTGAAGGGTGGCACTTTAGAAGTTTCAGCGATCGAAGAGCGTAAGAATTATAATGCGGGAAAAGGCGTGAGGGTGAGTTGAGTGAAAAGTCTAGTGATCCATAAGTAAAAACTTACATCTGATTTGATCATTTAGCAGTGTGTGTTATATTGTTTTAGCGTATGCCAGTCAGAGAAAACACAAAAGATCCGAGATCGCGTGTTTTATATAAGTATGTTGAACATGTTTTTAATATCTCTAGTAATTAATTATTATTATTATAGGCACGCCGTTTGGAGGTTACAAAAATACGTAAACACAATGGACCATGTCTCGTCTAACCGCTTCGTACTCCTCACAATGTGACGCTAATGGCTGCTGCAGCGGAACCGGTTACCATTTCGGGTTGCATTGTGCACTGTATCCTGATTGATCGACAAGCGCAACGCATTTCGAAACAAATTTAATGCGAGATGAATCAAATTTATTCAAAAATCGAAAATCACCTCTGCCGGAGAGATTTTGTGGTGTAATCATTTTTCACTTCTGTTGGTAACCGCGGTTCTAGGGCTTCCAAAATATCATTTAATAATAGTATTTCGGTAGTATACCAATACAGGTATTTTCGGTATTAGCGAAAAATATTTTCGGAACGTTTTTTAAAAAAAAATTTCAATTTTTGTATTTTTTAGGAGAACACATTCTTATTGTGAAGTTGTAATTATTCAGAACATAGGTCTGTGATATTTTAAATATGAATTAAATATATTAATTATAAAGATACACATATAAAATCAATTTTATCGAAAAATATTGTTATTGGAAGAGATCCAGGTTCGAATCCCGGTAGCGCAACAACAATATTTTTCGATAAAATTGATTTTATATGTGTATCTTTATAATTAATATATTTAATTCATATTTAAAATATCACAGACCTATGTTCTGAATAATTACAACTTCACAATAAGAATGTGTTCTCCTAAAAAATAATAAAGTTGTATCAATGTGTCCAAAATTTAATAAAAATGAATTGATAATTCTGGCGTCTACTATCAGATTTACTTAAAGGTATTTGAGATTTGTAAAAATAAGGTAGATGGCTCTATCAAATGATGGAACGATTAAATGTATTGATTTCAAAAAAGGTAACATATAAGGTCGAAAAATTGTCGCTAAAAATAATACCGCTGTAGCTTAGTTGGATAAAGCACCTCCCCCGGTTAGGGAAGAGATCCAGGTTCGAATCCCGGTAGCTCAACAACAACATTTTTCGATAAAATTGATTTTATATGTGTATCTTTATAATTAATATATTTAATTCATATTTAAAAAAATTGTATTTGTGGCTTTTCGTCAAAACGCTTGTTTGATGTTTATATGTTCTGAATAAAATGTGTACTTACCATGGTAACGAGTACGACGCATTTATTAGTCATTTTTTTCCGAGATTACTCTAGTGCAGTGGTTGCCCAAGTGTGCAACGCGGCGCTCGGGGGCGTCGCTTGTATCTTACAAGGATTTTTGAAATTTCTCGAGAAAATTTAAATTTTTAGAAAAAAACTACAACTAATAAATGAAGACGGTGGATTTGTAGATTTCCAAAGAAATATCATCGACAGATTTGCATGGATTCGCAGAGGAACTGAAATATATTCGCAGAAAAAAATCAGATCACCGTGGAAAAATCCTAATGTACCAGAGGCGCCATGAACTGAAAAAGTTTGGGAACCACTGCTCTAGTACGAATTTTTTGGAGAGTGGAGGGTGGAGCTCGAGATGTTTATATCTTAAAAATATAAATTAGGATACATAGAATAAATCTGACGAGATTAACAATGCTTATATAGATCACCTAGCAGGGCGCAGTGGCAGTTAGCACCAACATTTTATTTCGTCTCATTATCATATTATTTCGCCTTAAATTTATAATTTGAATATAAAGTTATTTTAATTAAGTTTTGGCAAAAAAATATCGAATATCCAGTATATTGGTATCGATTTTTATCGGAAACACCTGGACTCCGGTTTCGGAGTTAACCGGTATTGGAAGCCCTACCCGAGTCTACCACAAGAGGGGAGAATTATTTTAGTCGATTGGTAAATGAAGGCAGATAAAAAGCGGATTATAAAAAATAAATGAATAGTTCTTTAATATTTGACGAATAGGTGTAAATATATAAAGGTATAAATTGATATGGTAAAGATGCTCATCGATCATCTATGTTTTTTTAGAGATTATTCTGCTAAAAAAATGTATATAAAGAATGATGCTATAAATCAATTTACTAAAACCATAAATTAGTTATGAATATTTTGGTCTTTATTTATATTCTTAATTAATTAGTGTTCCACTCAGATTGTGAATTTATTTATCTATATGCGACATTTAAGCAATTGAAGTTGGAATGTGACTGTTTCACTAAAAAAATTGTGTTGAGACAGGCATTATTAAAATGATTACGGATAAAAAAAGATTTTTTTTTTACGATATCAGCAGCCATTACCATTATAATCTGTTGACTGAAAGCTTTTCCACGACTCTCTTCAATATCCCGCCAATTTTTGCTATGTTACTCCTACTTCTCCTTTAATTTTCTGTATTCCTTGAGACTTTGGGCGTCCTCTTGGTTATTTTTTGTCTCGTGGATACCATTCTGACCTATGTGTCTTTTTTGTGTCTTCTAATGATTCCCAGCATACTTTCTTCCATACTATGCTACTGCGTCCGAAGCTTCTCAGTCTTCTATTAATCATATATAAGTGTCCCAATAAGAGCACCGGATTAAAATTTCGCGACTTTTTTTATAAGGTTGGCAGCTCTAAAGATTTCATATGTGCCATCTGTCAATCAACGCTACACGAAAGTACAATGCATTTTTAGGAAAGTCTCCAAGAGAACTGTGATGTCCTTGGGATTGTATGGTTGTGTGTGTGAGTGAGTGTGAGTGCAGTACCGCCGGCGTGCGTGCGATTCTATAAAGGGCGGCGCGCGGCAGGGCGCGGCCTCTTTCTCTGCGTGTTCATCGGCTCAATCGTTTGATCTATACTAGAGATATACAAAGTCTATTTCTTGGACCTTCACATTACGAGGTGTACACTGAAGACGTACTTAGAAGACAAGTACGTAACAAGAACAATATCAAATATCTCACATTTATTCAGATTGAACTTAATAGATTCCCCGATGTGAGTGTGGTGCCGAGGAGGAGACCCTTGACCATGTATTTTTGCCTGTCCATTGCGGATCACAGTTTTTTTTACAGTGATCTCGTCAATGGTAATTTTCAACTCCCGGTTAACTTGTGTCATCTTCTTTCTCTTACCTTGCCACATTTAATCTATATAATATATATTTTTTAACGATAACGATATTGACATCTAATATAATATTTTATAATATTATTGTACTTTTTTTCTATAAAATAAAGTTTTAACTTGATTAATGGCACAAATCACTCTTGAAGGGTGGATTGCCTATGTAAAATTAGAAAAAAATTAATTATAAGAATGGGGAAAGTTTTGCTGAAACAGCTCATAAATTTCGCGGAATTATCGGTCGATATAATGGTCCAAATGAGTCATCAATTCAAAGATTAATTAAAAAATTTGAGGAAACTGGTTCGATTTGGGATAATAAGTCACCCATTTGTCCTCGTAGTGGGCGTTCCCAGCAGATGATTTGGGTTACAGAACTGTGTTTCGTTTGACCAGAATTGAATGATCTTAAAGACATGTGGTTCCAGCAGGACGGCGCAACCTGTCACACTGCGCGTGAAACCATTAGGTTGTTTAATTCAAAAACTAAATCCAGCGCTCTTATTGGAACATCCTTTACATACTTAGAATAAAACATTACATTAAGTTAAATACTTTAACAGATATTTAACATATTGTAAAAAAAATTAAGCCTAATTGATAATGCATAATATATATTTTTATTTGTTTACTAATCTATATGATACATATATTTAATTATGTTTGGACTGTGCCCGTCTCACTAAAAAAATCAGTGTCAATGACGGGCATCGTTTACAAACAATTGCAAAGGTTGTCCCAACAAGAGTAGAAAATTTAAATTTTAAATAAAACGAAGTTTTTTTCAGAGAATACCGAAATTTTGATTTAATCATAAAGTGGAATATGTATGGAACAACACATCTGATAAATGCCCTCCTCAGCTTCGCTGGCGCATTAGCGTTCTTTTGACGGAATTTTCAAACACGTTTAATCTCCTCCTTCCAGGCTTAGATGGTCATGGGCTTGTTAACATAAACTTTTGACTTAAAACTTTTGACATTGACTTTTGACAAAAAATCCCAGAGAAAGAAGTCCAATGGCGTTAAATCGCTCGATCTAGGCGGCCAATTTTGGTCGCCTAAACGGGAGATTGCATGATGACGAACTCTCTTATTTTGTAGGCAAGAAGACGAAAATTTTTCGTGAGAATTCGCTGCATCGTGCTTCTTAAAATGTTCAATTCTTGAGCACGTTGCCGAATGGCACATTCTGGCGAACAGCTGTGATGTTTTCTGTTGAACGATCTGGACACACGTGTCGATGGTCTAACATCAGTAATCGACCCAGTCTCCTCGAATTTTCCTATTATTCTCTTCACAGTTGATGTACTTGGAACATTTTGATTACTAAAAATTGGACGCAATTTACGAAACGTGGCAGTCAACTTTCACCATTTTTGAAATAATATTTAACAATGAGAATGCGTTGTTGTGTCGAATAGCGATCTATTTTTATTAATGGCGGACTGCCTACTATCGAACTGTCGTAATGGTTTGACTGTCAAAGTACAACAGCAAAAATGGCGCCAAATTTTAATGATCCGCTCTTGTTGGGACACTCTTTATAAAGAAATTAGTTAAAAAGTATCAGACAGAACACCTCTTACCTATAAGTATACCGTATATACATATATATACCTCTTATAATATACTTCAATAATATTTATTTACGATATTGTATGTTTTTTCGATCTGCGTTTTTATACGTTCTATGTCTGCAAATGTTACTTTCAAATATTTTTGTGAAACTATCTATAAGGGCCGTGAAGGAACAACTTGATTATCTGTTTCATTGATAAAATAAACGAAAACTTACCAGGGCTTACACAATTATCTAATTTTGATTGAAAGTTCTGAAGATTATTAACTTTTTTTTTTACATGTCGTGATACCATTTTTTGTATTTAAAATTACATATTGTTTTGAGTTTGTTCAAATCTTTGTAGGAACTCAATTACTGGGTTTTATTCCCAGAGGGATTATCATCAAGATATATTATAGATGTCTCACAGAGATGAAACTATTATTTATATGGGAAGGTAAGTGTGGAAGTCTTGGGCATTACATGGCTTACGATCTATCATCAGCTGACTTAAGTGATCATTTCATTTCACAGAAATACACGCTAACCACTTTAATTATACCTTTTATTCAATATCCCCCTCCTCGGAGTTTTCAATTGACGCCGATAGTGCACCCTCAGTAGTCACACACTCCAGAGTTGAAGGACCAACCCCCTGACTTCGGTTACATAACAGTACATCAGCTTTAAACACCCATTAATTAAGAGATTACACCGTATGAAAGATCTTACTCTCACAAATAATAGTCGACTCATAAACAATAGTTTTAAATTGTCGGCTGTCGTTACGATAAAGTGATGTATAATTTAACGGTTTTGTTTTTTGTGCGAGGACAATAAAATTACAAACTAACGGATTATTGTTAAACTATAAAAAAAAAACACTTGAATAGAATTTAATAATTTGCAATTTCCTTGTGCTGTGAGAAACATTGAGAAGAACAAATAAAATACTATTGCTGTTATAATAATTAACGGTTGTTATATAATACAATAAAAAACGATTGACATTATTAATAATTATGTAGGTACTTACTTTAATTTAAAATTTTGAGGCATTTTATTTTGTACGTATGAATTAGAATTTTAGGGTATCAGACTATTTTTATACATTCAATAGTAGTCTGTTAAAATTATACCGGATCTCAAAGTAATGTTTATTTCTTTTTAAATTTTCTGAATTTTTCTGTTCAACGGTCGCACAAAAAGCACACTGGCTATAGAACTAAAAGCACGAATATTTAATATCGCTGAACATTTCAAATGCTGCTTGAGGACAAAGCACATAATGTAAATTTTTATGTTTCGCTGATTTTTTAATATATTTCAAAAAGCGCTCAGATTTCTTAAAGCATAAACAATGTCCCAAATGTTACTTTAAAAATGGGTAATTTCATATCTGTTTATTGTAATAAGAGTAAAACTTAATTGTAATGCCGGTTCCGTATTTCATATTTCCTAGTTTCAATGTTAAAATAAAGTAACATTTAAGATGGCTCACTAATAATAATTTTTCTGTATTCTAACCATCTTTTAGAGTCAGTCAACATTTTTGAATTAGAAAACGGTATGGTAATTTTACATGTAAATAATAGAGGCCTTTGATTAGATAATTTAGAAATGTTAGAAATAAAAAAAATTGTTAAAACTCAATGCAACATAAATAGAAATCAATTAAATCTAAGAATATACCTATTATTTAATATGTCACCCATTTCAGTATCGTTATCTCCTCCCCCTACTCCCATCATGACGGAGGCCACGCCCACTTTTCCATTTTATTTTATAAATCAATCAGTGTATGTCTGTCCTGACGAAGATACTTTACAGAAACTGGACGATGTTAAATTAAGGAAAGTTTGTTCATTTTTAAAATTGATAATTAAGTCCAATCACAAAATTAACGCTTTAAACATTAAAAATAGAATTGATTTACTTTTAATCTCTCTAATAATTGAAATGTTGCGGACCGCAATTGCGTAAGTATAAATACTTTTTAAAATTATTAAAATAAATTTAATAATACAAAGTTATATTTTTGTAAATAATAGCGCCAAATGGAATTGATTGTTGACTTCCTAGGTATAATTCTTGATTCAGTAGGTAAGTTTGCACCCAGATCCAACTTTCTACAATTATTGGGTATTCATAATCATTTGACGCTACGGGCCATCTAGGTCCAAGGCCGGATGCACAAACTTTCTCCAGGCATCCCTGTCTAGAGCCAGATCTGTGCTTGCATCTTTCTTCACTGTATCCTCCATCTCATTCTTGCATTCTTGAGCATCAGTGGTTGACTTATAGCCGAGTTTCCCGCGAAGATACTATAAATATATCTATAGAGGTTTTTCTCACATATAATTGTCACTATTTTGGGGTGACTATTTCATTTTATACGTTAAATTATTTTAAATTCCATTCATGCTAAGACAAACATTTTACATTTCGTGATTGATCATATTACGTAAAAGAAGAAATGCAACAGTTATCAGTATGTATTGCAAAATAAAGCTTTGAGAATAATGTTGAGAAAAAATAGATATATTCGGATTCTACAAGATATACAGAGAAATTACATAGATTCTAAATTAAATTGAGTAAATGTGTGAAAGTTTAATTATAGAAAAAGGAAAATATTGATATTGTTCATACTAGAGCGTATATTATATACTTGTGTATGTACTACAATAAGAATAAATAAAATGTCGTAGATATAATAATTATACACAGTATTGGCAATGTTTTTGCCATATCATGGCTACAATAAGTAGTCTCTCATGAATCACATTTACAATCATACACATTATTCTGTCTCTGGATATCTATCCGGTTGAAAGGGTGACCATATTTTGGACACATCCCCGATTTATTTTTTATTTAGATTTTTATCGCATGCTTGAAATTATTGGTGTTCTCAATATTTTTTATATACATGTTTGGGGAATGATAAAACTTCATTGACCTTGTGTCGTACGCATCATACGAATTGTTTTATTTTTATCCACTAAGATTTTTGTGTTTTTGGTGACTTTTTGAATAAATTTGGATAATGCCCGTTATGCCCAGGCATTTGAACTGATTTTTCTTGGAAATTTGAAGATGACTTTCATTTGACCTGCTTGTTGGTCAAATGGTTAAAACACTCGCCAAGTAATCCAGTGGTCGGGGGGTAGTAGACTAACAAGGTAGTTTTATGTTCATAGCTCAAATGTTTAGCTTAGATTGTAAATAGTCAGAATATTAATGTGTCATGTATTCCACGTACGCATCTCTATTTTTATTTAAATAACGTTTTTTGTGGATTATGGCGTTTTTAGGGACATTTTTGTTTTGCAACCCCATCCTATTACCCATATTAAATTATTATTATTATTAATTATTATTGAGCTAGGGCGTAATATACTATATATAATATAATAAAGTTGATTGCTCATGATATTCCTGATGTTTTTGAATATCCAAATCAGTTATTTTGAGTTATTTTGCTCGTCAGTTCTACAGTACCATTATAGGAATGTTTGATGGTCTTGTAAAGCTATGATTTAGTGTGAATACGCCATCGCTAATGGAACATAACTAGTAATTAGAATTTTGTTCTCACATCACACCGGGATTTGATATTTATGGATAGCTGCATTGGGTATTGCACTGTCGTATTTTCCCACGTGTCACACCACGTCATACGTCACACAGACCGCTAACGCCCATCGCACATGTGAAAGCTTCCAAACCTGATTACTTCACACAATTGTTTAACACGACACATGACTAATGTGTAATGTTGGCTCATCATGCCGCTTGTTCTGCGCGGCCGCCGCCGTCGCCGCCGTCGCGCGCGCGACTATGATCACTGGGGCGTTGACAATAGGTAACAAATTCGATAATCGACGGGCGACGCGATAATATTATGTAGTACATGCATGTGCTTGAACGCAACACAACAACCGACACTTCAAAGTCACTGATGCGTTGAATTTCGATTTGGTATGCATCATCAGGAATCGTATTAGTCATTTAGGAATAATTTGCCATTGTCGGTGGACCGAGTCGAGCGCTACTCGCAAAGCAAATAAGCGAACATTTTAACTGAAAATATATATCATAAATGAATGCGTGGACACCTCCAACGATATAGAGAAAATATTAAAGTGAAGCTTGTCTAAAATGAGTTATGAATGCAACTATGTTCATTTTTAAATTTTTTTTCGAACCATATAAATTAGATATCCAAAATGACAATTAATATTTAATTCAATTTTTTACATAATTAATAGATGTAATTTTTTAACAATAATAAGTATTTTTTTCTGGCAGTACAAATGATAACGAAAGATGCAAAGTATTTTTAATAATATTAAAATTAAAATAACAAAAAATAAAATAATATCTCAAAAAAACATATGCACATATAGACAGACAGACTGTAGACATAAAAAGTGGTATTTTGGACATAATATATTATGGTTTGAGTCTTCGCTAAATATACAATCTATGTACCATCATTACTGGTGTACATCGTAATATAATAATCGATCATTGCGCAAATTAAATTTTAAACGTATTGCGTGAAAATAAAGTAAATAAGTCAAGTTTTATAAGAGAATTTGATGTTTAATCAAACGCCTTAACCTTTACCATACCATGAAATAAAATACCCGAACGCAGCCATGCTGTCAATTCGTGTTACCGTAAATTTAAGATAATAAAAAATGTGTTTATTAGCTTAAATGGCTTTAATGGCACAAATTTACTCTTAATATTAAGCATACAATTTAAAAAAATAATAATAACATAATTTAGAGCATTCATTAAGTCCTATACAATGTGTCCATCCTTCTTATCTCTCTTCATTTAATTAGTGAGAAAGAGACAATTATATTTGTATGTCTGTTGTTCTTTTCACTGTGAAAATAGTGTGTGATTTCTGTCTTTTATATAAAAAAATTGTATTTTTACCAACGTATTAATTTTACAACGGATTGAATGGAAAAAATAATTGTTTTTGTACGATTCCCTTTTCATAATTGGTTTTTCACTTGTCTAATATTTTCTTTAATTTTATGTTGAATGTATTTACCGAAATATTACAGCTTTAATTATGATGGTAGATCTGTGTTACTGCGTGGTTTGGGAAGGGTTAACCACGATGCCACTACGTGATGCGAAGTGCGCTGATATTATACACACACATTCTAGAACTTTATGATTTTGTTCGATTAATATTAAAGTATAAAAAAATGTAACACTTATTAAAAGTACATCGAAGTGGTAATAAAATTTAAAAATCATTAAGGTGTTTCGGCTGCCAGGGTTAACCGATAAAAACGTTACCTTTATATGTATGACAATGAGGTAGTGGAGCATGTCAGAAATGAGTTGTTCTAGTATGTTAAAAAAAATCTAGATAACTGTGCTTTTTGAATTTTTTCAAAATGTTCAATGCTTTCGGAAATATTAGCTTTTAGAGTTGGTAAAAACCCTCAGATTACCGTGTGACGTCACATCTCTTGTACGTATGAGAGATGTGACGTCACTACGTCAATACTCGCCTGCTAGAGTATCTATTACAGAATTGTCGACTCGGAAGATTTAATGTCACATGACAAAACGGTATAAAACGAATGTTTTTAAAACACGCAGTTTTGAACATGCCATATTTCAAGACATCGAAAAAAATCTATCAGTTTAGTGAATTAGATTTTTCGAACATTTAAAATATATATATATATGACTCCACTACCTCATTGTACTATACATTATGCTAAACAAAAAAAAAATTGATAAATTAAAATAAAATAAAAAAATGATATCTTATTGTATTACCGACTAATACGACAAATGAAAATTTTGTTCCCAACCCTGCTCTACGTCTCCATTGTCGAGTCATGTTTAGTGCAGAGTTTAAAGAGGACCCTCTTAATTTATTTAATTGGTCTATCCATCTTGCACGAGGCGGTTTCTCATTCTCCTACATGTCGAAAGTCTTTCGGAAATCCTTTATTCCTGTCGGATAGAGATATTTGTGCGCCTCGTGCTCACAAACAATTTTGCCCAAATTAATTTTGCTGTCACTGACGCATGCTTTATGATAAATATATCAGAATTTTTAAATGCAGAGGTAACGTCAGAAAAAAGTTAAGATTCTTTGAATTTTGCACCCTTTATTTTTGCGCCTGTAGGAATCCTGCTCCAATGCTTCTCGGTAATTATGCCCCTGTCCAGCACTCCAGGAATTGGCATTCTCATATAAAAGTAATCTCACGTCAAGAAAAAGTGTTCATTTATGCATTTTTCTATTGTTATTGTTTATGGATCTGACTTCCCATTTAATTAAGACAAAATTGTGAATTAATTTAAAAATTCCTGTTCCTTCAAGGTTCCATAATTTCCTACGTTTTACGGGCTATAATATTATTTTATTGCTACAATTAAATCAGTTCTCGTTCTGCTTTCTGGCGCGTGGCGTGGCGTGGCGTGACAGGCCTCCGGAGGATGTGGGATATGGTGTAGTGCTGGACAGGAAGTGGCGATACAGTTCGTTGACAAACCGTTTAAATATCATACATGGCTCTTCTACACATGCGCATGCGCAATCGTCTTCAGATTGAATGATAGAAAAAGAAAGTACAGTGTGTCCTAAAAGTAATTTTCATTTTGGTTCATTGTTGCACCAACGCAACGAGCCGTATAAGGGCGGGGGTTATGCCAGGTGTTGGTGAAATATCCTCTGGAAAATTGATATACCAACGGAGTGACATAAACTGGCCTCAACGTGAACTTTTTCTTATGGGGCTACCTTAAATCAAAAGTATACAGTAACAATCCTCTCTCTCTAGACCAATTAAAAAAAAGAAAATATCCGAGAAAAAATGGCTGCGATCACGGAGAATACGTTCCGAGCAGTTCTCAGAAATTTTGACTCCCGTTCCTCGCCAGCGAAATAACGGATCACATTTAGAAAACATAATTTTTAATAAATAAATTCCCAGGAACTAATTAATTTTTTTTATTAAACCCATCCATTATTTTATTACAGAATTTTTATTATAAAATGACTTTTGGGACACCTTGTACTATATGACTTATCAAGCAGAGACTTGTTATTTATCTGAAATAAGGTATCCAACCTAATGCTGCATTGAATTTCGTGTCATGAATGTAATGCTATTTGTAACGATTTATTGAAACCAGAATATAGATTTTCTAAATATAACCGATAAAAATATCGATAATTATTTATTTTATTTTTCACCTACAGATAATTGTAATTCGCGTCGGTCCCTTGTGACTGAAGATTTCCTTCTTGAATGTATGTTCTTCCATTTTTATCGGCTCCGGCAGATCTTAGGGTCATCATTGTTACCAAAGGAGCGTCTGTTGCCTTTTCTACTCAGTCGGTCTAACGGTTGGAGGGTCTTCCTCTTCCTTTCCATCTTTCGACGTGGTCCACTACAATAAGCGTCCCCAAGCTATCTTTCCTTCTCGGATTCAAGACAAATGGTTGAGAGTCTATCCTTGACGTTCAGCTATAGTATAGGCAATATGTGACTCATATAGTCATAATGTATGTGAGATGGCACTTTACTTGGTTTTTGGTTTGTGCCAATGGTGAAAGTCAAGGGTTAGTTTATATATTTAAATTCTGATACAGATCTGAAAACCCAAATTATTATTTTTTTAATTTAATATTTATTACATTTTCTTATTTAAATTTATTTTACACTAATAGAGAAATCAATTCTCGTGTTTGAATTGGGGAGTATTTAAGTTTTAAAGAATGTAAAGGTAAGTAAGGAAGTAAGATATAAATATAGAATTAAATTATTGAATACACATATATATAAAATATAATCAAATTAGAATTGCTTAATTAATTAATTGCTAATATTTGTTTGATTTGCGATTTTAAGGCTTTATAATGTTTTTCTGTTTTGATTTTATATGGGTAAATTTATACCTTGATAGGCGTAATGGAGTCGAGAAGCAGCAATTTTAAATTTGGGGATTTCTAAAATGCCACGCGATCTTGGTCGGTTACTTATTTTTGTGGAAATTGTTGAATTGAAGTGGTCTTGTAGCAGTGCAATGAGCAGTGCGTTCATTTGAAGATTTTATTTAAACTGAGAACCTTTAGAGAGTTAAATAGTTGTGAAGTTGGAAATATTGACGGTTTTCAAAGGATGACTTTCAAAACTAGCTTCTGAACCTTTTCTAACACTGTTCCGTTTATTCCAATTTCCCTTAGTTTTTCGGTGAGTTTGGAATGTGATACGCTATCGAAAGCCTTGCGAAGATTTTTGCATTATTGTTGATGTTAATTTAGCAATCGCATCCTGTGTGCTGAGATTGTTCCTAAAACCAAATTGGTCAGGACTCATTATCTTTTTCTCTTTTATGTAGTTGTTGAGATGTTTCTTAAAAATTTTTTCAAATATTTTAGCTACGTTTGATGTGAGTGCTATGGGACGGTAGTTAGAGATATTTTCTTTGTCACCGGATTTAAATACGATATTTATGTTGCTTTTATAACGTTTCCTAGTATGTAACGAAGACAAAATAATTTTCCGTCATTATTGACGAGTTACACGTAGCATTAAAATATTTTACGTTTTCAGATTTAACTGATTTAATATTATAATTTATCATACTTAATTGACATGGCGATAATTTTGCGCTGTGACATGAAGTAGTAGTGACAATAATCCAACGTGTGTGTAGTGTAAAGTTTAGTTAATAGTAAAATAATTATAACTTATCATTTAAACTTATTATATGAATTGAATATGTGATTGAGATAAGTACGACCGAGCATTTTTATTACAGAAGGATTAAATTTTAATCATTTTTTTCTTAATTTTTATGAGCATAAAAAATAACTGCTCTATTATATTTCGCTTTCTAGATATTCATCTATTCTGAGACGAGGCATTTATTTACAATTTTCTCATACAATAAAAAAAAGATCTCCCGCTTTTTTTACATCCAATGCTCGTAATGAGTTTTGCAGTTTCCGCAAGAGCGTCTTCCTAACAGATTTTTTGTATTTTTATATTAAACAGTTTTGAAATCTTCTCCTTAAAATTTTCATTTGTGGTCGAGCATCCATTTTATATTCATTGAAAAAAATAAAGCGAGCATTGTTACAAACATTGCCGATAAAAAAAATAGATTTTTCAATCATAAGAAAGAATGCCGAGAAATTTTACAATAGAAAATATTATATTAACCGAAATTTTTTTTTGCAGGTAAGAGATATAACGGAAAACATTGATTGCCCGAAAGAAGATAGCAGTAAGTCAAAACTGGTTATTTTGCAAAAGTTACAACTAATTAAATTTTTAAAGTACAATAAGTTACGCTGGTGATTTTTTGGTGAGGAATTAAAAAAAATCAATTTGTTGTACCTTTTAACACTAGCTGATACGGTATATTTACTAATTTAACAATTATTTATTTTAAAATTAATTTATATTCTAATTTACCGGTATCCAGAGAGGAAGAAAATTAACCCAAGATGCAACTCAAAGATGTTAAATTGGTATTTTAAAGAGAACACATTATTATTGTGAAGTTATAGTTTTTTCAGAATATAATTTGTATTATAATATTATCTATATGTATATCTTTCTAATTGATGCATTAAATTTGTATATATATTATCTTAAATTGGGACTGCAGTCTTCTTTGGATCTAGTTTTGAAGGAAACACCGAAGGGTTCCACCCTAACCCGGAATCATTATGAGAGTTGTGTACTCTCGCATCGATTTCACTCAACATAGTAACGTGTGCAATAATTTACAAAATATTCAAAGCTTTTTAGAATATATTATGGAGTTAAGTTTAATTAGTTATGCTTCGGCAGTTAGATAACTAATACCTTGTGGCTTTCCTTTATAGTTAACTTTTTTTTCCTTTATTATATGACACAATTAGTAAACATCTCTATTACATTTGGTCATTAATGATATATGTTGACTCCTCGTATAATCGTACCAAAGCCATATCTGTACAATATGTATCAGTTTAACGTGAGACTCGTTATCATATTGATTCCAGAATAGACAGAGAGAAGTTATGGAAGTCATGCACCCCCAAAACGGTAGGGTAAACGTCACACTTCCGGCACAGTCCGGCAGAAATTCACCCTGTCCACGTCGCAAGAGAGTACGAGGGAGAGCCAGTGGAATGCTCCGCTAGGTCTCTGGTTATAATGTTTTTTTGTAACAGAACCTGTTGATTTTTACGGACTCGTGGTGTATTCAGTGTGTCCCAGAGACAGAAGTCTAAATGAAACCTACAGTTAACGAAATCACACTCAGGTGAGCGTCAAAGAGGTTATCCAAAATTCAACGGTTTAGAAATTATTCGAACTTTTGTGATTTTCAGATATTTTTTTTTTTTTAATTTTTAAAAAAATGTGGTAAGGTATATGATAGCTATATTATCACAGCACACGTGTGCCAAATTTTATTATGATAGGTTGAGTATTTATGACAAGGCTCATTTTTGTAAAGACAGATGGCAAATTTCTTGAAAATCATAAAAGTTCGAATAACTTTTAAACCATTGAATTTCAGATGACTATTTGGCGTTCAACGCGTTGTTAGTGACGTCCTCTAACCGTAGGCAAGGTTTGGACCACTATCTCTGGGACACCCTGTATAATGCACATTGTGTGTTATAAAATATAAAACAAGCCCTTCGAACAGCACCCTAAAATCTTAAAAGATATAAACTTAATTAAAAGATAAGGACACCTTTTAATCACCGTAGGGCCGTGGTGAACTATTGTTCCAAGCTTTTTTCGTTAATGAGAGACAAATATTGTGACCCTTACAACGCAACCCGTTCACATCCGGTGAGGGTTACAAACTTATCTTCTAATTACGGAGAATTGTTGTTATGCGTGCCCACATGAGGGCTGTGAAAAATTACAATTAATAAATCAGTTTATTTGTCGCTGCATTGAAATGAAACAATACTACCGTATCTAAAGTGTAATTTTTGTAAAATAACTATTAATTTATGTACGTTTTATATTAATGTGATAATGTTATATATCTTGATATTGTTGATAACTCCCCCTATTAAAATTAAAATTAGTTTTAATTTAGAATGAATAGGATTAAAAAAGGATCGCTTCGTTGGTTTGGTCATAGAGGACGTCCTTTTCCGTTCGTCATTTATTCCGTCCACGGGAGACTTGGCACGACTAGGTAATCCAGATACTAGAAGATGGTTCTGTTGGAAGGCTCAATAATCGTCGAGCTCGCATGAGAAGATGTATGAATGTTGATAAGACAAAAGTTCAAAAGTCCAATCATCAGTCTTCATCGTGGTAGTTTCAGTTAGTTAGTAATGTAGCTCTCATATCAGTGTCACTCAGCAAAGCAACTCGGTATTATTATTTTGGCGTAAATACATTGACAAGTATTTTTTCAATCTTTGTCATGTCACTCTCACTCTTCCGATTACCTCATCTGTCCACCGAGACTCGTCATCCTCTAGGTCGTTTTTTTATCTCTCGAGGATACAATTCAAGATTTTTTTTCATCTGTTTCCCCTGCGTCTTGAAATATTGCTGGTGCATTTACTCTTTTCTTCACCATGGTCTGCGCTCCACGTGTCTCTGTTAGCGGGTTAGCTAATTATTTAGTATTCAGATTATAATGCTATTGTAAATATATGTTCGTTTAATAAATATGTATGTATAGGTGCTTAACACGACTACGAAATGAATAATTTTTTAAAGAATTTGTTACACCTAGAAATAGTATGCACAGTGGAACCCCGAATTTACATGCCCGGAATTCACATTTTCCCTCCATTTGCGTGTTATTTCTGCAGTCCCGTGTCATTTTAATATATTTAAAACTCTGCTTTACGTTTGTATTTCCCGCAATTAACGTCAAAAATTTATTCAAATTTCGACCAAAACTTAGAATTACTTAGACGTTGGCTCCAATGTAATAACATCGAATTTAGTAGAAATTGATGAATTAGTGGACAGTCGTATAAACGAAAACTTGACAGAATATGAACCTTCCGATAAAGAAGTGTCTGTTCCTACAAAGGACGATGAATTAAGTAATGTACCACCAGAAACCTTTAATAATATTTAAAGAACTATTCCAGAACAATAATAAACATGTAAAAAACAATGTTTGATTTTTTCAATAATTTAAAACTTAAAATCGGGGCTACACTGTATTTCTCATACCAAAGTGAATGTAAGTGCTCGATTTGTACCTTATTTATTATCTGTTTTAACCAAAAAGTATTGTTGAACAAACTCACTCGTACTGGATAAACTGGCATTAAAGATTTTCGTGAGAACAAAAATCTCCCAGCTCCGTGCGAGCGCACACTTGTGCACGGCAACAATCCTCACTGCTCACTCTTCACTGTAAACTCGGTGTTGTACTGTACAGTCAATGACTTTCGAGAGCGCCTAAGATGGATTAATCTATGCATCTGTATTTATTATTCATATATTTTCCTTCGCTTCTCACACTGAAACGTTTCACAGCCGCGCGGACAAAGGGCTGTTTTTGGGGGTTCTTTAGAAACGGGGTCGTGCAAGTTACTAATCCCGTTACAAGTGAACTTATTTTGACCCCTAGAATGCCCATTGATTTCTTCTCAGTTTCTGCATGCTTTCTTCTGCATGCGCGTCATTATCGGGGCATTAACCCTTTATTGCGGCCGAGCTGTGCGAGCGCTCTCCCCTTTGCCTGTTGTGTTGATGTTGTAATAAGAAGACCGACCCTAGCCTAGAAAGGCGAGGGGGAATTCTCGTGATTGTAATGCCTCAGTTTAAATTCTATTCTTTGCTTTGTGCGGCCAATTGGCCGAGGAAAGATGTTAATTTGTCACATTAACTAGATTCGGGTGGTTTCGTTTGGGTTTCTAGGATTTTCGACTAGGGATGCTAGGGTCCGTAAACAATTGATGTTTTGAAACGGACACCTTATCGGACAATGGGGGCCATTTAACTATTCGCCGTTGTGCGAGATGTTTGTTTGTATTGTTGAGTTTTCGAGAAAGTAAATCATTCGGGTTAAGTATGATGTTATAATCTTCACTTGGGTTTATTCATTTGTGGTTAAATAAACTGCAGTTATATTTGTTTTTTGTTAGAAACATTTTCATGAACTCTCAATGGTATATTAAAATCTCACACTATTTTTACATAGATCAGATGACGCTATCTTATTTATTGATATTATGTATTCTACGTGTGCGTGTGTTGTAATTTTCAGAATTTTAAAAAGAAAATTAAATCATGTAGCTTCTCACTTAATCCTCAAAACTTGGTACATATATATATATATATTTATCACAAACTAAAATTGTGTTGAGTACCTACCTAATTATTAGAACAGAATTATCGGAGTCGCAGTCGTCATAAATCAACCGACTCAGATTATTATTTTTAATACACTATATAAAGTAATGAATGTGTATGCATCAAAATTCTGGGGCGAGAACGAATCATCAATTCTGAATGTATATGTGTACTGAATACATTTACAAGTATTGAAGTCGGTAGATTTTATTAAACTATACATTCTTCGTATAAAGTACCAACTCAAACGAGACAATATGAAGTGTTCTCTGTAGGTACAAATACAAATAATAATACTATTAACTCGCCAATAATACGGATGCATCGGCTTGGTAACAAGTTGTATTTCGTTGATATTTTTCGTTGTTGGAGCATACCTGAATTGAAGAAATATTTGTACGTAAATTATACTTAGTTTTTTAAATCTTATATTGAAATGTTATATATATTAAAAATATACTATTATATTAAATATAAATTAATTTTTATTCTTATGTAAAAGCCCACAAGAGCGTTGATGGAAATAAATAAATACTAGATACATATTATGTAAGGATTGTAAAGTTGATTCGGAGCCGGAGTCGGTAGATTATGGTGTTATGCTTGTATTGAACTATGCATTATCATATTTGGGACCGCAGGTAGAACTGCATAAGGATTAGATTTCCCTGCAGTTCGCCTATCCGCCGACATGATTTTGTTTATTTTATCATAGGCTTGTTAATCTCACCCCGGTGCACCGACCGGTGCCAGGTCTCTGGTCCAGCGAGAGATTCATCCGATTCTCGTCCATTCCGGTCTTGGCATGAATGGAAACCTGTTGTCCAATTTTATTTGACCCAATAATCGCGCACAATGGATGACACCGACTAAATGCAGTTTCTTTATTCACTTCACTCCATCTCGCTTTGTCTGTCCCCTTTGTGTCAGCGTGTTTACCTGATGATGATTACCGTCGGATGCTGCACAACCTGATTCGGGAGGATTTCACTTGCCGTGAGAGACTGCAACTTGCAATTGGACAAAAGGTGAAACGTGCAACGAATATTCTGTAACAGATTTCTCGCAAACTTATTTTAATTTTGACAATTTTAAAATAATAAACAATTTTAATCATCAAATTGAATTAAACATTGAGTAAGTTAACTTTATTAAGTCAATTATAGCTTTTTATCCTGTAGAATAAAACTAAGAAAGACGAATTAGAATCGGAGAAATCTTAAAGGGCTGCTGCTTCTCCGTTGTTGATTTTTATGCTGTAAATAGTTATCGAGGCGTTTGAAACGGTGAAGGTTATCGTGTAGCAAGATCCCCCTTCAGTTAACACTATTAATTCCACTAAAGCTTTCAATTTCAACATAAGAATAACATCTTAGATCTCCTTTATCTTTAAGATTTACATTTCATGCCCAGGATTCATATGTGGTTGTAATTAAAAATATGGAAAATTGGAAGTATAATTATATTACTTAGTAGGCACTTTTATTTTGAATTTCTCAAAAAAGCAGGTTTTAAGCCTATTGTATTTACATATATTATAGGGAAACGTTTTATAGTTCTTTTATGTGTACAGTATTCGAAAAAAATTACATTTTATTCACTTTATGCTTGCAGCTAGCTCAGGATAAATAATACAATTCAGGACAATAATAATACAGTACAATTAATACTAAGAGTCTTTGATCTCAGGGTGAGATATGTGGGATCTAATAACAAACAATTTGTGCGCACCAAATATCAGGTTCATGGAATAAAAAGACGAAATTGTCAATAAAACATGTATTTAACCGTAAATTGCATTGCATACAGAATAAATAATACCAGAATAATACAGTCATATAGAAAGTAATGTTAATTTTATTTAGCACGTTAATTGACACATTCTTTGGTGTAACGCAGCACTTGATATATTAAAATTTGTAGTAATTATGTTGAAGATAGTTTGAAAGATATTTCTAAATTAATGTTCATTGTTATACTTGATTAAGTTATTGTATAATAGTGGTATAATGGCAGACAAATTTAATCAATGGTATACTTGGATAAACATATATCGCTTTCTGTAGAATCAGATGTTAGATATTTGCATATTCTATGTGCTCAATTTCCAGAGTTATGCGCGCACAAACTATTTTAAGACCAGAATTTTATTTGTAAGATGTTATTTAATCAAAGGTGCAGATTTGATGACGGAGATCATGTGAGGTGTATATGATTATGTACTTTATACCTGTAATAATATTGCTAAAAGAGGGAGGTATTTTACAACATTTGATTAATAAATAAATTTTGACATCTTCTTCTGCGTAATTAGTCTTCCTGCATGTCGCGTTAACTATTTATTTATTCTATACGATCAATTTGACACTTTAAACTATGTGCACCATAAAACGTACTCTCCCTACAGATGTGCAAATACAGGGTGCAAATGAATTATTTTAAATATGAATTAAATATATTAATTATAAAGATATACATATAAAATCAATTTTATCGAAAAATATTGTTGTTGCGCTACCGGGATTCGAACCTGGATCTCTTCCCTAACCGGGGGAGGTGCTTTATCCAACTAAGCTACAGCGGCATTATTTTTAGCGACAATTTTTCGACCCTATATGTTACCTTTTTGAAATCAATACATTTAATCGTTCCATCATTTGACAGAGCTATCTACCTTATTTTTACAGAATCTCAAAATACCTTTAAGTAAATCTGATAGTAGACGCCAGAATTATCAATTCATTTTTATTTAATTTTGGACACATTGATACAACTTTATTATTTTTTAGGAGAACACATTCTTATTGTGAAGTTGTAATTATTCAGAACAAAGGTCTGTGATATTTTAAATATGAATTAAATATATTAATTATAAAAATATACATATAAAATCAATTTTATCGAAAAATATTGTTGTTGCGCTACCGGGATTCGAACCTGGATCTCTTCCCTTTATTTTATTAACTACTTTAAATGTTCCCGACCAGTTTAAAAAAATTGCAGATCGCTACCTAGCTCGAACGTTACAATGCATTTATCAGTTGCATACTAATAGGATCGGTCTGCATGATCCAACACGAGCGGACAGCAAGGGTGCAGTCGATAAAAGGCTGCATCTGTGATAATGTCCATTCAAAGCAGTGGTAAGGACGTGGGGGACTTTTGACAAAGTTCATTTTTTCACACTCTAACATGTACGTCAAGTCAAGATCGCTATAGATTGACCCATAAAGCTGCGAACTCTGCAGGATGTGCTAGATGCAAATTAAATCGACCTGTCACAATAGGATACGGGAGTAGTATCCTTTGTTAGGTACGATGTATGTGCAACCTGTTTTAGTCACCGTGTATTTTTGGTACTTAGCAGAAAAAATATTCCCACCGGTTTTCATCAGCGGATACATCATACCTTTGTACTCGCGCATGTGCGCGCTGTTACGAATACAAATACAATTGATTTTTAAACATCTTCAAGAATAGTACATTTCCTGTCTTAGAATTATTAACGTTATTCTAAGTTTTGAATAAAATTGTTTTTATCTGTTTTCATTTTTAGTGAGAAATACAAGATATTGACTTCGTAAAGCTTAGATAATCAGAATGTTAAATCAATTCTTTTTATTCGGCTTCAAGTGTTGTTTTCAACAGATTGACGACCATATTTTAATATGTCGATTTATCTTCTGCCAGTATTTTGAACATTTAAACATTTTCTGAGGTTACGCAGCCAAGACAACATCTTTCTACCTACGCGTCTGCTGCCTTCTAGTGGTAGTTAAATCGTTATTGTGATTGTGTTCGACTATAATGATGATTAATAACTAATTATCCGTAATTCTTCCAGCAATGATCGGTATACTGGAAAGTAAACCTCCAATAGTTAAATCTTAGTTACCAATCATCATCACAATCACAGTCACATAACGGTTTACCATCTCTATTGCTTTGTATCTTCTGCACAATGAGTTATAAAATATTATATTTTATAATATTATTAGTTCTCTTGACTTATTCGTGCATCTTAGTTCCTGTTTTTCGTGATTAACCCTAGAGATCTTTAACATACAGCTACATCTTACAATTTAAAAGGTGATTATTTACAAAATTTATTTCATAGTAGTTCCTACTTAGTTACCTACCATTTATACTTTTTTAGTTTTGTTTCTATCTATGCTTGTAATTCTTAATTTTAGTATTCATTGTTTCCTGAAGAAGATACCGTAGGTATCGAAACGTGTTGATTTATAAATAAATAGTGGTTACACAAAGTGTTTTGTATTATTATTTATATAATATGTGACCAAGTAATTTTTCTAATATTGAAGAAGTGATTATAGAGTAATTCTGTTTGCATCATAAGATTTTTTAAATTAAATAACATAGATTAATAATCTTGCTGCCACCACTCTAATAATTCGTTCAGGAATATATTTCATTAATTTAGATTCAAAACATACATATTTACCGTTGATGCGAAATATATTTTCCAAATACGTATAAGCTTATTTGCTACACGTTAACTATAATAAAAAACATTGCGAATCACAGGTTTTTTTACAGTAATCTCGTCAATGGTCATTTTCAACTCGCGGTTAACTTGTGTCATCTTGTTTCCCTTAACTCGCCACATTTAATCTTTATAAAAGCAAATTTTTTGAACGACAATGGTATTGACTTGTAATATAATATTTCCTATTCTATAATATCATTGTACTATTTTCTATAAAATAAAGTTTTAACTTGATTATTGGCAAAAAACACTCTTGAAGGGCGGATTGCTTATTTAAAAGATGAAGAAGAACTATAATAAAACATGAATTAAGGGTCTATTGTAAAAGTTTAACACCATACATGAATGCAGCATGTACACAATATGTTTAATTCTTTGTTATTATTCCCCACTTTTATGAATGGTATTTTATCGATCTGTTAAATTGCTTCATTGATTTTTCCATATTCCAAACTTATATCAGGGGTCGATACATTTGAAATTTTAGGGGTAGATGGGTTATTTTGCTCTTGTCTATCACACGTACTCAATAGATATTGTAAACTAGAAATTACCCGCCAATAACTCATTTTAAAAATAATAATTTCAATTTAATAAAAAAAATTAACGAAAACACAATAGAAAAATAGTTAACTTGTTTAACAAGAAAAAATAAGTTATAGTTTGTATTTGGATGTCACTAGTTGCATAAACATAAAAATGATTTTTATTATTTAATTTTCAAAAAGCTGTGTGAAATAATTTACCAGAATCATTTTTAAACATTTAGGTGGGTGTCCGCAGCCCTTGAGACACTACAAAAGTAGTTGTACAATTTTGAGATATTTATTAACTTTATGAATGAACCTACAGATAGGTTTTGTGGGTTTAGACTTCGAATTATATTATGTGTAAAACTTTTTAATAAATAAATAAATAATTATAATTTTGTATTAATTATAATAAGGTGCGAGTTCCGTTTCCAATGACTTTATAATTTTTACAATTTCATTGTTATTCTTGATGAGTTTACCAGTCTTTACGACAATACCGATCAATAATTCGATATCATATCTGGAATGATCGCTAACGAGAACGACAGTTGGCAGTAAAGTCGTAAATATAATTACTTGTGAAAGTGAATTGTGATTAATGTTGACGCGAATTTATCCTGTTATATTATATATGGCTAGTCATCTGTGTCCGGCGTTAGCCAGACTTCAGAAAGGAGTTTGTGTATACCTATATTTTGTGCAGAATCCTAAAATGTAATCATGCAAAATTTGGTTTACGTTGATCAAAAAGTGTAGGATTGTATAGAAAATAAGTGAATATACGTTCTAAAAATAACTTCCTTCGATCTCTCTCCGTCTCAGCCTCCAATTGTTCACTCTTCCGACTTTCATTCTCTTCAAACAATTATCTTTTACTTCTAGATTTTAATTATCTCTTTTTAGTTTATTACGCTGACAATCTTTATTGTCTTTCTTCTGTCATCTCTTGTTCTCATATAAACCACGGATAAAAATGTTCTCTCGCTTCTCGGATATTTAACTATAATGGTTGGTACGCATCCATTAGTCATTATCTTCCTCTTACAAAATACAATGCACAACTTATCATAAGAGTTAAGATTTCTAAAAGGTTAACGATTGATATTTTTTTATAAATTTTTCAAATTGAGCTATGTAAATCAGAGACAGCCAAATTATTTTTGCGTGAGTTATCATGTTTATTAATTATTTATTATTGTTTCTTGTCCACCATATTTGAAAGAGTTTGGTCTACCATTCGTCACCAGTAAAAAATTGATAATATGCCCTTAATGACTTTCTACGCGCTAAGGGATGAAGTAGTAGAAAAAAACTGTCACACAAACACACAAAGTGAACAGAAAGATCCAGATGAATAATTCACCCGTTTTAGATTCCAGGGGCAGGAATCCAAAGAAATGAAGCACCACACACGACGACCCATAAATCATGTTCTAATTAAGTGAACCTTTTTAATGGAACGGCATAACATATTATGGTCACATCATTTACAAGAAATCCGTGGAATATATTAAGGCTAAACAATTCACCAATGAGATAATCGACGGGACACGTTTTTAAAAAATGGTCTAAAACGATATTTATTACATTTAGTAAAAAAATTGTGATTTGTTACCCGTGAATATGTTATTTAAAATTTCTACGGTCAGTCTAGTAATAGGTATGCAGATTTTATTTAGATGATTTGAATTAGACGAGGACCATTTTACAAGCTTCCACAGATATATTAATTAATGAATTTATGAATTAAAAAGATGAAAACTGGTCAATAATGGCAGGAAAAACGAATAATAAAATTTACTCAAAACAGTTTGCAGTTTCTGGTATCTTAGTTTTCAGTTGATTAATTTGTTTTTAAATAAGAGTACACAGAGCAATATTTTTTTATGTCTAATCAAGTGATGAAGTACCATAGGTTCATGGAATTATTTAATTAGAAATACGCTTGAATGGAGTTTACGCTGGCAGGCCATTACTGAAAGTGTAATGTACAAATGGCGAGAAATATTTTTATGTATGTTTCATTTTGAATATAGATAAAGGATCCCATCGGTCATGTTAACCGAGTGTAGAAAGTGAGTGATCTATTTGTGTTATGTGCGTTCCCTTTAAGTTTGGATCATGGTGAGAAGCTGTAGGCACCTATATGTACTTCGGACATTGAAAAATTTGATCTTTACAACATTATGCAGGGGAAGATAGAAAGTAGTAGAAATAGATTATCTTGACTGTGTAACTTCAGAAAGTAGTTCAGAAAGTGGCGCGAGCACACCCGCACACCTGGTTGGACGGGCCAAGTGAAGAAAACATGTATATATGCAGGGGTGGGCTGGAGGGGGTTCGGAAGGGCCCGCGTGAGCCTCTTATTAAATTTGACTTGGCCGGCGAGCCCCTTTTTAAATGAAGAAAAACAGTGTTATCAGATCAAATCAGTAGCTTAAATATATTAATTCGAAAAATATACATATAGAATCAATTTTATCAAAAATATTGTTGTTGCGCCACTGGGATTCGAACCGGATCTCTTTCTAAACCGGGGAAGGTGCATTATCCAACTATGCTACAGCGACAATATTTTTAGCGACAAATTTTCGAACCTATATGTTACCTTTTTGATACGTTAATATATTTAATTGTTCCATTATTTGAAAGAGCTATTTATCTACCTTATAATGCACCTTCCCCGGTTTGGAATCCCGGTAGCGCAACAACAATATTTTTCGATAAAATTGATTTTATTCGTATATTATTCGTATTTAATTCATATTTAAAATATCACAGACCTATGTTCTGAATAATTACGACTTCATAATAAGAATGTGTTCTCCTAATAAATCAGTAGCTAACTGTAATTTCTGTAGATGCTTTAAATGTATTATGAAACATAAGACATTGTTGCGTTTTGATATTTCTCTTTAGAGTATATAACAGCCCTAGCCGTTTTTTTGTCTAACAATGCTTCAAAACGCCGATGTTTGATATATATTGCTTCCAGATGTTCTTAGATGTTCAACGCAACATTTTTGTGAACGATTATCCTTCATACTTCACACGTGCACATTTTTTCGCCTTTACCGTAATTGTGCAGAGTTTTGAGGACAGTTCCTAATATTTATTACTTTGTACCATCATTTACTAAAGAGAAGTTCAGTTTCAATCCAGAGTTCTGTTTTGGAATTGGAGCGAAAAGAATAGTATCTGTTTCTGCGTCAATCTTGGAACTCTTCACTCTTGCAATCTAAGGCAGGTAAGTACATTTATCAGCTGTTGATATTAATTATATTACGATATATTGCGTATTGTTACATAATATAAGTATATTAAAGTAACATTCGATAACCTTAATAATTATTGCGTATAATTGTATAATAGTGATAAAAAAATCCGCTCCTTCTTTGGAACATCGCGAATAGCCCTGAGATTCAATGTGCCCCTTGTTAACGTATTGGTAGCCCACCGCTGAGAGCAAAATATTAAAAGTATCTATGGGAGATCACGACCCTCAGCAATGTGGATGAGTCCACAATTTCTTTCCCATTTCTAAAGAAAATTCTTGTCCATTCCGGTCAGTGTTGTAAATGTATGTTTGTTATAGCACATTAGATAATATATTAAGTGTGCATCAATTAGATACCAATGAACGATAACATTTTTTTTAGAGTTAATATGTACCCATAATATGTTATCAGCTATCAATTTGAAACTTATATCGCATCAGCGATTACAACATAGTGATAAGTGGTTATAGTGAGATATTTTGGATTATTAGGGCCAGTGTTACAACACTCGGGATAATTGAAAGAATTGTAATTTATATTTAGATGTAGATCGATATTTGCTGTTACTCTCGGCGCGTCTCACATCCGCCGTGACGCCTGTGAGACGCGATGGTCGCGGTAATTAGAACGCCTATTGATTTGTCTTATATTTATCGAGTTATTCAAATATTTGGCGTAACTGCTTCGTTGTCGAATGGAGTTATATGTGATGAACCGATCCACAAGCTAGCTCGACAATTATACATTTATATAAGTACATAGTACATATATATTTTTTTAAATACTAATTAATACATTAAATTAGTATTTAAAAAAAACATCACAGACCTATGTTCTGAATAATTACAACTTCGCAATCAGAATGTGTTCTCCTTAATACATATTTTTTGATAATATTGTTTTTATTTACATGTATTAATTAGTTTATTTAACGATCCATTTAGAATCTTTTGTAAAGATAACAATCTAAAATATGCAGAGATCGTTGATTTTTCGTTGTATCAATGTGTCCGAAATTTAATAAAAGTGAATTGATAATTCTGGCGTCTGCTGTAGATGGTTCTTTCAAATAATGGAACGATTAAATGTATTAATATCAAAAAGGTAACATATAGGTTCGAAAAATTGTCGCTAAAAATATTGTCGCTGTAGAATAGTTGGATAATGCACCTTCCCCGGTTTGGAAAGAGATCCAGTTTCGAATACCGGTTGCGCAACAACAATATTTTTCGATAAAATTGATTTTATATGTATATTTTTCTAATTAATATATTTAATTCATATATAAAAGCATGTGTTCGACATTGCAAACAATCTAATTGTTATTATTGACAATCTCATTGTTTATATATAGTAATAATACCTCGTCGTCACTCAGAAATACGTCATCAAGCGACAAATATAATATAATTGTTTAAAGCATACAATATTATTAATGAGACTGATTAGGGGGCCCGTGTACCGCAGATCTGTATCCCACTTGCATGATTCAAAATCCGAACGCCGTACGTCAGTTGGGCAGACTCGAAACTAGTTTTCAATTCATCAGATCAGTTGCTCGCCGGCCGACGGGTGTGACGGTTGTGCGCGCGCATGTGCGTTCCGTCACTTTCTAACTCGCGTCACGCGAACGAGACGATCGAAAACAACCCCCGACTTTGTGTGAGTTCAACGATTTTTTTTTGTGTACATTCCAAATGTCAAATGAATAATATTTTATCTTTCGGTGTTACGAATTTGTTTTGCGTGCAAGTTTAAAGTTTTCAATTTTACGTCTGTTGAAAATATGTGTGCGAGTGGATTATACAGTGATTACATTAATTCAAAACCAAAACTTTCAATTTATACAGATATTTATCATTTTAAAAGTGATATATTGTGAAGTTCAAAATTTTGACAAAAATAACTAATACGTTTGATGATTTGCTGCCTATGGTAAAAGTGTTAGTTTTTTAAGGGCGAATATCCTTTAAACTGCTTTTGTTTTCGCTTGGAGCCCACCTCGAAGGCAACAAGTGTCATAAAATAATAAAACAAAATATTATAGAGGCTCCGAAATTTGAAAAGATTTTTTTTTTTTAATTTATGCGAGAGCCATTATGTCAAAAATATGTTTTAAGCTGAACGTCAACGTAGATTTTTTAAGGTAATTTAAAAGTAAATGTTAATAAGCTTTTGCATGCAGAACTAAAGCTTAATAAGGCATGTTTGTTTTTAGTATATTTAATGTAGTATTCATGTCTATATATCTATACAATTTAAATCATATATGACGATATAATAAAAGTTTTTAATATTTGCCGAAATTCAGTAATTTCTCATAAAATATATATTATCGCGGTTAATGTTTTAATATTACTGTAGGAAACAGTACACTGAAAATATTAAATAATGATTCTCGTAAGTACATATAAATATTTAGCAGATTTGTTCAATATATTGTTGATTATAATTACGTGACGTGTGTGTGTGTGTGTGTACATGTAAGCTGTGTATTGTGCGATTAAACTCAACTTGACCTGTGATTCTGTAACATTTGTTTTGGTATTAATTTTGCGATAATAATACATTTGAATACTCAGACGTTACAGTGCATGTGTGTCTCGACACTCGGCAGTGGCGGTCGAAGGAAGCTCACACTGATGAGATAGTGTCATGCCTTTTTATTTGATATATCTACATCATCTGAAACACTACTAAAAATAGAAGTCTTATACCAAAACCATATTTATTTCTGATATTAATATTACTACAAAAAATGCGAGACAGAAACGCTTCCAAACCGTGTCACTTCCAACTAATATCGCTTATTAGATACCACTTCGCTTAGCTTATCCTGCCTCAGCCACTAATATTGATTCTGTATAGTAAATAGCGGGCGCGAGTGTAAAATGAAACATTGATCATAACTGCAAAAAACCGTTTTTTATTTGACACTCAACTAATACTGCTGACCTTGACATAGTTTATTAGAATCCTTATCCAAGGTCACTAATATCGATTATGAAGAGTAAATAGCGGGCGCGAGTATAAATGAAATAATGATGTTTCAAATTGACGAAATTATCACAATACATCGAAATCTTTTTAATAATTTTTATATCGATCAGTTTTTTATTATGGCAGTTAAACCATATGTATAGATATGATTTACATTAGACAATTAATTAAATGTGTTTGTATGGGGAGCAAACCATTATAATACACCGCATCCAAGCATCAGTATCAATCATATTGATTAGCTAATCTACCGTCACTCGTCTGTTCTCGCATTGAGGACGGTGCGCTCAGCTGTTCTGTCAAACAGCGACATTTATTGCTCTAAATTATTATTGTATTTTCAAACACAAATAACATCGGTATTGAAATAGTTTTGATGATTTATGTCCATGGAGTATAATATATATTTATTTAATATCTGAAGTAGTAATTTTGTCGTCAGGCGTTATCTGCTTATTAAACTACAATATACTTTGTTTTTAACCATTGGTATTTAATATTTTAAATCTGGCTTAGGGCAGTTCGCGTCTTCTAGTTATGTGAATATCTCTGTAAATACACTAAATACAGAGTTCATAGTTTATGAATTGGATTAAATCATTACAATATATGTATTTACCATACGCAATAATAAAAAATGTTTTCGTGAAGAATTTGACGTGACGTGATTTGTCAATACGTGAAAGTGTACGTGCGGAGTGGTGAGGAAAGCGCAGTGCGCGGGGTTCGGGGTGCCGGATGCCGATCGTCATTTGAGTGGCAGAGCGTGCGCTGGCCGAGTTAGACGTGTCTTTATGCTGTTGTTCGTGATGATCAATGTTTTTTCTCATTTTTAACACTTTTACACAATAATTGATATATCAACAATTATTTTAATGATTAATATAAGTAATAAATGTAAAATATTCATATTTATCCGACTTAAAAATCGCAAAAGTCTACAAGTACACTGAGTTTACAGCACCAAAACACGCGTTTTTATTTTAGCACCGTAAGGGAAAGGTTAAGATAAGCATACACGTAAATCTAATTAATAATTTATATCTTATGATATTATATCCCATGAAACGACTCTATAGAACTATTTACAGAGAGGTTACTGTACTGTGTAATGTATTGGCGGCAAGAATCAGGTAGATTTCATCTGCGTGTGAAAAGAAAGGATTTCTCCCATCTTTCTCTAGGATTAACAAAATTTAATCAGGCTGGTTAACGAACTTTACCGAGATATTTAGAAGGTCAATTTTTAGTAAAGTTTGATAAGAGCTACGGAAGTTATCGTGTCGACAAAATATATAATGTATTGTATATTGAATATGTATAGATAAACTTTTGATGAGTGTCCTGAAGTTAAGTAACTGCAACAGTATGTCTATCGAAACCCATCATTAGAGACATGCACACGGAATATCCCATCAATATTTTAAAACTAAACTATGCAAATAGTATTTACTTGGAGGTTTGCCGGGATAAGACTCGAACCATTGACAACTTGATCTCACCACTAGACCGAATAAACACAATTTTAATTATTTTATTTCATTTTCATTATTTATAAATCCAATTGAACAAGGATTTCCCTTCACATAGTATTTTAACAAAAACGAATCTCTTAGTCAATAGTCTGGAGGCAATATTAATTCTTAATTAAAAGCATTAATAAAGTTTCCATATAAAAGTATATGGGGTACCATACCAACCGCTGAGTAGATGCACATCCCCCACCCCGGTGTAAAACTTATGGGGGTTGTAAGTATCAGGCCTATCGTAATCCGCGAAATAATCACAAAACTAATATATACATCACAAACTACAACTCAAAACGAAGGTACTTACATAATATCAGCGTCCTGGCACAAAAGATTATCGAGATATACGAAAGATTGAAAAGGCATACATAACTCACAAGTTCAAACATCTGTCATAATTTTCAACATTAGCCTTACTACTTCTTTTTATGAACCACCACAATTTCAATTTTGGTCAATCATTCTGCCTATAAACGCATCTTGCTCTCCCTTTACCTCAACAATAGTTGCAACCTCCCCACCCTTTCTCCCATTTTTTTTCTTTTTATTCAACTTCTGCACCTAAACATTTCTGAGGATTTTCATGAATAGTATCACATGTTATTAAATATTTATTATGTTGGTTATATTAAGTTTATACGGTCAAAATCACTTAATACAATAATTCGAAATGGTATTACAAGCAAACTAATGTTTAGTTTTACACCATCTCTGGACTGTCTCTTCAAATATTGATTTATAACATTTCTTAATAGATTGCGGCATTAAAATCCAATTTCTAACGTGATTAGGAGACGCAGATGCACTTACACCGACTCACCGTACCAAAAGAGTTTTTACGGCTGTCCAATCGCCTCGACTCGGACGGATGTCGGCTTGTCGCCCCGCTCGCTGCAGCCGCGAGGGTGGCCCTGATCATTGTGATGCTGAACGACGAGACAACGCGGAATGATTGAAACCGTAATGGGCCCGCGGGCCGAGCAGGGAAATCCATTTCGCGTATGATCAGCACCTGTCCTCGCCCCTGTCCCTCGCCTTCCCGCCGGGGCACCTCCGCGCGCCTCGCGCATACCTGTTTCGAAAATTTACGACGCGTTCGACATCTGCATTCCGCACCCGAGCGGGCAGCATCCGATGTTCCAAATATTAAATTCCTCCGCATTTCTCTTTTGACATTTGAACTGTCAGATCGTAGTTTAATGTTACTGTAGGGCAACAAGCAATACGCGCTGTTATTGCATTTCATATAAAATATGTTTTAGGTTAAATGTAGAACTTTATGAGAACACATTCTTATTGTGAAGTTGTAATTATTCAGAACATAGGTCTGTGATATTTTAAATATATTGATAGATGGCTCTGTCAAATGATGGAACGATTAAATGTATTAATATCAAAAAGGTAACATATAGGATCGAAAATTGTCGCTAAAAATAATGTCGCTGTAGCTTAGTTGGATAAAGCACCTTCCCCGGTTAGGAAAGAGATCCAGGTTCGAATTCCGGTGGCGCAACAACAATATTTTTCGATAAAATTGATTTTATATGTATATCTTTATAATTAATATATTTAATTCATATTTAAATGTAGAACGTTACAAAACTTCGGCACATTTTATATGATATATGGGTGGATTGTAATTCATTTATAACAATAGTGTGTAGTTAAAGATAACAACGCGAAATAATACGTTAGTAAAGCAATTTCCAGACAGGGGTGGCGTGATACAAGTTTCTGAGGCGTGTGGTGCATTTTTGTTGTTGTTGCGTTGTGTCAAAGCATAATAATACTGTGGTCATGCACTCGTTTCGATGATTGCATTTTTATTGTCACACTCAAGAAACTTAGTATGTTCTTTCATCAATTTAATTAATTAATTAATTAATAAAGTAATATAAATAATTAGATAAAATACTTTGTTTAAACCACTATTTATTGATTATAGCAACAACTATTCAGAATTTTCCAATCGTCTTTTAGAAACAAACCATTCTTTTGATTATTAAGAAGGGTTTAGTAATTATACATCAAATACCTAGGGCTTTACAGTTAAACAAATTTGAAATTTTAGAAATAAAAAAAAGTGTCAAGAGCAAGCTAAATATTATAAATAACCAAATCCTCTTTGTAAGTAATCACAATTTAAATTTGTTTTCATATTAGTTCTTACTTATTCACCACTTTATAGTTTTGTTTTTATCTATGCTTGTATTTTTAATTTCAGTATACATTGTTTCCTGAGGAAGATACCATAGGTATCGAAACATGTTGAATAATCAATAAATAGTGGTTTAAACGAAGTATTTTGTCTAAATATTTATATAAAATAAGGCCACAAAATAGTTTTGTTAATATTTAATAAATGAAGTAATGCTTACCATATATCGCTTAGTAATATATATTTTTGTAGGTCAATTGTCAAAAAAGACATATGTTTAAAAAATAGCTGCTTTTAATATCCTTAATTGTATTACGCTATAAACGCTAGTAGCTGTAATGTATACTCTAGCGTAAGAGAAAACACAAATATGAAAGCGACTGACGTATGTCGTGTTACTTCCGGAACGGTACATCAAACACCAAGCGGTATCCCATGGGAGTCGCCTTTTGGCTATAAAATAAAACTCTACGGACGTTTGTTGTCTGATTGGGTATTTGTGTATGTTAAATGGTTAAGTTGTACTGCTGTAAACCAATTCCAGTTTTGTATAAATAATTTACGCTTTCAACACTTGCTTGCTTTCTGCTAGTTTTTTTAAAGTAGATACCCGAGTGTGCCACTTCTAACAATGGTGGCTTGCCTTCTTTTGTCTTCGGAACGTTTTGTTATTTATTATTTTTGGTGCGCGTCGGTCACAAGGCCCCGTCGCGCCGCTGCGAGATGAAAAATTCTTCGAAAGAATTTCTCATCAAACTTCGAACCAGTTTTAACTGTTAAGGCTGCAAAATATATTATTATATATCTGGTCCACGCTCTTGACCTACGGCAAACACTCCGTCACGTGTCGGAAACATGACGCGATCACATTTATATTACTGTTATATTTTTTAACCCTTCCCCAGCCATGCGGTAACACACATCCACCGCCCCAATTGAACATGTAATATTCTCTTGTAAATACGTACAATATTAAATTCATATTTTGTCCAATCCCAAGGAAAACATTAACACGTAACATGTAAAGCGAATCTTGCGTAAATTTTTCAATTCAATCCGATATAAAATTGATATTTTGGTTAAAATACCATTTGAAGTAAGACCGAAAGAGACCACAATAATTTCACAGTTAAAAGAATAACAGACACGCATATATTATAAATAATTATAATTATCTCTCTCTCTTTCTAAGGATAAGGAGGAAGATTGTATTTATTTACTGAAAATAACACAGATAGATATAAATGTAAGGCCATTGAAAAAAAAGTGATTATGCAACGTACGGATATTTTTTATCACGGTATGGTAAAGTGGTTTATTCAGCGGGGCTCCCATCTAAATTTGACACAAAGACAGCATTAAAAAATTTCCTTTCATTTTTATATATTCTCACTTTTACCTTGTGTTTTATTTTAATTTTGAATACATTGCATAAACATCCAAGCGTGAGATAATCACATAGGTAGATATATTGTGACCTCACCGGGAATCGAATATGAAACAGTATGAGAAGCCAGTGCTTTGCTCTCTGAACAACGAGACCTCAACCAAATCAAACAGATTTTGGATGCGCTAATGATCGATCCCGGTAATACATTCACTTCATTGTTTATACATTCCAAAAATTAAATTTTAATACTAATATTTAATTTTATTTAAAAAACATAGTTATCCCTGTTTAAACTTTGTAACAAACCAGTATTAATAAAGTGCTAAAGGTATTTGTAAACTGTTATTTTCACATACTACTTGATTATTTGGTAGTGTTCTGTTCAGAAAAAAATATTCTATGTAGTGGTGATACGTTTTTTTCTTTAGCTTGTTTTAAGACGATTTTTTGGTCATGGCACTTTAAGAATGTGTCGTGTACCAATTATTATTATTTAGGTGTGATTAATATTATTTTATTCTCTATCCATAAGATTAGTTTAATATGTAATTCCTTTATGAATAGAAAATAAAATAATATTACTCACATTTAAATAATAATAATTGGTATACAACTTATTTTTGAAGTGCCATGACAAAAAATCAATCTATACAAGATTGTAATGATTCGTGTCTTTTATATATCGATGATTCATGAGGTGTTAATTCTTCGCGCGTCAAGAATGCTACCCGTCACTAGGTAAGAATGCATTTTTAATACATACTTAGTCGTATAATGCATTAGAGACTTGAGACAATAAATCCTGAGTGACTCCATTTTTCATGTTAGATGGATGTGAAACATCGCGTTGGTGGATATGCAGCACAGGAGGTAGATACATAGGACAAAATGTCGTTTGAGCGATTGTGCATTATATTGAGAGATTTAGACGGTATCTTTGAGTAATGAATGTAGTATAAAGTTGTTTTATTTCATTGAGTTTGGTCAGACGAATTGAATCAAATGTATTTTATCTATACCGGACCACAAAAAGCGAAGTTATTGGCGATGAAACGTTTGGTACCGTGGGTGCAGTGTGTACTGTGATTGGTGTTAGGTGTGATGTCACTTCCGTAACTAGATATCGTTTTATTTGTCGGTTTTTGAACTTTTACTTTTATTTGTCTGTCTGGTGCGCCCTGTGATGTAATATTTTTATTTTTGTGATCGGAAATTCTGGACCGAGTTTGTTATGCCTGTATGCGAACATGGATAAAAAAATCACATAATTGTTATGTATGGGAAATTTAACAAAACAGTTTTGACATATTTATACTGTTTCTTAATGCACGACTCGGTGGACACTTTTATTAGTAACGTTCTTGTGAAAGCCGAATGAATAAAAAAAAAACAATCACAACCGCTTTACCCAATCAGAACTGTCTAAAAATGGAATGCAAATTGTTTTGTCGTCTGAATTTAACCATCGCGATTCGCTCTCTTGGTCGTCAGGTTTACATTTCACGCAGCATATCTGATTATAGGTTAGGTTAGGCTATTATTAACAAAATACAATAAATTTATTTTGCAAACAGGCGTACTCTCAATTATACTACATTAGTCTGTCTTCACTATCATTCTTCTATTTCGTAGATACTTTTTCAATTCAAGAACGGTTTTATCCGTGAAAATACATTTTTGGTGACTGTATATATTGTGACGTATAATAATATCAAGTGAGTCTATACCTACAAAGCTTTAAAAGAATACACTTCACTTTAATTACCATTATTTTTTCCTGATTTACGGCTTTCGCTTCATTGTGGTGTATCTAGTTTTCTGCATCACCCGTACCCACTCGAGCTACCCGAGTTCTTTTATTCTTCGTCTTCGTATCAGTACAACTTTTAATTTCTCATTTGATCGTCCGGCGCAAGCTTTTCATGTCAAAGCTGCCTGGGATTGTCGCCGCCCGCCAAACCGAATCGGAATCGTTTATGTTTCAGTATCATTTGTTTATTAGTACTCAGATATGAATACGATTACTATAAATATACACTAACACGATACAAAATTTCCGGTGCTCAAAAGCGGGGCGTTACCCAATCACACTTTTTGACATGTACAATATTTATAGTACACTGTGAACCTGATTCGTATGATAATTCCAAACTGTGCTTCCTTCACATCGCATATCTTTATTTTTTTACCATCGAACCGACGCCGTTGATACATTTTACGTTCGATCTCAATGATGTGTGTGATTTTTTTAATGTTATTGGCAATATTTAGTATCTGTATCAGGTGATTTTTCTTATTTCAAATATACTTAATTATGTCGAGTCAAAATGCATGTAGTTGTGGTGTAGTTTCTATTACCGTTAAAAAAAATACACCAAAGTGATGTTTCTATCGAATCTAATAGAATGAACTGTATCGTATATTATTCTATAAAATGTAGCAAAATACAAACCATTTATTACTTGTAGTTATTTCAAGAAAGGCCGACATAAAAATTTACCATCTACAGTTTTATAAATTATATTTCCAAATCTTCTTACTGGCAAGTATGTGAATAATGTCCCAAAAAACTACGTTACGCTTACTCGACATTTATTCAAGACACAAACCGTTCGGCCCTATTGGATTATTTAAAAGCACGCTTATAATATAAATTATAATCTGTCTACGTATGTATGTTACGTCATTATTCAAATCGTTTTAAGAGTATATTTGTTTGCGTTACGTTTGCAACGGCATTATCATTGTATTTATAACTATAATGGGGGACAGCTATATAATTTAAATACATGAGATTGAAAGGGACAGCATTATTCATTGGAATTCTGAGGATGTCCATACATTTTGAATGCTTCTAATTATTCTAAGTAACAATTCAGTTTCAATACTACACAACACCCTTGTGTAAATAAATTGTATAGCTGTCCACCATTATAGTTATAAATACGAATTGTTGAGTTAAAATTGTTAGATTGATAATGGTCCTACAAGGCGAAACGCGTCTCGAGTAAATTAAAAGAATAGAATAAAAAAACAAGTATTTTATTTTCACATATGTTTGCGTTACGTTGTACCGTGATAGACAACTACTCTTTTTTATAATAGATGATATTTTCAACATTAAACCGGCTGTGGTTGCGCAGCGGCCAACATTGGCCGCGAGGCGAAGTAATTGGCGAAACCGATTGCTTTCTACTAGTTTATTGTCTATTCGACGTCGACAGGGTTTTTCTCATTTGAAATATCGTGATGAATCACCTACCATGAACGTCTTTGAGATGCTAATTGATGCCGGTCCCCCCGTTCACTGTTCATCCCTCTAACAACTTCTATAGTCGTTTTATTCACTGATAAAGATCATAAATATTCATCGGATTGGACCCAAGTACGAGAATATACAAACAGGAATTATCATTCATGCATCATTCTCGTCGAAAGTCTTAATTATTGTGTTACTCTATCGGGAATTATCATTCAATGTGCCTGCATGCCTCCTCCATACACATTGCGCAATATAAGTACACAAATAAATTATCCGAAGATTTAGCCGTCTTTACGATTGTAAACCAAGTGCGACCATTTTTACTTAAAAATAAATCATAAATATTTTGGGCGTAAAGAAGTTCGACTTTGCTCAGATAAATATAAATGTAAAAAATTAGTGATTCAAAAAAGTATATCCCTCGATAGGTAGGCACTTGCTTGCCTCTATTTAAAAAACATTATTTAAAGTGTACACATTGGTTTATGATCTTGACAAAAAATTCAAGATTAATGTCCAGCTTATACGTATTTTTTTCACGTCGCGTTGTTTTGTTTTTTTTTTTTGTAACATTCCAATGAAATCAACTTTATTCCTCGACCCGAGCAGTCGGTAACTATTTATCGGATTTGAACATTTTTGTTAAAATATAATTTTTATGTTGAGCGTAGGATTTTGACCTCTTAGAAAGCCATCAAACGTAATGATATATTTTTTAATTACGTACAATTTTACGATGTGGAATTTTTAAAAACCTCGGCATGTAACCAACCTCCCAGCCGGGTACTCGGACTGTCTTAATAACTGCACTGATTGGATTCCGAGTTGTCTATGTAATTTATATCACTGTGATTATGAAAATTTACATATTGAATTGGTAATTACGAGAATTTTTGAGTGTTTCTTTCGAACACTCTCCGGTCATTAGTTTAGGAATTGTCTTCTTTATTTCTTCAGTTCTCTGTATTGCAATAAATAATAATCGCTAGGCATGGACCAGGATATACCTCAGCCAAGATTTAAATCTTAATTTTATGTCGGTTTATTGCCTGCGTATATTTCTATTGAAAACATTTGGAAATTGGATATAAGGTTACACAACGAAATTAGCATGGCTTATTCTCATGGTTATAGATTTAAAATAAAATGTATTGGATTATTATAATATAAATTATCCCTTTTTTAAATATATTTAATTGCGAGACAGTCATTGGATAAACGGGTTTCTTTATTTTAATTTAATTTTCTTTAGATTTTTTCGGCTAATAGCAAAACGACTCAGTTAAACCTAACTATCGTATATTATATATTATAAAAACGTTCCTTTGTATACCTTCAAAACTGATATCACCCTCATATGTAAAATCTATGTTCTTTCAAATTACTTTCGCATTAATACTATTTTATTTTAATTAAATTCAAATTATATTTCAACATACACTCAAATCCAATATTTTAAACATCTTGACAATATTTGCCTCAGCACTGGGACAACCTAGTAAGACTGACCATATACATACTGCAATGTTTTATGAATGCCGAATACATTGGTCGTTGCCACATCTTAGCCATCCAGAGCAACTAGCAGCTGACCATATTATTATGAATGTACATATAATCACTGAACTGTTGAAAACAAAGCAAAACGTAAAGCAGCTTATGCGATTGCTTAATAAACAAACGTCAAAGGCAACCGAGGTAGTTTTTAAAAAAAAAAAAAAGATGTTTAATGACACAGAAAAATGGTTCATGCAAATATTATTTAAATAGATTTCTTAATTTTTCAGATATTATATACAAATGTTGTAATGTTTACGAAGTCATCTTCCAAAATAATTGTAATTATGAACATGTGGTGTTAGCCTAGTTATGAATATTAAAACATTCTTTATCAGAGAGTATTATGATATGTCAAATTGAAAAAATCTAAAACAGTTGAATTCTATCGCTCCAACTTCTATTATATTTTTCCAAAGCATTTCTTATATTGAGTTTATTTGCAAGAGTACTTCCTTAACATTGATTTTCAGTTCTTGAATTTTTATTTCGGTGCTGATAAGTATCATAATTTTAGGTAACTTTTCAGGATCATGTTGTTCAATCATCGTCTTAAAATATGTTTTTTAATTAATATCTTATTTTGTCAGGCATTTGTCGACTTTGAGATTGAACGCGGTGGACTTATAGCTATGATTTTGCATAAAAAACTATGGTAGGAGATCTAATCAGAATTCTTCAAGAGTTTGAAAGACCTTCCTTGATCTTAACGGGGTATTCAAATATTGCCTCGCTTTGGTGAAGATTACCACTATTCATCATCGATAATAAATGTCATTCTGCCAGGATCAGAAATGTTTCTCAGCTTTCTAAATCTGTTATTTTTACTCTTTTTTTAGGTACAAGTAGCCTATCATGTGACCGCTTCGGCAGGTTACTTGGAGATGATAACTGAAACACATTCGTATGTACGTACGTGTGTACGAATGAGACATGTCTCAAAGACTCGTTTCGAAAGTCGCATCAAAGTTGATGGCAGAGGGAAATATGTCTTGATTATTTTATTTTGTAATCAGAGTACCGACTTTTACTGACAAATCTCTGAGACAATAGATTTTCGTCTGTATATACATTACAGTCTACACTTAATTCTAGTAGGTACGAGTACTTATTAAGTATCACACGATCAGTGTCTTGTCTAATATTTATCAAGATGACCTTTATGACCTTAAATCGTCAAGATAGTTATTATACCATAAAAGAAAGCAACACCCACTGACGCAAAATGCTCATAAATCGCGTCTACTTTTTTAATTTGTGCCAGCATTTGTCAATGCTAATATTTTGTCCTCAATCCATGAGTCTATTTTGTTATCTTTTTGCGAAACTTCCTATATTTCCTCAGCCAAGTCGGATACAGAGTTTCTATTATCGAAGCATCCTACTGTAGACCAAGGACTCTCATTGGATATGCTTCGTGATTCAGTTCATTAAATTATATTAAAAAAAACCTCTTATACGGACCTCTACTCGTATTGAGCTTAGTACCACTTATCTTAAGTGCCTATTTATTTAATGAATTGTTTCTAAGAAATTATACTAATTCTAAGGCTATCGTGCTTAATTCGGTACGCTCCGTAGTAAGCCGTTTAAACTTCATACTAATCGGCTATGTTATTGGTTTAGGTAGTTGATTTCGACCCATGAGAAGTTGCGATGAGTTTTTAAGGTATTAGTTTTTTTTAGAATTTTGTTTGAAGAATTAAGGTGTTATAAGTTGGGATATACGTTATAGGGATGATCAAATTAATCATCACATAATGTTTCATTTAGATTTTTTTTGTTGGTCTAGACTACAGTGATGGCAAACGATGGCAGGCGTGATCAAAGTGGGACACGATGATTTTTAAATCAAAACAAAGTTTTAAAAAAATGCAAATGAAAAATGGCAAGCAAATACTATAATCAACAATTACTTTAACTGCGAATTTTGTGGTTTGACCACGTGAACTTTATTAAATCAGGGAATTAAATAGGTTCGACTCCCGGTAGCAACAAAAATATTTTTCGATAAATTTGATTTTATATGTATGTCTTTCTAATTAATACATTTAATTTGTATTTGAAATGGTAATATGTTTGAACATGAAAAATATATAGGATAATACATGAAATTTGTTCACACATATATTTTTAAATTGTGTCTAGAAATAATGTTTTTAAATTACAAGTTGTAATGCATAATAAGTAATAATATAAGTTGAAATGTTAGGATGTTCAATTAATGACAACACGCACAATCAGGTTACTCTTGTGTCATCTAGTGGATAGTATTTGAGTATAAACTCACACACAGGCGGTCTGCTGTAACCTGATGTTTGGGCTGTGGTCCTGCCGTACCCGCTCTCGCCCGTATGGCACATTTTAAAACAGGTTTGCCACCTCTGGTTTAGAGTCTAAATGAAAAATAAAGTACTTACAAGTAAATAGCTTACAATAATCAATAATGTATTTGTGTGTACATATTTATCTACCACGTTATATCCTTTAATCATCAGCTGCGGTGAAAACATTAACTTAAAAACTTGGGTCAATAAAAATTTCCAACTTACTATCCATTGCCTTACAGTTAATTGTTTTTATATTATTTTAGAGCCGAATTTATATTCAAAATGAGTTGTCTCGCTACCATGCAAAAACAACTCATTTAACAACTTTCTTACTACACATTTTGCTACTTCAGCTCTACTCTACTCTACCTCTACTTCAGCTGCAGGAAGGGTTGTAGAACCGATCAGCCGTTGCTAGAAGTCTAAATTTTTTGAACGGGCATTTGCAGTGGCAGGCCCAAAAGCGTGGAACTCTTTGCCCTCCGTTATATGAAACAGTGCATCAGAGACTTTATTTAAGAAGAAACTAAAAACGCACCTTTTCAAAAATCATTTCCATAAGTGAAAATAACTTTTTTTTATTTTAAAAAACAAAGATAATTGTAGAACTATAAACAGTTTATGTGTAAAGCGCCCTTGAGGTGAAAGTTTTTACGAAAATGGCGCTATACAATTTATCCATTATTATTATTATTATTTTATTTCCAACTCGACCATTTTTTAGAACTCAATGAATTTTATTAATAAGAGAACTTGATAAATTCTGTACAGGTTCGCATAACGGAGCGTCTGGTATTAGCATTTTAAGGTACACGCAATTTGAGGTAAGTATTATAAATTTGACCTCACTTAACTGTATTCTTGACCTTATAATAAATATTAATTTAGCTATCTGCGTTTTGATCAGTACGCGGGTACGACATTAAGTAGATTTCAATAGATCTATCGCATATGGTCTCACGACTCAAAAATTTAATGTACTTTCTTCGATCATGACCAGAAGACCTCAAAACCATCGTTAAAAAAATACATATGAATATGGGATACAACAGATTATGTGAGTTCGTACTCTTGTAGTTGTTATCGGATTTAGATCAAATTTTTCTGAATAATTTACCCTGTAAAGATCTCTGCTAAGTCTCTTAGTCAGCCAGAACCGTCATCTTAGGGAGAGTAAGTAAAAAGGGGTTAGATTGGCTGAGTAACCTTAGAAAGTGGTTTAATGTCCAAAATGCTGGTGATCTTATGCATCTCGCATTGGATAGACAGCATATTGGAATTTCGTCGCTAACCGTCGATAGAGACGGCATGTGAAGAAGAAGTGGAAGATAAATTAGTTTAAACATTGATCAAGTCCAGTAGGTATAAAGGCATTCAAATAGAATTTCAAAAGAAAACTTACGGAAACGGCCCATCGAGTTTTTCGTGCGTGTCTAAACGGCTCGAGATCCTAAGTCCGTCCAGATTGCCCGATTGGATTTAGTAGAGCGAGGGATCTCGACAGTGTACGGTGACTCTGGTGCCGCGGAGATGGCTCCATCATGAGTCACGAGCGGCACAAATCGATTGGCTCAAACAATCTCTATCACCGTTAGTATCGCAGTGATCTGTGGGAGGTAATTGCCAGGAATTCCTCTTCTTGTGCTCGGTGTCAGATCCCTAAATCAGACTGACAGGTTCTTTCGCTGGTGAAAAATGGCGATTCCATTGTAACCTTAATACCGTGACTAATTTCATTCCGAAGCTGGTGGTCTGTCACGGCTGTCATGATACACGAATGGGGATGTTTATCGTGCGTCGACGGGGTGAATTTGCGTAACCATAGATAGGCCTTAATATATTCAATCCTTAATATAATAACTGATTTTAGAAAAGTTCGGAAACAAGGTTATACAGGGTATAACAGACCTAGTTCACAATATTTTATAGGTATACCTGACTAAATTATGAGTCAAAAATGTTTTTTTTAATTAAGTGCATAGGAACAAGAATTTTTAATATCAGATATTTCATCTATTCTAAACAATGTATTGCGTACGTTTATACCATATACTATAATGTTAAGTTAATAAATGAATTTTAAAATCGACAATAGAAGATTGCTTCCTGATAGGCCCTGCGGATAGCTATATTGGCCGATTCGCGGCCAACAGTGGTCGCTGGGCTGCCACATGCAGCGTTTTAATAATACCTATTTTTCAGTGTTGAAAACAATTTATTCGCTGAAAAGGGAAGTTGTCTACCACAAACAATAAATACGTAACGTACCGTTCCGGTGATATCACTACCGCGTTTCAGTCAAATGGCGATTACCGCCGTCTGGTGTTTTTTATTGCTGGCAGTACAGAGTACACCGTCACTACTGGTGTTTACAGCATAACATAATTAAAAGTAAAAGTGTAGATGTATCATAAGTTTTGTATAATTAATTAGGAGCCGACCTTGTGACCAATGCGCAAGTTTGTTATGCATAAATATATAATTTTAGCTATTAAAACAAGACAAGGTGCAAAATTGATTTATAAAAATGAATTATTATTATTATTATAAAAGTTATGCCGCATCGCTAATTGATATATTTTAAATACTGCCAAAATATGTCAAATAAACGGTTGGTAGTGAATAATTCTACTGCGAACGACGTTAGCTAACCGTCTGCTAACACACTGACTCCTTACAGCGTAAGAAATGTTCATTTTTATTTTGTAAATTGAGTTAAAACACTGTTTTATTCCACTATATTTTATTGTATACAACGTTACAACGTTTTCGGGAACATCTTCCCATTACCAATAATATAATTCAACTAATGTTAAAAATATTTTCAGACAGTAATTACGGGTGTGTTTAAGGAGGTGGAGTTAAAATAGATAAGAGAGGGAATGTAATAAGTGGTATTTGAATGTTTATTATTTTATTGTTATTATTATTATTTAAAAAATCTAAATTCTCTAAGATGTCTTAACTTTTCGATCTTTGGCGCAACTATGTAGAAGTTCTAAATTATTATAGTCAAATGAAAACGCACCCGTAATAGCTGGCTGAAAATGTTTTTAACTTTAGTTAAATTATATTATTGATAATGGGAAGATGTTCCCGAAAACGTTCTAACGTTCAATACAATAAAATATAGTGGAATAAATCTGTTTTAACTCAATTTACAAAATAATTATGGAATTCCACAAAGTTTCACCAAAAACCTTTGAACAATTGTTTATTTTTAGTATCTCTACCGTCATAACTAGGTTTAATGGTATTCTCAGTTAGACCCACTAACTAACAAACGGCCAAGGGCGGCCCGCACGGTGCACTGTGCACTGGGCACTGCGCATGTCCTAATTAGCTTCCACAGCGATACACACTTCTTCGCACACATGGCTGCGGCTCCTGCTAACTCTCGACTATCAGCACATCTTACATTGCAGTGACAGAAAGAAGTGTTTGATATTCTGCCGGCGGCTGCGCAAAACCCACTCGCGAGATATTTTCCCTTCTGCCGCATTATTCTCCCCACTTTCAAAATAAATAAATAAATTAACCTTGCTCACACAGACAGCACTTGATAGTGTTGCCCGAGCAGGCGAGGTACAAAAGCAACTCGTTTTAATTCTTCCTTTAAACTTTAAACATAATTTTTGTGTCATCATGCAAAATGATTTTAATTTCGATTATCACAGGTTATATGTCATTATGTCTGGGATTCAGATATAGTTATAATTTAAAATAGGGAAAATTAAATTTATATCTCACATATTGATTTTTTCTCCAGACTTCCATAGCAGTATACCTATATTCTATATCTATTGTACTCTTTAATCACTATTTAAGCTATCACAGTTTCGCAGATATGGTAGTTTGTCACCATTTAAATGTATTTTTAATATAAATAGCTATGGCTACATGCATTAATCAGTAGCATTATATACATACAGGATCATTTGATATACTATGTGATCAATTTCCAAAGTTGTGCGTGGAAAAATAATTTTATATCTAACATATATTTTTAACTTTTATTTGTAAACATAAATATTTAAAATATAATTGTTTTTTTAATAAAAAGGAAATGAAGCATCTAGCTTTGTAGGTCTAGTATTCATATTAAAAGAAAAAAAAGGTATATTAAACATTGATATTGCCATTTTATTGCATTACAAGTTGCGTCTCGATCTATTTGCTATGTTTCATGTCGAAAAAATATAAAACCTTATAACATTCGGATTAAAATATGTATCTGCACGCGTTCAGTATAAATGTAGCCGCTCAGGTAAGTCGACGATCTGCGCGGGTAATAAGAATTGTAACGAACATTAGTATTGGACCCCCCACGCCCGATAATTTGTTACGTAAACTCTTATTTAATTAACAGGAAATGAGAAATGTGGTATTTAATGATTTATTGGTGAAGAATGACTGAATGAATTTGTGTATTTGGGAAGTGGCGCGTTCTCTAGGGACGTTACGGAATTTGTTATCCGAGACAAGACTAGCGGTACGTGATGGAGCTCTGGTGCCAACATTGATGTATAAAAGTGCAGCCTAGAATAAAAATAAACTAAAAATAGAGCGAAGAATGCACACATCGGGAGCTATAAGAAGATCTGCTTGTAGTTTAATCGATAAAATTAAAAAATTGTCCTTAACCTTCTCGGTCCTAGCGTCTCCAATAGGAGACATAAAATTAAAAATATTCAGTTTGCATCTTTGGTAAATCTTTTCGCAAATAATTGTTATAATTAGACAATAGATGACTTTAGGCCAAACAATTTTAAAAGTAAGGTACAATTGATTTCTTCTACACCATTATAGACTTCAAAAATGGCTGGGAGATACCGACTTTTTGGGCTATTTTTATTGTATGTTTTGTATACAATCCGACGCCCTTTGACCGATCTAAATCAAAATTGTATTTATATTTAATCCGCTATTTAATATATTCCCCCCCATTTCAACACCCCCCTGTCGATCACCTCCTCACTTTTACCAACACTCCGCCTACACCCCGTAATGGATATCGTTTAAATTTTATGGAATAGTTCAGTTATACGCCCGTCCTGAAGAATATACGTCGATATCGAAGATTTAAACTAAGTTAAACATAAATACAATTTTAAATTATGTCTAACCACAAAGTTGACACTGCAAACATTAACAAGATGTAAATCAAATTTTACACAGTTACTTTTTAGGGCATAATATATCCCATCTTCCAGGACACCCCGCACTCTCCTTGCGATATCAATGTGAAAAAAATTTGAAATGATTGAATATGTTTAAAACATCCCCTTCTCGTCACTATTTATTAAAGCCATGCTGTTTTATTAATCATTATTAGGTCCGATGATTATCTTGTGCACATTGACTTAATTGAAATAGCAGGCTCGTGTTTCGAGCAATATCGTGTAATGTGCACAAGCCATTGCTATCAGAATCATCGCACGGGCATCTTCAATGCGTTCCGATTTCCAACGGACTATTATGAAGACAAATTGGTTGTGTCATGAATGTATGCACTGTGCAATTTCCTATCTCGGACGAATAATGGTAGCATCGCATATTAATTGTCCTTCGAATGGATAGTACGTTCAGTTTATGCCTCGAGAAATCGACGACAAATGAGTGGAGAAATTAAATGAATTATAATGCACATTGTTGCATCGCTTTTTGTGCAAGTTTATGCATCAGTTTATTTTATTTTTTGCATACGGGTAAGGTGCTCGCGTATTATATTGGTTTACAAGATATTGGGAATTTTGATTGAACAAGTCAGATGAGGTCCCGCAACACCAACTTACCATCACGCTGTTCTGTGCAATGATAGAATGCCACACTCTTTTATGGTATTAATTTAAATTTGCCTCGTTTACAATCATACTTCTTCTGTTGTGTCAATACTTGCTTCTTATATTTTCTCTACTGTGGTTTCCTCGCGCATTTCCGAAATATCTCAGCGACACTTTCTTAATTCTATCGACTATACTACAAATACATCTACTTGGCTCCCTTTTTGTTCATTTATCACTCTATCGTACTTAGATCTTCAGAGATACGCTTGAGAGACTGCATTTCCACCGTATTCGATTTACTTTCATTCTTATTTTGTTAATTCCAGGCTTCACTTCTGCATATTAGCGTTGACACCGGAACTCCATTATGCTTTAGTTTTGCTTCGGATGACAAATTCCTATTCGCGATAAGTACATTCAGAGCATCATTGGCTTTATTTCTCGCAGTCACCCTACTTTCGACATCTTTCTTAACCTTAACGTTTCTAGCAAACGCACTTCCCAAATACCTTCTAAATATTGATCAGGGTTTACCAATAATACTAGTGTTCTTTGAACGTATGCACGAGGTTAACAATCATATAAAAACTGTACTTGTGTACTTTGTTTTGTAGTACCGCCTGATAATTTCGATATTCGATTCTTCATAGCTTACAATCACGATTACTATTTATTTTTGGTTTTGTACTTGCAAAAACTACTTTAAAACTAGTGAAAAAAATATTCTCTTTGTTTAATCAGATTGTATCATATCTTGGCGAATTTCTTTTTCTATTTGACTGTTCGATCATTTCTACGATAACTTTAAACCACATTGTCCACATTGAGTCACGCACGTCACGTCCGAAACATAACGATTTATAAATTTGGCAAAATGAACCTACTTCCTGTTCTTAATCCGTATTATTTAAGCAGTTCCAATTTGGTAATCTATCTACCGGATCTATTCGATAATTTCACGGAATTACATACAAACTTCGAGGTCCGAAGGACAATTGGCACGGCCGAGTCTACCGTGTCGAAGTTTACTAAAATGTAGATGAACCGCTCTATCTCACGTAAAAATGTGGTTAATTAAAGCCTTTGTGTTTTCTATAGCTCTATGTGGAGTCGAAACGTGGATTCTGAGAAGAAAAGAACGAAAAATGTTAAACGTTTTCGAGATGCGGTGTTGGCCACATTTGCGTGGCGTTTGGTGTGCTTGTTGATCCTGTAGTTAAGACACTCGCCTAGTGATCCAGTGGTCGGGGGTTCGAACAAGTTAGTCCTATTTTCATAGCACAAGTGTTTAGTTTAGTTTGAAAATAGTAATAATATTGATGTAACACGTATTCCGTGTACTTAACTCGATTTAAAAAAAAACAAAAATGCCACGAACTACGAAACGAATGAATGTCTCCATTGTGTGCATTTGTCTGATTGATATGTCGTATATATCTGAGCTTTGACGATTTGAATTAGCAAATTAGCCCAGAAAACTACACATTCTGAACGGCCATGAAAACCTAAAACATTTTGAATGTCTCCACTCTGCAGGACCTCCGTACTAAAGAAAGGCTCTCCCAATATATAGGAAAATATTTTTTCCATACTTTGGATGGAGATAGTCTGAATACATTGGTGATTACGAGGAATTTACAATGACGGGGGGTGAGGACATCTAATAAAATGGTCAGACCAAGTCGCCTTTCAGGTTCAGGAATAATATAGGCAACCAGTTCACCCTGTAGAACCAGAATAGAAAACCACGATGCTCAGTCATGAGAGAGAGAGAGAGAGAGAGAGAGAGATACAAACTTATTTTCTTTCCATAGAACGTTCGTCCATCATCGATAGAGTTGTTTTGTTCTGCAAACAACAGCAGCGCGATTTTGTTCGCTGTAATTGGTGTTTCTGTTTGAGATTTACCCTCCATTGTGTTAGTTCCTTTTTTGCACCCGGAGATTTGTGATGCTGTAGACTGGGTGCCGCGTCTGCGGTCGGTTCCACCAGATCACGAGGCCATTACTATTAGATTCCCTTCGCATCCTGGTTTCCCGATGTTGATTTGTGCCTCACGCATCCGACAGTGCTTGTAATGAATTTATCGCCACTTTCGTCGTGGGTCACGTTCCCGCTGCCTTCGCCCGGCGTTATTTTCTGCTAATGCGAGTAACCTTTACCACCCTGCACCTGGTTGCGGGTCGTGCTACTTTCTTCATTTAAAAATGATATACGGAATAGTTACGACGGTCTCGACTGTAATTTGTTTTGCGTGATTATATTTTTATTGTTTTGTTAAAACCATCCTCGTACGTAATCTTTACAGACATCCAAACACGTATTCCACAATGTACTGGTTCTTAATATATTTATTACTTAATATCATTATACTGAGGCTGTTTAGTTTAATTTTTTTATACCGATAATTATCGTAGCAAATTTGATATGAAGATCTCGCAACAGAGATACTAAATAGTATTACTGATTTGAAAATATTGAAATTTTTTTTTTAGTTATTTTCATAGCTTAATTTGAAAATAGTAAGAATATTGATGTGACATGTATTCCGTGTACGCAACTCTATATATATATATATATATATATATATATTTAAATTCCACGTAGGAAAATGAAAACATTTTATTTGAGAAAGATGTTAATTTCTTTTTGTACTGATAGATATTGTCAGAAAATTTAAAATTGGAACACAGTAGTTTTTAAAATTTATAATCTTAACATTCGTTAATATCAGGTGCTTATTATTTTGTAGTGTTTAATTAATATAATAGAAAATACAGTTCCTAGGACGGGTTTGATACGCTAGTAGTACTCTTATAAGTATTAGATATATATTATAGTATACCTTTTTTTAAAACGAACAACACTTAATAAAAAATTCTAAACGGTAATTTTTTTTTTATGTTAATATGTGTGAGCTGTGGATTTAGTATTTTAGGAAATCCCATTATAGTGCACTCTCGTGGTGTGTGTTTATTTTTTCGATATTTTTTATAATGAATTATAATGAATCGGTAAATTAATCAGAGAATACTTTCAAAGGTGTATTATAATAGTGTGAACTTGATTCTCAGTAAGCAACGTATAAGGAAAACAATTGTACCTGTATCGCGAGAATATATCGAGAACAATCGTAATTTTTTTCCTTGATTTATTTATATGAAAAATCAATTTTCGTTGAAAACGAGAGCAAAAAAAAGCCTTACACGTCTCAAACATAAATATCGTAGCATATCTGAATAGAATGTGTTTCATTTTCGAAAAAAATATTCATGAATTTAATTAATCAAATAAAATTAAAATCTCTTTGACCTCCCCCCCGCGTAACAGACTGGGATATATACCACTGTATTAACGAGTAATATATAATACTAGCTTGCCAGATGTAACTATTTTTAAATAAAATAAAATATATTAGTATTAATAGATATGAACTAACGAAAATTCCTCGTCCCAAAATTTTCATTTTTATAATATGCATTAATGTAAAAAATACGCCTTGTTCACACAAAGATTTAATTTTCGATGAGTAATACTTTTACTGTTGCATAAATGTGTCATAATCTATTGAATTTAGATTTAGTTGGATGTATGTGTGCAGAATGCCAAAACCAAACCCCTTCTATATATACACTTCATATCACGCCTATTTATTTACTAGTCTGTGGCATTAATGTATAAATAATAAAGTAAAATATCGACACTATGTACTTATATGACAATTTGACACCACAATCAGATAGGATAATAGGTAAGATGGCAGAGTGCTCGCTTAACATGTGAGATATAGAAGGATCGATATAGATAAAACATTATGAAATATTCTCACTCGCTTTTTCGAAGTATACATATTATGTGTTAAAAAATCGCGGTATAATCGGACCTTCAGATGATCCTCCCGAGCCCGCAGAGAGCTGTGTGCGTCATCAGACGTATTATTGTTACGTTGAATCCCGCCGGTGTGAGAGAACTGCTTTCTACAAACGTAATAATTAATTTGCAATAAAATTGAGAATCAAAAGTAATTAACGTCAATCGTAAAACTCAACCTTCAGCACTCTGAACATCGCCCACAGAACGATGCAATCCTTTAATGTACGGCAACGCAGGCAATGCGATTTGGTACATCGCTGGATGCAATTGCACGTAACTCTTTCGCCACCGGCCAACACGTTTGCCTGGTAAATAAATAATTTAATTCTACGTTTAATTATTAAAAATAACACGGCGGAAAATGAATTATTTCGCCGCTACAAGGCGAGCGCCATGTGATTTATAAAATTATTTAATTATCGAGCGCTTTATGGAACAGACTCCTGTTTACAGGTTCAAATCTTGACACGCTGATTGTGTAAGTCACTGGAACATCTTCATTTTCAACCTACATTCATCACCGTTATTCCTCTGTACTCTTTGATCTCCGAATCGAGCTGCTTCTTGCGAACTTTATGTCAACGCCCCTACCTACGTTTCGGCATCTAGTAGGAACATCCGTTCTAGAACTTTTTTACACCGACGGTTGTCATTCCTTAGGTAGATGTGTCAAGTCCATTAATATATGTGTATAATTTTACTTGTAATAATTTGATATACAAGGAATATTCGACTAAAGAAATGGGTTAGTGAATTTTATAATATAAACAAAAATATATTATTTTGATTAATTTTTGTAAAATAGATTTAAAAAACATTTAGAATATCGTGATATATTTATATGGTTTTGGTTAGTCTATTTGACATCCTGACGAAGGAAATGGTATTTTCCGAAACCGGTTGGTGTACTAATTAGTTATGTGGTTAAAAAAAACAACGTTAAATTATCTGTATTAAAATGCAAATATTAAAAATACAATTATTATTATTATTATTATTAAACATACTGTGAAAACCTATGATTCTAGAAATAATACGAACAGTTCTTAACGGGTTATAGCTTTAATTATTTCATGGCCTCGGGGTAAGTGCATTTTATCCATTGAGAATGCATCTGCAATTTTGCACCTCATGCTGCTAACTGCGTTTATTTCGAAAATTATTTTTTGTATTCCTTGTCGAGTCGGCATAATATTCTCGCTTCCCAATTAAATACAAAATTTATTTTATTAAATTTACGAATGCATCTTTTCAAAAATATGTTCCAAGTCCCAAAGGATGCCTACCACAGACATATAGACATGATTTAACGGAAATTACTTGTTTCAATATTTTCATTTTGGTGTCACTTTATTACCACTTACGCAATCAAATAGTTCCGCGACTTTTTTTAAATATATGACTCGATTGGAATGAAAATTTAAACTCTGACAATATAATATGCATTAATGTAATAAATACGTCTTATTTACACAAAAATTTTAAATTCTTTGTTTAAATATTTTTGCTGTTGCATAAATGTGTCATAAACTATCGGATTTATGTTTCCACAAAGAATGTTTGTAAAATGTCGCTCGTCTCGCAACTAATGTTCCAAACCCCTCTCCTACATGTACACTTTATTTAATGTTTATTAATTTACTGGTCTGTGATTAATCTTATCTTATCTCTTCCCCAGTCAGATAGGAATAGAATTAATAACATGGTGGTAAATATAAATTAAAACTTTCGATATTGACCAAATATTGTAAACTGATTGCTAGATTTGCACATGCGCGGACAACGACAGTGACAGTTGTCATCATCACTCAGCCAATAAAATAAATGCTTAAAAAATGCGATTTTTAATCATTTTTTGATGATTAAATAAAAGTCATATAAACCGCTTTAAAAAATAAAGCTTAAATATATAATATAATTATAGATCAATTGCGAAAAAAGATACAGTGATTGTTGTGAGAATAGATATGAGAGGCGGCCCCTGTAGTCCTGTGGGCATGACGCTGGTTTCTCTTACCCGGGGCTCGGGGTTCGATTCCCGGTAAGGACAAAATACATCTGTGATTTTCTTAAGACTGGGTACTATTGTACTATTGTAGTGTTATATATTGATTCTATAGAAAATATAATATAGTGACCTTAATATTTGTTTTGCTATTTGATTTCATATTATTTGTATATAGATAACGATAATATGGTTAATCGCAGTGAATACTGCAGTATTGAGTAATCGGAGGCCGGAAACGTAGGTACTTCGGTTACTAATAACTTAACAATGCGTTATCAAGGTAAGTATATTACACTATACCTGGAAATCATATTATATTATATGTGGTACCAAAAATTCAATCAAATCACGTAATACGAAAAATATTTTTCTTTTGACAAGTCCCACCCACCTAATTACAAAAACGCCGATGACCGCCAGTAAAAAATAATTGATTGTATTTTTTTTGGGTTTCAGTGTCGTACAATTTAGTTAATCGGCAATAACTAGTTAATTAAGTTAAGGCAACATAAAATTGATATATTAACGAAGAAAAATGATAATATTTAAAAAATATATGTAGACATTTGTTTTTTTTAAATCGGCTGCAATTTTTATAACACTTTTTCACATCGATTAAGATTCTCATGTTTTTGTTTCTTTTTACAAAATACTCAAATTTTATAAAAACGATCTTTTATATTACAACCCTCTTTTAAAATTTGACTAAATTTTCTGACGCGCCGTTTCAAACTTTCTATTTTTAACGCAGTTTTGTGATACTTCCCAGCCTCAGATAAATATGTTCTATAAAAATGTTCTTTGCAGCTCATTTTCTGGGCTTTTCTGCCGTATATATTTGACCTTTCGGATTCCATAACTACACCCATAATCAAAGTTGATGTCGTCCCGTCCTGTTAATTAATATTGTATTTATAGGTAACAATTCAATCATTGACGACAATTTTTTTTTTTTCAATAAATAATGTTTTTTTGTCATTAGGTACCTACTGATTGTCACTACAATTTTTATTAACTGTGCTGTTTTCGCGATGCAATTTATGATCAAACCGTTATTTAAAAACATCTCCATCCTGAGCATTAAGTTTAGCTGACGGTGTCGTCTTGTAGTTGGGCTCAGCCCCAAGGGATTTCGGTCGATAATTGCATTCTACAACATGACACGTGTCATGGAAGACTAGTAGCTTATGTACTAATCCGAGGCATGTACCATTCTTCGGTATACTTAACCAACAATTTGTACTATTTAATTATTTTTTTTAATTTTGAGTTTTGTGAGACAAAAGCGTGCGAAGACTTCGAAACTGTGAGACAATAATCGAAAAAGTGTTCAAATCCATGCTGGCGGATTTTTTAAATATATAATATTAGCAAAACTTGCAAAATCAACAATATCAATATTTCGATTGTGCTAAATCAAAAGTTGTCGATTTGTCACGTTTAACGACTATACATTTTGTGACGACTCTGTAGCGTATATAACTACTCGGTGAGTTCATTACTCGTCTCGTCAGAAATATTTCATTTTCTACCGCTATTTCGTCAAACAAAACGTCATGTAAATACACAGACGAACAAATGTTATGAGTAAGAAAAATTATAAATGAGATATGATTATGTTGATTAGTAAGGTAAACCTACTAAGGAATCTGACAACAATACAGTGGTACTATAGTTTAATTGATTAATGCTGTCTACCGGTAACTTCTGGTTTAAGTCCTGGTGGTGACTATTTTTCGATAGATAAGTTTTATTTGTGTACATTTCTAAGTGATTAATCTTATTTGTTTTACGTTATGTTATCTTTGTTTAGCTTAAACAACAAAACAATCGAATTAACTACGTTAGCATGTAAGAAAACTTTTAACATATTAATCATAAAATGGCTGTCGCATATATAATACTAATTACGAATAATACACTTATTAATTATTTATTTCTGTTTTTAAAGATTTGACGTTCGACATAACATTACACAAACAAATTAAGTGTTTCAAAATGGCAAGTGTGTTTAGAATAATCTTCAGTGCTTTTCAACATTGACATGAAGAAGTCGGTGAAAACCCTTTGGAAAGAAGTGTTTTGCTCACTGGTTTCGGAAGTGTGACCCCGCCCATCTTCAGGACTGCGCAAGATGAAATACTTCTCGTACGGAGGTGGCGGCAAGGAGACTCACACACTTCTCACTGCAAGAAAACGTTACATGAAGAAATTGCTGTACGTACAATCTACATTTTAATATATGTCTTTTAATACTGTAGCACCTCAACGAATTCATTCTCTCTATAAGTATCTTAATTATGAGCTAAAAATGTTCAAAATATATGTAGTATGTGGGTAACTGTAATCATTTTATATAATCTCGGTTACAGTGATAATCTTGACGTTGTAATCAAGGAAGGCAATTTTAAAACGATATATAGATAATTACCATATTTTTTCTTCTTCTTTAGTCTGTTTGCATCCAATCCTGAACATATGCTTCCTACTTCGCTCTCCTCACACCTTGGTTCTATGCAGCTCTCCTCCAACAAACGCCACTAGGCTTCTTTATATCAGTTTAGCGCATTTATGGTCGGCTTCTTGCCCAACTATGGACACCACTGCATGATTTTACTACTCCAACGTTCATCGGTCAGTCTTGTTATGTGTCCGGCATAGTCCTATTTTAGTTTCGCGACAGTTTGTACTATGTCGGCAACCTTGGAATTTCTAATAAATTAAAGCTGACGTTTTGAGAAATGTATGCAACATGTGATGAACTGTCGACGCCGAGACAATATTAATAGATATTAAAAATTCCACAGACTAATGTGACGCTATAGCTGGGTTGACGATATTTCCAAGGAGCTATAACCGATTTTCACTGATCTACATGTTTATATTAAATCATCGGTGTTTAGTTATGAATTAAATTAGTCACGACAATTATTACGTCTGTCCAAATTGACATCAATTTCTACTCCGACGAAAACTGGATTATTATTTTTGTAACAATTGTCGGTCAACTCATTTCACAATATTGTTTTTTTTTTTTTAAATATATCTAGTGAATCGTTATTCTTATAAAACTATAATTTAAAATATCCCTTCCGGTGCTGGCCGCAATAATTAGTTCGTCTCGTTGTGTAAGCATGGTTTACTTTTTTCTCCAAGTCCAAAATTAACAGAGTTACGAATTTTAATATTTTTGAACAGCCACCATTTTGAAACATGATGGCGGATCAGGCTAGTAATTGAAGTTAACTGAGATATCTATCTGAACAATTTTTCAGAAAAGTTTGATCGAAATCTGATAAGAACAATGTGAGGAAATATGAATTAAATATATTAATTAGAAAGATACACATATAAAATAAATTTTATCGAAAAATATTGTTGTTGCGCCACCGGGATTCGAACCTGGATCTCTTTCCTAACCGGGGAAGGTGCATTATCCAACTATGCTACAGCGACAATTTTCGAACCTTTATGTTACCTTTTTGATATTAATACATTTATACGTTCCATTATTTGCACCTTCCCCGGTTAGGAAAGAGATCCAGGTTCGAATCCCGGTGGTGTAACAACAATATTTTTCGATAAAATTGATTTTATATGTATATCTTTCTAATTAATATATTTAATTCATATTTAAAATGTCACAGACCTATGTTCTGAATAATTACAACTTCACAATAAGAATGTGTTTAACAATATGAGCACTGGAATTTTACGGAAATTGATTCAAAATCTACCTAAAAGAGATAGAGAAGAATATTTTCATATATGTATCTACATATTTAGTAGTGATGGTAAAATCGTTATTTAAACTGTTATTTTAACTGTTATTGTGTTCGATCGTAACGATGATTGATAACTGATTAACGTAATTCTTCGAACAATGACTAGTACACTAGATAGTGAGCCTCCGACAGTTAAATCTCAGTTACCAATCATCAACACAATCAGTCACGTAACGGGTTTACCATCACTAATATTTAGTAAATATTCTCATTAAAATATTTTTGTCGTACGAATGTCTTTACTTCTCGCACAAGGTCAAAATCATTTTACTACAATCGCATTAATTGTAGATGTTTTCGGACGTTTTTTCTCCAGCCGCAGGAAGTCTAACATCTGAAATTTTATCGACTATTTTTGGTTAAAATTAATTTCGAATAAAGGGAGCAAAACCCGTTTGTAGAATCTTATCGCCGAATCAGTGTTGATTAGAATCGAGATTTTGAATGCTAAATGTTTAAACTCCTATAATTATTTATGCAAATTAAACCACCTTTCCTTTGATAATGCATATGACATATGACCGTTTCGTGATAAACCATGTATAGTAACATTTAATGTGGCAAACGTTAAGCTTAAATAATTTTATCAATGAATAAAATTACTATTAAGAACGGTAAGTATCAAAATATTTTGAAAAGCACTGCAAAGAGGTATGCCTTCTAAATATATTGTATTATATTTTAGTTATAAGTTTAGTTTAATATAATATTTATTGACACTGGAATGTTTAATTTATGCCAAAATATTTATTACATTAAATGCTTTTATCAACGGATACAAATTAAAAGTATTCGAATAAATTTTCTCACTGAGGCAGCCTATCTATATAAATGCATTTGAGGTCTCACGTATGAACTGTAATAGTATCGTATTTATGCTGGCCTATTATTCGGAACTTCAAAACTTTTGCGTGAATTATAGTGGCTCCATTTCCTTGAAAGAGTAAAATTTAAATTGGGCTGGGTGACGTACAAGGTGACACATGGCACGGCGCCTCTGTATCTATGAAAGCTCTGCATCTAACTCTTAGGTCATCGTCTACTTCAGCCGCAGGAAGGGTTGTGGATCAATCATTGCCAGAATGGGCATTTGCGATGGCAGGTCCAAAAGCGTGAACTGTTTGCTTTCCGTCACAAGAAGTAAGATACTGAAAACGCGCACTTTTCACAAAGTCCACAAGTTCGAATAACAATCTTAATTTGAAATATTAGTGTACGATTAAACAGTTTGTATAAAGCGACCTTGAGGTGAAATTTTTACGAAAATCCCAATAATGAACATATAATATTATTATTATTAAGGGAAACACATTTTTATTGTGAAGTTATAATTATTCAGAACATGATATTTGTCTGTGATATTTTAAATACTAATTAAATGTATTAATTAGAAATACACACATAAAATCAATTAAAAAATTTAATTTTAAAATATCACAGACCCTTGTTCTGAATAATTACTTCACAATAAGAATCTGTTCTCCTTAATAATATATAAGTTGTATCAGTTTGTTCTAAATTTAATAAAAATTAATGAATTAATTATGTTGTTTGCTATCGGTTTACTTAAAGGTATTTGAGTTTCCGTAAAACCAAAGTAGATGGCTTTCAAATAATGGGACGATAGATGTATTAATTTGAAAAGTGGGTTCGAAAATTTGTCGTCAAAAGTACCTACTGTCTACTGTAGCATAGTTGGATAATGCACCTTCCCCGGATTAAAAAGAGATCCAGGTTCGAATCCCGGTAGCAAACAAAAATATTTTTAGATAAAATTGATTTTATATGTATATATTTCTAATTAATACATTTAATTATTAATATTTATTATTAAAATATCATTTTTGTTCAAATCTATAAATTATTTATACATATCGTCGTTCCCATTATTTAAAATTATTATACAGATAATATAATTGTAATAGCCCAACAATTTTTTTTACATGTAATATGACGTAGGCAGCAGCATTGTAATTATTCTTCATATGATCTATTAAATTACTAGGTTTTTATATATAATTATGATTGTATGACGTTTCGTATTTATTAGGAGTACCTCCGCCGTAATATTTCTGAATTTATAAAACCCACGCGAAATATTATTGTGCACAAATGTTTACCATAAACTACTTTTTATCTTTTAATAAGTTACGTATTTTATCTTTATCTTGTTTTCACATTTCACTGAAGAAGTTTTATTAACCGGTTAAGAAAAACAATACTCTTTAAATAAATAATTTTACCACCACGGTGAGATTTTAAAAACATAAATATTTCAATTTTCTTATATTATATTTTCCTAAAGTACTGCATCTTGATCCACAGATATATATATATGTGTACCTAGTTGGTGGGTACTTAAATGTTTATTTTGTTTTATCAATTAAATTAATATAATATTAAATAATAATTAGATATGTAAAGGGCCAGATTGGCGACCTAAGGGCGGACCTGTCCAATTACATTGTTTAAAATCGTTTACAAATAATATTTATTGTTTGATTTTCTAACATGATTGAATAATAGTAAAAAGTATCTATAGGTTTAAAGGTATAATCAAAATTTTAAAAATATTTTCTATTTAATAACAAAGTTATCAAAGTCATCCGATACGTCGCTCTCTCTCTCTCTCTCTCTTTCTCGACATTAACAAAAAATGGTTTATTGCAGGATGCAATAAAAGTTAGTGTTAAGTCAGAATACTTTTTTTAATTGCCAACTAGTTTACGCGGTGAATTTTAATATTACATTTTGTTAAATAAAACAAAAATCTATCGGCCCACTGAGATTTTTAGCAGCATCCTCCCCTGCGCTAGTATCAAATTATAAATATTTCTACGTGTTTTTTTTTAAAATATTATACGTGTAGACCTTTTTGACATTTATTCAATGCATATACGACATCGTGCATGTACTTAGGCTAAATTACAAAAACAATAATATTTCTCAAAATATGTTAACGTGTTGTTTTGAGAGTAGAGACGGCGGAGCCATCCAAGAGTCTCGTAATTATTGGACCTTCAGTTTAATAGAAGTCTGAAGGAATTGAAGATCACTAAACATCAGCAGAATATGGTTAAGCATTCCATTTTGTCCGTTTTAAAATACATAAAAATACTAAAATTCCTACCGCAGCAATGCCGATACTCTCGTATTCTTCACACGGTTTATTTTGACGTTACCTTTTCTGTTAATCCATACAATATAAAATGTGGTCGGCGGTGTTCCGCGAACTGCTATATATTTGTAAGTAAACATACCGATGTGAAAGACTGCGCGAGAAATTCGCAAATAAAAGCAGTCACATGTTGCAAAAGGTATTTATAAACTAGTAGACTGCATGTTCGATTCTTATGAAAAATATAGCCCATTTTATTATGTGCGTGTTGAAATTCTTTATTTGCTGCTATTGCTCATGCAATATATGGAGGTGCTGTTTTAAAAAAAAACCTTTTTTGCTTTAAATAACCGACTTTTTATTATACGCCGGCTCTGATGGCAAAATATCGGTGTTTTTTTCTAAAAACTTTCATTTTAGAGTACGTAGTATTTAGATATTATACATTTGAGTAAAATTTCTTGTCGTTAAAATTTAAATATCCATTATTATCGGAGTGAATAAAAAAGTGTTAGAACTCTTGTCCGTTATATGTTAATGATGTATATTACCATTAATATAACATTTTGACTGGTAGTATAGTTGAAAATGGTTATAATCGGGTAGCAATATTTAGAAGATATGTTAGGTAATTTCTACAAAAGTAATTTTTTGAACGTGTTGACATTTTATTCAGATAGGTTTGATCACTGAGTATCAATTCGTGTATAGTACGTTGTGAATTACGCTAGAATTACTAATTACGTTTTCATTATGATCATAGATTACATCTGATAATATAAATTTCTGCTGAAATCATCCGATATTATCTGCGGAATAATATGTGTTCCAGCAATAACATACCTATCTACATTTGTATCATCTGCAGGACAAAAGGTAATGTAAATAGGGCTTGACGAGTATTCGCCCGGCGTAATGTGATGTTCGTTTCTGGAACTAGGCAGCTTCCGATGCGTGCTGAATGGAATGGAAGGATTCCTGCTAGATGTGGAGAATATCTGGGATTGCGAAGTGTACTACTTCATGTAGCAATAAGGTGGAGCCGCGTGGGAAAAACAGGCTATAACTTTTTCTGACTATTGTTCGACACGAAGCTGACGGGCTCGTACCTTGCAGGGATAGTGGAATGGGTAGAATTTAGATTTAAATGGGACTCGCAATTTTTTTTAAACTTGCTCCAATCTATGTTAGGTGTATTTTACAAAATTAAATATATGATTCCAAAGTCTGTATTACTGACAATTTATGTTTCATAAGTGGGATGTATTTAGTTTCGAGAGGTACAGTCTCTCATCATCAAGTTTGATGTTAGCCAAGCTGAATACAGTTTGGTGCTGACCTATTCGGGTAGATGGGCGGGGCGTGAAAAAAAAAACGAGTGATTAATAGTAAATAACTGTCAAAATACAAACATAAAAACTAAAAAAAAAGAAGCTAATTATAACATCACGTTCCCTTACTATGTTACTGATGTTGCATCACGAAATGTTGCCATGCCAATTAATTATAATACAGATCCAAAATATTGAAACGGCAAATTGCAATACATATTTCCCTTCATATTATAATATATGGAATTTGGTCTAAACAACTCGTTAAAGGCTAGCAGCCATTTACTTCATGAAGACGAATCGTTTTGCAGATTCTTATTAAACAACTATGGAATACCGCGTCTGCTTCAACATATTAAATAAAGGTTCTTTTCTGTGCAGGTAAATTTAGCCATACTGCTTAATTGATTTCATGACCCTATTTGTAACTGATTGTATTAGGGCTTTAGGTCTATCGCTTAATTCAATGCTCGCCCCTTCAAGTATAATAATTATTGAAGCAAGTGATTTCTTAATTCTCGGATAGGCTCGAACACGACCAGAGCCAATTCAATTTGCTGTCATATTCTACTGAAATTTCCACGGTAATGAAGTTTTGTATATTTTTTTCTCAAAATTTTTGACGGGTTGCAGCTGGTCGTATCGAGAATATTCTCACAGGTTCCTCGGCAGCCGCATTCGGCAAGGTTTGTCGCTCGTCTGTCGAACAAAGACAGGCCATAAATATTTTTTCTCGTGGAAGTCTGCAGATTGGGTAATAAATCAAGCCGCGCTAATGTGTTCAGCGCGGAGAATTCTATCAGCGAAACAACTGGATTCGATTTGTTACCTACTTTCATTTGTTGATATTAAATTAGTTTGGCTTACTTCTCTGTAACATCGTTTATGGCTCATGTGTTATATGCCACTCATTATGTAATTACATTTCATCACAATAATATATAATATTTTGTGTACACGTAAGTCATGGTTTGGAACATTAGTTGAGGGACGAGGGGCATTTTACACACATTCTCTGCGGAAACATAAATCCGATAGTTTATGACATATGTATGCGAGTGTAAAAGTATTTACTCTTTGTGTAAACTAGACGTGTTTTTTACATGAATGCATATTATATTGTCAGATTTTAAATTTTCGTTCCAATTGAGTCATATACTTTTAAAAAGTCGCGGAGCTATTTGATTACGTAAGTGGTAACAAAATTAAAATATTTAAACAAGGAATTTGTGTTAGTTCATGTCTATATATTTGGTACTCTGTGGTTTTAAGCTTATTCAAAAATAACAAATTTCTGAACAAATTTTTTAAAATAAATAACGATTGTTACTTATTTATTATGTGGACGTTACTCGTACACAAAAATAAACTTTTGTGATACATTTAATTGTCCATATTAAGACGTAAAATTAGTTGAAATTTTAAATTTTAAAAGAGGTTCTATATTTTCTACATCATTTGTTGGCGAGTTTCGTCCGCATATTAAAAATATTTGAAATCAAAATAAAGAATAAAGAAAAAATATTCAAACAGCGATGTAGTGAACGAATTTTTTCCACGTAATCTTGTAAATAAAATTCCAACCTGAAAATAGTTTGCTCGCGCATAACTCTGGAGATTGAGTTCGTACATTGCGCATGCAGCATACCGAACGATTCAGCATGAGGATATTTACTGAATTAAGTCATTTGAAATAAATAAATATAATTTTATTTCTATAATATATCGGCAAAATTGATTTGACAGTTAGACATTGTGGTTGGAGTAGAATAGATATTTCTTTAGATTAATAGCGTAAAGAAATTCAAAATATATACAGGTATTTATCAAGGAAAATAATATCTAATTATAAGTACATAATATTAATTGTATATATACGAAATCGACTGTATATATATATATATACAGTCGATTCCGCTTAATTGGGACACATCGCGACCAGGAAGTTTGGCCCAATTAACCGAAACGAGCTTAAAATTAAATGATGAATATTGTTCTTTAAGTACTGTAACCCAGCTATAATTTTTTTTTCTCCTGGTTACTTCCAGGCACAGTTGGATATTAATCATAAACGTCTTCTTCATTTAATTTTTAATGTTTCGATTTAATGCTTCAATTTTTGCATCCCCATTCTTCATTTTCATCGTAACATGGTAAATTGTTATCTATTGTTGAAAACTCTTGATAATTAATTAACAATAGAACTTCTAACATGTCCTCATTTCCATTTTGCTCAAAATTTCCGAAATATCTAAGGATTTAAAGATTTTATATGGTGTTGGTTTATATAGCTCGCCAACTGTCAGCGACGTATTGCTTCCAAAAGATACATTTTTGCACTAATTCTCTGGCTTTTGTGGAATTTATTAATAAATTTAAACTTATATATTATAATCTTAAATTTACTGTCCCAATTACGCGGAATTTCGTCCAAACTAAGCGATGTAAATGACTATTAGTTCCATGGTTTGGTTTCTGTTCCTTGAGATTTGACCCAAATAAGCGGCTACCCCAATTAAACGGAATGCCCTTTTTTTAAATTATAACTAAATCTGAACCCCGGGCACAAACCGTTCTATATAAATGACAATTCGACGCTTGTGTGTGGTGACGACCATACATTAGATAAGATCAGAATTGTATTTGCCTGGAGATCATTGCAAACACCCGATTACAACCGATTCTCATGATAAACAGATAAACTGTATGTATTCTGCTTACAGCTCAATGTTGTTTTTTCCATTTTTTAAAATCTTTATATATATATATATATATAAAAGGCATATATGCCTACTTTATAGTAACTCAATATTATGTAAAAGATACGCGAACTATTAAAATATTGCATGGTTTCAACAGTTTATTTATAATAAAACATGTTTTTTTCCTAATATAATCCGGAAAGTCGTCGATATCTGACAAAACACCTTTGTCCCGAGAAGAAATATATATTTTTCAAATCAAATCAAGCCTTTCCATAAATAATGCAGATTATATTAGATGAATCATTGATCGCATTCAAGTTTATAACTCGTCAAAGAAAAATGTACAATGGATAAGATATTCTTACACTTGTTTACTGCATACTACTGCAGATATACATACATATATATTATTTGTAGTATGTACCTAAATCATTATAAAGTATAATATTTTATTAAACTTTTTTAACCCATCTTTTTACGCCACGCGTTTCACATCAATGTAAATATGTGTGTTTACATTGATTTGAAAACTAAGAATACATTTTAAATCAGGCTCTTACAAAAGCAACAGATGTCACTGAAGGCGGGAAGGTTTCTTGGGTAAGAGATAGAAATGTTGTTGTTCTATTGTTGGCCCTGTGGAAGTCTCTGCTTCGGTTGTAAAATACAGATAATGGAGGCGTTTTTACCCTTTCAGGCGAGAACTAAAGCAACTTTATGTCCGAAATAAAACAATCTTTATGTTCCAACTGTTCCATATTTAAGTCAGTAGTATTAAACCTGTACTTTGGTGTTGCTGGTTTAAGCAACAATAAGAGCCGGCTCGAAACCGTGTGAGAGAAAAGCAACTGCCCAAGGGCAGCACTCTCAAGGACCGACGATATGAGCTTAAAAATATGTTTTAAATATCGGAATTTAATTCGAATCATATTTGTAAATATAGTATATAAACGAGAGTTAAAAAATTACATTATGAAATAAATCAAAAAGTTTCCAAAGAAAGTCAATATGAAATGAATAACTTAGTTTTAATTTTTTAAATATCCAGTGATGTGTCAAAGTGCCAGATCATTTTTTTTTTTTTAGAAAATGCATGCATATTAGGTTAACATGCCATTACTAAAAGCATTAGAAATTAAATTAATGGATTAGAAATACATGAGAGAGATGTTCTATCGAAAACATATTTAACTATCTCCCTATCCTTTCTTCCATCAGTTTATATCTTCTTCTACTAATATTATATTATTACCTTATATTGTAAACTGCTATATTACCTTATATTATGTACTATATTACTACTTTGCCTGAGCATATCTGTGAATTACTATAATTAGTTTCAAATGCTATATATTTTGTTAGTTGTATTATAATTATTTATAGTGTTAAAATCCCCTTAAATAAATAAACCATTTCGCCATATTACCCGATTACGTTTTCGACAAATTTTGGTACTTATTTTCTGTAGTATTTTTTATAATTGGTACACCTGTTAGTCCATTTTTAAAAGCAATTTATCAACTTTATATCTCAGTGAATGCCAAATTCATTAAATTTACGCTAGGAGACATTAGAATTAAATCAATCAATTTTATTAAAATTGGAAATAATTTGATACAACTTATAAAAGTGTGACTAAATCGGTGATCATTTCGTAAACAATATTTTTTGGTACGAGTGTTTTCTTAATTTTTTTGTATCTTGACCGAGGGCGACATGTTATCTGGAGCTGGCCCTGGAAAATTCCTTTTCCCCGTTTTAAATATAACGTCAGTTATTATTTACTGTCCGCTCGCAAAAATGGCAATCTCACTTTCGTGTCACGCGTAACCGCCGTGAGAAAAAAAAAATATTTTGATGCCGCCATTTAACTTTTAGAACTTAATCATTCTCATTTCAAATATTTGTTTCGCTTATTGGTATGTAATAATAAGATGTATCATCTTCTCGGAGCTTATTACGTTTCGAGACAGCTCTTTGAGTTTTCGTGAGAATGGTGCCTGCCTTTGAAAAGGCAGAACAAAAGAGAATCGAAATACGTGCGGAGTGTGTACTTGTTTCATGTCATTTATAAATTACACAGCTTACATATTGTACTTTGTTTATTTTATCCTCTCTATGATATATTTCTATTCGCGCACTTTCACTCAGCTTATTTCAAAGCTCGTCATTAAATATTATTAAATATACTGGGTAAAACATACCTAATGCACAATATTTTACGAGTATTAAAAATATGAGTAGAAAATGTTCAAACTTCACGTGTCTAATCTTCACCATATCATTTTTCACATCGGTTGGTCATTTTGTTCCGCGTACAATCAAAAGAATAGCTCTACAGTAATGTGAATCAATGTATAAAATTACCATTTTTATAAAGCCTGTATGTGTGTCGAATGTGCGTAAAGAACAGTACAGACAGAGTTGAGCGCAAATGGAACGATGCTTAATGAATTTTGTACGCAGATTGGAATGACGGAACTGATACATAAACCCAAATGATATATCTGAAAGGTGGAAAATTTACAGGAAGACAGTACAGAATTAGTGACGAATGTGTAAGTCATTCGCGTATTGCACCGTGCTTAACGCGACTTTTGAGACAGTCTCGTCTATGTACACGCACCATAACTCTACTCTGACATAACTCTAACATGAGTTGCATAACTCTACTCTGAATATAAAATACGAGTTCAATAAGCAATGTTAAATACCTCGCTCCGCGCTCAACACGAGACGAGTCTCAGAGACAAATCTAATCCGAATCGAATAGTTTGTGTTTAAAATCATAACAATATGTAGGTAAATATTAGAGGTTTTTTTTGTGTTTTCTAATAATTATATATAATTTTTTATGGTTAATTAAATTTCTCGATCGAGATAAAAAATGACATGGCTTGAAAAATTATCCTCGAAAATGCACCGCTCGTGTACCGAACTTGAGCAAACGGCGTTGTTTCTCTATTAGTGATTATTTACGTAATTATTTTGATAAATAATTTAATAACCAGCTGGAACGTTGAACATTCTTGTAGATTTTATCATTTATCAAGCAAATGAAATCACAGCGTACTAAAACTAGGTTTGAGTTGCTTAATTACAAAATTTAAAATATACGCCTAATTGCGTTACAGAATCACATATTGTATTAACAAGAGCGGGCATCATGTGCACTGATGGCGTAATGCTTCTTCAAATACTTTGTAGTAAAATTGCCAGATTTTTATTTATTTCATACATATTTATTCATTTATAAAAAATAGCAAACTTTAACAATTTTTTACATAAACCATATTCATTTATTTAACGACTACCTTTATCTTACACTAACTGATCCATAAAATGGGGGGGGGGGGGGGCGTGGCCGCAGTCATGGTGAGAGGAGATAACAATATTAAAAATAGAGATACAGAATACATTAAATAACGGATTTCATTTGTTGAATACGTTATTCTTTTTTTTTTAATTTCTGACATTTCTAAATGATCTAACCTCTATTATTTACATGTAAAATTTCAATTTGAGTGTGGTCTGTTTGTAAATGTTGGATAGTAAATTCAGAAAAAGTATTATTATTGAGGAATCTTAAATGTGTTTGAATATTTTATTTTATGAAATGCATTGATTTATAATTGCGGTCAGTTTGAACAATAAAAAAAAATTCACTCGTTTAAGATAAATTATTTCATTGCCATTCATCAATTTTCTTTATAATAAGCGCAACTGATGGAATTTTCTTTGTGTTAAGAGTATAAATTGTTATAAAATTTTGATGCTAAGCAAAATAAGTTACAGCTTTAATAATGATACCATAATATAAAACATTTTTAAGTGTTGATTGTTGCCACTCAACTAATCCTAGAGCGAGTTTCCCAGTGTCTGCAATTGTTAATTCAATTTCGCTTAAGTTTAGTTTACGAATTAAAATCAGATTATTATTTAATATTTTTCTAGGCAAGCGAAGAGCTTCGCGCGAAGAGTTTAAATTTATTTTAATTAGATAAAAAATCATGTTTCAATAAGTTTTTTTTAGCAACTCCGTCGTTTGTTCGCCGAGCAACGCAAGCCACGAAGTTCGTGAAATTTTAAATTCAAATCAAGTTTTATTCACGCGGCTGCGCCACCCTCATCCCTTTATTACGCTAGGTGTTTTCAGTTCCCTTCGCGCGTATTTATCTCGGGGGTAATTAATTAATGTGATTAACTCAACGGATGAAGGAAGGATATAACAAATGGATTCATTTACTAAGTACATTCTTTCCGAGCGTCAGATTTCATAAAAGCAAACCTTCATAGTAATTCCCAAAAATCACACGGTATCCGGAACCCTCGTGTAGACAAACTTTGACAGCGGACGCTTCTAGTAAAGCGTAGACACCCGCAAACTGCTAGACACGGCCACCCTCAATTACCTGAGATAGCCAAGTACCTACTTACAACATGCTATGGGGAATTCTGCTATTCTTCTACGACCTTCGACATGATTGAAATTGACATTGAGTGTGTCAGACTGAACTGTTGACATTTTGTACGGTGCATATCGCATGCACTTCGTGTGCGCGCACGAGAGATTTCGTACATAATAGCGAAGTCAGAAGCGAGAAATCTAGATAAGGAGTGTCGATATTTTCCTCTCTGGTTAGTCCTTTAACCCCCTTCCTTGTCTGTTCCTGTTACAGACTCCTTGCATCCATCCCACGTCTTCGGCCAGAGATTGCACACCCGTTATGGAGGAGGAACCGGGGGTCGAGGAAAGCAGCAATGGACTCACACAGGCTAAAGAAGAATAATAATATTGTTGTGACGTGTGTTCCATATATGAACTCAATTAAAGAAGTTGATTGAACAATGCAGGCGGTGTAGTAGATGTTAGCGTGATCGAGGGAAAGAATTATAAGATTTAAGAGCCATTTAAGATGGTAGATGACTAAATTGATAGCTGCCCGCGGCGCTGGGATTTCAATCCCAGGTAGTCGGGTCTGTAGGCGAGTGCGCTGCCAACTCGGCAGTCAAGCACGGTATTCCGTATAGATTTTAAATATAACATCTATACATGGTAGGCATTTTTAAACAAGCATAAATAATTTTCAACTTGTATTGGGATTATGAAATATTAATCTATTACGTAACGTTGTCTAGGGTTGTTAAACTTTGTGCACCTTTTTATATATAATATGCTTGGACATATTATTACATATCGTTTTTATTTAATGATGCGTGGAAAATTCTTATTTCATTGCACCTCTCTAAATTTATAAATGTTTATAGATATAGATATCATTTATTAATATTCAGGATTGAAACGTTCTTTTCTTGTGTAATTTACGGATTATAAAAATATTTTTCAAATATACCTACTGAATTTATAATTTAAGTAGATAAAAATACTATATTTTGACTTTGATTGAATAATCATATCTTCATGCACATTTAATAACGGATATTTCCTGCAATAACTAAAATCTTTATTTAGAACCGTCTCTTAGTGATCAAATTAAAGTTTCATTGCTATTATAGCATTAAAAAAAATGAGAGTGTACAATTAGTACTCTCACTGTATAATATGTACAATTCACTGGAAAGGAAGACGTAATGAAATTTATTAACTTTTTTTTATAACGGTTGCTCAGTATTGTAGGTACTAGGTACTTATTATATCCTTTTATGGATTCAAAGCTTCAGCTAGGTACTGTGTAGGTAAATATATATTGCATAGATATTTTATGGAATGGAAGCATGAATACTTACCGAAGAAATGATGAGGCAACTTGAAGCATTTGAGATGTGGATCAATAGAAAAATGCTCAAAATAAGCTGGATGGATATAGTTACAAATCAAGATGTCATGATTCAGATGAATAAAGAAAAACAAATATTTAAAACAATGAAAATATGAAAATTTAATTCAATATCTCGGACATGTGACAACACAATCGGATAAGCATGAAATCTTGCACCTCATACTGAAGGAAGTTGGGGCCCTGAATGAAGGATAACATCATGACTCATGACTGAAGAACCTAAGGCAATGGTTTGGTCAAACTTTTCCGAGCTGCAGTGATGATAGCCGACGTCCGTTGAACGGATAGAGCGCGAGAAGAAAAAAAAAATAGGTACTGAATTCACAATTAGTACCGTGAAGTAAAATGACATATTTTAATTAACATTGAAGTTTCTAAAAAAGTGTCATAACGCAAGTTTGAAGTTTACGAGTACTGAATAATGAATGGTAACGAGTATAATGTGAAATTTTTACACGTCAAAAATAGCTTATATTCTTTTTATAAAAGCTGTCTTTCTCTCGTATTAGAAATACATTTCTGTAGTCGTTAGATAGCCTATCTTTCGGTTTTTGATTATACAAAAAAGTCTTAATTATTTATTTAAGACAGGCGCACAAAATTTCGTCGTTTATTTAAATTTGATTATAATACGGTTTGTTGAGACCCAGCGAAGAATTTGTAACACTAGCCTTGGGGAGATCACAGTCTCCTGTTTCAAGCCGCCAGCAACATAACACGTTTCGTTCTCCGGACCGTTTCACAGGTGCCCGCGCTATCTGCCATCGATCATTAAAACACACCCGTAGGGTTAAAAGCTGTTATCGTTGATAATTCCAACGGAACAGATCCCGTATGAGATACGATTCGAAGCTCGTGATCAAAATTCCACTTTCGTTTTCCTTTACAGTTCCTGCCGACAAATCAATCTGGATCGATCGAATCGTTAATTGCTGTAGAGTGCCTTTCTGCGGTGCCCGTTAATGAAGTCGTTGGCACCGTTTTGTGACAGCCCTGATTTGCGCATTGTTATTAAAGTAGAAAATAAAGATGTCGTTAAGATATATATTGCAAACATCAAAAGATTTTATCAAAGTTATGCTATAAATTTATTAATACCTGTTATAGAATTACGCAGTTTTACGATCATAATTTGACGTAGTTTATATGATATTTTTCTAGTTTAGCTCATACATGTTATTCTGCTCGTTTTTTATTATCTATTAAAAAGCGTATTAAAAACAATATATCGTGTTAATTTTAATCAATGAAAGCACATTTTACTTGTGATATTTTAAAACAAATGTAGATAAATCATTTCGAATGATTCACGGTAAGAATTATCTATCGAGAAAATGTAATCATTACCGGTATTCGGTCTGTTACCGGTCTAAAGCTTTAACCACCGTTTGCTAAGTTTTGCTTCACCCATGGCACTACATCCCAGGGAGGGTTTGCCCTGGCCATTCTTCTCCAGTTCCCGAACTCCCCCATCCTGCTCCAGTCCTCTTCCGCATGATCAGCAGCCCACTTCTTAGTCGGTTTGCCTGCAGGTCACTTCCACTGGGGTATCTATTTGCTCATGATATTTGGTATACTGTCATTTGGAATTCTTTCAAAATAACCAGCTCATTGCAGTCTTTGGGACCTAGATCTTACGATTGTCGTGTGCTCAATTAAATTTTCGATTTCATGTAAGTTCTATTTAAATAATTTTTTCTTAGTATTTTGTGTTCAAAAACTGCTAATTTATTTTATTCAGTTTGGGTTAAGCGCTTCTTTAAGCAGCACGTTTTGCACCCATAAGTGACCACTACTCTTATTGTTTTCGACCCTAGATTTTTTTTACAGTCATAAAAGCTTCTATTTTTAGCTAGAAGGCGAATTTTCAATTCATCCCTTATCTTATTTAATGCTTTAAGTTATAGTCCAGATATGTAGAATGATCAACCCCTTCACATATATGGTGTCTTACGCAACGTTTGCTAAGTTGGATATCTACTTTTTGCTTTCGGAGACGTTCATCTTTAAAGCTGTCTACAGACTATGTAATGGCTCGCATGCTCGGTAATCTCTCAATGAGATTTTGATCACTGAGAGTCAAAAAAAGTACATGTGTACTGGATGTGACACACTAATCTGCGAACAAAACATTCATAGATCACTTCGCGTTGAGCTATCAACTATTTCTTACGTGCATTCTATGATATATGAAAAGTATATAGTCCCGGTGATGTCTAATATATTTTTCCGGTTGATAGATTTTTCTTTTTTTATCTATTCAAATGTGTTTTAATATATAGTTAACTTAGGAAGTGAATAAGTATAGTCATACGGGCGTTTTTTGGATACATTATGCGTTAAACTCACAGTCACAACTTTGGGTCGAAGAAAAGCTGGAAGGGTTGCAGTCAGCTGTGAGGGCGACCCTGGACCGGGATTTGTGGAGGTGCATTACGTACCGGTTATCATCTGATTGAGGCCACAACATATCAATACTTATATGAAAGAGGTAAGAAGAAGAGGAAATTTCAGTCATATACACGTACATTAACACGCACGCCTACAATACATTTTGTATCGATAACATGTTGAACCGCACAGCCTGCATTTTTGTCTAATCTCGCATCTTTAAAATTGGCATTTAAATTTCGATTGTTTTTTTGCTACATTTTTTTGTCATTTTAGCGTTTCAGCGACAGCTCAATTCGATACATAACGCTTTCGAAAAATTCCCACGATTTTGACAATACCAATTTTTAAATTACTTTCAAAATGATTATATGACCAATTTGCCGATTATATTCTTACAAAATGCATACAATTTCGCTTTCATGTTGCGCCATGTTCCACTTGACCGGGCGTCGCGTGACTCGGATTAAATGGTGCTTTCGTAATCTCTGCTAAATGGCGGGATTTCTGTTATTATCTTTGAAGATTTGCTTTGAGACGCCTCCAGACGGCTCCAGCTCCTCGAGTCGTGGGAAAAGGCGGGAAAAACACATATTGCCAACGGAAAAGGATTTAAAGATAATAAATAGGCTGCGGACTGACACTCGATCATTATTTCTAAAAGCTACCCGTTAATAAGGCAACCAACCATTTTATAAAATATTCATATTATTCCATTAAATTTAAAAGTTTATCGCTGACGTATTTTACCACTGACGCCTAACTAAAAAAATATGATATCTGGAAAGTATAAATCTAATCAATCTATCAATAGTATAACTAATTTATTAAATTTACTAAACATACTCTTGGGTTAAAGATTTATATTTTCACATAACAAAAAATAATATATATTTTTTAAACAATAATTACAATGTACAGAATTTTAAATGAACACACACAAAACTTACTGTGTGTTATTACAACATTATATTTAATATGTAAATGTAAGTCATTTAATTTATTATAAGCCAATTATTGAATGTAATAAGGATTTCAGTAATTTATTGTTCAACGTGGGAATAAGAAATTTCAGTGTCCTCGATTCATACGTGTTAGAGGATTGTTTAGGATTCCACGACAATTTCATACAAAATAGGTGCACACATGACAAATGCACAAAGCGAGCTTATTAATCTGCTGCCATATCTTTGTTTAAATAACCTAACCTAACTTAACGTAATCTATCTAAAAATAATATAAGATATCGTGAGGTAACATATTAATGTATCTAATATTATATTACTATGTGAGCAGTTGTCTGTATATTCGCTTGCTTTAAGGAATGGTGAATACCAAATTTGTAGTTCATTTTTACCAAGTTTTTTTGATTATATTTTTTCATACAAAAGCAAAGATAACAATGCTGCACACTTAAAAATACGAGGCGTGTTTTTTAAATAAGTTCCGTTACCGGATATTCCCGGTGTAGCGCTTCGGTTGCGATGTTGCACATGCGCAATGATTTATTTTATCTGTTGACTCACCACATGCAACATTAGAAACATTCAGATAGTGCGGCCATCTTGTAGTGAGTGGTTGAAATGTTCAAGACAATGGATCAGCCCGCCGACTGTGAGATACGTTCCGTGATTCGTTTCTTGAATGCATGAAACATGAAACCACCAAGTGTGTCCTGATATGGCGCCAAGTGATTTCCATATTTTCCGTCATCTGAAGCGGTTCCATACAAATCACTCTTGAAGGGTGGATTGCTTGTTTAAAAGAAGAAGAAGAAGAAGCGGTTTCTTAGTGGCAAGCGTTTTGATGACGATGATGAACTCAAAGACAGAGTACAAACATGGTTTTCATCCCAGGCGGCGTCGTTCTATGACGAAGGTATACAAAAATTGATGCCCCGTTATGACAACTGCCTTAATGTTGAGAAATAGTTTAAGGTATGTAGCGTCCGAAGAAAGTAACGTGTTGTAAAGATGATGTCGTGTTTCTTAAAAAAAATGTGATACTTAAAAAACGGGCCTCGTGATTTATAGAGTAAAGTAAGAAAATAATTTATATTAATAATTTTAATGTTTCTCAGCTTTAAATGTGGACATTTTTCGTCGTGTTAAAATTCTGCAGAAAATTCCAGAAAACTTAATTATTCTCCACAGTTCTAAGGTTATATTTTTCCCACAATTCTGGTATGTATCTTTCTTGTACTGTGATTGTGTTTCCCTTATCCGCCTCACTATTGTAACATAATCATAGCGGTCCATTTATAAATTACGATTTTCAATTGTGCTCTTTATCTAATCCGCGGGACGCCATCGCTTTATCGTTTCAAGTGGATTCACAGCATCGCGAGTTAGTCAGTTTCACCAAACCACTTCCGTTGAATGCCTCAAGACTATAAAAAATTAACAGCGTACTCGGTTTCATATTGCCTGGATAATATCAGTGGCGTGCACTGGACATGAAGTCAGATGGGCTGTATCGCTAATGAGAGTTTAAATTACAGTCTTTCAGAAGAGTTTTGCTGTAAAAGTATACTTGAGGGAGTTCTTTTCTATTTTTATGATAAGCAAAATCAACTTTGTGGTTAGAATGCGTTATTTTCGATCGTTAACTTTGTTTTATTAACCACTTAATGAATTCAATACATCTACCGGTTTCGAAAAATTTTATTTTTCTTCTTCAGGATGTCATTAATTAATCAAAAATATATGTTTTATTGATTTTTAAGAGAAACTATTTTTAAAAAACAATAATTATTTATAAAATAAATTAATTTTTTTGATTAGTCAATGACACCCTGAAGAAGAAAATAATATTTTTCGAAACCAGTAGATGCATTGAATTCATTAAGTGGTTAATAAAACAAAGTTAACAATCTAAAATAATAAGTTATTTTCTGTTCATGAAAAATATTTATATTTTAACCTCTACAACTATGGGAATATTCTTCATATTACGATATAAAATGGTACTTTGTTTAGAGCGTAAAGGAACACATACCTTTAAATTTTTTTCAAATTAAGTATTACGTTTAGTTCGTAGGTATACGTTTGGGAATTCGAATCAAAATTCTCACTATTTTCAAACTGAGCTAAACACTTGTTCTATGAAAATAAGACTAACTTTCTGTTCTCGTGGAATGTGGCTCGAATTCCAAACCACTCAATCTCTAGACCAGACTAACTTTATTTGTTATTATTTCTAAATTCTAATAGATTTTTGCGCATGAATTTAAAGTAAGTACATACTTAATATAGGATGGGAGGGTTTGGGAACTAGACAATAATGGCCAGGTATATGAGTGTGAAGGAAGTTAAATCCCACCCTGGGATGTAGTGCCTGTGGAAGAAGAATAAAAAGACATACTTAATACATTATGAATCGCATAATAAAAAATTGTGAGTAGTGCACGCCCCTGGTGTCTACGGCAATTTTAAAAATAGTATTTTCATCTTTATTGCACTTCAACCTCTCGGTAACATCGGAAAATACTGTTTTATGGTTTAATATTTTCCGGTAGCTGTTCGGTTCAAGATGAACGTAAGGTTGACTTCGGTATTTATCCAATCGTTAAAGCAGTTGTACATAAATCAAGCCCCTGACGTGAACACATGTACGTGCACGCATGAAGAAGATAAAAATCTGTGCGTACCTTCGGGCGAATCTCAATTTGATATATTTATTACTTAGGTTTTTTTTTTTTAAAGCACTTACAAAGATTCTTAAAGGTATGTATGTTTAATATGGAGACGTAATGATTCGACTGTCTGTCTTCTGTGTGATTATTGTTGTGAAAAAAAATCTACATAATGAATATTAAATAAAAATAAAAGGGCTAAAAATGTATGAATGACCACTCTATGAAGTTATCTCTGCCTCTCTCTGCCAGTTGGGTCAGAAATCAGATTGACATTGGTTGAAAAATGACAAAATCTCAAACCCGTGTACATGATAGCTAGACTCGATATATGCGTACAAACGTTACCTAGAAACAGATATAGAAACGCTTTAATCTACAGATATTTATTCCGTTTTAACTGCTGTTGAGGAGATTAAAATTAACCCAAGTAAAACTGATATATCACGTACAACAAGCGTAAAGCGAGTGACGGCGTATCTCTGTGACGTATGTAGTGGAATATGAAAGCTGAGGGTTGTCAATGAATCTCATGGAGGACACGGGCCTTTTAAGTTGAGGCTGGTGATTTTCTCAGGATCTTGATCTGATATCTCTAGGTATCAGTGATTTCAACAAGTTTTCCTGCAGTCACCCTCCTTTTAATATTTTTCTCTGCTTTTCCGTTTCTATCAAACATACTTCTCAAATACATACACTATTTATTACAAACATTCACATTTGTATTAAAATGAAATTTAAATAGCTAAATCGACTTTTACATGGTGAGAATCGACGCTAGTCATTTTAGCACTCAAATGTCACTATTTTGTCTTACTCGTGCGTAGGCACAGCTTGCATATGTCCAAGTCAAAGGTAAATTATTTTTAGTACCGTTATCCATTTTTCTGCAGATGTGCTCAAACGCAAACCGAGACCGCTAATGCGATTACCCGACGAAATGGACGGAGTCAATGTATAATGGTCCTAACGTTAATCGCTGTGAAAGGTTAATTCGGCTAATCAAGGCTCGCACTACCGAACAGAACGCAAAAACTTAATGCGTCGGATGAATCTTCAACAATTTTGACTGCCTTCAGCGGATTCTTCTAAACGTTAACCCTTAATCATGCGCGCTGAGTTTTGGAAATAATACAATCAATTATCCAGTCTTTTGAAACTTCCAAAGATTTTTATTTTCAGTTTTAGATATATAGATCGTATAATTTGAAGTAAAAAAAATTAAGTAAGATAATAATATAGTTATTTTGGATTTAAAGAAATTTGTTAAATTGTTTGAATGGAAGATATATTATTATTATAGATGGATATGAATAAAACAATGTCATAATTCTACTTGAGTTTATTAGCACTACTCGAATTTCGAGAGAAACAGTAACTCTCATCGACAAGTCAAGTATTAACTAACTAACTACACACAAATATAGGAGACAAGGCTTAGGTGGTAAACATACAAGTAATTAGGTACTGACAGATGGATGGAGGGGGCGGAATTACTTGAGGAAGGTGGAGGGGTGGTTGTTACGGGAATATTGAGAGAGGAGACGAGTTGAAAAATGTAATATTGTTTAACAAATTAGTACCTGAGTTTAAATTCCTTTTTATTTCTAAACTTTCAAAATTATTCATTTTATTACCTTACGCGAATAATAATTTATATAACATTGTTTTATTTATATACATCCATTATGATGAAACTCTACAAAGTTAACGCCGATTCTATAAATAATATATTTATTATGATTTTTTATAAACTAATAATTTTTGTATAACAGGACTGGCGTATACTAAATAATCCATAAAATAAAATATGTAACCATTATATTTATAATGACGTGATTCTGTATTATATTTTATGGAAAACTTCTTATATATTTTTGCCTTTAAAATATTGTTGATGTTAGTAGCATTAACTTTGTGGATGGACTTAATTAATAATTTTTATATTGAGTAATTTAACGTGACGGGCGTATACTAATCCTATATATTATATTAACGAAAAAACAAGAAATATTTTTTCTAGTTAATAAGCGCGAATCTAACTATTAATAAATAAAATAAAATAGCATCTGTACTAAACAAACAATAAATATTTAATGAAACTACAAAGATACAAACAACTTTCAAACAAATACAAGGTTAGTTATTTATCAATGTTTTTTTGGAAGAATATAATTATTTAACAAATATCTCAATATAGGTCATAGCAACTTTTATGATTCTGACAAATTCACACAATCAGATGATCGGCTTTTGATACTGGGTTACGAATAAAATAAGTATTTTTATTTATTATCTTTGTTTTATTAACCACTAAATTGAGTTTAAATACATATACCGATTTCGAAAAATACCATTTTCTTCTTCAGGATGTCATAACTAACTAAAACATATATTGTTTCTTTGCCAGAATCTATTTTAAAAAAAAAAAATTTTTTTGTACCTAACTCAAATCATTACTTAATACAAATTTACTCGAATAATTTTTAGGAAAAAATTTTAGAATGGGAATCGTAGTTAAATTTAGTTGGTTGTTTATAATTTTTTGATTAGTTTTACACGCTTTATTTATCTCCAATGATTCCAAATTATTTAATTTGTGACCAACACCGTTTATATGCAAAATTGATAATCCCGATTTTTTATCAAAATCATGACCATTTTCTATCAAATGATTAGAAAATTCTGAAAACCCACTATTATTCAAACAAAGATAATATTGCTAATTTTAAAAGTATAATAAAAAAAGTAAAAAAATTAACTGAATGCATTTTAAATATATTTGATACAGTGAACACGTGAGACTATTATGACAGCGAATATAATAAGGTTACAAGGAAATAATATAACTCAGACTGCATCACATAGATGGTCCGAGAATATGAAAAGTAACTAAAGTCTTTTAACATTTGTTTAGAAATCCAATAATAATTTAAAGGTCTATCTGAGTGAGTATTAGGATAAGACTGTATAGCATTAACGCTTTGTGAATATGAGGTTACGAGTATAATGGCATTGTACACATTTGAACCACTGTGGTATACGGAGTACAAAAACGCGCATTTTTACGGGTTAAGTTCGAGACAGTTATGTTCGAAAACTTTTTCATATTGTGACCTGTTTTTAACAAAATGATCTCTTGTGGTGTCATTAGTTTCATTGTCTTTCTTTCTAGACTAGCTAGAGTTTTTTTGTCTAAAGAATTGATTGCTAAACGTCATTGCGAATACCTTTACAATCTATGAATATAATATAATAAAAAAATGTCAATAAGACGCATATATGACTTGTTATTCTGTGACAATACACAGGGTTTAATGATGTTGACTTAAGATGCATTTTAAAAGCTAATAACTGTTGTCCATGGATGGCAAAATGATTTCAAATACATGACATCGAATACTGCACGCAAAAACGCTCATGGCATAACATGGCATGTAAAATTTGGCGTGATAACTCGCTCATGGCGTTTAAAAGGTATCATTGCATTTTACCAAATTACTGAGAAAGCTGGTCCCTGAACTATTAAGGGCATGAAATAAACTTTGAACTTCATTCTAAAGATAAAGTTTTCTCTAGTAGTAACAAAATAATTGTATTTGAAAACGCCAGCAGCATATTAACTATTAGGTGCCAGCTTTCTTTGGCAACCGTAGCGAAGATTTATTGTTTTTCTTTTGTGTGCACAGAATTAGGCTGTTAGTTCTAAGTGTTAATAAGTGTGAGTCTAATAAATATTTATTTTAAAATAATTATTTCGAGAAAACCGTTAATGATAATTAATTGCCACTGGCTTTAGGCGCGTAGGTACTTTTTTTGCTTATTTTGATTTTTTGCGCACTGGCAATTTTTGCAAAATATTATTTTGTCATTCTAACCAACAAATAAGTAGTGCAGATGTAACGTTACGATTATTCTACGTTTGCAATCAATTGTAGAATAGCTGGCGTATAAAATACGTTGTAATTTTATTTATATTTTTGAACACGTTTACAAATGTGACGTCACAATATAGTAAGAATGGTAAGCAACAACCGAATATTTTTCATGAAACTGTGTACATTATGCGGTATTGAGACATGACGGTAGAATTTTAAATAAAATGAAATGTTGCCGCCCACTACACAAAAATCCCCGCGCATCGTTCTGATTCATTATTAAAATATATAAATACTAATTTAATGTGTTAATTATAAATATATACATGTAAAATCGATATTGTCGAAACATATTGTTTTTGCGCTACTGGGATTCAAACCTCCAATCTGGGTTCACAATAAGAATGTGTTCTCCTTAATAATATAAGTTGTATCCAATGTGTCCAAAATTTAATAAAAATGAATTGATAATTCTGGCGTCTGCAGTCGGTTTACTCAAAGGTATTTGTGATTCCGTAAAAATAATGTAGATGGCTTTCAAAAATAATGGAACGACAGATGTATTAATTTAAAAAAAAATAAAAAAAAGTGTAACATATAGGTTCGAAAATTTGTCACGAAAAATACCGGCGTTATAACACAATTGGTAATGTACTTCCCCGGATTGGAAATAGAGATCCAGGTTCGAATCCCGGTAGCGCAAAAGCAATATTTTTCGACAAAATTGATTTTATATGTATATATTTATAATTAATACATTAAATTAGTATTTATAACATCACATACCTATGTCCTGAATAATTACAACTTCACAATAAGAATATGTTTTCCTTAATAATTAAAATATATATTCCAATTTATTTGAAAGATTAGATCACAAAAAATAAACGAATATAAACATAACGATAATACATGAATATAATAAAAATAAACGAAACCAAAAATTGTAAGTACATAATAATTCTTACCTACATAATCATGGAGCATTAATCTATTTGGGATGTTTAAAAACATTTTAAAAGTTCGGTACCTAAGTGTATTGTTTATTTTTCTTCTTTTTGCCCTATCCGTTCAACAGACGTTGGCCCGGAAAAGCTCTTCAGTAGACTGGCCAAACAATTTTCTCGTGATGTTCTCCTTCCAGCGCCCCGGCTTCCAGCAATCTTTCCCTGCATTATGAGGTGCAAGATCTCGTACTTCTCCGAATGTTTCATTACGTGTCCGCGATATTGAAGTTTTTAGAATTTTTATTCCTTTAAATACTTTTTTTTTTATTCATCCGAAGCATAACATCTTCATTCGTAACTCTATCCATCCAGCTTATTTTAAGTATTCTTCTGTAGATCTACATTTCAAATGTTTCATGTCGTTTTATCGTTTTTTCAAAAAGTGTCCATTCTTCCATTCGAACACATAGCATCTGAACATTCTCATTTGTAATCTAAGGTTGAGATCATGACTACAGATCATCTTTTTCATGCGGATGAAGGTTGCACGAGCTTGCTGAATTCGACATTTGATTTCAACAGAAGAATCTCATCTTTCATTTATATTGCAACCCAGGTATATATTATTTTGTATCTTTTACAGTTTATTTCCAGCAATATAAAGACTTTTATTGTCAGCTGCGTTATGTTTGCTAACGAGCATATATTTTGTTTTAGTTGTACATATTTAATTTTAATCCAAAAGTTTCACATGTGTTCACTACTTGGTTCAACAAAAGTTGTAAATCTTCAATTTACTCGCTAGAAGTACCGTATTATCTTTCCATTTATAATAAGTTCTTGGGTAGCTTCTTGAAGTGCTTCATTGAATATTTCTTCGGAATATAAGTTGAACAACATGGGTGAGAGAATACACCACTGTCTCACGCCTCTATTTCTACTTCGTCTGTTAGACATTGTTCTACCCTTACAGCTGTTTTCTGGTTCCAATAAAGATTTACTATTATTCCTATGTCTTTTCGGAATTTGAATCATTTTATCATGTCTAACTCTGTCATGTGTTAATTTAATAAAGTTGAAATAGAAAATATAGTTAAATAATAAAGTTTTATTAAGCACTTAATGAATTAAATACATCTACCGGTTTCGAAATATATCATATTATTCTTCAAGATGTCATTAACTAATCAAAAACATATGTTATACTGTTTCTTTAACAGAATCTAAAAAAACAAATTAAAATTATTTAAAAAATAAATTTAGTACCTAACTTAAACTTGATAATACAAAATTACTAGAATAATTTTTAGGAAAAAATTTTAGAATGGGACTTGTGGTTAAATGTAGTTGGTTGTTTATAACTTTTTGATTAGTTTTACACGCTTTATTTATCTCCAGCGATTCCAAATTATAGAAAATTTTGAAAACTCACTATTATATAAACATCTCAAATGTTCCTTTTAACCACAAAGTTGATTTTGCCAATCTTAAAAATATAGATAAAAAGTTAATTTTAAACCTCGATCAGAAGAACCGTCGGTGGGTGGATACAAACCGTTAAAAGATATTACGCTATAATTGTTTAAATGGTAACGTAATATTTTCTACTTTTTCGTCACCGTAAAAATCGATTACTTGGACCCGTTGTTGTGTTTGACGAGCGTTTAGATTATTCTTCAGAGTCTGTTGTGCGGCAGGACAGGAAATCATCGATTTGTAATGAGTGCAGTAAACCTTACAAATTATTGATACAACTGATTATCTAAAATCAAACGCCGACAAACATGGTCAAAGCTTAATAGAAGGCGCCCACGCGCTGGGTGCTAACTGATTTATGTCCCGAAGATAATCATAAAATGGCGGATTTGTATAATGCGTAATATTTAATGAAGTATTGGACGCCAGAGTTGTTAGTCTGTCGTTGCCTTGATATTATCGTAAATACACTATTCATTATTATATATACAAATATTTTTTCCTTACTAGACATGCGCGCCGTGCCTGTATCGCAATCTTCGTATTATACATACGTATGGACATAAATATTATGTAGGTACTTGTACGTACATGTTATACATATTCTAATAACAGGTAGCAGTGCATTTATTACCTGAACCCGCACATAAATATTTGTCGTGATGTAACCACGGATGTAAGTTGTTTATTAAAATAGTCAAGCTGGTGTTTAATTTATAAAAATGCGTTCTTCAATTTTACAAAAACACCGAATGACTGACTAATATCAACTGCCCTAAATTACTCTCAGTAATAAATATTAACACTCTCAATGGTAGATGTCATTCTCGTAATGGGCGATCGCCGAAGAAGACAAGACTTTATAACATGTAAAAAAAAAGTTAGATTCAGATGTTTTTGTGACACTTTGAAAAATAAATCACTGCGAGTAGCGTACTAGTCTAGTAGTTATGATATTCGCCTAGTGACCTAATGGTCCAGGGTTCGATCCTCGTTCCAGAAGACCACCGAGTTAGTCCTATTTTCATAGCCCAAGCATTTTAGCTTAGTTCGAAAATAGTAAGAATATTAATCAGTATTCTATGTACGCATCTCTATTTAAAAAGAAAGTTCCTATTTTTATTAGTTAGTGGAATATTTGGTCGACTCACCACTGCCATAAAGACAACGAATTGTGACATTATACCATTATTTTTATTTGTTAACATTGTTTCATTAACCACTTATTGAGTATTAATTATAAACATAATTATTATAATTATAAACAACTAACTAAATTTAACTACGAGTATCATTCTAAAAGATTTTCCTAAAAATTATTCGAGTAAATTTGTATTAACAATTTAAGTTAGGTACTAAATTTATTTTTTAAATAATTATTGTTTTTTTAAATGGATTCTGGTAAAGAAACAACACATGTTTTTGATTAGTATTGACATCTTGAAGAAGAAAATGGTATTTTTCGAAACCGGTAGATGTATTTAAACTCAATAAGTGGTTAATGAAACAAAGTAATCAAATAAAAATAATGAATTTTAACCACAAAGTTAATTTTGCTAATTTTAAAAGCACATTATACCATAATATTTATTATCTAATTTAATAAACGGTATTATATGTATAGCAAAACAGGTCACGTCATTTTTCAAAGTTTGCGCTTCTATATTCTCCTGCCTTGATGACCAATCTAGGCCCAATCTGTCTTCATACATGCTTTGTTGTCGTGTTTCACAGCTTAGTCTGGGATGATCAATCGCCTTTCTTCCAAAGTACCCAAAAATATGGGTCCATACGAGTATCTTACATATTTTTTTCCTTAAATTGAATTCATTAACGACAAGGAACATATGTCTGCTAATTACTGAAATATTATTGTGAAATTGGTTCTTAAAATATTGGCTAAGTAAAAAAAATATGACATAAATCATGTTGATTGAGTTCAGCAGTAGTGTTGAAAAGATCGATTAAATCTTTACCCGATAATCTAATATGCTCGTATTATAAATTGGCGTAATTAGTCTTGTCGTAACAGACGTCAAAACAGAAAATAGTGCTATATCATATTATGATATGTAGAATTCTGTTTCTATGTGGGTCTGTACTGCGACCAGCAGTCTGTAGACATATTAACACATAGTTTATTATACTAGTATAGTAGCAATCGACCTTGCTGTATCTCAGTGTTATAAATTTCAGGAGATTTTAAGAAAAACTGGATAATGTTTAGTTATCAGCAAACTTATTTAACTAAATGTATGCTGTGTATAGCCTATTTCATTTACTAACAAAGTAGAACAAAAAGGCACGATATTTATCACCAATAATCATGGGACTATTCTATTCAATTACCCTTATAACTCATATCTGTTTTACTTCCAATAAAAAAATAAAATGAAGCTTATCTTATCTAATTAATAAATTTGATTGTTAGGAGAACACATTCTTATTGTGAAGTTGTAATTATTCAGAACAGACGGTCTGTGATATTTTAAATATGAATTAAATATATCAATTAGAACGATTGAATGTATTAATATCAAAAAGGTAACATATAGGTTCGAAAATTTGTCGCTAAAAATATTGTCGCTTTAGCATAGTTGGATAATGCACCTTACCCGGTTAGGAAAGATATCCATGTTAGAATCCAGGTGGCGCAACAACAATACTTTGGGATAAAATTGATTTTATATGTATATCTTTTTAATTGATACATTTAATTCATATTTAAAATTTGATTGTATTCAGATACAATGGTTTTATTGTAAAAATATTATTGCTTTTGTAAAACTTGTACATATTTGGCACTTTTGCCTCGGAACCCTGCACTAGGTCGAAGTTATTTACGGGATATTTGGAGAAACGCATAATAAAAAATATATACAGTTTTATTCGATATAATCACAATGACGCTTGTAAAAAAAAAACTCGCAAATTCGGTTTCAAATTTCGAACGCGGTGGTATTAATCATTGCCAGCCGACTGAATAATTAGATTCGGCGTGAGTGCAACGAAAAGCTTTGTGGGCTGGCACCACTCTTGTACCAGGGTCGCGTCTGGCAGCACTTTTATATCGCTAACTGTTCCGTCTGTGTTCTGTCTCGTATGTCAGGTTTACATAAATCACAGACTCGTATTCGGGTAATTGAAATCTAGGAAATATTTTGTTGCTACATTTTTTATACAAATATTATTTAAATAAAATTTGTAATTAAGTCGTTCGCTGCGCCAATTGATGCACTTACGCATTTTTGATAATATAACTGAGTCATTTTGAGTTATAGATAGGATTTTTCCTGTCATGCTCGCCGTTATTATTTTGAATCTAACCTAACCTAACTTAACCTACCTCTTATGTTGTCTTTCTGCCCGCTCTCCGATTAATAGATTTTGATGACACTTTAAATAGGAAATATATTTTTTCTTCAATATTAGCAAAATTACTTTGTGGCCTCGTTTTATATAAATAATAAAACAGAATACTTTGTCCAAACCACTATTTATTGATTATTATATGGTATCTTTTTCAGGAAAAAATATATATATTGAAATTAAAAATACAAGCATAGATAATAACACAACTATAAATAAGTAGGAACTAATATGAAAACAAATTTATAAGGTGACTATTACAGTATACATTGTTTCCTGAAGAAGATACCATAGGTATCGAAACATGTTGAATAATCAATAAATAGTGGTTTAAACAAAGTATTTTGTTTTATTATTTAAATGTATTTTTATTAAGAACACATTCTTATTGTGAAGTTGTAATTATTCACAACATAGGTCTGTGGTATTTTAAATACTAATTAAATGTATTAATTAGAAAGGTATACATATAAAATCAATTTTATCGAAAGACATTGTTGTTGAGCTACCGAGATACGAACCTGGATCGCTTTTCCGATTCGGAGAAGGTGCATTACCAACTATGCTACAGCGACGACAGTATTTTTGACGACAAAATTTTGCACCTATATGTTACACTTTTTCAAATGAATACATGTATCATTCCATTATTTAAAAGCCATCTACATTGTTTTTACGGAATCCCAAATATCTTTGAGTAAACCTATATCAGACGTCAGAATTAACAATTCGTTTTTATTAAATTTTGGACTCATTGTGATACAACTTATATATTATTAAGGAGAACACATTCTTATTGTGAAATTGTAATTATTCAAAACATAGGTAACAACAAAAAATTTCTATAAAATTGATTTTGTATGTATGCCTTTATAATAAATACATTTAATTAGTATTTATGTTTAGAAATTACCAATATCAAACATAAAAAAATTATATACGACCGCAACATATTGATTGAGTATATAAACAATGACAATGAACGGGAACAATGCATCATTCAGTGTCGGTTATTTTTAGTGACAATAAGATGAACTGGTGTATAAATTGGTTCATCTCACTTACTTAGAAAGTAAGTTGATCCATTTTTTCCACATAAACAAAAAGTTGTTGGAAGACACCAATAAAGTTTGAAATTGCCTAGTTTGGTGTATCCTATTTCAGTGCGGCCTTGTCAGTGGGGTTGAATTCTCGCCAAATTCATCATTCAAAGATGGTGAATTGTACCCCTGTGTATATCTCATTTCTTTTCATCAGAGAAGTGTTAAAGTAATGTTAATTTAATAGCTCACATCGGAAATTTTTTATCAAACACTTATCTTCTTCTCTCTCAGCAACGAAAAATGTGACTAAACATAAAATGGGCTTTGGACATTGGGACATTGGAAAAATTAAAATAAACTTCACATTTTATTGTAAGTACCAAATTGTTCCTGTAGGTTGGTACACGTTCCGAAATTGCGTAATTCATGCGTGAAATCGAATCCCACATTAAGAAAGAAAACTCTGTAAATGTTAAAGCAGATGGCAATTACGCAACCTTTTAAACTCGCCACTCGTGAATTTTACATTTAAACATCCCTTGTGACATAAATAATTAAAAATTATTTGCCTAATAACGTCGAGGGTCCGATCTGATACAGCTTACATTAAATAAACACCCTTCGGTCAACAGCACGCGCCATACAAAAGACCGTAACCGGTTCAGCGATAAATAAGAATATAAATTATATCTTTTCTTTGTTGTGAATTTTAAAGTGTCCATTTGGACTCATAATAGAATCCTCCCCAGCAATATCTTTTTGTGTCCTGTACATCATATTTCATATCCCTATCTTCAATTCTCTACTCTATTGAAAATCGAGGGATCGGGTGACTTTTTAATTATTTTGATAATTTTAAATCAAATATTTTTCGTAAACATTGTTGTGAACGTTTTACTATTATTTAAAGTTGTATTGGATAAATCTACCCCTAATAGATTTTTTTGATACAATTTTGTAGATAATTTTGTAGGCTGTCGTGGATCAAGCATTAAAAAGAGCCTTTACTGAGTTTTTGCTCAAATTGTATCAAAAAATTGAAACACAGACCAGTAAATGAATAGACATGAAATAATGTGTACATATAGGAGAGAGGTTTGGAACATAAGTAACGGGACGAGATGCATTCTACACACATTCTTGGCAGAAACAAAAATCCGATAGATTATGACACATTTATGCAACAGTAAAGTATAAGGTAGATGGAAATATGCAAGATAAAAACACACAAAAGTAGTTATAAGAAATATTTTATTACATAAAAAAGTTTACTCTCAGTATCTGCTCTTCCTAATTTCAACAACCAATTTTAAACATCCCATAGCCTTAATATCAGTTAAAGTTCAAATTTTATTTCCAATTTGATTGTTAATTTCGGGAGCTAGAAAGGTGAACAATCTTTGACTAAAAGTAGTTTTCATTCTTCGAACTATTTTCAGCTTACACGCCCTTGTGGGATAATAACATCTTTCAGTCCTCACAGATGGAGCGCTTATTTTTCTGGCTGAAGTGAAGTGGCTCTGAAGGATAGGAAAAGTCACAGCGGTGTATAGCCTTCTGAGCAATGTTTACTTGATATATATGTACACCTGATACACTCCCCCAACTATCAACACCATAGCTCAAGATGTTTTCATCTTATTTTTATTCAGAATATTTCCAAGTATTTTAAATATGTAACTTAATTTTCGCTATCTTTTAGTTAATCCATTAAATGAACATCCCATCTCATGTGCCTATCAATAACTATACCCAAATACTTTATTAATTTACAATTTGTTATACTAGGATAATTACAGCCATTTATAAATTTAATTATTTGACGTCTGTTCGTTTATTTTATAATAATATTGCTATTATTCCTGTATTTATTACTATTGATTTTGAACATTAACATTAAAATCATTGTATTAACCGAGCTGTATAAGGCTTTAGGAAGTGATAATGATTTTCTGCATGTCATGAACTGCAGGATTTACGAGGTCAATAGGCGAGGCCACAGGATTGAAGGCGGTAGTCTGAGATGTGTTTTAATGAACGGCTACTAGACAAAAAAATAATCACTTCCGGCACTGGCCGCAAGAATCTGGTAGATTTCGTTTTTGTGCGTGTGTTGTTTGCTTTTAATTATAACTGAGTTACGATTTTTTAATGTTTTCGAACAGCAGTCATTTTGAAACAAAATGGCAGATCAGGCTTGTTAATGAACTTTACTTAGTCATGTAATTAAATTACCATCACGCCGTTTCCCCGCAGAGGTAGACAGAGAGGATAGAGCTCTACAATCTTCTGTCCTGACACACAATTCTCGCCTCATCCACATTCATACATCTTCTTATATAGGCGATTATTGAGGCTTCTAACAGGACCATCTTCCAGTATCTGGTTTACCTGGTCATGCCAAGTCTTAGGCGGACGTCCTCTATTTTCGGTGCCTTCAACATATATCTACCAGGTAAATTTTTTAGAAAAGTCGAAATCTGATGATAACTAGATATTGTGTTTGTATCTATAAATATATATTACTTTAAGGAAGGGTGGTTTAGGGGCCATGATCGAAGTAAGTGTATTGAAGTTTTCCAGAAATTGCATCAAGAGATCTTCTACAATCGGTAGTATTTCTATCGAAATCTACCTAATGTTCTTTAAGCGACTTTTAAAAAAAAAAGTATATTTCGTATCGGTATGTTTTATTATGAAATTAAAATATTAACGGCATTTTCATATAATAACTTAAACAATGGCAGATACCCGTGTGCATATGTCTGTGTGCATTTATTTGTATGACGATTCATCTCAGAGTGTGCTCCATTGAAATATTTTGATAATGGGAGATGCAGAACGCTGGCAGGAACTAATCGAGGGGGACTTCCCACCTTTTCAATTTGAATTATTTCAAATTAAATGTTTCACTTGGACATGTTCTCGTCGAAGATTTATGTGCATGTTAATGTTGCATTTAACGGACTTCTCATTGGTTAAGAGGGTTTGGGAAATATTGTCTTTATTCGCATGTCAATAAATAAAAACATGCATAATATCTGTTCAATGTTTACATAATATAAATGTGTTATGGAAGATTTAAAATATATATTTTTTGGTCTCTAAAAAGGCGCTTTTTTGTTTTTACATATCTATTCAATAAATGTAATAATAACCAATTTCAAAGGAAAAATTTATCGTCTTTAAAACTGGAAAATCATACATAGTAAGATTTGTTCGTATCATCAACAACACATTTAAAAAAAAAAAAAATTCTACAAAAAACTTGTTGAATGAGACAATTTTATAAGGTAGATGTCACACTGGACATGGCTACTGTGGACAGCAACATCTAAAAGGCAAAAATGAATACAGGAATCAATGTCTGCGAATACTAAATCTGCAGTTAAGTTATTGGGCGTGCACATTGATTCAAATCTTTCAATGAATACACAAATCAGTGCATGCTTTTATCAACTGAGACATATTAAAAGTACTTGGAGACATCTTCCTTTTGAAGCAGTCCGTCTACTTATAAATGCATTTGTGGTGTACGCTGGCCTGCCAATGGTTCAGCTGGATAGATTACAATCCATTCCACTCCATAATATAATTTTAGTTGTAGTTAAATGTTGTATTTTCATTTTATATCGAGAGAATATTGAGAACCAACCGATAATGATACATGACAAGTACTTATTTTTCGTAACTTTAAACACACTTATCGTGACACGAGACACGGCACGTTCTTATCTTGCTGTATCTGTGTTGAAATTTTGAGCGATTAATACACCTAGTAAGTGAATGTACATTGGTGAGGTGGCACCAGAAATCTGGTATCTTCGGCATATAACCATAAACGGCGACCAAAGTGTGTGAAGACATCATGTTAATCAAATATTATCATATTTGTTGTTGGTGCGTGCGACACCGTGGCTTGGCCGTACCGCGTACCGAACGGTGAATGGTGTGCCGGCTCTGGGCGTGACGGGCCGGCGAGTATCGCACAAGTATTACGTTTCAGGCGGTATAGGTACTGTTATTTAGTATGTGGGAAATATACTTATTGACGGCCTCGACCTCTACAGCTATACTTATTTTATTTAAATGTTTTTTTTTTTTTTTACTTTTAATATTGAATTATTTATATTACCCCGTCAATCTTGTGTCACATGCAGAATTTATGAGGGATTCGAGTTTATAGGCATAACCGAGTGAAAAATACGATAATAATTTTTTGGTTGACAATTATTTTTCGAAACAATTTTAAACGTGCGTTTCGTCTGCCAATTATGTTTTATTTTCATTGTTTCAAATATTTTACATCGTACATTTGTTTTGCGGACTGCAAAACACTTTTCATACCTGCACACTTGTAAAGGCCTCTACACTTCTCCGGTCAGACCTAAGGTAGAATATAATTCAGTCATATGGTCTCCACACTTCATTGTACATTCTACGCTGATTGAAAGAATCCAGAGAAAGTTTCTAAAATTTATTAATTTAAAATTAAATTTACGCTATGAGGATATCAATTATAATTATCTCCGTAGCCGTCTGAAATTGTTACATACAGGATCATCAATGGTATGATAGACTGCCCCCAGATTGTTGGTCTGCTTGATTTTCACGCACCATTGAGGTCATCGAGACACAATTCATTGTTTTATTACAGTGATGATGTCAGAACTCATGCACTAGCTAACTCCGCAGTCCCCAGAATGCATTATTTGGGGAATGAATATGCGGGGGTAGTCGACATTTTTGGTGTTAATTTAATTCTTTATAGGACTATTATAATTTTTTGTGTTTCAACTCAATGGTGACGAATAAATTGCTATTTCACATTTTATATTCATTATTTATTTTTAATTATGTAATAACATGACGACACTATGTAATTATTTTTTCTTTGTGTATTGCATTTCTGTTATAATTTTCTCTTATTTTACAAATTATGTTAATGCCTGTATAAATAACAAATAATTAACATATCATACAATTTTTTTTTTGATACAGAATATTGGATTGTGCTTTGTATAAGATAAAAAAACTTTATCACTTATTTTTAAATATTTGTACACTCTTCACTACGTTTTTTTAAATCTTTCTTATGATTAATAATGGCAATATTATTTTTATTGTTTTCTGTAAGGTTATTATTTTTCTTTTCTTATTGTACTATATACCATATATGCATAAAATATATAAATATTAGCTTATCTAAAAGATTAATATTTCAAAAATTATATATGAGATCTGGATAAAAAAAAACCATCTAATATAATATAAAATATGAATTAAATATATGAATTAGAAAGATATACATATAAAATCAATTTTATCGAAAAATATTGTTGTTGCGCCACCGGCATTGAAACTAATTCATATTTAAAATATCACAGATCTATGTTCTGAATAATTACAACTTCACAATAAGAATGTGTTTTTCTAATAATATAATATATTTGTTATTGATTATTGTATTATATTATATATAATAACTTAATTACAAATCACCTAACACCAAGCGATCTTTACATGACATCAAGACAGTCCTTTCTTAGTTCTAGCTGATTTTATTTTATTGTTAAAATGTATCTCTGACAAGCTTTCATGTCGTGCAGATAATCGAAGGTGTTCCATAGAAGAGCCTGTGCGGTATCAGCACACTCAATCGGCTACACAAGTAGATACTCAGGCTGAACATCACTTTGAGCCGCTTTGTCCTTGATCAGAATCATCTTAATGACTTGCAGGACTAATGGAACCGCATCGTCATCATATTTAACTTTGTATAACATTGAAGGTAAATGATTAAAATGGCGTTACGCGATAATAAATATCAATTTTATTATATAACATGGCAATATTATTCAATTTTCTCAATTTGAATTAAGACACATTGTAGTAATATTTAATATTACTTACTAATGAATGAATTCTTTATAAAAATCAAATACTAAATAAATTACCTTAACAGTAGATTTCGATATCCATTCAAATCCCGAGAATCACACAAAAATGTGATATAATTGTATTTTTTTGTAACTTATATACCTGGAGACATTATCATTATAATAATTATAGTATGGTACTGTTGTAGCTATAATCCGTCAATAATGTGAGGAAATGAACAGTTTTATAACCTTAATTTGCTTTTAAAATTCAACGAAAATACAATAGTTTTAATATTTAAAATCATGTATTCATATTATTATTTATAAATTACACATTATTTTTTCCGTCTATGAATTAGTTAAAAAGTTTGTAAGTACCTACCTATTTATATATTTATTGTGTCGTTCAACGATTTTCCACATTAAAAATTATTGCTGTATAATTTAGTTTCTAAGCGACACGCACGAATGCGGGCCTTATTATTTCACACTTAAAATAGAAATAAATTAAAATCTGATTTTAACACAGCGAAGAGGATTAAGAAATGGCCGCTTAGGCGATTTGTTCATTTTGAAAGAATAAATGAGGAAAGAGTGGTAAAAAAGATACATGAATCCAGTAATAATTAAGAACGTCCACGAAACACCTGGTATGACTATGGTAAAACATGAAAAGATGTAATATCATGCACGAGAAGATGCATGGATATGGACGCTGCGAGAGTTCGCGTTAGGATTGCAGAGTTTGGCGCTCTATCCTCTTCGCCTATATCCGTTTGAAAACAGTATGATGGCAGGTAGATACGTAATTATTGTATAATAATAAATGACCAGAAATGTGTGTCATGTGACGCTGTTGTATGTGAGCTCCAGCCAAATCGTCCTCAAAATATAACTTTTTTTTATATACTTCGTAATTAGTTTCATTAATAAATAAAAATATTTTATTTAATGCAAATGTATTTTTTAATGTTGAAGCATTTACTAAGTTTTCTTATTAATGGGTAGTTTACTAGTTAAGTGTAATAATATTATTTGCCTTTTCTCCGATTCGTTTCCGACTAGACGGTGACCGCCGGCATACAATGGCGTGCTCGGGAGGTCGGGAGTTTGCTGCGAGCGCAAATGTTATATATTAATTATTCTTCCTAATCTAGGTATGTCGGTAGCAGAAATGCATAAATGCTCATACATAATGTATGTCCATAATAACATGTACCCAAAGGAGAATATGTGGTTGGCTGCTGGTGCCGGCGCTGATGCTAGCTAGCGCTGGGGCTGGCTGCAGTTCCCTTATTATCGCTCGGATGCATTTCTGTCTTCCATTCATAAGATCTGCGTTCATTCATTAAATTAACAACGAATGCAACAAAACGAGACGTCGCAGGGTTCGAAAATATTTTAATGCAAATTAAATAAATCGATTAGAAAGATATATATGGAAAAAATATTTGGTTGTTACCGGGATAGGAAGCCGGAACCTTTCCTATCCGGGGAAACGCGTTACCATTTTGTCATACCAGCTTTTCAGATTGCTATCACAGAACTATGTACATACTATTTACAACAAAAATGTGTTTTCATTATAAATTAATGTTTTTTGTGATATCTATGGTTGACGTATGTGAGAGCTCGCTCGGTTTGGTACGATTGGGAGCCAGCGAAAGAGTTACAATGAGTTACGCGAATAAATCTTATTGTTACTGAGCACACTGGTGTTATTCTGACTACACGTATCAAGAAGAGATCGACGAATAAGAAAAAGATCCATACGATGTAGCTGGCACTCGAGTCGATATACATCATTGTAAAGATATTTCTTTTTTTTTCTACTTGATTAATAGTACTTCTGAATTATTTTGCAGAATGGAAGCATCGCGTACGAATTTATTTTTAAAAAATCATTTCAGATTGAATATTACACTATTTGCAAGGGTAAATAAATAGTAAATTATCAAGACTTTGCAGTTATAGTTCCTATTAGCGCAACAGCTGGTCATATCAAATCATACTTTTCTGTTTATTTAGCTAACACTATTTAAATTAAAAGATAATTAAAACAATTTAAATGTCACATAATTTTTTTAAAAAACACCGGTACCTCAACCATACATTTTACAACATTCCATTTACCCGGTAGAGGGCTTTCACAATTGAGTTATATCAATTTCTTCATTCTCGCCTAATTTTGTTCTACCCGTATTACATTTTAGTGAGACATATATTTTTCCAGTAGAAAGCAACCAGCTTTTTAAATAAAATATGTATCTTATTACTTTGTGCGAAATCTGCCAGATAGCGTCAGACTTCTAGTTCATTTTACAACCAGAATACAATATATTAATGTAAAACGAAAGTTTCATTATCGCGCACAAAAATCGCAGTGACTTAATAATTTATAGAAGTTCTGAATAAATTATTTCATACATTTTTTGGAAATGTTGACAGCCAATGAATGATCGCGAGTGCAGAATGCGCACATCCGCTTGCGCAAGCGCTCCCTTGCATTCATTCTAAAAGCGCGTCACAATAAACGCACCCCAACCGACGCACACTAATTTATCCCTTTTAGTAATCGCATTAAAGCTCTAAAAAATTAAAAGTTAATCAAATAATCACATTTTATTTCATAGATAAAATACAAAATAATTGATCATTGTGTAAAGCTATCCATCATATGAAAGATGGAATTGAAGATTGTAATTTTACATTTTTATAAAATCAACGTATTTTTCACTTGTAAGCTCGGCTCCATTAAAATCATTAATTTTATTAAAGACTAAGCAAAATTCTTGTGATTGTTATATTTTTAACTGGAAAATATTAATATGCAGGTACATTAAAACAAATACTTTGCTTGTTTGAACGAATCATTTATGCAATAAAATAATAACATTTTTGATAGGTTAGGTGAGGTATTTTTTATTGAACCAACATTTAATGTTTGTTTTTTATTATTGTAATACACAAACAATTCGTTTTATTGAACAAAGTACTTACATATTTATATTAATGCACATATCTCTTCCCTGTTAAATAGTACCCATGAAACAATAATCAATTTGGTAGCATTACAATTTATTTCTTACACAAGGATGTACAATGTATATAGCTTTCACGTCATTGTGATTTAGACATTTATTGGAGGGGGGATGTTTCAACCCGAGATTGCAAGCTCTGCAAATGTTTATACAATATTTGAAGAATAATAATGTTTTTTTCTTCTTTGGGCTGCTGATTTTGCTGGACATCTTGGTCCCGTGATCTGTCTGGAACTTGATGCACAGTGCGTCTTCATTTCCTCAAGTCTTAAGCTATGTTGGTTGCAGTTTTTAAAGAGGATCCTGTAAACTCATTTTTTGGTGTATTCATTCTGTAGGAGAAGGATAGACTGTTGTTGGCTTTCTCTCTGTTGCTACGTATTTAGGACATATATTTATTACCATATTATATGTATTATGTACTTTGAACGAAATAATGCTCTGAGCCCCTCCCCTTCCATCTGTCGAGAGGCGGCCCTGCATCGGAACAGTTTCGGCGATAGCTGTTATACACATATCGGAGACTTCGAAGTCTATATTATACTTTTAAAATTAGCAATATTAACTTTGTGGTTAAAATTCATATTTTTATTTATTATCTTTGTTTTATCAACCACTTAATTGAGTTTAAATACATCTACCGGTTTCGAAAAATACCATTTTCTTCTTCAGGATGTCATAACTAACTAAACATATATTATTGTTCCTTTATCAGAATCTATTATTCAATTTTGCATATAAACGGTGTTGGTCACAAATTAAATAATTTGGAATCGTTGGAGATAAATAATGCGTGTAAAACTAATCAAAAAATTATAAACAACCAACTAAATTTAACTACGAGTCCCATTCTAAAAATTTTTCCTAAAAATTATTCGAGTAAATTTTTTTTTTTTTAAATAGATTCTGATGAAGAAAGTGGTATTTTTCGAAACCGGTAGATGTATTTAAACTCAATTAAATGGTTAATAAACCAAAGATAATAAATAAAAAAGAAGTCTATATTGGTATTTTGGAACCTTGGATGAAATATTTTTTGTGAAATCTTATACAGTCCACTTTTGGACGTGTCAGTAGAATCGAATCGGTAGTGAGTGCCTTGTTCTTCCTGTCTTGGGTTTGTTCCGGCATCTATGCTTGTATCTAACACTGTGTTTACAAGTTTCTCGAGATTTTCGTATTTTTTTCTGACAATTAAAGGATATTGTCGATAGTTATTTGGTAATATTTACTTAATTCCTAGAGGACGGAAACCTTTGTATGCATGGCGGTCCACGAGATACTTAATTATGTATAATATAACATATCATTTTAATCAAGATATACGTGCTAGAGGTAAGATGTCCAGTGGACTGGACTACAAGAGCGATGTCAAAAGATTGACTGCGGTAATGGACATCGAAAAAGAAAACGAAGAAGAACAAGTATAATAATTATAATTTGTACAAATAAATTATTATTTGTTTTATAATTACAACAGCGTATTAATGTTCAAATGTTACAATTTGTGGTTAAAGGTTAAAAACATATCACGACATTTCAACAATAAACATGAAAAACATTGAAAAGTTCGTGTTTAATAAATTGAACATAATTTAAATTGGATCTGTCAAATAAAAAAATGTCTACTGTCAAATATATCAACACTTGAAAAACTATTTTTGCACAAAAAGTTACATAATTTACTTGTAGTGTTATTTTACCGTGGAGCTCGGGCACGCCGTCTAGCTTGCCGGCAATCTATGCAATCTTCTAAAGTAAGCTCGGAACTTGTTGAATATTCATCCCATTCTCCGTTTCCCATTCCATTAAAAGCGCCACTTGGTAAAACAAAATATACACAATACATCCTCGGCTTAGTTTCTTTCTATTTATTTCCCCGAGTCACGGGTGCGGCCTGACCTCGCTCGCCAGGTGCTAAGGGTTCGCCGAAACACCGCGAGCAGTTAAACCGTGAACGCTATACAAGTCCAAAAAATATATAAATATATAACTTAATCCATTAAATGTCGCGAAATGTATGAATGAATCTAACTGGATATTTTCCCTGTTATTTGAACACTATACACACTAGACAATGGTTTGTCGTTTTAACTTAAAAAAACTAACATTGTGAATAAGGTATTTCTAAAAATAATGTAGTAAATTATGTAGGTATTAAACAATTATAACCTACTATGACCGGTGATGATGGAATCTGACGGGACGGAATGGGAAGAGGAAACGAATGGATGAGGTGGGGAATGAAATAGGGAATTAGAAATGAGGAAAGGATGGGATGAGGGTAACGGAATCCTTCGATAGCTGACGGTATAAAGACAGCTCGACTCACTTGATGATGACGCTCCTTGGCTTATCCTGAAGTTCACCCCAAAAAACTTGAACGACTCGAACCAGCGTTTCTGATGAATCCACCGCATACTGTTCACTGAATTCCACAAACACAGTTGCTCTTCTATTTAAATTAATAAACTATTATTTTTATTTTTATTATTGTGCACGGCCGTGTGTTTGTTGAATTTAATTAAAATAGATTATATAACAGGTACGGAAATGACAAAAAGATCGATAAATAGATTTAAGTGATCAATGAAATATTCATCGCAAAAATAATATGATTTCATTAAAGTTAATTAAACAATTATTGCATATACCTATCACGTAATCAACGGATGATTTTGTATGCATTAAGATTCTAATAATTTTTATTAATATTATTTCGCGCTGAACGCACAAACAACGAAATTACTTCTCTAGACTAATAAACTAACCAGGGAGTTGGATTAAAAATTGTTATACCTGGAGATTTATGTGTTCACGTAAAATCGCAAGAGGATGATTTATAAGTTCGCGCACATACAGAACTGAATAAAGACGGTAGCACAATTGGAAAGTGAATGACAACCAACTGAAACTGATTGTGTAAAAAAAAAAAAATTAATTTTGCACTAAATTACAGTCAAAAGGTATTCGAACATTCTGATGCCGCCGTTTTTGTACTTCATGTTTTCATATTTGTTTATAAGTCCCCCCACCCCTGCAACAACACTGTCCATCGGTTTTTATAAATGTTGACAGACTTTGCCGATGTACAGTGTTATTGTAGGTAAGATCATTTAGAAATTGTGGATAATAGTATTTTTATTTATTTAAATGGTTGTTTAATATACCATTCGATGGCCGAGAAGATACGACGTAAATCAACACAATGAATCAAACTAGCAGAACCAAAAAAATCGTGTTTGATTTATTGTGTTGATTAATAATGGAGTTCTTTAAAATGAGTACCGTCTGTATTCAAAATAATAAAATTATCATACAACGTATATGCATTCATAACTCAGATCTGTCCAAAAACGATATACATTGTTGTTGCAGGGGTGGTCTCATATTTCAAACATTTTATGTATAAGGGGTCGACTTGAAATCTTCATTATATTTATGGCAAAAACCTATCTACAAATTGTCAAGTTTTCAAGAAAGAAATTTTTTTTTTTTAAAGTTATTTATCTCAAAAGTACATTTTTTAAAGTTATAAAAGTCCTTGACTATGAATGCGATGAGTCCTTGGAAAACATACCAACGAAAGATACCAAATAAATAAAAAAGTTAAAACCTATTGTTTAATGCGTCTAATATTTTAGAGTGCTTAATTTAATAAGCACCTAGCGATGACATAAAAGTAATCCAAATATATTCGTAATTCAAATTTTACTTCGGCGTTCCCGCGCCGTTTAACGTTTCCGTTGCCGTCAAGTTACGAATCCGCTTTGCCTCATATATTATATTATATCTCACTCGAGGCACGAAACTCTCTACCAAGAATTCGCGTGCCTCTTCTTGGAAGCCAACTGTGAGACTTTTCTTTCTCAGTTCATGGGCGCAAGGGTGTTACCTTGTACACACGTTGATTAACGCGATAGCGTATTTATGAGGTAATATTTCTTAATTAATTGCAGGACTTAATGGTTTAATATTAAATCCCGTGTTTGATTACGATGAAAGGTTTTGCCTAGACGATTTACATCGGCCATTGTATTTTAATTGTTTGGGTTGTTTTATCCAGTTTTTACAAGCATTTGTCAGTACAATATAATTATTTCACACTTGGGCTTGACATGATTTATGAGGAGAATTCTTAACTGGATTAAGATTGATTCCAGAATTATGGTGAGAATCTTTTAAGTACATTGTTATAAATTGGAATATTCACATTTTATCTCAATTATTTTTTTAATTAGATTTTACCGGGGATATTAATGAGGAAAATATTATTTTCTGTGAAACGGAAACGGTGGTACATTTTTTTTCATTTTCTACAAATGCTGCACATAAAATGACAAAAATAAATCTTAGAGAATATGAAATGTTATTACTACTCGTATTTTTCAAACTAAGCCAAGCGCGTGTGCTGTGAGAAAAAAGATGATAGTCTTCCAGAATGTGACCGTTAATTCATAAATAGTATAGAAATAGAAAACATGACTAACATAAAAAAAAATGGAGAAAATAATTTTGGAAAATCTTATACCGTTTATTATTTCTTCTTTTGTTTTGGGTGGGGGCAGGTCCCCCGTTCTCCGTCCCCCGCTCCACACAACCACAACACCCATATACTGGGCGCGCCACAAGCCAATTTTTTTCTTCAATATTATTTGTTTAACGAAAACACATTTTTATTGTGAAGTTACAGTTTCAGAACATAATTCTCTGATATTTTTTTATATAAAAACTATCTACTTTTAAAAATAGAATAATAAATTATATAATTAATATAAGTATAAAAATATACATAATATAAAATCTAAATTTGTCGTAAACGTAATCGATTTATATAGTGGAATGGTAATACGTTTCCCCGGATAAGAAAAGTTCAGGTTCGTATCTCGGTGGCAACCAAATATTTTTTCGATCAATAGATTTTTTCTGCATATATTTCCAATTGGTATGAAATATTAATTGTAACTTTTATCACCAATTAATCATTAATTAGGCTTATTTTCAATCGGCAGAAAAAGAAGATCAAAAAATGAGAGGGCATATGTAAATCATTTTAAATACACACGATGTAATATATTAGTTTCTATTTAAAATTGCCCAAAAAAAGCTTTAGACACAAAGCTGGTTTCTTATTAATAGATGATAAACATGAATTAAACTAATATTCTGAATGGTTCTGCTCTACGACTAATAAAAGATAAAAGGATATGATCCAAATCCGTGACATTGGAAAAAATAACGGGAAATGAAAAAGAATTACTTTTTATTTACAGCGTGACCTTTTTCTCAATGACTTTCAATGGTAATAATTCTATCCACGTCGTGTCTAATATACTACTCAGAGGCTGGAGCAAAAACCAGGGTACTACTGACAGGCGACTACCGATGGTGACTTCCCACACGCCGGCTGCAGATTAGTTGACCGCCCACGCCCCAAATTGGCCAGAAGTCTAAACAAATAACCAGATTTGCCAAATTGTGTTTGGTCGAGTCGTAAATAATTCTTTCCTCGCTCGCGGTCTCCTTCAGCAAACATTTTTTTAAATGTAATATTATTATAAATCTCGCGTGTGTTCGGATATGATTTTCTCGTACATGACACGGCAATCATGTTTAAAGTAAATCCAATCGTCAAGTATTAATGGAACTAGTTTGTTTTTGTGTAGTATTTTTTTAATAATACTAAATCATCAATTTTAAAATGCTTGCAAGCTGTAACGAACGTATTTGTTAACAGCTTTTGCAATATGTAATATGCATTCGATTTGTATGAAAGCTCTCGTGAGTGAGAACACTGTGTATTGCTTATGAAATCAAACATAAATGTTGACAATATTTTTGGAAACTCATTCGGACGTTTGGCCCAATGACAATACGTCCACGACAAAATATCCGACCACCTAAATCTCCAGCCGACCGTTGATCTACGCGTCCACGATCTAACGACACAACGGCCGCGCACAAAATTTCAAAATGATGAAATTGGTGACTGAAATATGCATATAATTGTTAAAAATAAGTCACCGATCAAAACAAACCCGATGCGAAATACAAAGTTTATCGTTATATTCTTCATTTATTTCACTGAAAAAAAAAAAAGGAAATTTTTGTATAAAAATTTATTTATATAAACATCAAAAATAAATGTAGTTTTTATACTATTTAATTAACTTTGTTTTTTTTAACCACTTAATTAATACTACGTTTCCTTCGTGAGGATGCCAAATTAACTAACCAAAACCATATATGTATATCACGTTATTTTAATGTTTTTAATAATCAATCTATTTTATGAAAATAATTATTTAAAAAAAAATCTAGTACATACCTAATTTAAATTATTACGATGGTGACATATGTAGAAATTTTTTTAATGATACTAAATTATTATTATCTATAATATTTTCATTAATTTTACACGCTTTATTTATTTCTAATGAGTCAAAATTATTAAATTATCCAATTATTAAGTGGTTAAAAAAATAAAGTTAAATAATATAAATGTAATTAATTTTCATTATAAATATGAATTAAATATATTAATTATAAAGATATACATATAAAATCAATTTTATCGAAAAATATTGTTGTTGCGCCACCGGGATTCGAACCTGGATCTCTTTCCTAACCGGGGAAGGTGCTTTATCCAACTAAGCTACAGCGACATTATTTTTAGCGACAATTTTCGACCCTATATGTTACCTTTTTGATATTAATACATTTAATCGTTCCATCATTTGACAGATCCATCTACCTTATTTTTGCAGAATCTCAAATACCTTTGAGTAAACTGATAGCAGACGCCAGAATTATCAATTCATTTTTATTACATTTTGGACACATTGATACAACTTTATTATTTAGGAGAACACATTCTTATTGTGAAGTTGTAATTATTCAGAACATAGGTCTGTGATATTTTAAATATGAATTATGTATATCTTTATAATTAATATATTTAATTCATATTTAAAATATCACAGACCTATGTTCTGAATAATTACAACTTCACAATAAGAACGTGTTCTCCTAAATAATTTTCATTATTTTCTTCCTTTCAGTAAATTCACGCGCGATGTTTACAAAAGAGCAAGATACTATTAATTCTCGCTGTCAATTTTTTTTCTTCACTTTTTATTAATACCCGAATTTTTTCACAGAAATCGTGATAGTTTTTGTCAATTTCTCGTATTTATAACGGTTTAATTTGTTATTTCATACAATATTTGGCATGAATGAATCGTGAAACACGTATTGCAACGTGTCCAGAACACCTCTGCATCAGATGACGGAGTGCTTAATAAAGTTGTGCATTACCTTTTACATCGAGGCCTCCAATTAATCTCGACCGATGGAAATCTGGCTGACAATAGTCCGATTGTTGGACGAGGACCGGCTGGCATTGGCTCGAGTGAATTATGGCCTGAACCGCGGACTCGGGAGTAGCGATTCCAATCCCGAGACAAAATTGCAATTGTGGGATGTGATGATCCCGGTATCGATCAGTCCTCGGATTAGCAAATTTTACACTTTAAAAAAAGGGAAAATAAATCATATACAATATATTTTATTTAAGTAAGTAAATAAAGTTTTATTAAAAAAATAATAAAAATGTAAGATTGACAAATAACAATTTGAATGTGAAACAAGTAATATATACAACATCATTTGACGGTATGTACTGGTTGCAAAACCAGCGACTTTTTGCCGTTGTCTTCTTACATAGTTTTTACTCATTGCGTTAATGTATTAACAATTAAACATAGATTTTTTTCAATGAAAATTGGCGTTAGATAAAAAATCAGTTGCTTTTGCATTTATATTAGGATTCGACCAATAGCAGTCTTCCCTTCTCTGTATTATTTATTTATTTATTTTGTATTTAAAACTAGATTATTGGTATATTAACGAGTGTATAGTATCCTTTATTTATTCTATTGTGTCTTTGTAAAGAATATATTAATTAGTACCCTAACTTAGTCGTGATATAAATTAGGCTTCCCGCAATTAATTTTAAAAAAATATTCCGAAAGCTTCTGGAGATTATACAAACTCTTCCCGGGAATACTGTAAACTGGGTCGGGATCACGGGATCCAGGGTCGGATTCCCTTCTCAGGAGGGATCGGGGACCAGATTAGTCCATACAGCTGCGCAATCGACTCGTGCATACCTAAGCATACCACAAATACTATCTTTCTGCAGTCTCTTGATCATTATTGAGCGTAGTTTCTATCAGTCTTCTGCTGCGTGTAGCGCTGCGTATATTACGATTTTTGCCTTGTTTCCTTGCTCGTCTGTCTTCGATACAAAAAATAAAACGTATTTATTTAATATGAGACACTTTTAAAACTGTGATTTTTTCTAACAAATAAACCGAAATATTAAATACTAGTATGATTAAAATTTTTTGAATAATATTTTCTATACACTTATGAGGTACGTCGGTAATTCATGGATTCAGTCAAAAATTCAACACAATAGAATACATTATTATTGATTTTATATGTATATCTTTCTAATTAATACATTTAATTGGTATTTATAAATTTATGCGAATGCGTCATCCGAATGAATCATCTGTGATGTCGTTCATGGTTGTTTCTTCATTCGAGATTCTTCCATTAAGGTCTGTTCTTTTTTTAACTTTCTTAATAATGTCAAGGTCGTTATGTATACTTTGTAGAACTTCTATTTCAGAGCATTTTTCAAATAATTTTATTCTCTTTTTAAAGACTGTTTTAAGGGCTGAGGGGTATTTTTTTCCGTCTCTCTCTTTCACGCGACAAATCATTTACGAGTATATCTCACTAGTATTAAAAAAAACATTGTTCTTATCGAAGTAAAAATATATTAGAAGTAAAAATTGAAGTCATGATAAACAAATATTTACCACGTAATCAATCGTAACCGCCTACTAAAAGTTATATGTTTCGTTTGTGCATAGTTCATATATTTAAAAAACCATTGCATGCTCTATGTTGTGAAGCATCTCTCGTGGCTTGAGCACCATGGACCAGGGTGTTGTGGAGAGGACTTGACAGAGCGTGGCGGAAGGTCAAGAGTGCACCGTGAAAACAAAGATCTCGTGAGAACACTGGGTATTATCGAGAAATTCTGTACACTCACTCTGTAGGGATCAGGAAATGGACGTGGGTTACCATTGGACTGTTTGACAAAGGTCATGGTAATACTTGACACATGAATTTATTTTATCTGTAAGTTTAATACGGAGCATTTTATATTTTACGATTAAATACTGTATTTTTTACCGTTCGAAATACTAAATGGAGCGCTTAGTCATTATTTAAGCGTTGTAGATAAATAATGTCAATATTAAATCGTTAAAAATATTAATCTTTTAAATCGGTTTAGCCGAAACACAAGAGTTGTAGACAAAAAAAATTAATAGTTACAAGAGCAAACAATAAAATTAATACGGTTGTGGAGGGATGGTGGAAAATAGAATTAAGGCCGAGGGGAAGACCGAGACGTAGAAGGGTAGTTAGTGCCCAGCAGACTGGAGCGTCAAGGGGTGGATTGCGCTGTGCAGTGACTGCAGTTATAGATTTTCGAGTCTCACCGGGGCCGTTATGAAACGTGGAAGTATTTCTAAGGTGACTCGTGGCGTTTGAATTGTGAATATATAGTAGAATGCTCAATATTAGCTGTATGTATATAATAAGAAATGAAGACAGCGTGGCCTTGAAGATGCTGAACTCATGACTGAAGAATCTACAGTAATGGTTTGGACAGATGATGGTGAAACTTTTTCGGCTGTCAACGCAATAATTATAGCTAAAATGATACGAGAATAAGAATAAGAGGCCATAAATGAAAGAAAAATAATACAGTACATCGTCAGATCGGTTATCCGATATGACATGAGATGAAGAAGAAACAGAAGAGGCTGTGAAAGAAAGGAAAATAATGTGGTATTGGCAAACCACTAGTCATAGTAAGCCATAAATGTCATGCCAATCCCATACTGATTACTACTGCGTCATGCAATTGATACGTTACTATAATGCCCTATTAATCGTATCTGATTTGAATACTATTTACGCACAATTACAACGAAATACTTTACTATTAATACCAATATTATTAAATCCTTCATTCAATCCACAAAAAATGTTAAAATAATTAAATAAACGGAAGCAGTCACATTTAAAAAATTGTATTCCTTCATAATGCACGCAAAATAATAGGAATAATCAAACTAGATAAATAACGTACGAAAAGGCATTTCAGTAATGACGCGCACTCATTTTGTGTGAAATAAACGAAATATCAAGAAAACCTCGGAATTAGCTGCTATTGCTAGTTAGACTATGTTTTGTAGAAAATTGACGAGAAGATATTTTATAAATGATGAGTACTTATTTTGTGTAGATATTTAGCAGCGTGAAGTTAGCAATAAACTGCTAACTCGCGCGACCTTCTTTTTCATAGATTAAGTATGAGTAATTATTATTATTTGACGCCGAGTCGTGATGAAATTACGGTTGAAAGGACTATTGCAGTAATGGATTTATAATAACTACATCAAGAGAAAAGAAACGGAAGTTTACAACAAAATTATTTTTATGTCTTTTATATTTAATTAAATTGACGCATTGGAAGACGGTGGTGCGCAGCGGCGTAACTAAAAAAATTGAGTGCTAATGCAGAATAGAATAAAGGCCCCCTGCGCACATGTTGTATATAATACTAAGAATGTTTTCAGGTTTTCACGGCCGTCCAGAATCTTATAGGCTTTTGTGCCGTCTTTACCAAATTTCTCTGACCATAGAGGTCGGAAGGTACGGCAGAATAGCCCAGCAAACTTTACATAGAAGTAAAAATAAAATTGTACTTTGTGTGTTTTTATATATTTATAGTAACTGAAAAAATCCTTTCTTAGCTTTACGGAGATTTTTGCTTCGCATGTTAGTCCGTTCTTTAACACGTCATATTATCCGAATATTGCTGTACTCATCTATAATGTTTTCACGTATTTTTGTTATACACATGAGAAATAGTTTTTTAAATTTTACAATTCCACTTCTTGCTGTGGCGGATTTTAAAAATTATTTGTCCATATTAGCGCCGGGAAAGTGTCACTATCGTTAGCTAGAATCTGCACAGCGAAGCTGAACGCACCCAACAAGATGGTACTTGAAATGCAACTCCCATCATCCATAAAGACGTAGAGTAGCGACGGTATGTAACAATATAAACGCGGATAGCTACGCCTGGACGGGTTGAAGCACAATCATTCTGTCTATCGATGTCGCTTGAGCAGCAGCTCTAGAAGCCGTTTCCAATCTCAGTTCGCGCACCTAACAGTAACTTGTATCTTTGTACATTTTAAATCAAATAAGTAAATAGTTTCTGTTTTTGTCTATGATTATAAGATGGTTTGTACAAAGTCCTGCGTATAGACTGGAAAAAGCAGCAAAGTAACGGAGAGCTGTAGTCGTCTCAGACCACCCTTCCCACTGGACCAAGCCCTCCATTATTCCAAAAGTATGTGCGGGTAGTATTGTGCAATATCACCTACACTTTAAACAACTCCACGCACAGGCCTCTGCCATGGCCAACCCATTAAGCCGAGCGGCAATATACTCAGTAGGATCACTCCTAAGCGGTCACAAAAATTATGCAGGTAGATCTGTCGCTTAGAACCGCCCTGCCCAGCGAATGCACGTGCACTCCATGTGGACAAGTATGCGTTTCGAGAATAGAACTTCTCAGCCACACTCGGACTCACAATTGTGAACCATGACAGACGTCATTCTCGTAACGAGGGACCGCCGAAGAAGAACATCCAAATGTCGATACCAAAAGTATTGTGGGATGCGGCCTATCTGATGTGGGCCTCGATGCACCGCATTGGCAGCAATGGCGCAGTTACGCCACTGGCGGTGTGCCATTAAATAATTGATCGATTCCTTTAATAGGCGATGATATTTTCACTTTCAGCACAATTACTCTCGCCCACGCGGCGGTGCACGTCCAAGGATGCTGGGGATTACAACTAATGCATCGGTAAATGTGTACTGCTGCCGACTTGAATAATTGGTCAATATCATGACATCATTTGATTCGTTCGGCCGTTCCGCGTCTATTTTTTGCACCGCGTTTTTGTGAAAGGTGAGCGCGAGGTTCACAAGATCGTGGGACGGGTCCGCATCGGAGACCGTGATTTATCTGGAGCCTTTCAGCGTCAGTTTCAAAAAGGTTAAAAATTGTTGCGGAACAAAACGAGAAGAATTCTCTCCTTTTTAGATCATAATTATTAATTTATTGCGATTTGAAACGTCGATCCCGTTATGGTTGATATTAATCCATTTTTCCTCTCCTTGTACTTACAATTAATTACTCTTATATATAGTAACTTGTCTAATGGTCTTCTCCTCATTCCAGGATACTACCAAGTTGGTCCGATTCTATTTACACATAATACAAGTATATATATTTATATATGTATGTGTGTAACTAACTAAGTTATTATCACGCTATTTTTCTACATTTTCTCATATATGCCCTTCGGTTGTCGAAGCTTTTAACATGGCCATCCTAAAATATCTGGTTTATCTGATAAAACCAGGACTTTCTTGCTCACAATCACTAGGCTAATATATTTTTCGTCTCTACGATCATGCGTATATATAATAATATCTTAGATATGATATCTCAATATCTCTCTGTGTGTCACGCATGGGAAAATTGAATAGAAATGTATTGCTTATATATTGCATTAGAGTGATGTCTGTTTCCTTTGAAATATACATACAAGTTAGGATGTCATGTGACTTTTTTCTGAAGATATATTTTCAAATAGAAATCGAGTAAATCTATTTCTGTTAGAAATTTGATAATTGGAATTGGAAAACAATCATTTCTGATAAAAATATTATGTAGGTAAATAATGATCATTATTTAATAACTTAATAACCTACCTTACACGATCTTACGTTTGTTTTTATTTTTAGCAATGTCAATGTCCATAACGATCCTTTTTCAAAGTTAAAACGTCGTAAATACACGTACGTACATACATTACAAAAAAAAATTATTTAAATAACTTTGCTATATTTTATTTTACGAAACTGCGCTAGTACAGTAAGAAACGTATAATTTGTATAGTTAAAAATTGCTGATTACTATTTGTTCTAAAAAGTTGAAAATTAAAATGTTTAATAACATAACATTTCGCGTATAATCAAAAATTGCCAGAGTGCGTGAATCGTAATTAAGCCGTTATTTAAACCAAATTCATGTCCAAACTATGCGAGAATTCTCTTCTTCTTGCATATTGTCCAAAGTATTTATTTAATACTTAGCTCCTGGAAGACAGAGCTGTCTGTGCGCCTTCAGACTAAATAATTGTACGTGTTTGTGGTTCTAGGTGACGCCCGTACTCACATTTCGACTGTGTGACTGTGATTGTGTTGTATTGTGACAATGAATGGTAACTGATTATTTGTAACAGGTACACTGGAAACCAAACCTTTAACAGTTAAATCTCAGTTACTAATCGTCGTTTCAATCGCAATCACAATAACGGTTCACCACCACTAGTCACTAGGTATATTTTGTTTCAAAATGTTATTGTACATTTATATTTTTAAAGTAGTGCATAAAACCCAACCCAGGACGGGCGCGAAAATGTACGTATGACGTAATTTTAATAACAGTGATACATTTTTTTTAAATTTTGGCATTTGCCTTGGGATTAGATTACAAACTATAACCTCTTTCTAAAAGTGCGTCTCGGCTTACATCTTGTTACAAATAAGTGACAAACTTTCATCTTCAACAGAGAAATTTATGATACCTAATATGACACTACAAAATTATCGATCATATCTAAAATTTGAAACCCAATATTTTTATTTTGTAATGCACAAGGATCGTCTGATTCCTTTAGAAAAGGTGCTACAGGTTCCCACCCCACGACACGATGCCGAGTGGTATTAAATCGTTTTTATACATTTCTGAATAATTTATTCAAGTGTTACTGAAGATGTGTTCTTTTGCCTTTCCACACGTGAAGTAAAAAAAAAAAGGACAACACATCCTGTCAAGTGTTGGACTCGTTGGTGGCGCTTTATATTCCCATGAAATAGAGACTCCCCTTTTTATTCACATTTCTTTTTATACTATTACAATATCGTTCGCTTTCTTATTTTTTTTCGTTCACGACTGAATGCGCGCGCCTTCGGCGTTAAAAATGTGTTTCCATTGATATGTAAACTAAAAATCCTCACATAATATTAATATACTTGATTTTTTTTTAAATACATGTAACACGTGCATCATGTTGCACAGTTGTATATTTATTGTATAATATCGACACGTCTGCGAGGACTGTTTATGGCGCAGTGGGTTGAGATTCATATATATTCTAGGTTCATATTGATACCCGCGATCAACTCAGTTTTGGATATCGTAACGAAGGTATACTATTCAGAAAGATAAAACTATATGATTTAATCAAAACCCTTCTTAAATTTTTTCCACTATTTATTAAAAGTTAAAAATTGTTTTAATTAAATAATTAAAATGGAATTCCACCACGAATTAACAGTTTCAAAATTAGAAATAATAAAACTGATAACCTTGGACACTAGTTAATATCTTAAACCATAAAGATACATGAAATAAAGAGTATAAAAATATATAAACCTGGTTTAAATATAATCAGGATGAACGTTTCAATATCCTTCATGAATGATGCGAACATTTCATTGTCTTTTAAATTCCTAACACAGCGGTTTATAGAATTATTATCGAAGCAATATTGTTGAACATTCAAAAATCTAACTAGCTAATTTAATAAAATACTTACTGAAAATATTAAATCGCAAAACATGTAAAATATATTAATTTTATACAAATACTGAAAACTCTCCATTTCTCAAAATCGTATCCACAGGATTACGTGACTTTTTTAATTTTAAATTCTAGTGTTGGGCTGAAGGATTTGTGTGTAAAGCGTATGATTTTTTTATGAAAATGGCGCTATACGTGTAATTAAATAGAATGACTTATTTCAAAACAACTTTTGAACGTTAAGTCCTTCCTTCATTTTGCCAGTGTGTTAGATTATGGTCCAGCAAAAAAACCACGAGAGATGTTAGGACGAGAAACCACTCGCGTATAATATAAAGGTTTGACAGTTGAAAACGGTTGCTAAATCCGGTGTCACATCCGGATTTTTTTATCTAAACAAACACTGTTGCTCTATGCGTTTGAATTACGGACCATTTGATATACGCGTGAGACTATGATTTTATTATACTATGTATTTAACCAATTATAATAATTAAATTACTAACGAGGCGTAAACGTGTTCATTTAGATATTTAAATACAATCAAAATGTAATATTTTTTTTTTTAGATAATTATAAAAGGGTTTGAAATGCCCAGCGTTGTTCGTTTACTCTCATTCGTAATTGTAACATGATATAATGTGTTTTGTTGTATTTCTATTCAGAATTGTTCGTAGTCGACCACTTTTGTTGGCTCAAAATTTTTAAAATGTTATTTTTTCTCATAAAAAATATGTATAATATTCGTGGTTGAAAATCATTTCAAGTAACCATTTTTTTTGTATGACCTTATGAGTCATATTGCGAAAAAGTATCCCTCCCTCTATTGAAATAGCAGCCATTGCAGATGCTGCCTGGGATCTGCGAGACCTTATTTATCGAGAAGCCAATTAAATTGATATTATCTTAGTAACGGAAGGCAATAAATTAAAATCATTTTGTAATTTGTTGTCCCAGCTTTTTTTGTTTGTGTACTCATGTAGATTATGTTCAGGGTTCAACAATTTTTTAAATTAACGAAACTCGCCACAAATAAAGTGTATCATTTAAAAAAGATGATTATTTTGCATTTGATTATTGAAATATTATCTTTAGTTTAATTATTTACTTATTTATTTTACATGTGTTGTAATTATCAATACATATCTCTACGTATAAAAGGCAAACATCTGCTTATCTGTTTGAATGTCTGTCTTTTTGTCAGCCTGACTGGATGTCTGTCTCTCTGTTACCTTATAACTCGAGAATGACAAAAGCTATTTGGATCAAACTTTCTGCAACATATTGATTTTAAGCTATATTTCATTACGGTTAGGATATAAGGAGGCTATGTAGTAATGATATATGTTGTGCAAGTTATAAATAAATTCCATAACCAAAACAACTTACAAATTTATATACCTATGGTTTTTTGTCTGTTTTGTATGCATCGTTAAATATGCATATATATTTATTATTTATATTGTACTCTTTATTAAGTGTTTGAAATTTAATGCTATAAAAATAAATCCTTAATACAGTGAATATGTAAATTGTGCCCCCTAGGTGACACTCATTAAAATCATTGAAATTGGTATAAAAAATATTTATATATTTACTTGCCATTCAAAGCAGATAATGAAGTAAAACACTTTAGAAATGATTTAAAAAGACAGCTGTATCAAGAATAATATTCCAATATGAAATATATATTTTTTCAAAATGGTACTAGGTATATTCGTAGAATTGCACAAAAAAAAAACGATGCTGGGATTTGAACAAAAAACCGTCGACACAATGAGCAATATTTACACGAGACCAAACAAACCATGTTTTCGTTTGTAATAGACCCGAAAATTCGTTGCCTTCGGTGTTTATTTTGTGTTAACCCTAAAATAATATGACGTCATCCAAAGCCGGGCTCACACCTTACGCTCAGACCTTTGCGAAAATATATTAGTACGTGCGTACCCACTGTTACGCCGTGTCTAGCTACAATCAATTTGCATACAATTTTGTTACTGTTTACGTTTATTTTTATGATCGTGAATGTTACGCGCAACTTTTATTAACATAATAATAATATAATATATTTCTTTCTTGGATCGACTGACTACCATGCGGTTAGATGCTTTGTATTAAACAAATAATAAAATTATGAGATAAAAAGAATGTCTGTGTTAATGTATTTTTATTAACAGTTCAAAAACGATTTCATCTTTGACCCACGATTGCGATCGTGATGTAAAATAGTACAATACTATGTTACGTAAAATATACTTAAATACCACACCTATCTCTATTCACCAGAGCGTACATTATATCGAGCTGATAAGTCCTACTCGAATTAATTAATATTTTCAATTGCACATTAAATTAATATGGACGAGTGATTAAGTTATCACTATTATTTCCATCCGTCCGTTTCGCAGAACAAACGCACATTGATAGTTGTCCGTGTCGCAATATAAAGCAAGCAAGATTTGTTATACATTCATTCAATTGCGATTGTCGCGTCAAATATAATAAATTAGTTTGCTAATGTGTTTTCTTAAGGTTATAAAGCATATTATTTATCGAAAGATTTCCTGTCATTTTTGATGAATTATTTCTAGATAATATAGGTAATTAATTTATTGGAACTATATAAATAAATTTATGTATTTACTAAGTGTGTATTTTTTATTTTTTATTGTAAATCAATTTGACCAGTTGTTATAGAAATAATTAATTAAAGGCTTGTTATTTTCTTGAACTGTTATGAAATAAAATGAAATATTGATTAAATGATTTATTTTCTCATGAGAACCTTATGTATGAATCATTTCGCTCAATTAAAATGAAAAATTGTAACAAATTAATATGGAACGCATGTTCTCATGTAACATTATTGCATCTAATTGATAAATAATTATCAATTTAATTCGATTACAGCTCAAAAAATTATATTCCATCACAATCAGCTTTTTACAAAAAATATATTTCATCACAATCGGCTTGTTACAAAAAATATTTTTCTTCAGTCGGTACGAATGTTACAAAAAATATATTTCATCACAATCTGCTTCTAACAAAAATTATATTCCATCACAATCTGCTTGTTACAAAAATTATATTCCATCACAATCGACTTATAGAAGTTATGAACAAAGTATAAAACGTCAGCCCAAGTATTTACAACAATATTTAATATGAATTTTGGCCAGATTCGCAGACAGCATAACGTTTGTCAGTGGTCTCTGTATAGATGTTATTGCGGTTTGCTTGTTCTCCGTCGACCAAACCGCAATCAGAATGACGTCAACGGATCCATGACATCGGAATATACGTATTTACAATTTTGTGAGTCACATAATGCGAATGTCACATATTAGATTTTGGAGCATATATATATTTTTTCACATGAACCAAACCAAAGAAATCGTCTGAATTTAATTGGTAATCTTTAAATCAAAGAAACATATGCACCATTGGTATTCACATTAGTTAGTCGCAAAGTTGTACTTTTGTTATAAAGTACTTTACAACAAAAAGAAACGTGTACTTTTGTTTACAAAGTAGTTAGCTAAAGTTCGCTCTTCTTTTCGGTGAGAAATCTATATTGATAAAAAAATTACAAATGATTGAATCGAGGCTGTTTGTTACACAGTGGCGCAGCATTACCGGGCCCCAATAAAATACTATACCCCCTCTCCCCCCTAACATACCTTGTTTAAAATTGAAAATTATTTTCATATACTAATTTTTTTTTTTCTATTAGGCAAATGCTTTTAAAATAGTTAATGTTAAGTACAAATAGCTGTCCTCGGGCAGCAGTCCAGGCTGCCTAGGAGGTAGCTACGCCACTGCTATTACAGATATTCAACTGTCCAAAAAAATTAAGTGAAGGCTAGGTAATATTATTACGAAATGACTTACTAATGCGTTCTAACAATATCAGACAATGTGATCTAATGATTATAAATGAGCCTTACTGGTGGACTAAGATTAACTTTTCATTTTTTCTACACGGGTCTGAAACATGAACACTAAGACAATAAGAGTGTTTGAATTGAAATTCTTTAGGTAGGTAGGTTAAGTAGGTAGGTAGGTCCTAGGTAGGTTAGGTAGGTAGGTAGGTAGGTAGGTCGGTCCTAGGTAGGTTAGGTAGATAAGTAGGTCCTAGGTAGGTTAGGTAGGTAGATAGTTAGGTCCTAGGTAGGATAGGCAGGTAAACATGTAGGACGACCTAGGAGAACATGGGAAAGGCAAATATTTATTGGGATAATAATACTACGTAATATTTTCATTACATTTTGCACAACGGTCTCATCTTACTGATTATCATATTTGATTGAAACTGTGATAGCAAAATGTCTTGTCCCACGTGACACGATCAACAGCTGTTGTCTGTTTGGCTCACCCGTAAACAATAATGATGAAAATGAATGACAGCTCCAAACGGTTAATTATTTCACTCTCTAAAATTTGAGACTCCATTGTATTAGGTAGTGTATGTTTTGCAATAGAAATTTTCTATTTCTACGTGGGTTGAACTTCTCAAAATGGTTTGTTTCATCACGAGGCTCATCTCGCATCGCCGAGTCGGTGGAGAAAAACAAGAGGTGAGACCGCTTAGACAATTAAACGGCCCTACAAGGAATGACTAACGACAGATACATTTATCGGAATTCTTCGAAAGACTGGTTTACCGATTATGCCTTATGCTCACTTCTGAAGCATTGCGCAACTCGTCCAGTACTGCATCTGTGCGAAGTCGTAAAAAAATATTCCTGTGTATATAATAGCGAGTAGATAGGAAAAACCATACAGACATTGGCCAGATATTTGTTAAATAATCTGAAGAGATCTAAAATTTTACAAAGAAATCCGCGACAGACACAGGATTAGGAAGAGTTTTATAAATTTCATATTTCCTTGATTGCACATATTATTCCTTCTGAAATAGATCATATTAATATAATATTTATTAAATTAAATAAACTAATTCAAAGTTTGAATTATTTGCGTCATGCTTTAAAGAATCAATGATTCTTGTTAATTTTATTTTTATGGAGGGAAAAATTGTTTTATATGTTGTATAGAGTGAATTTACGTGCGATGCAATATTTTTTAGTATATTCTACAGCAGGTGTCGAAAACGTATCAGACTGTTTTCTCTAGCGCGTATTGAAGGAATTTATTTATTAAATCGAAACGATCCGCACACAATTGATGAGTTAAAGGCAGCAATCATCACCCACATTCAACAGAATACTCTGTAGAAAGTCTATATCTATATGAAGAAGCGTGTTCAGACATGGGAAACACTTTTAACATATTTATGCCATAGAAAATGCTAAAAAATGTTTCACTGCAGTTTTTGAACACACAGTACTTTATGTTTCGACTCCTCAGCTTAGTGTCTTTCTTTTAAAACCTTTATTTATATTTATCTGTAAATCTATATTGACACAAAAAATTACATATTATAATATGTATACCGTAATATAATAAAAGCGAGTTATTTTTTTTTTATGATATGCGTCAAGATTTTTATTATTTTCAAACTAAATTAAACGAAAAAAATAGGACTAACTTGACGGTCTCTTAGAACGAGGCTTGAACCTTCGATCACTAAATAACTACGCCAGCATCTTAACCACTAGATTAACAAGTTATTCACACCATGTTAAATAAAAATATGGTTTTTCGCCCTCTTCCATATTTACCTCGTTCGTGCATATTTATCTCAAATACTCCTTCAACGCAGCAGTTTAATATGTAAAATACATAATATGTTCAAGATCTTATGGTACAGAAATATTGAACGTTGAAATTTATTTTTAATTAAAAATTGTGGACACAATTCGTTTGCATCGAATATAGTCATACTTTCGATAATAATACTCGACGCATGGCTAACGACTATCACACTTACCCTAATGTATATCGCATTAAGTGCCACAAATTGCTTTCTTTGTTGTATTAAGAGTTGTACAGTGTGTATTTTTTTTGCTTGCACTTGTAGATTGCACCATATTGTGTCAATCAGGTATATTACCACCAGTGCCTGTATCGGATTCGGACTCGTGTATTGAATTTTATAGCACACTGCACCGCATATTGACGTAGCTGTATTGATTTCAGTTTGATTGAAATATGAATTTGAATTGTAAAGATTTAATTGAGTGGAATAATGGTCGAATCGCCTGCATGAATTATGAATTGTCGAGAGGTTCCAGTGTTAACCGACAAAGGCTTGTCAGGCAACAAGAGAAACAAACGCCAACGATTGATAATGGTATTTAACATTACATTCAAAATTAATTATTCTAGATAGGTTTATAATATTAAAATATACGTAATTTTTTTTGTATAAGTGTTTTATATAAAGTTGCGTCACTTCAAGGACATCAATACAAATGAAATCTCGTTTGTAATGAGCAAATGAAAATTTCGTAATAATTCATGCGAAAAATATCGAGTGTCGAAAAATATCAATCTTGTACTGTCTATATCGTATATCGTTATAATTCTTACGTGAATTTCATCTACATGTGATTTAGTTTTTTTTTTAGGTACTATTATTTTTTTTAAATAAAAAATGTGTCTTATTTGAAATAATATGCTATATTTAAATCTAGTTTATATGTCAAGGGTTGTGTACAAGTAGAATATTTTAACTTCAAAAACCCCCAAGATTCATCTAAAAGTTTTACGATCATTCCAAAATCTCCTCATAGAACCATATACATATTTTCCATACGCTTTCCGTAGCACTCCGCATATTTTATAGGCTTGTGTTATCCGCCGTGAAAATATACCCCTTTATTGTGCCCTTAGAACCATTCATCTTGCTCGATTATAAAAGATGCATCTTCTTCTTCTTGTTCATCGTGTGCTCAATACTGAGCGTCGTGATCTTTCAATGTATCTGAAACTTGGTGCACAATATGCCTCCATTCCTTCTGGCCTTGAGCCGTGTTGTTGATAGCAGCATTTAAAGAAGACCCTGTTTAACTCCTTTATTTGATCTATCCGTCTTGCATTACATACTCTCATCGAGACTCTCATCGTTTCTTCTGGCAACGTGTCCAAAGTATATAAGAATGCTTCTTCTACATTTGTCGAAAGTCTTTCGGTAATCTCTAAGTCTCGCAATAAGATGCGTATTAAAAAAATACATATTTTTACATGACTTGATTTGTTTGGACAAAAAGTCATTCTTCCGTTGCCTTGTTTCACACAGAGTAATATTTATGAACTCACCATTCCTTGACACTGTTTTAAAATTGCTGAATTATATCAGGAGAACGACTGACTGACTAATTTGGTTTGGTTTAGAATGTAAACGAAGAGTGTAATCTTTTTTGTCTCTTTGTTTATCGTTGAGGAAAATCAGGTGTTGTTTTTAAATGCAATAAATCTGGGGCAATGCGAAATAACACTGACAAATTTAAAACAAACACTGCCTCTATCCCTACTTCATTTTCAGATGGTTTTAATCATCGATCGTCATTTTGTTTGGGTAGCCGATATTTTGTTTCCCCCCAACTTTAATTTTCGACGCAATTGAATTGATTTAAAAATAGTATCGACTCGCGCAGTATTAACCTTTAAGTGCTTGCGTTTATTTACCTTAGATAGGTACCTAAGAAATTAATCGCGTGGGGTCTTATAGGTTACACGATGATTGTACACTACATGTGTGTGTACAGGTAAGGAATTCATCATTTCAGAAGATGAGGCAATGACGGGATTAACAAATAATATATATATTTTTTAATTAGAACTTTAAAATATTAAGTAAATTCGTTACTGACGAACAAGGCACTGTATACTTGTGTTCCGATACCTTCCAATACATACTGTAAAAAAATACCGATACCTTCCAATACATACAAAAATACAAATTATAATGATAAGTGTAGACTAAATATGAAATGGAAAACAATTAACTGATAAAGAATAATATTAAATAAGTTAAAAAAATAGATGTAATAAAGTATTTTACATCAATTTTATCGGTGCATTTTACTATGGTTTTTTTTTATCAAAATATTTTAATGTTTCTCTGATTTAAATATTATTTTATTACATATGTGAAAATAAAACACTTGTTTTTTTTATTCTACTCGTTTAATTAACTTGAGACGCGTTTCGCCTTGTAAGGGCATTATCAATCTAACATTGTACAACTGTCCCCCACTACAGATATAAATATAAGTTGTTGAGTTAAATTGTTGATTATGTCATTACAAGGCGAAACGCGTCTTGAATAAATTAAACGAGTAGAATAAAAAAAACAAGTGTTTTGTTTTCACATTCGTGATTATGGAGTTCTACAAACTTACCTCGGAAACAGTAAATATATTAGTATACGATTTGCCACATTTTTATATGGTATGGAGTCATATACCCTGAAGGCAAGGGAGAGAAGACGGATTGATGCCTTTGAGATGTGGTGCTGGAGACAAATGTTGCGCATACTATGGACAGCGAGACGCATGAATGTCTATTCTGCAGAAACTGAACATTAAGAATATAAAAAAACCTATTAAACAATGTCAAAGAATAATGAATAATATATAGGTAATATTAAGATTATTTTTGGGCGTAAATTTCAATAAATTATAAGGATAACTAGCGAACAGTTGACTATAATATATTAGTGAAATAAAAATCAGTTGGGGTCACAGACCAGTAAATAAATAGACATGAAATAAAGTGTACACGTTGGAGAGGGGTTTGGAACATTAGTTGCGGGACGAGGGGCTTTCTACAAACATAAGGCTTTGTGGAAACATAAATCCGATAGTTTATGACACATTTATGCAACAGTCAAAAGTATTTACTCTTGGAAAATTAAATATTTGTGTAAACAAAACGTACGTCAGCGCTTAAATTTTCGTTCCAATCGAGTCATACATTTAAAAAAAAAAGTCGCGGAGCTATTTGATTGCGTAAGTGGTACCAAAGTGATCACGTGTGTGACACCAAAATCAAAATGTTGAAACGAGGAATTTGCGTTAGTTCATGTTTATATATTTGGTAATCTACGGTTGAGGTCGATAGTAATTTAAGATTAAAAAAACCTCCGTTTTTTTTTTTTTAAATTTTTTCGTTTACACAAATTTTATTTGAACTGTCGTTATTTAACAATGGGTCATCACTGTACACGTCGATGCGAGATTCAAATTCTCAAATACACATAAATCACATTTTGTTTGAGTTACAAATTTCGAAAACCCAAAAAAAGTTGAATTTTATCTGATAGATTTCCGGTTTCGATGCATCGCGCCCTGTACAGTGCCGCGCTCCAACAATGGAAACATGAACATGATTGCTTCGGGCGACGAAGATATGTCTGTTTCATACATTGCCAGTGCATTATTGTATTTCAGTACACGACTGTGTGTATTTCCTATGAATTATGAAATACGTAATTTTTTTTCCGTAATCCGTGATATACGAGGAGCTTCGTAAATTAACTTAACATAGAACCTGAGGCTACTACACCTAACTATCCGCGTTATACAGGTGTTTCAAAATTGATGTTACGGGCGATAACAGGCGATAATAGCTTAGTTTCAAAATAGTAAGTGTATGGTCTAAATAAGAAATATATAAAATTGAAAATTAATTTTTCAGGCGTATTCTAGTATAATGAGTTAATCATTTGTCATATATACAGATAAAGAATATTATTTTCATATTTATAATAAAAATTAGATTCTCATTAGTGACATTCATGCTGTTTCAGGGAAACTAATATCAAATTACAGACCATAAATGGCGACAGTGAAGTTGTAGCTAAATAAATACAACTTCCAAAAAATGTTGATTTATGGGTGGAATGGTGAACGTTACTTTGTGTAAAGTGATCACTTAACCCAGCCGAAGACAGGTCGTAAGCCGTGTAATTACCCATACTTCCATATTTTCCCATTTAATATAATATAAATAGCTTCATTTCTATGAGATATTTATAATTTGTTTAATAACAATGCCTTTGGAGGTAAACATCCAGTAATTGTTGGACATACTCAAAAATATGTTGAACGGTGGCGTAAGTATGTCAATGCAGCCAATGCGGTGCATTGGGGCCCAAAACATCCGTGTCCTACACATCGATGTCGACCCTTTCAAGAGTTTCGATTCATTTCCTATCGTCAATATAGATTATGTGAATAAATCATTTTTAAGATCCATCACAGTGAGAAATAGAATTTAAAAATATTTTTTCACTAATATAATGAAAATATCGAATACATATAAAGTAGACCTCACTAATATATCAATTTAGGGACTGGATCTACAAACTTACATCGCCGTAAAGCGAAAATCACCGCTAAGCGAAACAATGATTTTTTCATTGCAAAACATACTTTTATTTATTTCACAAAAGTATGAATATTATAGGAAACAAGAAATCAATTTTGTACGTGCTATTTCATAGCTAAATTTTTTTTATTTTTTTTCCATTTTGCATTGGGGTACAATTTCTTAAGTTACTACACATTCATAGCACAAAAACATTATTTTTCTAAAACCTATTTTTCAACGTTAAAAACGGCGATGACGCGACAGACAACTGCGACGCCGCCTGGCGATATATTATATTTGCGATTTATTTATAGTAGCGAAAAATAAAGCGGTTTGCGTCTTTGTATATATATATATATACATAGTGAAAATATTGATTAAAATAGCTTGCAGCCGGGGATTCAAACTTGAGCTGCCAGAGGAAAAAATATCAGTAAAATCATTAGTAAGTGAATTTGAAAAATATTTAATGCTATGAAAAAAATCACAAATCGAATGCAAGTGAAAATCGAACTCTCGACTGTCAAAAATTCTGACCACTCAATCCAGACACCGCCGACTATTTTGGAACTGTGGAATGTTATGAATGGTGAGTGCACGATATCAACCACTGATTAAAATGTGCTACGAGTGCATTCAATAATTGCATAGCGTTCCGGGTTTAAATTTTAAATCGACCCTGTTCCAAATTCGAATGCATTTTGGTCGCGTGTGCGCATTGCGCACGCGCCGGCCATTGTTTGGCGCGCCTTTATTATCCCCGTGCAGTTTTATTGTTTGGCATTAATGCATTCGTGGGTTTCTGTCAAGTCGAATATTTCGTCTACAATGCTCAGGAATCGAGTTGATTAGACGTATTGTTGGCCCGCCACGAGTTTGGGTGCCGTAATGACCGGCGGGGTAATATTCCACGGGGATGGGGAACATTTCAATCCCTGTGATTATCGTGAAATTGCGGCCATTGTTAGCTGATTCAGATCACATTTTGATTTATTTGCGAATGAGAATAATGCGATGGTCCGCGTGACCGATGTTATTTTATGATAAATCATGGACACTCACTGAAACAATGTTAAAGTGATACGAAACATTTGAGATGTGGATCTACCGACGACTTGTAAAAATAATAATAATCCTAATTTCAACCTCCCCACTAGTTTTTATATTATTTTCACTTTTGTTTAATAATGCTATCACCTACTAATGATACTTTATTCTGAAATCTATGACATTACTTCAATACTAATACGCTTAAATATCTCTGTGTATTTTTATAATTAGTCTTACATGCTGTATATTATGTTAGTAATTTATGAAACTTCATACTGTTAAAATCCCTTTGTTTGGGACTTATTATGATATGACTTGAACGAACTAATGCTTAGTGCCCTCCACCATCCCTTCATTTCCCCGCCGCTAGCGAGCGGTCAGTCGATCGGCGACCTTGAATCGGAACGGTTACTATGTCGACCTTTGGCAAAATTCTGATATAATTCTATACAGTCCACTGCATCTGAAGGTGATCAAGAAACAATGGTGAGGAAAGTCTAAATGTTCGAGAAGATAAAATAATGATCGCTAATATTTAACAACCGAACAAGCACAAGAAATTAATTTGTGGACACCCTGTTTTACTATTGAAAATTCAAAAAAAAAAACTACACTTCAACTGACTACATATTTCACTGAAAGAGTACAATTGGTAAAATCATGTCTTAAAAGTAATGTCGTCTAAAAAAATGTCCACCGAATCTGGCACCTAGGTTTTGAAACGTTTTGACACAAAGCGCGTGAAATGTTGGTTATCTCTTGACGAATATTCGCCTTGAGTTCAGTTATTGTGGCTGGTTTATCATGTATTATTATTTAAGTTGATCATGGTTTCGTCATAGCAGCAGAACGCTTGCGAGTCGACAAGCCCGGATCTTCTGGTACAGATTCGTTAACTTGCGCGACATTCTCTTCGCTTCTCCTGCTCCGTGGCCGCTCGATTTTCTTCTTATTTAGCATTGAATCGGTCTCTTCGAGCTTCCTGAGCCACGATTTAATTAAATTCACAATCGGACATTGAATCACACTGTCACACTGTGATCTTATAAAACTGTTTTACTTAGGACACGCGTTGTTCCCCAGTAAAGCGATCCATTGCGACTCAATTTTCAAGGACAAAACTCCTGCGCGCTGTTGCCCGCGTGCACCTCCTTTGCGGGATTCCACACACACAGCGAATTAAAGAGTGCAAAAACTTATGGCCCACTAATATTTATGCTAGCATGCCTATGCTTCATTTGGCTAGATTATAATGTATTTTGAACGCGGTTGAACGGAAAATATATGGTTTACGTCCCTTTTTCGTGAATTTCATTATGTTTCCCTGAAAGAAAGGAATTTAAATTGTGTCGGTTAAAGTATAAGGTGATGATATTTATAAATGTATGTATTTTAAAACTCAGTTCAGCCTTACATCATCCGCAGAAATAGTTGTAGAACTAATCAGCCGTTGCCAAAATACTAAGTTAAATGAACAGGAATTTGCTATGGCAAAAAACAGTGCATCAGAGACGTTCTTTAAAAAAAAACTGCAAACACACCTTTTCACAAAATCGCATCCATAATTTCATTAAACGTGTAAAGCGCCCTTGAGGCGAAAATTTACGAAAATGGCGCCGTATAAATTATCTAATATTATTATTATTTTAAACATTAAATGAAATATTAATCTACACTGTAATATTCTGCACGATTCCATGTTTCGATGTTCATAGAGCCAGCTAAATTATTTATTATTGATAAATTGTTACGAATTTGTACGAGGCTTATTTTATTATTTTAATTTTTAAAGTATTTTTTACATCTACTTTTGAAATCACATGTGTGAATTATGATTATTAACATTAGCAGTTACTTTTAGTATGATCTGGTATAACGAAGAACTGTTCTTCTAATCGAGTATTAGTAGAAAGTAGCTCTGTCATTTTGGTGGAAAGTGTTCTTAAAACTTGTGCCGCTGTTTACTTCAGCCTCAGTTTATAGAAAACTCGGTCACACTGCCCAGCATCTATCAAAATTCTGCGTAAAAAAACATGTATTCTATTTTTTCTGTCATGAGTTTTTAATTTACTCCCATCCTCCCACGCTACATCCGTCCCACTGACAAATATGGAAAGGCAGAGACTGCTGTGCTTATATTGGTTAAAAAATAACAATTAATTATTTATACTAACCACATTTCAATACCTTGTGGTATCCCTTTTGTTGATATATTTTTACTGGCAAAATTTAAACATTGTATTTGAATTGTTATTGTGTACAGGCATCACAATTTTTTTAAGACTGATGATATTGTACACTATACAGAGTATAACATATCTAATCCACAATATTTTATTGGTGGATACCTGACTAAATAACAAATCGAATATTTTCAAGGTGATTGTTACAATCTCTGTACCCTTACGGAGAATATTAAAGTATGAATTTTTACAAAAAAATGACCCTAAATTATTTAACAAAAAAATTTCTAAGTTCGATGATATTTTATTTTTTGTATTCATTATATAATCTGTAATAATCATAAAATATTTAAATTAATCGAAATAATCGCAAAACTATGACTTTTTTTAATGATTGAGATTAGTCACAAGCGGTATAAATATTTTCGACTCATATGTATCTATGATATTGTGCTCTAAGTGTGTTACATCAGTATACGTACATATAGTTAAGATAATTAAATTTCTTTTTGATTTTATGCAATGTTCCGATATCCAACGGTTTTCAACGACTGTAATGAAACAAAATTGATTCCAGAGGTCGTCTGTTGCAATGTCATTGGCGGTGATTATTGCCATACAAAATGCAGCAGTTCACCGAAGGAACTGGTTCCTGGGAATAATGCGTCATAATTATAAAGGAATTAATCATTCTGGTCGACCGGTTTCACCAGGTGCACTCATTCACAGATATTCGCGCTCTTCCAGCGCGGACAAGATGTATTAAAAACGGCATTTTTAGTGGGTTTTAAACGTTGATTATAGCTGCGCTAACTAGGTTTAAAATGACACATTAGCCAGTTTTTTTAAGGTGTGTTTATGGTATATTTAACACTTTTAATGCTTTATTAATTACAATTGTTCAAATTTATAAATGACATTAAAATACTGCTAGCTAGATAATTAATATTTATTTATTTTAATCATGTTCACATTTCCAGTTTTTTTTTGATTTGTAATAAAATAAATATTGAGTTATATAGAGTTATAAAAGCTGTGGATTACTAAAATATCTGAGAAACAAATATAAATGAAATAATTGGAATAACATAAACGAAAACATTATTTTACAATTAGCGCCATCTGCGTACCAGTAGAGACTTTAATGGCTTAGTTTTAAAAAATACCACGACAACTCACCGCTGTACCCATGGTACTCTTTTGTATTCGCCGCATCGAGCTATTCACATTACTCAGTTATGTCTTTAAGCTAGTGAATTACTCTAGTCATATAATTGTTTATTTACTGAATTGAAAATTTCTTTTGGTTGATCCGTTTTGTATGGAGTCGTTACCTATGCTGCAAATCATTAAGTGTCGATTTCATGATTGTTCTTTAAATTTAGTGCATGGATTGGTTTTTAATTTGGGAAAAACAAAAAGAAATTGGCAGAGCTATTTCCTACGTTAACCTTTATAAAAATACTTATTTCGTTTAGTTATTACGTGAAGGATTTTCAAACAATAAAAGAATCATATTCGGTCATAAAAAGTGTTCTTACAAACGTCCATACATTTTTTATATGGGAAAAAAGGTATTATTTTACGTTAAAACTTACACTTTAAAAACACTATTAAGAGTTCTCTAATATTACAAATAAATACATGGTAGGGTTGTATAAACGACGATTCATTTTGTCTAAAGACGTTGGTTAAACGAAAGTACATGTATTGTATTACATATGTTATATATGATTATATAATATCATTGGAAACAGCATTACCTAAATCTATACCTACTACACGCCACTGGTAAATCAAATGGCAACACATCGAAAACATCACTTCAATTTTACAAGTACAAATGCAAACTTATCATAGTTATACGTAATCATAATTTCCAGTCCGATCTATTATTATTAAAAAAGAAAATAGTTAAAATTAAATTAAATCTAAAAATTACTCAGAGTAAAGTGAGTCCCTTACCTTTACCTCACTACAGTGCGTAGATTATAAGAAAATTGACCGTTCGCTGTCCACTGAGTGTAGACCAGACCACAATCTCTTATAATTTCAACAGTGATCTCAACAAAATCAAGATTTGGCATGGGATCTATAAAATTGTGCACAAAATTATAGTCCGTTTTATTTTGATTATTAATATGTGATTCTTTTTGCAGACGTCAGCATATGACGGCGGCGTGGGGCGGCGGCGGCGGCCCCACGGCCACGGAGCGCCGCGCCCCTCACGAGCTGTTCGAGCTGCTGGAGAGGGTGCAATGCTCTCGGCTGGACGACCAGCGCTGCGTCTTGCCACCCTACTTCTCTCAGGTAAGCCGCCCCTGCTGATCAATCCGATCGGCCTCTACGAGATTTATCTTCTTCTTACGCTTTAAAATGCCTTCGATAGCTGGTTTCCAGGTCTCCGATTAACAATAAGCACACATATGATATATGAACTGCACGAACCTTTTTATTTTTGCTGTCTTTCTGGTCCAATGTTGTTGGGCTTTTAGCTGGGTGGCTTTTTAGATTTCGACCGACCGAAGCGCGCCCTGGTGGTCGAAGCGCGGGATGTAATTGAATGACGCCTGTCGGTTACCGTCTTTTCAGCTTTCCACACACACGCATGTACATTTATTATAAACCAAGAAACCCAGTGGTACCAATCGAAGTAACAAGGCGCGTAAACAGTGATTATGAAAGATACGACGCTTGAAGAAGTCAAATTAGTGAGCATTTATGCAGCAATTTTGATGAGTTGACCACGTGGATAGAGTGCTTGAAATCATTCTTATTGTGAAGTTGTAATTATTCAGAACATAGGTATGTGAAATTTTAAATCCTAATTAAATGTATTAATTAGAAAGAAATACATACAAAATCAATTTCATCGAAAAATATTGTTGTTGCGCTACCGGGATTCGAACCTGGATCTCTTTCCAAACCGGGGAAGGTGCATTATCCAACTATGCTACAGCGACAATACTTTTGACGACATATTTTCGAATCTATATGGAACGATAGATCTATTCATTTGAAAAAGTGTAACATACATAATAACCCAATTAAAAAGATATACATATAAAATCAATTTTATCGAAAAATATTGTTGTTGCGCTACCGGGATTCAAACCTGGATTTCTTTTCAAACCGGGGAAGGTGCATTATACAGCGACAGTACTTTTGACGATCAATTTTCGAACCTTTTATATATGTTACACTTTTTCAAATGAATACATCTATCGTTCCATATATATATTCGAAAATATGTCGTCAAAAGTATTGTCGCTGTAGCATAGTTGGATAATGCACCTTCCCCGGTGACCAGAAAATTTAAAACCCGAAAAAATTAGATCGATTAATACAACGGCGGTCCACGTCCGACGTCCGACCCGAGGCAGTTACAGTCACCTAATTAATTCTGAATTGAAGAGCCAGAGAGGCTGTACGGGAGTACGGTTCGGAGAATATGGTACGCGCATATTATATATATTATGGAGGTATCCTAATGATTCGTGCAATATAAGGCTAACGTACAATCAGTAGCGGGTTGGATATAGATCATTCGAGAACCCGAGGCGAAAACCAATGAGAGTACATGCCAATTTAAATCAAGCTTGAATTGTACTTCTTTTTTTTTCAGAAACATCGCTTAATACAGTTCAAATTATATAATTTTGATTAATTCTTATGAATCTAAAAAAAAAATATCCCCGGCGGCACTTGTCGCGAGAAACAGGTAGATTTTATCTGGATACGAAAGGAAAGGTTAATTTTTGATAAGAGTTTGATCGAAATCTGATAGATATTCTAATATAACGTATTCTCTGTGAGCTCATGACGTATACAAGATTGTAGAGCCGGAGATGATGATAGTATATAGATATATATTTTCACGCCTGCCTCCTGGTCATGATAGAATAAAATGTATTGAAGTTTTCCGAATGTTGTGTCATAAATCCTCTGCAATACTTCCAAACCTTCTTTATATATTCCAACTTCTAAACATCGTGTAACAATAATTGTAAATAATTTGTGTAATTAATGATGGAAAAATTATAAATACCTTTTAATAAATAAGAAATATGCTAAAAGGTACCACTGCCGTTTATCGTCAAATTCAAAAGATCACATCTTTCAAATGAAAGTTATACTAATAACAGACAAATATTTTTATCTCAGTAAATCATAATCCGTATATATATATATTGATGCGGACAGATGTCAAAAATATGCTGTCACCTTATTTAGGCAGTTAATTAATAAATGTCGAATATTCTACTTCACAGCCAAAGTATATTAATGAATATAACGTCTGACAAATGGCACGTGTCGTTCAACGTAATGCTTTGTGTAAACAGTTTAATTCTCTCGATATGATATTGAGTGGTTTTTATTTTCTTGTATACAGCAACTAAATTAATATTTTATTATGTCGATTATTTATTTTTATTTGCTTTTTGTTTTAACGTAGAGTTCTTTCGGTTCATTGTTAATAAAAAAAAGGTAAATAAAGGACATACGTAAAAAATATATACTCATACTTGTATCTTCTCAAAGTTTATCTGAAAGATTTATGACACGTCACAAACATTTAACGAAAATTGTTTCCAAGAATTTTAAGTAATTACTATTTTCATAACCATGAGTTATTTACACGTGGAATCCATGAGTTTCAAAATAATTTTGGGGTTCGGTACCTATTAACGTATGTTGTTTATTTTATTGAAAAGCTTAATTGGACTTGCAATGTGCGAAAATACACGGTTAAGAATTTACAAAAAAAAACAGTAGACATAATAATAATTATCATAGTAATGGTTTTTTATAAAGTAGCCTGCGAAAGTGCACGAAATTCACATTGAAAACTTTTACTAGTCTCTTTAAAGTTGACAAGTTTTGATAAAAATGCCTATGCAGACTAGATGAAGGCTAATCAATGTTGTAATTTGTCCTGACATTATCGTAATAATAAATATTTTATAAAAAATTGTTGGTACTAAAAATGTGTTTTTAATTTTTATTTTTGAGAGAAACAAACAGTACAATAATACAAACTGATAATAACATGATATTTAAAAATAATACCAGTATAGTTTCTTCGGAATTAAACAAGCTAAAAAATAGTACAAAATAAACTAAAGAATTGTACATTTAAACAAACTGATAAACAAAAAGATTTTTACACTATAATAAACATAATGAATTAAAAAAATAGTATATATCTTGAACATTTTCAAGTCGGTCGCTGTTGGTGGAATAATGTGTGTTCCAAACTACCGATCCGAATTCAAGTTGGTATCGTCCGTGTGTCTTATTGGTTCGAAAACTTAGTTGAGATTACAATTTTTATGATCTTTTCTCATACTCCATGATACAACACGACTTGACTGACCGAGCGGGTAGGTGCGCACACATCACACCAAATTACCCAAAATAATTTTGTGTATAATTCGGGTAATGATGTTTTATGGCACATTTCATTGTGCAGTAGATGTTCTCGGACACGGAATTACACAAAAATGTCATCACTTCATTGCCATTATTACACCATACAGTAATATAATATAATCGAGGTTGTATTAGGAGAAACTCGATTCTGGTCTTGTGTGGGATTCAATGGCGTTAATGAATAGATGCTTCTTTTGTATGGAAATGTGTTGAAAATCATTCCCATAATTTTAATAACTCGTATTATTAATCAATTTTTACTTCATCTTATCATTAGGACCGTCTTCTAGGCGCGCGCCAGATCGCATATCGGCAAATCAATTTTGCTAGAATTGTTAACCTACGCGAATCTGCATAGAAAAGCCACAATCATGACAGGTATAAATTGACTTAAAAACATGTTTTTCAGCATGCACATATGTTTAAATTTTATCATTTATAAACTTCTCTTGTAGGTGGAGCTAAATCATCATTAGATACTGTTAGAAATGCTCTTAGAAAATTTCCTGGAAGGACAAAATGCGGAACGAAGTCATATGAAATATATTTATTTATTAATACGTACCATTAACAAAATTGTTCTAAAAAAATAATAATAATCGTAACAGATTATTGAACAAGCATGGCAACTATTATTTATAGAAAATTACATACATAAAGATATTAAAAACATAAACAATAATAATGTGTAAATAATATATTATATAACTGCTTTTTAACGTAATAAATAAAAACAAATATTGTTATTATTTTTCATGAGTTGTAAATAGAAAATATAAAAAATGACAGTAAAAATCAACAGTTAATATTTAAAAATTTGTAGAAATAGTAAAAGTATTCTAAAAAGTAAAGAACAAATATATACATATAGCTAAAATGATATAACTATTTTTTTACGTAATTATTTAACACATGTACATATTCAAAAAGAAAAGAGAAAAACAGCAATTATTCTTGATTTATATAAAATAACATAAATAAATATTTATAAAGAAACACTGAAAAAAAAGAGAAAAGAAGAAAAAATAAAAAGATAGTAAATGCAATAGAAATCTCGGATACTACAAGCACGTTATGAGATGATAAAAATGTGAAGAAGGCAATTCAAGTCATATTAAGATGGCCATACACGCAAAGGTATGTATGACAGGTATACCCGTTCAGATCGCGTGTACAGGCAAACCGGAGCGTGTAGATGACAAAACTGGCAGATATCCCTAACTTAACTTATCATGTTTACCCGAACAGGTATACAAGTCAGGTATACCGTTGCGCGTATGGCCGGCTTTAGAGGGGATGATTCAAAGAGATGAGGTGCAGGAAGATGACGCATTTCCTGGTTAGAGGATTTTCGTGAGTCCAATGAAAAGGACTGATCTCTATCAAGAGTAGATAAGTATGTTATGAGAGGCGAGAAATATGAAGTAACACAAGTTATATATATCTACTATAGAGGAAGATCAAGAAGATAGCAGAAAGAAGAACTTGCGTGACTGATTTTATTGCAGTCACAGTTGCTTCCAAAGTCCAAATAGCAGTGATGATTTCCAAACTATATAGCGGATATGATGGTAGATCTTTGAAAGAGAAGAAGCTATAAATTATTCAGCATTGTCCAAAAATTATAGTTTCACCAAATTACGTGTTTAATATTTAAAAATATAACTCGTTATACCTAACTTTATTTACTAACTAATTACGTTCAACAACAGCGTTATCAATGTAAGATTTGTAAACGACAGCGAATTGTATGGAAATACAATATGGCTGGGATTTTTGAAGCAAATTGAGTGCTTCATTCGTTACCGTGTCTGCTACACTAATGTTATACAGCATTACAGCAAGTGGTGCATTTCTGTGCCGGTCAACAAGGATGGTAGAAGCCAGCAGGGTAATTGCGGGGCCTGGAAGTGTTGGCTAAAATTCCGTCGATTTTAGAAATTAGATTCATATTATACATAAAAAATGCAACATTGCAATTTGTTATTTTTTATGTAGTTTGATTAGTTTTACGTGCGTAACTCACTATCTTTGACAAATATGTAAGGTTATAATTCGAAAACCCGTCAAATATATGTTAAAATTTAACAATTGCTAGTTCATCTGAGCTAAGATACATCGACCTAGGGAATTTTCGGATTCATTGGTGACTTCATTATCGACGTTTTCTTTTGTTATTTGTAATACGTACTATGTTAAGTAGAGATGACATAGGTGATAAGATGTGTTATTGAATAATTCTTCATGTAGAAAAATTAAATATATTCAAAACGAATGGCCTTGTAGGCTTTTAAAAATTATTATTTCTTAAATTAAAAAGCGATTTAAACTTATCTTTAAACCAACTATTTCCATTTATAAGAAAGTGATAAAATTTTATTGTGATCTTTCTTGTATATCAGCCTATCGAATCATTCGACACCATTACTTTTAATTGTATTTATTGATGCCTTTGACCCAGTCTAACTATTATTATAAAGCTTAATTACAGATTTAGATTCAAAATATTCAAACAGGCAATGCTTACTGTTATTTTGTAAGTTTCCTTAAAAATAAAAAATGTTAATGTCAAATATTAATAATAGAAATATAGCTATTTAATTATGCGTAATGAAGTAACAGTAATAAATGTTTACATCTAAGGTATTACTGATAATATTTGTTGTATCTTGTAATATCTTCCTTTGGGAAAATGTTTTATGCTAAAATAGAGAAGCGAACATGGAATCATGTCACATAAATATTTAGCTATAATTTGGCTGATTTTTGTGTAGAAGATTGAATAATAAACAATTGCACCTTAGGTGGTGCGGATTATCCACCCACGCACATTCGGGAGTATGTCGTCAAATTTTATGAACCCATTATACCTACATTTGAAATTTATTCAATATTATGTAAATTTATTTAACCTTTTGTATACCATGAGCGAGTTAACACGACAATATTATGCTGGCCTGCCTATGTTTCAGATGAATATATTAAAGTCTATTTTGGACAGATTAATAATATATGAAATGTCTAAAATCTCGCACATAACATACTTTTTACCTGAATTACATTAGTGTCATTTTGTTAAAAGATTAGAAGATGCGATTTTTACAATGCTATTCAAAGTTTTCTTACATTCTGGTGTCGGCCCTATGTACAAAGCGGATAATAATTAAAACATTTTTAACAGCTATTCCGTTAGTACTTAACTATTTGAATTGAGTTAATTAATATGTTATTTCTTCGTTTTATATTATTCAGAAGTCTCGGTGAAAATTCTCATCCGTCGCCTGTGGGCAGTAGCGCTACTAAAAGCAAAAGCAGAATTTCAGAATGCCATCAAATAAGATGTTAAAAATAATGATTATGATGCTCGCTGCCTATCCAGTTTCTAGGGCCAGCTTCTATTATGTCCCACGATCGAGAAATTCTCTGAAAGCCAACGTTACACACGTTGGATTCTTAAATCACGACGTTCAAAATTTGATATATCTGTTTTACCGTTGAGAGTAATCAAATATGATAATGGCGCCAAATCTTACAGGCGTTGGAGATTTTTTATATAAAATTCATCTCGCAATGCAGGTGTTATAAAACCATAAAACCCACGCATGAAGAACCATCTCCTAATACATAATGAGATTAGTTTATATTATGTATTTAATCTGTTCGGGAGCTTATATTTTTATTACTACTGTTAATAAAATTCAATCGTAAATTCATCCAATCAGAAGAGTTGTAGTATTATGTACCTATGCATTTAAAAAAAAAATGAAGATTTTTACACAATTAATGTGTATTTTAGTAACTAATTTTGTACTTTAATTATTTAACCTCTACATAATACATACGTTTTTTTATTTTTAATTACATAAAATTAAGGTGTACGAATTTCACAATATTAAAACCTTAATGAATCATGTTTTCAAAATTCATTTCCATGGGTTCTGACATTGAGCTGACGCTAATCTCACTTGGATTGACATGATGAAAGAAGACAATGTTCATTATTCATAGATGGCGCTACTTTTATTTAAAACGATAGTGTGAAGAATGGTACCTTTCATCGTTCAGGGATGGCACTAATATCACTATAATAATATATTATCAAGTCCCGGAGAAACGGAATCATTTGGTATTCTTGGTGTTTTTAAATATATTAGCCCGCGTTTCTCACAGAAGCGGAATAACAGAAAACTTAGCGATCTATCTGTATCTTCTGTGTGAGAGATGGAAAGGGTGTGTGGTGAGCTGGACACAATGTGGAATCTAGCAATACAAAAGTAAACTTGAGCGCCGACACAGCGGCGCGCGCATCATTCCGAACATATGTTTGTGATGGTATTGTAATCTCTTATTAAAAAAATCGAGTGTTTTCCCGCCCATCGTTGTTTTAATCCTTTTATTCCTCATTGTAATCCTAGGGGGAGCATTATTGGTTTTTATTCATTCCCTATCATCATAACCTACTTCCGTAGCTATTTAACTTCATTGCAAAACCGTGTATCTAAAGTATAAAATACATAAGGTGAATCGGGGTATGTGCGACATATATATCATCGACATGAACTTTGAACGGTTCTCAAACTTCATAAGATGATGCTATGACTTTGATACAAGGATCATTAACCATTTCCTAATTAAACTCTTTAAAAATCGGAATGTAACTTTTTAGGATAGCTGATATTGAAAGCATTTTATGAAAATTGAATGAGTAGATGCATTTACCTCAAATTTGGGCTAGAAGCATCTAGTTGTATTATTTCTAACAAATTGTTAAAATAATAAAAATACATTTACTGATCAGCTCAATGAGAATATAAATGAGTTATTTTTGTCCTTAACGACTGGTAAAACGTGACAAGTTACAAAAAATCATATTTATTGTTTTTGAAATTGGTTAATTATATTTTAAAAAAATAATGGAACTCTCTACATATCACTAATTGAGAAAGTTTCCATACAAAAATATATGGAATAATATACCAATCACTGAATAAATGCACTTTCTCCACGGTGTGAAATTTATGGAGTGAGTGTATCTGGTCTTATAAATCGTAATTCGCGGAAATAATCACAAAACTAATATATACATCACAAACTGCAACTCATAATAAAGGTGCTCACCTATTATCAGCATCCTGGCACAACAGATTATCGAGATATACAAAATAATTAAAAGACATACACAATTCGCAAGTTGATATCAAACAACTGTCATAATTTGAAATGGTATTACAAGCAAACTAATGTTTGTATTCGCACGATCTCTATACTATCTCTTCAAATATTGATTTATGACATTTATTAGTTGATTGCGGCATATAATACAATTTAAAATGTAATTAGGAGACTTAGATGCACTTCGCCCACAGATGCGTTTACCCCGACTCACCTAACATGTAATGTGCTCATTTTCGCAAGATCCGAGATTATAGTTCTATTAGTTCGTACGTGTATTCTTTTCCAATTGTAATAATCTATACACAATATTGCTTTGCCTTCAGCGTTTTACCAATACGCAATACTATCATACGTTGAGTAGAAACAGGTGTAAAATAGCCGACTGTAATTTGCTATTTATATGTTAGAGGTGATTCGTAATAGACATGATTTGATACCCGCACGTGCCTGACATAAAATAACACCAAAACATGGGCAAATCACATAAAAAAATTATACGTATCAATATAAATCTTGTACTAAATTGATCGGGGTCCATGACATATATTGGATAGCGATGTCTTGATTACAAGAGCTTTTGGAATGAAACAGTTAATACAATTACTAAAAATACTTCTTTTTTTTTCAAGAAAGAAGTACAAAAGTGTCCACAAATCGAAGTCGTTTATTTAACGACTTCAACGCAACGGCTTGTAGGTTCGTCAAAAAATCGATTAAATATAATAACACATTTCACTGGAAAGGAAGGAAGGAATGAAATTTTTTGACAAGAATTTTTAAATGTCATTTGTTAGAAAACGCTTGCTTAGCATATTGTACTTTGTGTAGGTAGGTACAAGATAGTTATATAATATTTTTAATGTCTGAATTCACTATGATGTTATTTACCTGACTGACATTTAATTTTCGAACAAGTGTCTAAACGTAAATTTGACGTTTACGGGTACTGAATAAATTTTGTATTCACAATTTTGTAGTGTGACGTGTTTGTCTGGTCGATTGCTCTAGTATTTGCGATATTTGGGGTGGGAGCTATGTTTACACTTCGAAAATTTCTCGATTACACATGTGCAAGTTCTCCAAGCAGCATTTCTTGGAAGCTTTCACTATTTACTGATATTTTCATTGAATACTGGAGCCTGTTTGATAACACCGTACCGAGTATTTCTATACCGTGACTGTTGTCACCTTGCTTCATTATCTGCACGTCCAAGTTCTCGCTGTTGGCTGGCGTTTGTTTATTTATTTTATCTCGTGACATTGATATTTTGGTCTGTCACATTTCCTATATATGTGGTTAGTGCGAAAGATAACTGCTTATCGTTACTGAAAATAACCAATTATTCTAAAATAATTCACGGCTACGTTTTATTGCATTATTTTATTTTATTACTGCTGCTTTAAATCTATTAAAATGTTCCATAAATTATGTTTGTATTATGCACGTCATTTTAATCACTTTGGCGGCAGAGTCCTTTGAATTGAAGGAAGTTTTGTACGCAAATGTAACTATTTGATATCTGTTAACTGTCTTGAAATATATTATATGCCCTTTATTGACTATATGTATATCTAATTAATTTAATTTAATTGATTAATAAAGCATTAAATTTTTTTGTTTGTTTTAGAGACAAATTGTGGACCGAATAAAAATTGGTACATGTCGATTTTTAACAAAGTTATATGACCGCTTCAGTAATGCAATAATGCACTTGACATCGCATGGTATCGGTGGTGTACACCGCGCGCAGTATTTTGTTATTTTCTTCAACTACCAGTTTCAGCTAATGAAGGGCATCGACAGAGTCATTATAATTATTAAGATATGATTAATATTATTTAATTCTATATTCATAAAATAATTGAACATTGAACAAATCTATGTACCATACAACAATGTTGTAACAATATAAAAATATATTCTAGCAACAGATTCGTCAGTGGCCGACTGTATAATAAAGTGCCATGAGTAAAAATTCGATCTCTATGGCCATATCTGGTATATCGAAACTGACCAAAATTTTATAGAACTGCTTGTCATCTCAAGATACATAATCGTTCGACTAATTAAAATCTTACTATTCTCTACTCTCTGTATGGAATAACAAACCTAAACACAATGACGTAAACAAAAAATGTGCGGTATGCCGAGCATACCTTGGTCTGGGTACCGAACAGATGTTTCGAAGACTCTACAACATGCAGGAAATTTTTTTTTTCGTCCTTTAGGCATGTTGCTAGAAAAGAAAGAGAGAGTACATATAAAGACGAAGAGTTAGAAGTCGATCTCTAAAGAGATGGGTCTAATCCGAGAAATCACTGGAGCCTCATTACACGTTCCACTAAAAAAGGCCCAGGTTGAAAATATGTTATGCTTGTTCAACGCATCGGTACCTATAGATCGAGCTGATGATTGTCAGAGTAACCCACGCGGTCTAAAAAATAATAGTAGTAGTTTTTGCGCATTTATCTCAGTCATTCTTGCGCATAATTGGAGGTCTATCGCCTCCACAGTCATCATCACTGTCAAAGACTCCTGAACCTTACATTTACCGGTGCGTAAAACCAGAGCTCCCAACAGCCGTAAAAACACACCAGGTACCCGATGCCACAATATACAGAGCGCCACTATTTTCGCTGCCGCCTTCCAGATAACATCTCCAGGAAACACCACTGCATGTAGTCATTTCATTGTACGGCTATTGTATATCTATTATATAATAAACAAACGTTAGTAGTTTTTGTTCTCCAATCTGTTCTGACCATATACACACACACTTATTCAATACACTTCGCGATCTTTAAACGAATTAGCCATGGCAGAGGCCTGTGCGTGGAATTGTTAAAGATGTAAGTGGTATTGCGCAGTACCACCCATACAGACTCTTGGAATAATGAAGAGTGGTCCGAGACGACTGGAGCTCTCCGTTACTTTGCAGACTTTTCCGGTCTATGCACAGGACTTTGTGCAGACCTTAGTATAGTAGTTTCTGAGATGCGTACACACTGCAGTGGTACAGGGCTGCATGAAATGATGCATAAGTTCAGACAATTATGGTCTGACACAAGTGACAGGTGTCAGGTGATCTTTAACCTTTCCCTTACGGCGCTAAAATAAAAACGCGCGTTACGGTACTGTAAACTCAGTGTAAGTGAGTTTTGCGATTTTAAAGTCTGATGAATATGAATATTTTACATTTATTACTTATATTAATCATTAAAATAATAGTTCACACATATATAAGTGAATATTTACATAAATTATTGTGTAAATCGATCGTCACGAACGTCAGCATAAGAGACGTCTAACTCGACCGGCGCACGCTCTGCAACTAAGTGACGATCGGAATCCGGCACGTTCACATACACGTATTAACAAATTCACGTCGGCTTCTTCGTGGAAAACATTTTCATTGTTGCGTATGGTAAATACTAATATATTGTAATTATTTTATCCAATACATAATTATATTTCGGAGGAATACCTAAAATTTGTAAACGCTGTATTTAGTATATTGACAGATATATTCACATAATAAGAGGCAATGTTAAACGAACACGTGAGTGATAGATGTCTCCTAACCGTAGCCTCTGTATGGATTACTGTGTCTGGAGACACACCCTGTATAATAAATACATATGTATACTACATTATGACGAGAGACACATTTTTTTAAATTTCTTGAAGACTGGCAACTTTGCGCCGCGCAATGGTTCTGTGAGTAGTGACGATGTGGGCAAATTGAAATCGAAGAAGGTGTCCTTCAGTTAAGTGCAGGATCGCTGGATGACAACAATGGGCTGAAGGCGGATTATTATCCGATACACGGTACAAATTTTCCATTGTAATCGAGAGCTTATAATGATTGGACTCGCTCGTTACGTACTCATCAATTAAGTGTGTATAATAGAATTTACATCCACGGTAGACACTGCAGAATAAATCATTAAAATATTTCACTTTGTCTGGGGTCAGAAATAGCAAAACTTTTTGACATGTAAACAACATCTTGGTTCGCGCCCACAAATAAAAAATTTCGCACTAGAATAATCTCGTACGTCATACTCATTACCACGGTGACTGCATATACATATTTTGTTCAGTACCCATAAACTGCGAACTTACGTTTTGAAACATTTTCGAAAATTAAAATGTGTCCTTTCACGAATCTTACACGGTACCTACGTAGGTAGAAATGTTCATTAAGAAAATAACACCCGGTAACGGATGGCTAATACAAAGCACAATGCTAAGAAGCCGTTTTCTAACAAATGTAATTATAAAATATCGAAAATAAATGTACCAAAATTAACATTACCATGAACTCCTGCCTGGTTAGACCCTACAATTGCAGACGCCCTGTAATGGGATCAGAAATGTCGGCCAATTAGAATGGAGGCAGAATAACCTAGAAAACTAGACAGTCGATTCTAAACAAGTGTGAAAACAAATTTATCCCTATATACTTTATCAAAATTGAGCAAATTTGATAATGCCCAAGAAGTTATGGTCACCTTGGGCCAACTTAAGTGCTGAACAGCTTGGGGCGTCAAATGTAATATAGTATTAATTGTATCCTAGCCAGACACAGTTTTATCACACTACAGACGCCTTTTCGCTGTTGAATATAAGGCATATTTAAATCAGTGGGTGGGTCAAAAAAACACCCAGTTAAACCGATATATTTTTTATCATACCTCTTGACCTTCGCACTATCACGGCAGATAATGTATAGACCAATAGAAAAAAATATTATTAAATTGCACCGGTAATAAACAACGTAGTTATATAATACATACTGCTGGAAATATGAAGAGGAAAAGGGAGGTACTTACTTTTTCATCGGCTGGATGCTGGCTTCATAGGTTTCCTCACCACCACAGGTTACAAGCGTCGCAGCGTGTAATAAGGCCTAGCTACGAAATTTGAAATAAAATGAAAAATACTGCAGATAATCAATAGTTTTTATTGTTAACTAGTCTTACAGTATCATAGGAACAAATATAAACTAAAATGTCAACTTCTAACATATGTAAGAACAAAATTTTAAACATTTTTAAAAACAATGCACATTGGCTTTATTATACTTTGGTATGGTAATAATGTCTATGGCTATAACTTATATAAACATTCGAATTACAAACTATATTTAGTACTTAAGATCAAAAATAAAATAATTATTGTTATTTCACAATGAAATCTTTCAAAAACACGATAATTTGTCTAGCTCAACAACCACCAGGGCACTCGAAGGTATCAAGATCTTCTGCTGATAAACCAACGCACTCCTCGTGATACCATTTGCCGCATCTGGTGCATATGTCTCATATCGGCAATCTTATCCTCCTCACAACCATGAAGATACCATCCCGTCTTCATCTGTGAAGTATCAGTATCCTTTCTAGTATCATATGTTGCACATTTTACTTTTTGATTATTCTTAGGCCTTAATGCCCATAAGAACGAAAATTAAAAAATGTCTTAAAAGATTTTTAAAAATTTGACAGTGACATCTAAGTTATTCAACTAGAATCATAAAATTCATGAATTATAAAAGATATAGGGTACAAATTTACATAGTTTATCGTAATATTATTAAAATTACTTTCTATTGTTACTGATAAATTTTTAAATATGAATTAAATATATTAATTATAAAGATATACATATAAAATCAATTTTATCGAAAAATATTGTTGTTGCGCCACCGGGATTCGAACCTGGATCTCTTTCCTAACCGGGGAAGGTGCTTTATTCAACTAAGCTACAGCGATATTATTTTTAGCGTCAATTTTCGACCCTATATGTTACCTTTTTGATATTAATACATTTAATCGTTCCATCATTTGACAGAGCCATCTACCTTATTTTTACAGAATCTCAAATACCTTTGAGTAAACTGATAGCAGACGCTATAAATTTTTATTATTTGACTGGCGCGAGCTCTTCTCATAAAAACTGACACGATACTGGCGACGGGCAGCGGGATACCGGGATACATTCAGCATTCGATGTGTTTACGCCTAATGTATGTATGTAAGTAGTGTTTGTGTATGTGAGTGTATTTTAAATATGATTTTTGCTTCTTAGGCTTTATTACGCGACAGGCCTTATTACCCGCATGTACCTTATTAGTATTATTTAGTATAATTGTAAGATTATTAATATACGGTAACGGGCGTTGATCACCTTAGCGACGATATGAAGCCGTAGAATTATTACAATATCTTATTTCTTCCTTGTGCTTAAGGATGAGTAATGGGATAGAAAGGGAAGAATATACGTAGGTTAAAATTGAATGTGGTAAATAACGCATATTGATAATTGAGTGTATGCATGAAGAAACAGTTCAAACTCCAAAAATTATTAAAATTAATTAATTTTAAATGACGTTAACACATACACAATGCGCATAAATTATTACGAAAAAACTTTCGACAACGCGCAGTAAAAGGATCCATGCAAGAAACTCGTAATTACAGGAACGGTTAAGGGAAATCTAGCAAGATGATGATGGCTAGACCAAATAAAGGAATGTCTTCAAAGGGAGACGTATTTTGCAGCAGTTCCAGACAGATGAGTGAACCACGACTCTAACCAATTCTATAACATGATTTCATTAGAAATAATCACACACTCTAGATGTTCCCGTCCAACTGTATGAAACACGATACAAATTAGCTGACATCCAATGATGAAATTTCAAAATTAATTTACAGCATTTCCATTGCAATAATAATCGAATTTACTCCTCAATGAATGGATGGTAAGTGATTGAATTTTCGATGCCTGAAATATCGAATATCCTTCTCTGTGTATTGTCTCGTAATGGAGCTTAGCAAATATGTTGGCGATCTTCACTTTACATGCCGTGGCACGAAATGATTCAATGAAACTGCACCGGAAACGATTTCTTAAATTTTTCAGCCAGGAATTCCGTCTTCTTTTTTCACAGGTTTTTCCTTGTATGGTAAGTTGTAATTTGCTGTATATATTTTCCATGACAACACCGAGTGACGATTGTATAATTTAGCATAATTTCCCGACTTTTATTCATATGTTGTAGAATTTCTTCATTAGTCACTCGGTCAGTCTAGGAGACTTGGATCATCTGGCCGTGTATCCGTATTAACTGGTTTGGGCATTTTCAATCTTGTAAAAAAAAAATTAAAAATATCGATATGACATGTGTTCCATCTCTGGCGCTTTGCGGCCCATGTTGGCTGCCTATTCGTCGCCACTTTATTTTTTACCTAAATATTATCTATTCTAACGACCAGTAAACACAATTTTTTATTTTAATTATTTAAATATAAAATAACATAAGATGCACTATTACGGCGATGACGCAACACACGCGCGCAACCTTCCAAAACTAAAGGTTGCTGAGCGAGCCAATAGGGGATTACTATAAGAGCTAGCGCTAAGGCACGATTTTCTGTCGTACGACTATTCTGTCGTAATAGCAAGGGGCTATGAAAATGTTTGATTATGCGTACACTAACAACTTGATATCACTGGCAGATGTGTCGTATGACAGAAAGTCGTAGGTGTGCACTAGCTCTAGAGTGATTTGTTTTCTTGAACAAATATACAGAATGTACGTGAAGCGGTATTTATCGGGTTTGTAATACAATACAGGATATTTCATTAGTTATAGCTACTTCTTCAGTACGTGTAAATCTCAACGTAGTTAGTGAAAATAAATGTAAATAATTATATTATTTAAAAAATGTTTAAAATTTCTTCCACAAAAAAGCGACATTTTACTTAACCCATTATTCATTCGCTGTCTTACTGTGGGTTCGGTTAGTCGTAGGTGTGGGGCGGCACCCGCCTCCGAGTGATTTATGTCGCTTGGCGGCTAGTCACAACTCACAGTCCAAAGGTCCTGATAAACTGTATTCTAATAATTTGCATCAAATATGATCATAATAAACGGTCGTATTTTTGTTCGCGTAATAATTCAATCGAGAATAAATACGCACCGCCCGCATTTTAATGATCGTGACAAATAATATCTTAATTAATATAACATACTTATTTTAATAACATAAAAAATAAGTGCGAAAGTAATTCATAAAAGTAGCGACTTCAGAACAAAGTTTATTATTAGGAGAACACATACTTATTATGAAATTGTAATTATTCAGAACATAGCTCTGTGATACTAATTACATGTATTAATTAAAAGATATACATATAAAATCAATTTTATCGAAAAATATTATTGTTGCGTCACTGGGATTCGAACCTGGATCTCTTTCCAAACCGAGGAAGGTGCATTATCCAACGACGCTACAGCGACAATATTACAATTTCACAATAATAATGTGTTCTCCTAATAATAAAGTTGTATCATTGTGTCTAAAATTTAATAAAAATGAATTGATAATTCTGGCGTCTGCTATCAGATTACTCAAAGGTATTTGAGATTCCGAAAAAATAAGGTAGATGGCTCTTTCAAATAATGGAACGATTAAATGCATTAATATCAAAAAGGTAACATATAGGTTAGAAAATTTGTCGCTAAAAATATTGCCGCTGTAGCATAGTTAGATAATGAACCTTCCCCGGTTTGGAAATAGATCCAGGTTTGAATCCCGGTGGCGCAACAATATTTTTCGATAAAATTAATTTTATATGTATATATTTTTAATTAATACATTTAATTCATATTTACAAAGTTTATTGATAAGTTTTTTTGTAGAAAGCAATCACTTTGTGATTTAACATGTTAGATTAAATAAAACGCAATAACTTTGTATAAAACCACGAATTTTATTAGGTTTCGCTTAGCGTCTGGGAGTATTTAAAACTAACAATAAATACAAAAATAGTGCACTTCTATATACATAAAAAGGGAGACAGAATGTAAAATTATATGCGAAAGAGAGAGACAGAATACGTATACATTTAGACAGATCATTAAAGGAGGGGAAAGTACTATGTTGAATGTACAATTCTTAATAACCAAATAAATTTATCCATTAGCCCCATATTAGGTACGTTTCCTTTTTAATCAATTTAATATCCATCAAGTGATTTATCTTCTTCTTCTTCTTCTTCTTCTTCTTCAGTCTGTGTGCATCTATGCTGGACATAGGCTTCCCTCTGCCTTCCAGGATCCCCGATCTTCCTCGGCTCCCGTCCAACATAATTAACCACTACCCCTTATATCGTCAGTCTAGTTAAAGACCATATTAAGTGATCTTGAACATTTTTATAGTAAAATCAGACCGAAAATGATCCTCAAGAAAATCAAGGTAATGTGCAAACAGAAGAAAGGAAAGTAAGGAAAGAAGGAAAGTTACACGAACGAAATACTGTGAGGAAGAAGGTCGGGATGGGCAGCATTTAGAAACTCTGCCATGTATACAAGAACACAAAGATCCCACAGCACCAACGTCCAGTGTATTCTTCCCGTACTGTCATATGGAGCACAAATATTGACTCTCAACAAATTGTGATTTATATCATTTGTTTTAATTATTTAATTATTCACAAAGATTTAAATAATATTGAAACACTTTAGATTCAAAAGTATTGAGTATTCATTGTCAATGAAGCATAAAATAAGTACTTAGTTGTACGGGCCCAGCCAGGAGATTTTGTGAATAATTAAATCTACACAACTAGAATTATTTAATTTATACTAAAATATCAGAAAACTATGTTATGAAAAAATTGCAACTTCATAATAATAATGTGTTCTCAATAAAATGGAAGTATTTACCTTTAATATGATAAATAAAATATATGTAGATACCAAATTTTGTATGACTTTTAAGAGAATTAAAGATGTTCATGTTTTTACTTATTACGAATTATTTTTAGATCTTTAAGTGCGGTTTTTCAGAGGGGGATTATTATGATTTTTTATATTACTAGAAAAGCAGCCAGGCTGCTTTTGACAGAATATAAAATTGTCTCTTCTGCGTCCGATAAAAATAATATCAATTTTTTTTAAATTGTAGACTGCCTGCAGTCTGCTTAACTACTTAAATGTGGGCGTAAAATTACCATCATAATTATTATCTTTGAATCTTATGGCTCCTTGTAACGATACACCGACACATAATTCAAATTAATTAGTAGATTGTATCTGGAGTGACTTCAAACCCTAATCTATTTTTGTCATTCAAGTGTGCCTGTTAATACCCCGTGTACATTGAATATTAAAGTTTATACGTTATACGATAACATAACAAGGTTTACGTCAGTGTATCAAAAGTTGGCTGTAAATCTCGCCTACCGATTGGGTGGGAGCTCGTAGCTGATACAACAGTAGGAGCGCTGTGCTGAATGTTCTGTCAAATGTTTGTTGCAAGTACCGCCGCGCACTGTCATTTTGAAATGTGTTGTAATGTCAATTAACCCTGTGATACCCGGCGCTAATTCAAATAAAAACAAAAATCGTAATTAAATTTTCCTCATATTTAATTTTCTTTAAAAATAATAAACCAGCAAAAGTAGGAAGGCTTGTTGAACCGACCAGCCGGTTGTCAGAAGTCTATGTTTAGTGAACGGGCATTTTTCGGTGGCAGGCTCCATAGCGTGAAACTCTTTGTCCTCCGTCGTAATGAACAGTTTATTTCATATTATACAAAAAACGCACCTTTAAAAAAAATCATATCAAATAACAATTTTTAATTTTAAATACAAAAATAGTTTAGAACTTACAGATTATGTGTAAAGCGCCGTTGAGGTGATTTTTTTTACGAAAATGACTTAATTAAAATTATCCAATGTTATTATTATTAATACTTACTATAATATATTTAGTTACTCTTACCCAGTGGCGTGCACTAGACACGAAGATAGGGCATACTATAGAAGCACGATTGCCACTAAAGTCTATATTCATCTCTTGAAGTTACTTTTCATGGGAAGCATTTTCTAACAAGGAAGATATCTATGAGCGTTATTTTTTGTTCTTGAAAAATATTATAATATATATAAAAAAATTCTTCAAGTTATCAAGTGAAGGATTAAAATACCATATTTTAAAATAATACAACGTGTGGAATATAATGGAACGCGTGCATTTAACCCTTTCTACCACGAATTATTAAATTTAAGTGCCTAGCTACTGTATATTTTTTGTAGTATTCTTAAAACATAAAAGAAGAAAATTATAATGGAAAGTTTAAAAAAAATTTAGGTAAATAAATATTATTAGTTTTAATTTGTGGTACTTCTAAATACAGTCAGACCTTACATGACATACACAAAAAAAATAGCATAGTACAAAACGTATGGAAAAAATATTCCATCTGAAAATTTGGTCTAAATAACTATTAATAATCACAAGGAATACAAGCGCGTCAAATCTAACCTTGTAACAGTGCGCAACATTTCACAGACCGCAGTGTTGACATAACAAAAAAATAACTAATGTTAGTAGTCTAAATAAATCGAGTAGACTATTATTAACGTAGACTTGTAGTATCGTTAGAGAATCGACACCACAGTAAGATATATGACTAGATACAGTTTATGGTACTTTAAAGTACCGTCAGGGTAGAAAGGGTTAAGTATGCTTCAAATACAGATTTGTGCTTTGTAATTAAAAAAATTTGTAACACGTCAGTTCATGCAAAGACGTGCATTTAGAACATTGTGCAACGCGAGCAAGATAAATATTGGGTTTAGTTCATATATGTTTGGGATAGATTTGCCGTAAAAATTTTTGAAACACATGCACAGCTTCATTTATAACTTCTAAATTCTTCTGTTAGAGGGTAAAATGCTTAGGTACTTGAAATAACTGTGTATGGTTTTAAATCTACGTATTTAATACATAATAGGTATATCAAATAAATATGTCATTTTTATTTACTTTTCAGATATTAAGAATGATTGTATGGCATAATTTGTGAGAAATCTCTAAAAGTCTTCCATACATTGTTTTGACATATTATGTTTTATACTTTAGCCGCTGTATTGAATTTAATATCTCACACGCATGATTTTTTTCTGCTTATCATCGCGACGTCATATCATGATGATATAAAGCTAAAAATTGCATTAATCAGCCCGGCCGTTCTCGAGTTTTAACGTGTCAAACAGACATACTTTTTTATATATAGTATAAAGATGTAAATATTTATCATTGTTCTACCACCCCGTTGAGATAAACTTTTTCTATGAAAATTATAATACTTTGTGACCTCCCGGGACGAGGATCGAGCTCCCGGCCTGTCCACCATGAGCGGGTTATTAATTCAGCTTCGCGTTGGTGCAATATTCAAATTCAAACTTCAGGGCAATATTTCACTGTTTGTGCCTATTTACATACTTAATATCACACGCCATCCGCTCCGGGGCGGTTTGTACCCCCATCCTGATGCGGGATGAGTCTCTCGTAATGGTTTCCTTTCCGTAATAGCTCACTGCTCAGCCTCAGTTACCGTCTGCTTCGGTTAAATAAAATTTTAATACGCGCGATAGAAATTCCAATAGCCTGATAAAATTCAATTAGTTTGTTGTTTGCATATTACATTCCCTTAATGAAGTGATACCCTGTTATGGCTATCGCCGCTACCGGCCGACCGGCCGACCAGGAGGCTAAGCTGGCTGTTTATTAGCGGCTTATCTAACAAAGCGCCCAGCGGCAGAGCCTCCACTCCTTGTACCGACAACTTCATAAGACGTAATTAAAGTCTTCGGATAGAGATAGCATCAGTTAAGCCATCGCCCGTTCTTATTGTCCGTATTTATTATTATTCTTCCGTCTAAGAAAGGGAAAACCTCGAGTTTCACAACGCTACATTTAAATGGAAATGATATGATGAACAATGCTGGGATTTGACATAACAAATATAGCACGTAGAGTAGGACGATCAGAGATTTGTTCAACGCCATGTTTTCCTTGACTATCATTCACAAAATGAAATGCTGATGACATCTTTAGAGCGTCATGTCCAGGTTATTTGTAAATGCTAATCTTGGAAATACATTCAAGACGATAGGACCAAGAAATTCTCCGAGTATTATGACACCATGCACATACCGCTTTTTACTAAATAATATTTATATCGATCCTAATAAACCATTTTTTATTTTTATAAGCGTCAGATCGCCGATCGTCAGCGACCGTAATAACGTTAGTTAGTCCGCGCTCTTGTAATTTTCGTTAAAAAATGCCGAAAATATATGTTTTCACGCATATTTTATCCACGGTATAAATTAATTTTGAATTTATTCACAACATTAGTAGCAAATTTTATAAATTAGATGTTTTTTTTACGGATTTTAAGAGAAAACAACGCGTTTGAAAGCGTTTTATGTATGTCGCAATAAAATATTTAATTTACACATAACACTGTTGCATTTTAAACACTAGCTGTCTGTTTCATAAATAGTATGTAATTATGAAACAGGCATATCACCAAAACGCCATCTAGTAATGTGAAAGAAAAATTTAAGTGTTATACGGAAACTTGAGAGTATAGAAATATGCGAACATAAATTATGTCAATCATCGTCATTTTTAGCCGTTTATCATCCATTGCTGGATGAAAGTCTCCCAGAGTATTTCTAACTTTTCTATGTCCATTGTTCTTCGCAGCTACGTATTTCGGCAGAATTTTATGATTTCGTCAATCGAGCGGGTTTGAGGGCAGCCTTCATCCCCCTCGGGTAGTGCACTCGTCGAGCGATGTGGCCTGCCCTTTCTTATTTAATATTTTTCGATTGTATCACATCATATTAATTAAATACCTTGAACAATTCTCCAAATTATATATTCAATATTATTTTAATTTAGATATAAATTTGTGGTAGATATTTTTGTTGGATCGTTTCCTCCGTTTCCGTGTTCTATAAATTCGCACTGCATTCCATAAAATTGTAATATATTCAATAACAAGGACACCTACGGCAAGCGGCACATGACGTGTGCTGTAAGCCAGCTACGTAATGTGTGTACGGCCTGTCACCTTGGTGCAGAAAGGCAAATTGCAGGTATTTAAAAATAATTTCCTCCGAAAGATTTTCGGTACGACACTCGACGACCCAATAGGGGAATGCAGAAGGTTAAATGACTGTGAACTTTGGGCGCTGTGTGACTCTCCGAATATCACGAGGAAAGTGAAAATATGAGTTCTGTGACGCGCCTGAACAGAACCGAACCGTGGGAAAACGAAAATGGATGGATAGACCCGGTAAGAGATAAATAATGTCTAATGGAATGGATGGCACTAATAATAATCATAATATTAGAGAGAGCACATTCTTATTGTGAAGTTGTAATTATTCAAAACATAGATCTGTGATATTTTAAATACTAATTAAATCTATTAATTAGAAAGATATACATATAAAATCAATTTTATCGAAAAATATTATTGTTGCTCTACCGGGATTTGAACCTGGATCTCTTTCCAAACCGTGGAAGGTGCATTATCCAACTATACTACAGCGATAGTACTTTTAACGACAAATCTTCGAACCTATATGTTACACTTTTCAAATCAATACATCAAATTAGCCATCTACTTTGTTTTTACGGAATCTCAAATACCTTTGAGTAAACCGATAGCAGACGCCAGAATTAACGATTAATTTTTATAAAATTTTGGACACATTTATACAACTTATATATTATTAAGCAGAACGCATTGAATTGATTCTATATGTATATCTTTCAAATTAATACATTTAATTAGTATTTAAAATATCACAGAGCTATGTTCTGAATAATTATAACTTCACAATAAGAATGTGTTTTCCTTAATAATGACATAATTTTAGTTGCTTGCTATATGTCATTGTCTTTCCACATTCTCGTCAACTTTAGCTAGTTGTATACATCTTCGAATTTCACGCTTACTGTCCAGTGTTTGTGATCAGGGCACCCAAATATATTGATTTTATTAAGTTGCGATGCATTAGCATGTTCCACAACCAGTATTTTTGTTTTAGACTATTTTATTACAGTAAGACTATAGATACTCGTATACTAGATAAGAAAAAGGCACAATTGCTTAAATGCGAACATCTTAAGATAAATTCGGTAGCTACGTTGTTGCCGTGAGAGATGTGAATAAGAAAGCACTTAATATTAAAGTGCCAAACAACGAAATGTTTTAATGTTTTCTTTGCATGGAATTCGGGCCTATTTTCGGATCGCGATAGCCAGTCTTAAATATTATATGTGCCTACCCTGTCTTCGCGCATTCCCCAGCGGCTTGTCTATGATGGTATGACTAATGTGGAAGGCAGGTAACTACCCTTCCGCGTCCGATGGGAGTTACCTTTCTTGTGCTCTCCCCTAATTTGTCACTTTTCTTTCTGACATTAAATTTTTTGTTATCGTAAGTGTTTTTGTTCGATTTTTGAAAGTGAATTATTTTCGTATTTGAATGTTTTCCATCTGAAGTAAAAATGAAATTGTTTTTATTTCGACATCACATTTGCTTGCATAAATATATATTAAAGTTATTTCTTTTTACCTAAACATTTTACCTCAATGGCGCTACCGTAAAATTCTGGAAGCCACATCGAAAACTCCAGGATGCTGTAATTTAAAGAAAACTATTAAAACATAAAAAGCGTTACATGGCTCAAACACATGTTCATACCACATATAATATGTTTTTTCTGATTCGAAATAATATCTATATATTCAGTTAATTAAACAATATATTTCTCTGTATAAGAATTCATGTATACATATTAAAGTATGTATATCAAAAATATGGATAAATACAGTATATTCTAGCATGAAAACGCTAGCAGCATTATATATTTATACGATAATCAGATGGGGGAATAGTAAGATGGTAGCGCACTCGCTTAGCATGCGAGTGATAGCAGGATCGATACTTGGCGCTTGCAAAATGTTATCGATTTCAAAAAGGTTCGGAGGCGCCTGGTATTGATCCCGGTCCCGGTAAATATGAAAATAACACACGTGATAAAAGTGAGAAAATATATGTTAAATATTATATGTTAAAATCATTAGAAAACGATTAACAAGCTTGACCAAATGAAGTTGTTATTTGAATTGCAAATATCTGATTAATTGAGTCTGTATGCTTAATAAATGACTAGTATTTAATTTGAATTTATATCGGCAGGACTTGTCTATCCCTACAACAAATGTCGTAACGATATTAAATATGTAACTGAAGACATTAGGTAATTGGTTCCGTAACAGCGTACCGGCGTATAGTCATTCCAACGTAGGCCGTAGGCACAGTCCCGCTAATAAAATATGTTACTACAATAGTCACTTCAGTTGGGAGGTGGTCTCGCCAGGTTCTCCACTTAATGTATGCAATGGCTGTGTACTGTACAGGGTGTGACAGAATCAATCCACGTCCGTGTGTGGGTGGGTTTCTCTAAAAGTTATCAACAGTTTCGTTTAAGTTGCACCCCGTTATCACCCGAACGACGATGTATGGCACATTTTGGGCTGTGTTGAGCTAAGCAACATTGCTGCACGTCAAATTTCGCACATTTTGGTGTAGTCGGTAGTTCGAAATGCTACTACCTGACGGAGTTATGGCATGTTAAAATATGCCCTGTGGTAGAACAACGCTGTAAAGCACACAAGATGGCGGACTTGTCAGATGTGATTATCTCACCGAGTGATGAAAAAGAAAAAATCACAAGTCAAACTGGAGATATCAATAGAAAAATGATGAGAGATGATGATCAACTACATATTTGAAAGAGAAGAGTGGCTGTTGCTGCAAAAAAGACTCCAACTAATATGTGTAGAACAATGCTGCAAGGTACATTTTATTTATTGAACTCTGTCAAACATAATTTTGAAAGTAATTATTATATTGTTCTTACATTTTTTGTTTTACAAAAATCTTATTTTAAAATAAACACATCTTTCATATAATATGATCTGTTTTTATTTTCATATTATGAAACAATGCACTCAAGCACATGCCGTCCAGCATTGTTTGACTGAAAAAAGTTTCATATATGCCTCAAACCTCTTATTTTCATCTTAGATAATAATTTGATAAAAAAGTACATTATTATCATTTACTTATAAAAAATGTATTAAAACACACACATCGAATATTATTTTTCCCGTCATTAGATAATATAAACAGTTTTTGTAAAATCACCAAAATGTGCCGTGTATCCGTTGTTAGGGTGATGTTTTAAATTTTCGAATTGCATGCAAGAATGTTTAAAAAAAATTAAAGCCGAGACAATGATACTAAACAAGCACTAGATAAATTGAGAGTTGCTTAAATAGAAATGGGGCGCAGAACGCTCGGAAACACAGTTATAAAACACACATTGATACGTTTAAACAAATTGGTGAAACAAGTTAGTGTAAATGTTTCCCTTGGACACCGAAGAAACCTCAGAGAAGACTATAGTGGACAAATAGTGTACAAGGAAATCCAATCTACGAAGTAAATGGAGAAAGTTGAGAGAGGCAGACACAGGCATGAATAATACAATTGTAATAATACAAATGTTTTCAGCTAAAATAAATTAAAATATATTATTTCAATTTTAGGTAACATCCTGTTTGTGTTCATAAATTGTAAATACATATCATTTATGAACATGTGTGTATGTGTCTCTATTATACTGGTGCAAATACCTGACTCATTCAGGATATGATCTAAGGCCGAATGTACGTCATTACCTCATTTCAGCGCTAGTGGAATAATCTTCTATTTTAAGTAGTACGCAGGATGTATGTAATAAAGTCCAAAATGCCAGTGAAATAAGTTATTCAAGAGAAAAGTTCAGCTTGCTACAATAATTCCGCTGATAGATAACTAATTTGTACCACTTCATTCACAGTCGATCTCTTAAAAGTCTGCCGCGCAATTTTCGGTCAAAATCAACGAAAAATGCGTTGAAGTAGAACTATTTATTTATTGATGTATTATTTAGTCTGTAACTAAATAGGCAAAGGTAATCAAACCATATATCCTGATAATAAACCGTATATATATTTTTAATTGAAACACATTTTTGTTGAAATTTCAGAACACAGTGTATTACTCAAAAGTATTCGGGATACATTGCAAAATAAAGTTGATTTCTGCCATCAATTTTAAAAAAATACTGCAAAATATAAGTTCAAAATTTGTCGAAAATGTAATCGGTTGATATGAAGAAGTGGTAACCCGGATAGGAAATATTCCAAGTTCGTATCCAGGTGGAAACTGATTATACGTATTACTTTATTATTATGTATATATAACTTCACGCAGCTTATTCAAAGCAAAGGACAAACATACAAAAATACTCAAGACTATGATTATTTGATCAAATGCAGAGAACTAATGTTTTTATTGACTATGAAAAGGTCAGAGATTGATCTCAAGTAAGATCTCTCGTTTCAAGAAATGAAGAGTGCAAAGCCGAGGTCCAAAGTAGAACACGTAGACGTCCGATTGGTATTCCCTGGTATTCACCATGACTCTTAGTTCCCCTTCATTATCAACATAATTTATTATACTTTATAAATTATTTAATTATAATTATTGAAACCATCCCATTTATTTAACAAATTAAATTTTTGTTTCAGGTATGTGATCAGCACAGGCAATCGGCTAACGTAAAAACCAACGTCGTGAGTACCCTTTTCTTTGACATTTTTATAATGTTGCCACCTGCCAGACTTACACCTGTCTCGAACGTTACGGTGACATTTGACATTCTGGCAATAACAGATAAAACCGAAATATACTACCTGCACGGTTGTCAGATGTTTTGTATTCCCTGAAGCCTCTTTTTAAGAGCGTGCAGAGACATCCAAGAACGTTATGTACATAGTGACAATGTTTCAATTTTATTTAAAATATATACACGAATTAGATGGAAACGTGACATTTTTAAAATTGAAAACGAGTTTGATAAAATTAGGAAACTGTAACGTTAGGTGGTTGTTTAGATTATATCCTATGTACCTACGTTTGTCGCATAAAGAAAAAATGTTTTGTAGATTTGTTATGTTTTAGATATTTTTTCAATTGAAGAATGTACTTCTCTAAATTTTTTTAGTTAGGAAGAATGTCGTTTCAATCACCATCTTACCATCACGTCTTTTCCGCGGAAGTAAGTTTATATTATAGAATGACAAATTCTGACAATTATTCTTGCCTCATCAACTGAAGAGAGGGATATGCAGGATTGTTTTCCGATACATAATTTACATGCTCATCGTGCCTGGTCTTCGGAAGACTTCACGTCGCTTCCAACTTTAACGTCACTTTTTTATTAACTATTCGACAACAGACAAAATGGTACATTTATTAATTTTGTTAAAAGATACCTGTGGAATAACGGATCATTCATACCAGGTCATTTCAATTTGAAACTTGGATTGGTAGATTATATTTGAATTAATTTTGCGTTTTTAATGTATTTTTAAAGTAATAAATTGATATATATATCATGTAAAGAACGATGTAACATTTTCTGCCACACGCGGTTCTGCTTATAAATCTTCAAATTAACGAGCAATTTCTGTTTTGAAAAATTGCAGTGGTGGATGTCTTTAACTCTTTTTACTTTAATTCTTCTTTTCTTACTTTTATGTGGACAGGGCTTTTAGTAATTTTTGATATTGTGAAATTTCGTATTTTTCTGTCAGTTTACGTGCTAATTTCATTTTTAAACATTCTACGGGTAGATCACGATGGACCGCAATTTATTCATTCTATTCTCACTTCTCGTTATGTTTTTAAATGTACAAAAGCAAAACAATTTTCCCTAGTCTCCAAGATCATCGCGAAAAAAATTCTGTTATCAAATTTAATTGGTCTTTCGACAATATTTGACGCTTAATAACAAAGTACGTAGTGGACGTTTCAGTAAAAGCACGTGGTCATGTTTCAAACTGTTTAACTGTGACACACCGGATTCGCAGGTTAGTCATTTTAATTCAAATTGTTAACAATGCACCTGTGGAAGACAAATCACCAACGCTAGTGCTATGTAGATTGCAAATATCTTAGGTGCAAGCCATTTATTTGTGGTAAAAAAGGTATCTTTACATTCAAGATCACGGAACCGTTTAATTACATTATACATATCAAACGCCAAATATGACACTATCAAAATTTTGGGCACACTGGGTTCACGGGTTAGCTCTTTTAATTAAGATACATCTCAATACTATGTAAACGTGTGGAGATCTTAATCTGGAGATAAAATTAGAGATCAGTTTGAAATTGATAGAAAGAGACAAAAACTCTTACTGGTATACACAATGTTTGATCTTACAGCAACATTTGATACGTGTACACAAACATCACTTAAAACTACCAAGTCGTTCACAAACCCGGACAATTGTGATTATCCGGATATCCGGATTCTATTCTGAAAAATAGCATAAGTCATTAAACACTAGCATTCCCCTTCATGGAAGCAAATATACCCTACATAGACTGCGTGTAAAAATAATTAGAAGAAGAAGAATAAAAAGATGTGGTAGAATTTTATCCATCACCACAATTTTATAAATGCCCCATGAAGAGGAAAAAGACAGGAAAGAAAATTTTAATTGCAGAGACAATTGTAAGACGAAAAAAGTGAAGAAAAAGGTTGGTAATTTTATCAATCATCAGATTTTTTAAAAATCTGAAGAAAAACCGTTCTTGGAAAATAATGTAAAGACGTAATATACTTTTACACGTCTCCAGAATTTTTCCAAATAGAAAAAGCGCCTAATCTGACTAAAAAAATCACAATCGTAGAGAAAACACGTACATATATATTATAGTATAAACGAATAAATTTAAATTAATACGAATTAAATTAATCAATTAGAAATATATAAGACCTCCCCTGCAACAACACTGTATATCGGTTTTGGGCACATCTTTGTTATGAATGCCATAACGTTTTATTTCTTCTTGGACATTGATTGGTGCATTAAACAACCATATAATATAAAATAATTAAGAATATTATTAAATATAACTTTTAAGTGACATCACAGTATATATGTATATATATATATATATATCATCCAAGATGACCGACTTTCTGTCGATCTATCAATATTTTTTCGAAAGAAAGATTTTTTCGAAATTAAACTTGTATATCTTGTATAAAAAATTGTTTTTATTAAAAAAAAAAATTTAAATTACGTGGTAAATTTAAATATACCTACGATTTTTTTGTACACAATTCAAGAATTGCAAATTATCGTTTAATTGTCGCAAATTAAAATATACAGACAATGATTGGGCTTGTTTACAGACGATGTCTTTACGGGTCCATTAGATCTTAAAATTAATGTTATTTATACTCTCAATAAAGATTTATAACCTCAGATGAAATTTTAATGTTTAAAAAGATATTTTTTTATTAATTAGTCATTCGTAACTTGGTAATGTTCGTGTGGTCCAAATGTGACATTAATGGAATGGTGAAGCTATTATGCCAACACTAAAAATATATTTCTCTTATAAATAATCATAAAATGGTCGGTAATGGAGATTTCTTTAATTTTATCGGATAAATACGTTTGATTTCACACGCGCACAGCCTAGTTAATAATATGTTTATGATGGCGTCTGGTTTGAGTGAGCAAAAGGCGTAAAGTAATTCATTATCGTGCAACAGGTAATGTTTGAAGGTTGATCTTATCATCATTTTATTAATAAAGGGGAAATCTGTGTAATCTTGCGTCTTTAATTATAATAATTTACTTTATAATATACATTAAAAATTATGTATTGGGGTTGGCACTATTTTTCTTTATTTTTGATTTCTATTTTCTCATAAGGTTTTTTTATGTTGAAATTTTATTTAAAAATATATATACAGTAGGTACGTATCATACGTGATACATATTGATTTACTTGTTTTATTTTGTTATTTAAAAGAACATTACTATAATTTCGAAACACACTTCACTTCACATTTTATATTTATTATTTATTTTTAATTATGTAAAAATATGCTGACACTGTGTAATTTTTTTCTTTGTGTATTGAACTTCTTTCGTAATATTCTGTTATTTAAAAAATTATGTTAATGCCTGAATAGGGCGTGTATAATAATAAATAAATAATTCATTACGAATAATATTGAATAAAGTATAAAGGAAATGAATTAATAAAGATTGATGTTTATTGGCTCGTGGATATGCAGGTTAATTATGTTTATTTTAGACAAATAAATCTATCTATTTATTTACTCAAGTGGGTGGTGAAACAGGATTTAGGAAGAATGACAGGAATTTGGTATAGGGACAGAACAATAAGGGCTCAAGGATCAACCAGGAAGCACGACTTACCTGGATTTTCTTGCTGTACTCACAGCTCTCCTAAAATTTAGGAAACTTCTTCGATGATTGACACGAAGAACCGTGATATCACCCAATAGTGATTGTAAATCTTTAGCACGCACTGCGAGAAACCGAAACACAACAGCAACAGTAACAGTAACTGTGCAAATAACAGATCAGTGGGATGTTCACTTTTTGACGGTTCAAAGTTCATAGATAACACCACACAGAACAATCGTGTTCTGAGGTATAGGATAAAAAGAGGGGGGGGACAGATAGTTACAATAAACCTAATGGAGCATCCGCACGCGCATGGCCATCGGCGATCTGTGAATCTGTCATGAATACCGAACAGTATTAATTACACAATCCTTATGTTTACTTCGACGCCATTAATCTCTCGTTTGTTATAGTTAGTTAATATGTTAGAATTGTATTTTTTGTTTTGTCCCCTTTTCCAATTGGTTGATTTATTTTATAATTCTTTGTATCAACATCGGCCTTGTAATCATAATTTATGTACGAGGAAACTGAGCAATATTGCTATATTAATATTGTGGCCTAAATAGTATACGGTAAGCAGGGCCGGCTCGAGGCAAGTTCAATGAGTGCAGCCGCACCGAACTCCACGCTTACAGAGGTCAGATAATAAATAAAATAAAAATGAAGTTTTTATCATTTTTTCTTTCCTAGCCTAATTTAAATAGGCAAATATAATTTTTGCTTTTTATATATTTTGAAAAAAGATTTATGGTGGTTATTAAATTGTGCGTTTATGAAATTACACTGTGAACAATATGAATCGTGCCTATTGAATTTTCATCTTAATTCACCCTTGATACATACTTTATTTTCATTAATTCACCAAAAACAAACGATGTAGCAAGAAAATTTATAAAACAGTTTTTGACAAATAAACTTGTTTTATTTTTATTATTCTTCTCGTGCCCTATCCGTTCAACGAACTTTGGATATCATCACTTTTATGTTCACTATGATCCCGAAAAACTCTACAGTAGATTGGCCGAACCGTTGGATAGGTTTCAGCTGGATAGATTATAATCCGGTCTAAATGCGGCAGCGTGGATAATATATAGAGTTAATTCTCTCACATAACATCGCGTCCCTGAAAGAGTTGAATTTAAATTGTGCTGGTTGATGTACAAGGCGACACATAATATGGCGCCTCTGTATCTTCAAGCACTTTACATCTCAGACAATTTGAATATCAGACGTCAAACTATCTGGTTAGCCTCTGCTTCAGCCACAGGAAGGGTTGTACAATCGACCAGCCGTTGCTAGAAGTCTTAATTTAGTGAACGGACATTTGCGGTGGAAGAGCCAAAAGCGTGAAACTCTTTGACCTCCGTCATAACAAACATCGCATCGTAGACTTTATTTAAGAGATTAAAAACGCACTTTTTCAAAAAATGGTAGTATTGGACTATAGACAGGTTATGTGAAAAACGCTCTTGAGGTGAAATTTTTTACGAAAATTATTATTATTATTACCTTGGGTTTCATGATGATCTCCTTCTTTACGATTTCATACTTCTCTGGGTATCTCATTACAGTTATTACATTTTTTTTTTTTTTTACATTTTTAAAATAAGGTAGATGGCTCTGTCAAATGATGGAACGATTAAATGTATTGATATCAAAAAGGTAACATATAAGGTCGAAAAATTGTCGATAAAAATAGTGCCGCTGTAGCTTAGTTGGATAAAGCACCTCCCCCGGTTAGGGAAGAGATGCAGGTTCGAATCCCGGTAGCGCAACAACAATGTTTTTTATTTTTCGATGAAATTAATTTTATATGTATATCTTTATAATTAATATATTTAATTCATATTTAAGTTATTACATTGTACATTTATTGATTTTTATTGTTTTAAATATTTAATCTTTATTCATCGGAACTCATTATTCATTATACTATCCATCCAGCTTATTTTAAGTATTCTTATGTAGATCCACATTTCAATTATTCAAGGTCCAAGGTTTTTTGTTGGGTGTCCATGCTTCCGTTCTACAAAACAATATCGAGAACACATATAATGTAACCATTAGAATTAGTTATCTAAGATTGAGAACATACTTTTCATGTTATTATTATCACTTTATTATTATGTTATATTTTTATTTTATATACTCAAAAATTAACGTAGTTTGTTCATTACAATATTTTATGATCAATATATTACACATATCTATTCACGGCAATATTTAGTATTATAAATAAATACCCTTTAAATGGGTATTTCAAGCGAGAAAATGTTGGGTAATAATTGACGTATTTTTCACCCTTACACAGATCTAGGTAGATATAAATAAATTAGAAGGCCCCGCGCCCAAACCTATCGGCCAGCGCCGCAATTTTCCAGGCCGGCCCTGACTGTAAGTATGTGATATATTTATTTTCTTGTTGCACACTGCCGCCATCTCGGAGAAAGTAGAAATACTAGATCGTTATTCCGCATTATCGTCGGACGGACATTATTAATTCAAATGCGAAACCCTGCTACAGCCCAAAGTCAACGCCCAGCCGTTATACTAGGAATCTGAAATACACCGAGAAAAATATTTATGTAGTTCATTTCAGAGTAGAATTTCTGGTTACACAATTTCGAATGATTTTCAACACCACCGATAATAAATTACACTCCCCTTACAGCCGCGATTAATAAAAATTAGGATATGTATTATATCTAGTTTAATTTATAGCATCTTTCATAATTTAAATTGCGCTATATAAAACTACATGCTAACCGAATTTATTTATTTAATACTACATGTACATTTCATCTGATCCCCTCTTATCTCACTAGATCAGAATCCGTAACGAGGTGGACCGTGTTTTTTTTTCAAACTAAGCTAAATGCTTGTGCTATGCAAATAGAACTGACTCGCTGGTCTCTTGAATGTCGATTCTCTTCACAGCGAAAGGGAATTTTCACAGATAGTTAAAACATTATTAAACGTAGGCTAGTATCTCACATATAAATTTTTTGTGGAGTCTGTTACACCTGTAGGAGTACACCCTGTAGGAGTTAAGAATGGACGCAAGAAGGGGGCGTCTAAATAGCGAATGTACACGGTGTTCTCGACCCACGGAGATTTGGCGGATAAAGGTACGGATACGATGTAGGTCGGCACGCATCACTGAGTAATTCTGTTCTGCGTACAGAATGCAATAGACGCTCGTTAACGACAGCTCGCTCCGCATTGTACCACCCTTTATCTGCCTATCTTACAATGTTGATTTCTCGACATTATTATGGTGCGGTTATCTGGCTATTTTGAACCCATTACAATATGCATCGGCGGGGCTAAATGACCCTGAAACGTGTTCCGAAATGTCAATCAACGCCGTAGTCTGGAAAAATGAATGCCGAAGTATCTGAATAACCACTATACCCATATTTAAATATTGCAATGAACTTTGGAACGCTATCATTATAAGAGAACTAGACGAATAAGCCGTGCCATGTAATTTTCAAATAAAACATCGAATCAAATACAATCCTACAAGTCGAACCAGTTCTAGATTACGCTCTCCTATAGTAAGAATGTGTCGAACCTACAATTATTTTGTTGGTTACAATGACATGATATATTTTCTGTTTCATTACCAATATTTAAAAACCTAATAAATAATATTCTTCGATGTAACAAGTAAATGATTTTTCCTTATTTTAGTTTTTATGTTCATAATTTTTTTTATATAATACCTACCTACTATACTTTTTTTTCATGTTGTTTTCTTGTCCGTGTGAAATATAAGTTATAAGTAAGGATATAAGTTTTATTATTTATTTAGACATATAACATTTGTACAGCTGCAAAAAAAGGAGACAATTTGTAACATATTTTTACACACATTTTAAATGCATTGTCCAACTAGGCAAGCCTGTTTTTAGGGCAAATTGATAAACAAATACATTATTAAAAATCTCATCGAAGGCAAAACACAATAAGATCGAATACATATAATGTGAATATTATTTGTAATCATTAATTTTTTCTATGTCCAATGCCAACAATATACTTACATTCGAATTATTTCCAATAAATAAATTTAAAAAATAACGAATCACCTGACGCATTAACTCACAGCGGAATGTCAAAACTATTAAGTATCCATTCAACTATTTTTACTCAACATTACATCAGGATGTAGGTAGAAGGAATGATTTAAATTTTATAATTTCATTTTACTTACTATTAAAAATCAGAAGTGTCTAAATTAATCTAAGTAATCTCGTCAATGGTAATATTCAACTACCGGTTAACTTCTTTCCCTTAACTCGCCACATTCAATTTACATAATAGAAAATTTTTTGAAGGATAATGGTATTGACTTGTAATATAATATTAGCTATGTGCTATATTATTGTGCTTTTTCAATAAAATAAAGTTTTAACTTGATTAATAGCACAAGGGTGGATTGCCAATGTAAAAGAAGAAATTATTATCGAAAATTTATTCAACCATATATCAGGACGTAGATAGATTAATACAAATTATATCAATTTTATAATTAAATTATTACAGTGCATGTCACATTTTATTTACAAAACTGATTATCTTTATTATCATTAATCAGAACTATCTAAATTATTATCGACGATAATGCTTTATTGCGACGACATCTGTTTATATAATAGATTGCCCAGATTTTTAAATATTTGTTTTCAGTGCGGACGAAGTTCAGATCTGGGTTATAAAATAAAATCTTTTATTATTAATATCATTTTTATATTGGTGCACAGATGATTTTTGGTTCAGTACTAATCGGACCCATACCCACCTTGCCATTAATAATCTGGTATGGTATGCATATATCTCCTGATATCCGAAGATATCGAAGAGTTAATAGATTGGCAATCAGTTTTATGAACTCAGCATAAAACCTTCACGACGAGTTTATTCAGAATTACGCTTATTAAAACAAATTGTAATGGTTTCCAAAGAAATGTTACCGGATTAGACGTATTTTATTTTTTTAAATATGAGATCTTAATTAGTATTTTGGAGTTTGTAAATAATTAACGATATTTATTCAAATGAAATGTTCACCATATTAAAATTTTAAAATTGAATGTTATAAATCGTAAGTGAATTTTAAAATTAATAGAGTATAAGAAATCTGATAGGATCCGCCTGTATCCAAATAATTATAACAATTACTTACTGTATGAATATTACTATTCTTATAAACCGGATGTATATAGCCATATTGTTTAAAATGTAACATTTTTTTGTTTAATCATGTACAATTAAGTAAGTACATTAAAATAATTAAAAAGGATCACATGGATGAGGAGAGAATGGTATGAAACATATATGACGCAAGTGTTGATGGCACCAGAAGTAGAGGACGTTCACGGAATACTTGGCACGACCAGATAAACCAGATACTGGAGGATGGTTCTGTTAGAAGCCTCAATAATCGTCAAGCTTGTATGAGAAGATGTATGAATGTGGATGAGTCGAGAATTATGTCAGGACAGAAGAGTGGCACTTTGTCACTTGACTAGATATGAAATAATATTTTACCCACTTTCCACGCATTTAATAATATTCAAATCGATACCAAAAGATTGGTAAAATACCTATCAACTATTTTGTAAGTTTGAAAATATTACTTTCATTGCTTTCACCTATAATCTATAAAATATTATATGATGCGAGTGTTAGAAATAGAAAACAGAGAATGTCTTCGATGGACCTAGAACAGAGGTGTCAAAAATCTCCAAATAATTTAAGTATCGACTGTCTGACGTGCCGAGCAGTTATTTAAAATGTATTTATTTAATTAATTACAATCAGCAATTATGCTATAATTAGTTTTTTTTAGTTAAAAACATAACGCGAAGACCGTGCCATCATTTAACAGCTTGGTTCAATAAGATAAAATGGGTTCATTCACTCTTCCAAAAAAAAAATAAGTAGACAAAATATTTTAATTAAACCACTATTTATTGTAAATATTAATTATATGTTACCTTTTTGATATTAATATATTTAATCGTTCCATTATTTGAAAGAGCAATATACCTTATTTTTACAGAATTCTAATACCTTTGAGTAAACTGATAGCAGACGCCAGAATTATCAATTCATTTTTATTAAATTTTGGACACATTGATACGACTTTATTATTAGGAGAATTACATTAATTGAATTAATTATTAGAATTCTGAATAATTACAACTTCACAATAAGAATGTGTTCTCCTAACACTATTTATTGATTAATCAACATGTTTCGATACCTATGGTATCTTCTTCAGGAAACAATGTATGCTGAAATTAAAAATACATGCATAGATAAAAACAAAACTTTAAAGTGGTTAATAAGTAAGAACTAATATGAAAACAAATTTAAAAGGTGACTATTTGCAAAGAGGATTTGGTTATTTATAATATTTAGCTTGCTATTAACACTTTTTTTTATTTCTAAAATTTCAATTTTATCTAACTGTAATCTTTTAGTATTTGTATATATAATTTCTAAACCCTTGTCAATATCAAAAGAATGGTTTGTTTCCAAAAGATGATTGGATAATTCTGAATAGTTATTTAAACAATGTATTTTGTCTGATTATTTATAATGCCAAACTGGATTCATCGGTCAATCTACTTCTTGTACTACATTTTATAAAAAAACATTTCGGAATATAATGACTCACAAGCGTATGTGGAAGAAAAAATTGATAATATCAACGTTGCTAGTTTTTTTAAACAGCTTAACATTTCTGGAATGGTGTTCCAAGTATTATTATTAATTATTCTGCATTCTTTTTAATTATATTCGATTATCGATCATTTTCAATTATTTCTAATTCATTTCTCAAATCGACAAATATCTGTACAGATAGAACTTGGTTAGAGTTCAATTACGGAAACGGCGAGCTGGTAGTTTAAGTAGATGGAGACTGCATATTCACAAAGTTAGTTTCATTCCAATTGAGATCTTTTAACAAATAATCCTGGGCTACATTAAAAATGAATTGATAATGTATGTAGTCAGTTATGGGTAGTCATGCATGTGACAATTTATGTCCAAAAACGGTTTTAGAACAAAATTCCGATTTCTGAAGCTGTACGATGGTCGTCAATCAATAAGATTTTTGAAGGAATGGTGCATTAGAGAATTTATTTACAATGATACCGAAAACGCACCTGTGCACACAATCATATCCATAAGTTTAAAGAACAATTTTTAATATTAGTGTAAGCTATTTACTGTTTCCGAAGTAAGTTTGTAGAACTCCATAATCACACGTGTGAAAATAAGACACTCGTTTTTTGATTCTACTCGTTTAATTTACTTGAGACGCGTTTCGCCTTGTAAGGGCATTATCAATTTAAGAATTTAACTCAAAAACTTGTATTTAAATCTATAGTGGAGCACAGCTATACAATTTTATTTGCATGAGATGAAAAGGGATCATTATTCATTGGATTTCTGAAGATTTCTATAAATTTTTGAATGCTTCTATTTATTCTAAATAACCATCGATTAAATTAAACGGGAGGAATAAAAAAACAAGTGTTTGATTTTCATATAAGTGATAAGTGTAAGACTATAAAGTTTATGTGTAAAGCGGCCTTAAGTTAATTTTTTTGTACGAAAATGGCGCTATATACATATATTATCCAACGTAATTATACAATTTAATTAATATAATAATGGAGAATTACTTATCTAAAATGCGAAAAAGCGATCTTCTATTTCTGTATTTAATATATCGCACACCTAGGTCAAAACTAAAACAACTCAAAAAACCAAGAATTTTTAGTTATTATTGTATTCGGATACTCTGTCATATACGCAACTAACTTAGGCCCAGTTCTTGAATAGTGCCATTTTAGGATACATTTGTGACCTAAAATATTATTTAGTTTCATAACTTTAGTAACAAAAATGGAGAAAAATGTTATTATTTTTTGTTTACTGAAAAATGACTTTTTATTGTGCCATATATAGAATAGATAACGCAATGTCCAGAACAGGCGAGAAATTACAAAATGTTTTTTTTCTCCTTTAAATATTGACTTTATTAAGCGTCTAATTATATTGCACAGGGAAGCAAAATTGTGATATGTACTAATACCACTTCGTGTACTTGAAGAGTCCAATTGGATGCTGCCGTCAGGTTTACAATACTGTCGGCTCATTTAATGTTTACGATTACACGTTGTTAAAGGGAGCCGACGCTAATTGGGAGTCTCCGTGCGCGGCCAGCGGCCCGCTAATCTCGGACATCGTCATGCACCTTACATTATGTAATACCTTCTCGAGATTGCTTACTCGCATTTCGCTGTCAAAATTTATACGAAACTAACTGCACTTACCCTACACTACTTGAGATCCTTCCAGATGTGAAAATATCCCTGTCCTCCAGGAGTCGAGGATTACAGAAAGACTTTCGACGACATACAGGAGAATTATTCATGCATACTTTGGACATGTTGCCAGAACTTAAACTAACTAATAACATCAAAAATCTCAGTGTGATGGGAACAGAAGAAGAAGAAAAAAAAGAATTAAGGACTACTTTTTTTAAAATGCGTAACACGCTATCAATATAATTATTCAAATTTAATATTACACTTTCACTAATAAAATTTAAAAAAACAGAGTGATGGGAACAGAAGAAGAAGAAAAAGAATTATGGCCTACTTTTTTTAAAATGCGTAACACATTTAGCTATGACTAGAATTTTTAAAATTTAATATTGCACTTATACTAACTAATGAAATCAAAAAAACCCAATGTGATGGGAATAGAAGAAGAATTAAGGATCACTTTTTTATAAATGCATAACACATTTAGCCATCGATAGATTTAAAAAAAAAAATATTGCACTTATACTAACTACGATGAGAGTCTCGATAACCTCGTGATCACAGAGACAATGAGGTAGTGGAGTCATTTTTTTTTAATTATTCAAAAAAATATCATTTACAAAACTGAAAGAATTTTTTCGATATATTGAAATATGGCAGAGTTACAGATGTTCAAAGTTGCGTATTTTAAAAATCATCGGTTTAAATCGTTTCACCGTGTGACGTCACGTCTTCCGATTCGACCGTCCGTACAAATAAATTAGTATTACAAGTATAAAAAAAATTACAGAGTGGACTGAAGGAATTTGTGACAACAATTATTAAAGGTTTGAATCAATTTGTTTGGGTGAGTGCACCAATACTAGCACTATTCGTATTACGAATCCATTTTTTTATTTTATCATTAAACAATTATTTCCACGTATCAAAAAATCGCCAGTCAATCAGGTCTTCGTACTAATATGTGACGTCACACGATGGATATGATAATCCGAGCATTTTTCACATATCGTATGAACATTTTAAAAAAATTAGGAAACCATGATAATCTGGATTGTTGTCTTAATTTTTTTAATATACCGCAGAGGTCATTTCAGACATGCTCCATTACACTACCTCGTTGAGGGAGAGCGAGCAAGAGGACGGTGGAGAGTACAAAATGAACAGGGGAGGAACGGAGACGTGATGTGCATCAAGTTCCAGATACTTTAGGGCACCGCGTCTTCTCAAGTCATGCTCACTGCTGAGCGTACGATGAAGAAGAAGACTTGAGATCCAGTATGGTCCAAGAGCAGATTTATGATGCAGGTATCTGCATCACTGGATGTTATTATGATAAAACTATTTGGTTTCACTTTCATTTTCTCAACGATACGGGTGCTTCCTGGAAAGCGGTGCTCCTCGCATTGCGACTTGTACGACTCTATAAATCAATCACAAATTACTATACTAATACTGCACTATACTGTTTTCAGTTTATCAATAATATAAATGAAATACCTTATTAGGTTCCGAACCTACAAAATATTTTGTAACGATGTTCCAAACACGCGGATGCCACGCGGTGTTCCGTGTACTAGATCAGGGTTAGGACAATCGTAGTAGTATAGCTTATTACCTCCTCCGTAGTGATGAGCTCAAAATCACGAACCGTGAGTCAATCACTGATATCTTTGAGTTACATTCAGTATTAGTGATTGAATATCTGGGAATATCGTGATTCGTGACTCATTTATTTATTTATATTCAATTGTTAATTGTGAATCGGCGCGTGTGCATATGAAACGAAAATATTAATGAAGAAATGACGGTATAATTCATGGTAAGCGCCATCTAGTAGATTCTGTCAAAATGTTTTACGCACTTGACCCGAAATGCTAAGAATTTGACCCGAAAAATAAAATCACATTTTTTAAAGGGTTTTCATTGTCTTTATGATGATATTAAATTAGATATATATTAATTATATATGCTACAATATGTTTTTTACGCAAATAATGTTTGAATAATATAAGTAAATACGTTCAAAAGTATATTTTTTAATTAATTTCTTGTATTGTGATATCGTGCGGCGCATTTATATTAGTAATGAAACTGTGATCACAGTCACAGTTTTCAATCACTGATATTATCGAATGTCAATCACAATCACACCAGTGAGTCAAGAGTAGCATTTTTTCTCATCACTGCTCTTCCGGGTTGAAAGGTTATCCCGTACAAAATTTTGTTGCGGTATCTACAATATAATAGCTTCACGTTATTAGCAAAATATTGTCCGTTATAGAATTATATCGATAGAATTAAATGTTTTTTTTATCCCTCTGTGATTGGATTAAAAAAGGGTAGCTTGGGCAATTGTTTCGTATTGAACGAATGCACGATGAGAGAATGTTAAGAAAGTACGAAGTTTCTGGAGAATTCAAACATTTTTAGGCGTGATAATACATAAATAGTGAAAAATAAAATATACGATGTGACGTACCATTATCTGAATTGTGCGAGTAGTTCTTATATAAGGTGTCCAGCGGAAAAATTTCAAGATTAAATTGTAATCGCTCATAAACCATCAGGGTGAGGTAAGTGGGAGGGGTATTGTTCGACACGCGTGATTTGCTGATTTACCAGTCGCAATGAGCCACTGGTCGAGAGCGCACTGCGCGTTCGCGATTGAGCAATATTTAAAATGCGGTCGCATAGGTTCGTGCGCGTCGCTCTTTTTGTACTCACTTTAATATTCGACGATATAGTTAAAAATATTTTAAAAGATACAAAACCGCCATTCTCATAGGGCATCTGTCTCAAAATAAGATAGATGATGCCTGTATTCATTGACATAATACAATATATATGTTTACTTTATTTTCACCATTAGAAATAGAAATTCGTGTAGAATGTCATTACTTCAAAACCTTTTCATTTCGTTTCTTGCCGAACGATCAAAGCGTTTTAAATTATCGCGAAAATCCTAACAATTGAGATTTCCTTTCTGCGAGCTTTGTAACGAATCGGTTCTGCGTAGACGGGGCTGCTCGTCGAGCCGTGGGATGTTTATCCTCCCTTACACAGCCATCCCTTAACCGGTGCCCGCGAGGATTGAATACATTTATTTTGTGACGATGAACGAATACGTTTTATCGATCTAATTGGACACGCTTAAATAAAAACTTTAATTGTTCGCGCGATCGGGTTCAGTGGGTACCTTAAATTGTTATTTTTAAATATTACTTAATTGGCCACGATATTTATGGGATGTTTTTAATTACTTTTTTAATTTCAGTTAGTATCTATTGTAGGTGTGCTTTGAAAAGTCAAATAATTTTGACAACTAAAGCTGAGATTTAAGTTCCCAAAGTAGTCCTATTGTTTGTTCATAACAAGAATATTGATCTAATACATATACTCCTACTACTCCTCTTCTTCGCAGTTTTTAGAGCTTTCGCCTGATGTACAACTCGGCGCCAGTCGTCTCTGGCCTGGACCAACGCACTACTCGAAGACAGTAATATGGAGCACCTTCAAATCTCTCTTCCCGTTGTTGCTTCATTTCAACTTCATCTGGATCTACCAAGATATCGTCTTCCATTTAAATCCCTCGACGAACACGGCTAACAGCACTGTCTGTATTCTTACGTTATATGTGTTTTGTCTATCTTATCATTTACGATTTTACCACAGCAGATAAATCAGGAATTAGCTCCATTGACCTGTACGATTATCTCCCACCAATATACTCCTGGGAAGAATTAGAAGATTTATTAGTACTAAGTCTTATAAAATAATAACTCTTTTATTATTCCTCATACAAACTACTGCAGCAGCATTTTATTTTTGGCTAATGATGAAGAAATACAACTGCAAAATAAAGCTTTGTGAATAATATTGAGAAAAAATAGATACAACGCTTAATATGATGAACTTTAAACAGAAAAAATCGATCTAACACACGTCATCTTTGCATATAGTACTAGACAAGTATCTCCCACAATCGTTGGTAGCTTCTCTATTGCCGGTATCGCGAATCCACTGTCTGCTAATGGCCAGTGGCGTGCAGTAGGTATGGATTTAGTTTATGCTGTTACCAATAATATTATATAATCATAAAAAATATATGTAATACAGTATATTATGTTATACATAGGATTATGAACTTAACCAACGCCTTTAGAAAAAATCAATCCGTCGTTTATACGACCCTACCATGTATTAATTTGTAATTTTAGAGTACTATTAATAGTGTTTTTAAAGCTTAAGTTTTAACGTAAAATAACACTTTCTTACCCATATAAAAAAAGTATGGACGTTTTTAGGAATACTTTCTATGACTGAACATGATTAACTTATTGTTTGAATATACTTCACGTAATAACTAAAGGAAATAATTATTTTTATAAAAGTTATCGTAGGAAATAGTTCTGCCAATTACTGTTTGTTTTTCCCAAATAAAAACCAACCCATGCACCAAATTTAAAGAATAATCATAAAATCGACACGTTAAAAACAGTAATATAGTAAAATTTGCGAATTAGTAAAAGAGGAAGTAGACACTTAATGATTTGCAAGCAGTTGTAACCCTTTCTAATGTTATTCTGTTAATTAACAGCATAGGTAACGTCTCCATACAAAACCGATCAACCGAAAGAAATTTTCAATTCAGTAAATAACCATTTATATGAGTTGAGTAATTCACTAGCTTAAAGACAGAACTGAGTAATGTAAATAGCACGATGAGGTGAATAAAAAAGAACGCCATGAGTACAGCGGTGAGAGTTCATGAGTTTTTAGAACTAAGCAATTAAAGTCTCTACTGGTAAATAGATGGCATTTATTTCAAAATAATGTTTTGCAAAATATTTGTTTCCCAGAATTTTTAGTTATGCACAGCTTTTTTGCTTGTATGCCCTGCACGCCCCTGCTAATGGCCACGTGTCATTGGTCCGGTTGACCTTTGATCAGTCACCCTTTTCGCCCGTCTGCTGTCTTCTCATCTCGATGGCTATTTTACATCGGCAAGCGACGATACTTACGTTTTTAAATCATGTAACATAAGGCAAGTCTTAAATCATCGATGTTCCTCTATGGGTAAACACCGGTTCGCGCGAACCGGTTGTTAAAATTGAAAACCTCTCGCCGCACCATCTGTTGCTGAATATTTATAATAAAATCTAGTATTGATATTAAAATGCTGTTTATTTTGGTATGTTTAGTACAAAATCATTCAAATATAATACAGTGGAAATCGTTTGATATAAAATCATGGGGCCGATATTTGTTAATAAAATGTTAACTCTTCGAGGAAAGCGAATGTGATGATTTATAAATTTCGGTGTTATCTCGGGCTTATGCTCGCAACTTGACAGACCGATCAATCAGCTCGAGTATGGACAATCGGAGATAAAAAACTATTTGGGGCAGATGGTTGTCCTTTTTTTTATTACAGTCAGCTTCCTCGCTCCAGGAGCTCCGACTAATGCGTTCTTGATAAGCGACGCTGTTGTAGGGTGAGAGGACCCGTCCACCTAGGGATCCCATTATTTAGAAAACAAAAACCGGGAGCAATGTATTTATTATATTAAAACGAGATAACTCTGACTAAGAAGCTGAAAAAATAATACATAAGTAGACCGTATGAACTAGTTGGCTTAAGGCTTTTAATTTTTTTAAGATTAATGTAAATTACCTCACAGCTAAATAGACTTCCTTGTAAAATAAAATTCAACTCTGGTTTCTTTTGATTTTAAACCATCGCTATAAACATATTTTCACTCAGAAAGATATCGAAAATAGGGTGACTACAGAGAATAAAGTAAATGGCACTTTGACTGTGGTCATTTACTAACAGTACACAGTGGAGTCCGGCACCAAAACTAATTTATGGAAGTAAAACTTGGAACTGGCTGAAGAGGAATAAAAATAGATGTAATGCAGTGGGAATTAAATTACTGGGGCGTAAATTTAGCAAATTCAATTACGACAGACTAAAGAAAGAACAAATTAGAAGAGAATGTAAAATCGGTCTTAACATAGTGAGTAGGACTAAAAAAAGTGTTGCTTAGATGGTTTGGTTATGTGATACGAATGAATGAAAAGAGAATGATAAGAAATATATATGAGGGAAGTATCTATTGAAAGCACTAGAAATAGAGCGTGTCCACCGAAGTCATGACATGATCAGGTAAGTCAAATACTGGATATAGTCCCGTTAGAAGCCTCAACAATCGACAGTTAAAAAAATGTATGAATGTGGATGAGCCGAGAGTTGAGTGTCAGGGTACAAGTGTGTGGCGCTCTATTCTTCTTACGCACCCCCGCGAAAAACGGCGTGATGGTAAATTAATTTGTTTGTTAAGTAATTGTTGATTCATAATTTAAAAGTCTTTAAATACATTTGTACCGTGAAAATAGATAATACTAGCGGAAAAGTAATATTATTAAGGAGATCACATTCTTATTGTGAAGTTGCAATTACAGACGGTCTGTGATATTTTAAATACTAATTAAATGTATTAATTAGAAAGATATACATATAAAATCAATTTTATCGAAAATAATGGAACGATAGATGTATTCATTTGAAAAGTGTAACATATAGGTTCGAAAATCTGTCGTCAAAAGTATTGTCGTTGTAGCATAGTTGGATTATGCGCCTTCCCCGGTTTGGAAAGAGATGCAGGTTCGAATCCCGGTAGCGAAACCGGTAACGGTGATCTTATAGAAATTTCTGTGCTCTTGTGACTTTGATGAATTTGTAAGTATTTGTTGAAACTTAGTAAACCGGCAGTGTCCCAGGAATGTCGGAATGAATGGCATCCCTCACCTACCCCCAAATTCCTGCACTGGTCATTGTTTGATATGCAATATTGCCAATTTTTTCGTTCCCTCAGGGCTCCAGTTAGACGGGCAGCTGGTTGTTGTTAATGCGGATCGATGGGGCGATGATTGCTCCATCGGTTGCACCGCAATTATTGTCGGATTAGGGTGCAAGATATCGATGACGTGCTGAGAACGGAACCGCTCAATGATAATCATTTGAACCCGGCGTCGAGCATGTTCCATTATTTCAATGCTAATTATTAAAAGTATGTAATAAGCAGTTATGCTGGCCAGAACGATCGATATAAAATCGCTAAATCAATATTTAAAGGATTATTTAAATCGTTATTGACTGATTATGTTCAATTGTAACGGTGATTGGTAACTGATTATTCGCAATTCTTCGAGCAATGACGGCTACACTAGAAAATGAACCTCCAACTGTTAAATCTTAAATAATAATTAAATGTATTAATTAGAAAGATATACATATGAAATCAATTTTATCGAAATATATTTTTGTTACGCCACCGTGATTCCAGCCTGGATCTCTTTCCAAACCGAGGAAGGTGCATTATCCAACTATGCTACAGCGGCATTATTTTTGACGACAAATTTTCGAACCTCTATGTTACACTTTTTCAAATTAATACATCTATCGTTCCATTATTTGAATACCTTCGAGTAAACCGATAGCAGATTTGAGATTCCGTAAAAACAAAGAAGATGGCAACAACAATATTTTTCGATAAAATTGATTTTAAATGTATATCTTTCTAATTAATAAATTTAATTAGTATTTAAAATATCACAGACCGTCTGTTCTGAATAATTACAACTTCACAATAAGAATGTGTTCTAATAGTTAAATCTTAGTTAAATCTGTCAGTCACATTACGGGTTAGCATCACTATAATTAATACGTTGGCATTGCGATCGTTGCGGTGGGATTACAACCAACATAATAACCGCTTACGCCAACAGGGGGAGACAATGGACTGTAACACGATGCAGTTAGCATCCGCATTACTCTCATTCGCAGACCGGGGGTTTCGGTGTGACCTTTGGGCCCGGGCCGCAGCCGCAAATCACGACGGGCCGGCGCGCGCGCCCCGCGGCAGGCAGAGGCACTAATGACGCGGGTTAATACGCGAACGTGGCGGTTGATTTACTGTCTGGACCAGTTCAAGCTTGATTTATAGCTAACGAGCGAGCGGCAGAAAGCGAAATTGTTGTTTATACAACCGGGCTTTCAAAGCGGCCGACGATATTGAATTTTTATTACTGCGCTGACATTTCTTTGGACGTTAAATGTAGATATTTATATGCTTTTTGATACGCGATTTATGTTAAAACGATACAGGTATTATTTGTCTTCGTTTTCCTATATTTTCAGTTGTATCTAAATATTGTTACTACTTGTTGATACGTAAACATCGTAGCTCGCGTCACCCCTCCAAAAGTTTGTACCAATACGTCATAATCGTTACCATGGTAATTCACACTTAATTCAGTACCCGTATATATTCTATTAGGCATGGTAAAAAATTGACCAAATAAATACGTCATTATCGTTACCATGGTGACTACATATTTTATTCAGTACCTACTCATGAACAATGTGTTCGAAAATTAAGATATGTTTTTTTCACGATAGGTGGGATAAAGAAGTTCTTGTGAATTCAGTACCTACATATAGTGTACTAACCTAAAAATTTGAATAAATAACATACTGACACAATATACAAGGTTTTCTAACAATTGAAATTTTATAATGAGTTAAATAAAAATAATAATCAAACTTTATTTCTTCCCTCTTTCCCAGTGAACTGTACACATAACGTACAAACGCGCGATGATAACACTTTTTTTTATTTATTTGGATAGTTGATTTTTGATGACTTAAAGACACATTTAAACTCTATAATTAACAAGAAATATAATGTCATTTCCATGTGCTCGTAAGTACATACAATTCTTTGTATTCAGCCATGAGCTTATTCATAGGAAAATGTGATTAACTTGATAGTCTCCCGGAACAAAGATCGAACCCTCGATCACTTGGAGACTCTGTTTTTTTCAAGGACACGAGATCGTTAACAATCTCCAGCAGAACAGTTAAACTCAAGTTGACACCGGTCAAAATCACAATTATCATTAAACTTCACTAGGTCTCGCTCCTCAATCGCTTTTAAATCAACAACACTTTGTTTTGCCTGCCATAATTTTTTTTATAGCGTCGTGTTGGTGTGTCCTAGGTCTCACTTGAAAATACTCACTCTTTTGTACTTGATGACAGATGTATATTGTTCTAGAAACAGTTAGTTATAACTACTGCTGTATATAAAAGAACAGAGGTAGACGTATTCAGAGACTGACTGAACATCGTGCATCATAAATTCCAGAATTTTTACACACTGTTTCGGAAGCCTCATTAAGGATTCATATAGATACACACATAACCTTGTAGAGTATTCCGGAGGCTTGCAAAATCCGAGGTAAACGATGTACTCCATAATAATATGTTTGCAGATTATATATAATAGAAGCCATTGAATATTGGAAGCTGATGCGAGGCTGCACTGCGGCATGGTGGCCGCGTGGGTGAAACTCAAAGCTCATCTCGCCGACGGACCTAAAGGTCAAAGGTTCCAGGTAATGTACGGTACGCTGATTCCATTTTATAGTTTTTAAACGCGATCGTTATCGTTTATTATATTTTATATAGTTTTATAATAAATTGGCATAACTTAACCGACATTCATGTTGCCTACAAATCATTATAATCATATAAAGTTAATATTATACATACTTAATACATAACATAGTTGTCATTGATTGACATGGCGGTTACTTTGTGTTGTAACATGATTATTTTAATTTTCCCAATAAAACTTTGTACTACACACACGTTGGGTTATTTTCACTACTAGTTTCGGGCTAGGAATTATCTAATCACATAATTGAAACCAACCACTCTTTCGATAGTCATAGACTAAAACTTCTCCACTCGGTACAGTAAGGATTAATAATTAACAATTTAGAAAACGTTGATACAAAAAAAAAATTAATTAACGACATAACATTCCATAACACTTCGCCTTTATTGTCCATATTCCCGTTAACAACCGAAATCTCCTCCCTCTTCTCATGCCCCGTATTGCCCGAATAGAGCACAATTCTGTATATAGTTTAGTTATCATCTGATGATGAAAGGGACTGCATCTCTCGAAAGTAGTAGTGAAAATAGCCCATCATGTATGTAGTATAAAGTTTTATAATGAAAATTAACATAACTTAGTTGATTACCAATGGCTGAGAAAAAATACTATTCCGTAATACGTATTTTTGAAAATCAATCAATTACGATTTCAAAATATTAATAAAACCACGTCAACATCATCATCATAAAAAGGTTTTAGACTCTCATGTGGTCATGATCTTAGTCCAATGGTCTGCTGTTTCAGCGAGAACTGCTTGCTTACGTGTAGCAGGTGATCTCGATCTCTTGTATATTCCCAGTGATCATTTAAGGTCATTGATCGTCAAAGGTTTAAAACTTTAGATGGACCCGATCAAGGAGTAATCCTTTTAAACCCAACAATCAAGTAGACTTCTCAGAACACTATGGAATACAGTGACACCTCTAGTTACGTAACACGCGGCTTGCGTCAATTCGTAGGTACGTAAAAAGTCAATCTCGAAAATTACAAACAAACATTGTTTACAGTTACATAAAATTTTACACCCACTTATTATTTTTTCTACCATCTAATACCCAAGCGCGCTTGCTTTTACGCTTTTTGTAAATTCTAACACTTGGTATGCATAAATGGCATTGTATAATATTAACTCGTTGACTGTTTCAAACCTCATTCAAGATTATTCAGCTACTCTAACGAGGCGCCACGAAAATCGTTCGGGGGTAATTTCACTAATTCATTTAATAATAAAATACAATTTATATTAGAAATGGAAAATAATTCGACCTTAAATTTTTTGGATCTAATATTAGTTAAAAATAATTTGTCAATATTCCTATGTCAACATCCAATTTCAATATTGAATTGAATACAATTAAAAAAAATAGCAGTTAATAACGGGTTTAATAGACACTATTTAAAAAAAAAATTAAAATAATATAAATAATAAATTTTTATATAAATCACAGATAATAATAATGATTAATAATGATAATAATGATTATTGGCGTAGGATTTTATACATAAATATCTTTTCGAATCAAATATCTAAACACCTATCATGAAACATTAGACCGGCATTTTATACAAATAATAATATAGGAAATTTACTCATAAATTCTAAAGACAAAGATGATAAATTTAACAATCCTGGTGTCTATAAACATAGTTGCAAGGATTGTGCTGCATTTTATATTGGTAAAGCGGGTAGAAATTTTAATATAAGTGTAAAGGAGCATTTGAGATGTTTGAACAATAGTGAGTTTTCAGAATTTTCTAATCATTTAATAGAAAATGGATATGGTTTTGATAAAAAAATTAGATTGTCAATTTTGCATGTAAACTGTGTTGGTCACAAATTAAATAATTTGGAATCGTTGGAGATAAATAAAGCGTGTAAAACTAATCAAAAAATTATAAACAACCGATTAAATTTAACTACGAGTCCCATTCTAAAAAAAAATTTCCTAAAAATTATTCGAGTAAATTTGTATGAAGTAACAATTAGAGTTAGGTACTAAATTTTTTTTTTAAATAATTGTTTTTTTTTTTAAATAGATTTTGGTAAAGAAACAATAACATATGTTTTAGTTAGTATTGACATCCCGAAGAAGAAAATGATATTTTTCAAAACCGGTAGATATATTTAAACTCAATAAGTGGTTAATAAAATAAATATAATAAATAAAAATACATATATGAGTCAATTGTATTGAATTTTAATCACAAAGTTAATTTTGCTAATTTCAAAAGTACATATATTCTATGTTATCTTATAAAATATGTGATAATAAATAATATATTACACACACATATAATAATAAATATTGAGTTTTTATTTACGTAGTTACAATTAACCAATTTATAAATTCGACTTACGTAAAATTCAAGTTACGTAAAGGTTTACGTTACTTACGTAACTCGGGGTATTACTGTAGTATACCGATGAGCATAGTTATTTACCACAGAGATGGGGGCTTAAACTTAAATTAATCTCCACCAAGTAATTTCTAAGTTCCACAAATAACGGAATGCATTGTGTCTTGAAATAATTTTAATAATGAATAAAAAGTTCACACATATTTAAAAATTATTATTTTAATTATTACAGCTTACGAATTATTTATTTTATATTCTAATAACTATTTTAAAAATAATTAATAACAAAGATACCTCGGACGCTGGTATCCGTTCCTCGTATCGAGGATCTGTCAGTTATGGAGCAGAGACGTAGATTTATTGTTTCATTTCTCAACTACTTCGTCTGACAAACAATAGTCTATTACAGTGTTTCCCTGACTGGTATGCAGCTAATTTTTGTTTGTAAAACTTTTTGCATTGTCGAAGCGAACGGTGGTTTTCAAACAGTTTTTATTATTTCTATAGAGAATATTATTTAGTTTATTTAAAAACTATCCTAGGACATCGTGTAAGCGTCACTTTAAAAAAAATAAGATCATTTTCATATTAATTAAACACCTTGTAGAGGTACTGAACGCGCCGCATAGTTCTTGGTCGTTTAGTCAGGCGATCAAGTCTGTCCAGTACCGACCGAAAATCTAGACGACATTACATCGCAACGTAACCGGTTCAAGAAGCCAGCTGAAGCGGTTATTTCTTCCCTGGCGGTCTTCTCGGAACCACCTCCAGTGAGAATTTCTAGTCACTAAGTTCATCGTGCAATTTAACTTTCTACCTGTGCAAGTTTATTTGTACATCATCCTACAATAAATGCCAACCGATTGTAAGCTAAGCTAAGTCTTGTTTCATTTCATCAACCTGCTCTGGCCGCAAACGCCAACACCTATATTCACACGCACGCTCCGCAACATTCGTACACACCGCGACATTTTCTGGTCACCTACAAAAAAGCAAAACTCTTTCAATTCCTACAACCTCTATGACTTTTTAATGACTTTTTAATAACAAACGTCTAGAAACGTTAACAATAATAGTTTGACGATTTAACATCGAAAAACGATCAGGAGGTCATTTCTAAAAAGTTAAAATCATGTAGGTATGTAAAAAATGATCTATCTACACAATATTCTTATCCATATATTGCTATTCCAATTCAAATTTTCTAATTTTTGACATTTTACTATTTCATTATAACATTAGAACATAAAGATCGTTATCCGCATTTCGAATGAAATTGATTTAATTCTAATGAAATACATCAATTTCCAGACGCGTGATATACAGAAAGATTATATATAAAATACATTTTAATAATTTAACTTCCAAAACATATTATTTTATTAGGAGAACACATTCTGATAGTGAAGTTGTAATTATTCAGAATATAGGTCTGTGATATTTTAAATATGAATTAAATATATTAATTAGAAAGATATACGTACATAATCAATTTTATTGAAAAATGTTGTTGTTGCGCCACCGGAATTCGAACCTGGATCTCTTTCCTAACCGGGGAAGGTGCATTATCCAAATAACGGAACGATTAAATGTATTAATATGAAAAAGGTAACATATAGGTTCGAAAATTTATCGCTAAAAATATTGTCGTTGTAGCTTAACATATTATTTTAATTATAAAACAAAATTAGCCTAGATTATGTCAATTGCCTCGGTTGTACAATTCCTCACATATCTCCAATTATTTCTGTCAAATGTACGAGAACGGCAGGATCAGGTTGTAAGTTTGAGAAATACTAGTCTAGCATATAAATATAACCTGTAATCGTTATGTAATTGTATATTATAACTGGGGCCGCATTATGTGCTAACTGATTGAGGCGGTGGATGCCATCACAACCGCCACACACCAGGTGGCTTTCAAGCTTATGGGTGGTGTCTGAATAAAATATTGAACAAATACTGCTCGAAGACCGACCACTCAACACTGTCCGCATGTCCGATAAATTCATTTTTGTGTTAGAAAATGGCTGCGCTCTCCTTTCGAAGAATTATGCAACATTTTTGTAATAGTCTGACTTTATTTTTACTTTTTAATGACCCTGTCAAGTAAGATAAACAACCTATCTACTGTAAGTTAAGCATAAACAATTAATAATTTAAGTTATTCATCATACGTGATTGTAGATGTTCTGTCTTATACCATTACCAGGACCGGATTTACGCTTGACCTTGGCCTAATATACTGAATGTAACACCCATTTTATGGATAAATGTAATGAAAATATGATTAAAAAATGTTTCTAATCTCAACCGTGTCAGAGATATAAGCATTTAAAAAAAATCGATATTATAAGGCATCGAACTTCGTGTGGTCAGATTATTTTTTGATACTTACTTACCATCGCGCCGTTCCCCGCGGGGGTAGGCAGAGATGATAGAGCGCCACACTCCTCTGTCCTGACACACAATTCTCGCCTCATCCACATTCATACATCTTCTCATACAAGCTCGCCGATTGTTGAGACTTTTAACAGAATTATCCTCCATTATCTGGTTTACCTGATCGTGCCAAGTCTTTCGCGGACGTCCTCTATTTCTGGTGCCATCAACACTTGCGTCATATATCTTTCTTACCATTCTCTCCTCATTCATCCGTTCCATATGACCAAACTCTTAACCTCACTCACTATACTAACATCAGCTTTACATTATTTCCTTATTTATTCATTCTTTACTCAGTCATAAATAGATTTGCCACATATATGCCTAAGTGATCTCATTTCCACTGCATTCAGTCTACTTTCGTTCTTCTTCTGCCAGCTCCAGACCTCACTTCCATACTTTAGTGTTGGTACCAGTCTTGCCTCGGTTCACAAATTCCCGTCTGATATAATTCCATTCAAAGCGCCGTTCACTTTATTTCCTGCAGTCACACCCTCCTTTCGATATCATTCTCAGCCTTTCCGTTTCTATCAAACATACTTCCTAAATACACAAACTCATCTACTTGTTCCAAAAATTCATTACCTACAAGTATTTAGCACGGTGTTTTACCATCACTTTCGACTTGTTAACATTCATCACGAGATCGCTTTCCTTGCATACATCGTACATTCTACTTACTAAACTCTGTAGTTTTTTTTCATTATTCACCATTAATACTGCATCATCGGCGTACAATAAACAGCATACAATCAAATCGCCCATTTTTGCTCCTACATTCATACATTCCAGTTCTTTCATATAATTATCCATGTACAAGTTGAACGGCCATTGAGACATTACACAACCCTTTTTGATAGTAAATAGCATAAAAAAGGATCCTTAGGTGGTTTGGTCATATGAAACGAATGAATGAGGAGAGTATAATAAGAAAGATATATGACGTAAGTGTTAATGACACCAGCAATAGAGGACTTCCGCGGAAAACTTGGCACGACCAGGTGAACCAGATATTGTTAAAAGCCTCGATAATCGACGAGGTTGCATGTGCAGATGTATGAATGTAGTTGAGACGAGAATGTTGTGTCATGACAGAAGAGTGTGACGCTCTATCCTCTCTGCCTATCGGTATGATGGTAAATTATATTAGTTTGGAAGAGGCAACGATACATGATTCGGCTTATAAAACTTACAGTAGCTCCAAAAAATTTTCTTCTCCCAGATATATTTATGGAGGTATATTTTTTCCTATACCTCCTTAGCCATTCTTACCCAGTTAATTTAGTATGTATATGAACTATGTATATATTTTTTTGGATCTAAATCAGCGTGAATACATTATATTCAAGATTTTACGGCTGCGTATTTATTATATTAAAGATTTTACGATACGTTTGGACGTGTCGGAAAATTTCGTGGCAATATTTATCCATCATACTAAAATACATTACACACCCTATTACAATTTGTTTTTTCTGGTTCACCTCGCCTCATCTCGTATATTGTATTTGTTTTAGTATCTTCAAACATCGTCTGAATTTTATTTTAAATTCAGATGGGTTTCTTTTGTGTTGGCGATAATTTATTTATTTATTAATTACTTACGGGCTTTTACAAAATAGGTTTTGTATAAAACATAATAAAAAATACATGAGCAGCTACACTGGTAGCACGGAATATACATATATATAAAGGTAAAAATTTAGGTTTTACACAGAATGGCTGAGTGTCAAAATCAGTTGTATCTTATATTTAAACATAGAATATCGGACATTACGAACATTACAAAAATAAATGCGGTTTCGTAATTCGTTTTACCGGGAAGCCTCCGAAAAAACATACTCTTAACACATATGGGGGGTAGAACCGGGGTGCTCTATCCTCCACTGTTAGTTTCATCGGAGAGCATAAGAATGTAGGTTGCTTACAATCAGTTTTACTCACGTACCAATGCAGGATAATTTTACTACATCACTCGTGGAAAAAATTGTAGTTAATGGTATAAGAAACTATTCGGAAAGGATAGAACACCCCAGTGGGCTCACCGACAGATTTTCTCGCACAGCGGTGATTGATTACGCATGCGCGAATTAGTGTTCCCTTTTATTTAAATGTGGCGATTATAAAAATTGAATCCCAAGCGACTAAATTCCTAACGTTTACAATATGTTAAATACACGTTTAAAAATTCAAACATTTTTAAATCGCAAATTCTGATTTATCCTATGATCAGTGAGACTGAATTATGAAATCGGCCAGCCCACAAAAGTGAACGGACGTTAAGTATCCCCCTGGCCTGTTGCCCAACGCATTGTGTATGGAAACACGGGCTGATCTAACAACCGGGCAGTCGGCAATACAGCACCGTCATTCCTCGCTGATGAATCATTACCATCATCAGCGCTGATCCCCAGTCGCATTGTCTGTCCAATCGGCCATCTCCAATGATGATCTATTGTGTTGTCTCTTTTATTTATTTTTTCTACATCTCGTTAAATATGGACCTGCCCGTCTACTTTGAAATTCTTCCGGGAGATTTACGTCTCACGCTGCTCACAGAGTAAATATTTTAATTGCCATGTGGATAAGTAAGAAAGAAAGATAAGTACGTGAATGGAAAGTAAGGAGAGTGACTCCTGGAAGGTAATACTTTAATCCTGATGAATATAAACCTTATACAAACGAAATCCATCAATTAATTATGAATATGAATTAAATATATTAATTATAAAGATATACATATAAAATCAATTTTATCGAAAAATATTGTTGTTGCGCCACCGGGATTCGAACCTGGATCTCTTTCCTAACCGGGGAAGGTGCTTTATCCAACTAAGCTACAGTGACAATATTTTTAGCGACAATTTTCGACCCTATATGTTACCTTTTTGATATTAATACATTTAATCGTTCCATCATTTGACAGAGCCATCTACCTTATTTTTACAGAATCTCAAATACCTTTGAGTAAACTGATAGCAGACGCCAGAATTATCAATTCATTTTTATTAAATTTTGGACACATTGATACAACTTTATTATTTTTAGGAGAACACATTCTTATTGTGAAGTTGTAAAAAAAAAAAAAATATGACTACACATTACAGTACAATATAGCACAAGTATTTAATTTTACCTACATATGGCAATCTACCCACATCATTTTTTTATTTATATCCCTTTTCAAAATATGTGCACTTATTTCAATAAAAAAACGCAGTAACTACTTAGATTTTTTTTTTAAATTCGGTAAATAAGGCATTAATATCATTTTCTGAGTTTATTTTGATAGTAGAATTTAAATTTAATATTGTCAGTGACGGATTTACCTACAGGCGCTTGACGCGCCAGCTGGGATATCAAAAAGACTAAAAATATCCCATCTTACGTAATTAAAAAAATGGAGAATAACAATATTATCATATTATACAATATTGTTAAATAATTATTAACTCGACCATAGACGAACAACAATAGAAGATTACATTTTTGTTTTTACTTCGCATTTGTGTGTTACTTAACTGAATTTTATTTTATTCTTCTTATTTTTGCACTGATATATTTACATTAATTTCACTGCACTTACTATTGAGTTAATTGATAAATCTTTGCGGTTTTGTTCAATTATTTATTATGAAATCAAATTTTTAAACAAAAAATTACATGGTATATTCTCCATTATCATACTGGACTTGATTCCAACTTTCAATCAATTTGTCGGCACCTTTTCTATATAAATCGAAATAGTTATCGAGCTAATTTCGTTGTTGAACGTATAGGTCGTCTTTTTGGTTATGGAAATTCAATAGTGTTTTGTGTACCGATAATACTGACTAATATTATTTCATTCTCTATCCACAAAATAAATAAATATTAAAGACATCTATGTACTTTTTGATATTGTAATAATAAAATTAAAATATATTAGCAATAGATTCATCAATGGCTGACTCACTGACACTGTACGCCAGAATTTCTCTTTAGAGGCGTTGGAACCTGGAAGAAGTAAATGTCGAACATGTTCATTTTTCTCAACATGGCACTCCTTTATTTAAGTCCAATAATTAAGAAAAACTATAAGATACAGAAAAACGGCGACACTGACGTTTTAGAGTAGAAAATGTGCTATCGAATCTCGAATAGTTTATCATTTTGTTCACGAAAAAACAAAATAGCGAGATAATAGCATTTCTAAAAAAAGAACGCAAAGACTTGTTAGACTCCCCGATTCTATTACGGAAAAGTACTGTTTGCTATATAATAAAATACTATTGCAGCAGGCAGGGTATTGAATGTAGTGTTTTTACTTTGCCGCCAGAATACTCAACAACGTAATTCGGTATTTCTGTAATAATGAAGCACTTTGAAGTACGAAACTAAAAAGTAAATTATTATTATTATCATCATCATCATCTATATACTGTGTATGACATATGGTTCTACATTATTAGTCCGCCCCTGCAACAACACTGTATATCGATTTTGGGCAGATCTGAATTATAAATGCCACAACTTTGTATATCTTCTTGGGCATTCATTGGTATATTAAACAACCATATAAAATAAACAAATTCTAAGCAATTTTCTTCCCCACCGTTTGTCATCTTTTCGACCAATATTTCCAGCCAACAGACCGGTAAATGAATGGACACGAAATAAAGTGTAGGAGATAGGTTTTGGAACATTAGTTGCGGGACGAGGGGCATTCTACACACACTCTTGGTGGAAACATAAATCCGTTAGCAAAAAAGCTGTGCATAACTAAAAATTCTGGGAAACAAATATAAATTTAAAAATTGGATTAACTTAAGTGAAAACATTATTTTACAAATAGCGCCATCTGTGTACCAATAGAGATTTCAATTGTTTAGTTCTAAACATTCACGAACTCTCACCCCTGTACTTATGGCGCTCTTTTTTATTCACCGCATCGTGCTATTTACATTACTCAGTTCTGTCTAAGCTAGTGAATTACTCGAGTCATATAAATGGCTATTTACTGAGTTAAAAATTCCTTTCGGTTGAGCCGTTTTGTATGGAGTCATTACATATGCTGTTTTTTTAACATAATGACATTAGAAAAGGTTACAACTGCGTGCAAATCATTCAAGTGTCTACTTCCTCTTTTACTAATTTGCGAATTTTACTATCTTACTGTTTTTAACGTGTCGATTTTATGATTATTCTTTAAATTTGGTGCATGGGTTGGTTTTTATTTGGGAAAAACAAACAGTAATTGGCAGAACTATTTCCTACGATAACTTTTATAAAAATAATTATTTCCTTTAGTTATTACGTGAAGTATATTCAAACAATAAAACGTTTTAACAATTAACGTGTCGATTTCATGATCGTTCTTTAAATTTGGTGCATGGATTGGTTTTTGATTTGAGAAAAACAAAAAGCAATTGGCAGTACTATTTCCTACGTTAACTTTAATAAAAATAATCATTTCTGTTAGTTATTACGTTAAGGATTTTCAAACAATAAATTAATTATGTTCAGTTATAGAAAGTGTTCTTAAAAACGTCCGTACATTTTAAATGGATAATAAAGTATTATTTCACGATAAAGCTCAAACTTAAACACTATTAATAAAACTCTAAAATTATAAATAAATTCATGGTAGGATCGTATAAACGACGGATTTATTTTGTCCAAAGACGTTGATTAAACGAAAGTACATATATTGTATTACATATGATTGTAGAATATCATTTGTAACAGCATAACCTAAACCTATACCTACTGCACGCCACTGTCTGTAGTCTGGGGAATTTGTACGTTATACTCGATCTCTCAGAGATATACCGAGTGTAGTCCTTTTTCTTTACTTAGTACATAATTACACATTGAAGTTTAATAAAGTACCAAAGTTTTTCATGTTGCGTATTAAAATAAATTATTTAAATATTGCGTTTTTTCTGTCCGGACAAGCTAAATTCGACACTGATTTTTGATAAGAAAATAAAAGCATTAATTAAATATTTATTACTGTAATTTAATATTATTTATTATTTTGAACATTTACACAGATATTAAACATGGAGAGAACAATGTTATTATTGAACAACCAGTAGCATACAGTAAAGTAAACTGTGACCATAAAGTATAATTTATTAATGTAAACCACTGTAGTCTAAGTCGTGTAATTTTTAAATATATTTAATAAAAGTAAATAATTTTAAAAAAAAATCCGTCTTTTAGCGACATCTGTTGTCGACTAGAGTAACTAAGTAAAGCTCCACGTGTGGTTTGAAACTTCGCTAAAAATCTTTTAAAAAGCTTCAGAGTAACGCTGATAGGGGAACGTACGCCTACCCGATTTCTTTATCACTTAGCGGACTGTGTTCATTGTTAGTTTAAATAGTAATCGCCAGGTGGCTTAAGACATCATATTTTTTTAAGAAAATAGTTTTTGCAACGCCGATAATCAATTATTTTTATTATTGGATGTTTTATCTACGGCCTGTGTTATTATGGACAAAGAAACTTATTGACACATTTTAATTATACCGACTTGCTTCTTCGCGTGTATTAATAAATCATTTAATAGACAATGAATAGATTACCATAAAACGTTGTTTGTTTCAAATTACCGTTATTTACCTATTTTATATTACAATCGCCAAGATATCGTGTCATTAAAACTTAATAAATTCAAATTAATCGCTGTAATTAATTAATAAAGCAATACGTAATTCAAACTCCTGTGGGTTGATGCAACATAACCTAGTTTATCCGAAACCCTGACATCGATCACTAAGCTTGCGGTTGTAATGTAATAATTGTACCCATATACTGCCATTGTCTAGAATCTTTCTGAAAAAATCGTCCATATTGCACGATCCGGAATATGGTTGAAAATCAGAGTTTGGCTCGAGGCATATGACTACCTTCAGATCGGACGTATTTCTTCTTTGTCCATGTCTAAAAAGATAATTTTTTTATTCCATCCTTCATGTCCCTGAAGAACTCTTTAAATCCTTTCAAGACATAAAACAACTGTTAACCAGATCAATCCTAAAACTAAAAAAAAAAAAAAACCTACATCCACAATCCGATCCAAAGGAAACTAGGAGCAAAACCTTAGGAAACTTTTCAGTGCCAAAAATGAATACCAAATTTGATCAGCGAACTTTCTTGAATTTATTTAATAAATTTCCACTAGACCTTAAAGGTTCTAACAATTGTAAACCAAAAATAACTAAGTGGTTGCTTGATGCGGGTAGAAAGCAAAATGAAACTAATTTGTCATTTTGTCTCCTACTATATTGTAACCAAAAATCTTTTTATAACTTTTTTTACAATAACAATTTATAACTTCTGATTGTACCTTAACAATTACAACTTTTAAAAACTGTACAGCTGTACAACTTCAGAACAGACCACGTCTAGTGAAGTAATTACCTTTATTTTCGTATGTATTATTTTATTTAATAAAAAGTTACAGTATTGACATACAGTGGCCTCGATCAGATGAGATTCGCCTCGTAATGCATCTACACAAGTTCAGATCCTGGGTCGCCCTCGCAGCTAACTCCAGCTCCAGGGTTTCTCCTGCCAGATGCCACGCAATTATACACCGTTGTGGCACTCCTCTGTTACTTTTTCGGCACAAAGTTGTGCCCAGGATAATCTAATTTTTAGGTTGTCATTTTAAAGCATAATGTGGTAAAATAATTAGAAGATTCTTTCGTTCACTGTTGTAAATAAGGCTTGCTGTGGTTGGATTCGTTGCAGGACTGCGGCATTCGTACGTCGTACGTCGTGCTGTCCAGAGACTGCGTAACATCCTTCTTCAGCAATATAATTCGAAGGCATCTATTTTACTTCTTAGCTCGTCACTATTAAGAACTGTTCAAGTCTCCGCTGCATACATAAAAATTTGGAAAGTAAGAGTTCGAACCAACAAATACTAATTAAATCTATTAATTAGAAAGATATACATATAAAATCAATTTTATCGAAAAATATTATTGTTGCGCTACCGGGATTTGAACCTGGATCTCTTTCCAAACCGTGGAAGGTGCATTATCCAACTATACTACAGCGATAGTACTTTTAACGTCAAATTTTCGAACCTATATGTTACACTTTTTAAATTGATACATCTATTGTTCCATTATTTGAAAGTCATCTGTTTTATTTTTACGGAATCTCAAATACCTTTGAGTAATCCGATAGGAGACGCCAGAATTAAATTTTTTCGATAAAATTGATTTTATGTGTATATCTTTCTAATTAATGGATTTAATTCGTATTTAAAAAAATATCACAGACCTGCGTTCTGAATAATTACAACTTCACAATAAGAATGTGTTCTCCTTAATAACATAATTTTAGTTCAGGCATTCGTGTGTCTTGCGTTCCACGATCCAGTACATTCTGAATCCGTCTATTTTACGCTTGTCACTCTCTGCAAACTTCCATCTTTATAAAGTTAAGTTACACGAAGATTGTAACTGTCATGTCCTCGGGATTGTATAGTTGTGTGTGTGAATGCCGCATCGTCGGGGCGTGTATGCGGGGTTATAAAGAGCGACGCGCTCTCTCTCTCTGCGTGTCCATCGACTTTATCATTTGTCTTGCACTAGTGATATACCCTCTAACTGAATTGTATCTTACTGTAATAACCGTGTAATTGTTACAAAGAGTATTTCTTAGATCTTCACATTACATAGTGAAGACGTACTTAAGAGACAAGTACGTGACAGTAACCAATATAATTTCGTTCAGAACATACGTCTGTGATATTTTAAATATGAATTAAATATATTAATTAGAAAGATATACATATAGAATCAATTTTATCGAAAAATATTGTTTTGTTGCGCCACCGGGATTCGAACCTGGATCTCTTTCCTAACCGGGGAAGGTGCATTATCCAACTATGCTACAGCGACAATATTTTTAGCGACAATTTTCGAACCTATATGTTACCTTTTTGATATTAATACATTTAATCGTTCCATTATTTGAAAGAGCCATCTACCTCATTTTTACAGAATCTCAAATACGTTTGAGTAAACTGATAGCAGACGCCATCATTTTTCTTTCTAATTAATATATTTAATTCATGTTTAAAATATAATTTCGGTTGCTTGATTTCCGTATTCTCTACAGTTGGTTCATAACAACTTTAGCTAGTTACATGCGTCTTCGAATTTCCTGCCCACTGTCACCAGTGGTCGCGATTAGCGCGTCCATATAAATTGCTGCATGAACTACCTCACATCCTGCTTTTAGGAAGTTCGCCGCGATGTATTAGGACGATGCACAACCATTATTCGTTTTACTTTGACCAGTTTTAGTTTTACTGTATTAAAGTCTACCCGAGAAAACCTACCTCCTCAAAAATGTTGCACATTTCATTTTCGTGACGCATATTATCCGGAAAATCTATTCTACATTCAATGTTAAAATAATCGAGATATAAATATATTTTTATCTCAATTTTCTGGTAACACCTTTTTTATAACCGCTTCTGTACATTATTTAATCATTTCCGAGAATATTAAGAATTATCATATTATAATATTTTAAGCCTAGTTCGTGGTAAAATGTATTTAATGTGATGTATAAAAAAAGTTCGTTGCGATAAGCCGGAAAGCTGATTTTTCGAAACATTTTTCAAGCGAAAGCGAAATAAAATAAGGCAACAAAGGTCAAAGCTGTGTACAGGTCTACATTGTGCTTTGACCCTTGTCAGCTCAGAAGCTGCGAATTGTAAAGCTTCAGATTTCTGAAGTTAATTCTCAGCGGTATCCTAAACCAGGGGTAATTTAAAGTATACATAATATATGGAAAGAGTTTGTTTAACATACACATACTATACTTTTATGGAGGACTGGTGGTGATATGAAATGCGGGTTTGTGTACTGTCGGTTACTGAGTAAGGTATAGGAAAGAAAGTGTACAGAAAATAGCAGAGCGTAGGAGTTAGCGAGCGAGCTGGCTACGATTGGTCTCGCCCGGAAAAACTGTCGTTGGGGCGAGCTGTCGGGCCAGACTAAGCGTGACTTTTATCCGCGCAAGCCTGGACCTTGGATGTAGATGTCGCCGATGCCGTCGGTCAGCCGGGGACGGCTACGATTACGGTGAATTTGAATCACCGCCCTCATACTTATTTGCGTGAAATTATTTGCATAGCTAGAAGCCAAGATAACACGAACAACTATCTTTGCAACTAACAAATTGTTGCTCTCTTTTTCTTCTTTAGTAGCCTCAAAGGTCTCGTAAATTCTCGAACGCAGCCACTACAGAGCGCAATCTATCCCTTTACATTGTTCTTGCGGTCCAGTCTAACTTTTGCAGGTTCGGCTTGACATTATCCGCCATCTACGTCTCGATTCTGTTGGCTTGTGTAAGAAAGCTTTGTGGGTATTACATGACTCATCTTCTCTCGTTACATGTCCCGCCCACTGCAGTCTCCTTGCTTTCACCTTACTCAGGATATCTGGACCATCATACCATTATCAAAGTTCCGTGATTTTTAACCTCCTACATTCTTCGCTTAGATTATCGCGTATTGAACCGAAAATCTTGCGCAAAACTTTATTTTCGAATACATGCAATCTGCGAAAACCTGCGCTGAAGTCTTAACACCTGTATAGAGAAATCGATTGTATCAGTGTTGTATATAGTTTAATCTTTAAATTATGTTATACAACAACCTCAATGACAAGCAGCTAAAATGTTTTTCAAGGCGTACATTTTTCTGTTTATTTTTGTACGTGATACCTATATCTAATTTATTTTAATTATCAAGGATCTATGTTCTGAAATAACAAATAATAATGTGATCCCATATTAAAGTATATTACAAATGGTACGTTAACAATCCTGCATTACATACAGTGAAATTTCATACAACGTAATATGGCAATTTAGTTCAAAAGACAAGAGCGTATAAGTCATTTTCCATTGCAGTATATCTCCTGAAAATGACAATGGTGGAATTTGGTGGCTGATGGTTTCGCAATGGAATATGATTCATGTGCACTCGCTAATAAGACTATAATTCTATGCGCTTTATGTATATATAAATATTTAGTATTCGGTAGTAATTTCTCCTGGCGAATAGAATTGAACTGAACAATGTAGTACCTGTGAATATTTTGTCAAACTAAAATTTTTAATATTATAATCGTACATTTTCTTAGAAAGCAATCACTTTGTGGTTTGACATATTAGAATAAATAAAACCCAATCACTTTTCCATAAATGTATATGTATTTTATCATTCATATGTAATTTTATATTCTGTCTCCCTCTTTATGTATATATATATATATATATAAACACACTATTTTTGTATTTATTGTTAGTTTTAAATACGCCCTGACGAAGCTTGAGCTAAGCAAAACCGGTCGGCGTTTAATACAGTTCATGGTTTTATGCGACGTGATTGTATTTTATTTAATCTATTATAATCTTCATATTGATTAATAACAAAACAAATGTATTATACGGCTCTCATAATCATGGTTTCTGATAATATTTTTAGATTTATATATATATAGGAATTTTTTCAAGGCAGTTTCCATTAAAATACGTTTCTATCTTCTGCACTGTGCGATTAACTATTTTCTAAACAAGTTTCGAACTAGATTCTAGACAGGGACTTCCCAGGCTTTAAACAAATTAACCACAACAGTAGTTAACCATAAATTATTTTAATTAGTATCAACATTGTTCGGCCGTGTTTCTATCTGTTTTCATTTGTTCATGATACCCATCTCAACTTTCACCGAGTACGTACGTACGTACACACTTACAAGTCAAACTGATCAATTCCACATTTTGTACATTACTGTATAATTTTTTTATATCGTTATTAATCATGGATTTAAATTAAAATATTTACAACGCGCTCTTATTTTTAAATACGAATTATCAAAATTTTATTTTGTAAAGACGAAAATACAATAATTCGACTTAAATAGCAATATATTATTTATGTACTTTGTTTGTAATATCGTGTCACCATCACAGTCTGAAACTTCTTTTCGAACTCTTCCGCAAAACATAATAATTTTTCGTTTCAATGCAGCTTAATACTGTAATCTTATTACACGACATTTTAGCGATAATTACGAGTACAATTCTATTCAAACTCAACGTGTTTAGGTAGTGACAACTGTACCGCAACTATCTAATCCGCCGCATCAGCTTACCTCCTCCACTAAGCACTAACCGATACCCTCACTGTCTCCCGGGGGTTTTTGAGACGTCATCTATTGTGAGACGGAACCCCGAATTCAGAGACTCCCAAACATATGTCATATAATCGATGGAAAAATTGTTTGATTGAATTGTTAATTATATTTAATCTAAATTTTAAATGTGTTTCTGAAACACGGTAAAATCTGCCAATATAATTTGTGCTAAAAAAATACTATTACTAAAAACCATGAACGTGGAGTGCATAAAAGCAAAAAGCTGTGCATTATTAAAAATTCTGGGAAACAAATATAAATTAAATAATTGGATGGACATAAACGAAAATATTATTTTACAATTAGCGCCATCTCTGTACCAGTAGAGACTTTAATTGCTTATTTCTAAAAACTACCACGACAACTCATCGCTGTACCCATGGCGCTCTTATTACTCTGTTCTATTTTTAAACTTGTGATTACTCGAGTCATGTAATTAATTGGTTATTTACTGAATTGAAAATTTCTTTCGGTTGATTCGTTTTGTATGGAGTCGTTACCTATGTTGTTTTTTTAACAGAATAACATTAGAAAGGCTTACAACTGCGTACAAATCATTAAAGTGTCTACTTCCTCTTTTACTAATTCGCGAATTTTACTATCTAACTGTTTTTAAAGTGTTGATTTCATGGCCGTTCTTTGCATTCGAGGTGCATTTGGTGTATTATTTTGTTTAGTTATTACGTGAAGGATTTTCAAACAACAAAAGAATTATGTTCAGTCATAAAAAGTGTTCTTAAAAACGTCCATACATTTATTATATTGATTTTTATGTAGGTAAGAAGGTATTATTTTACGTTCAAACTTAATCTTTATTACACTATTAATAGTACTCTAAAATTACAAATATATACATGGTCGTATAAACGACGGATTAAAGATTTTGGTCAAGCGAAAGTTCATAATCCTATGTACAACATACATTGTAGTTCATATATATGATTGTATAATATCATTGGTAACAGCATAACCTAAATCTATACCTACTACACGCCACTGCTAAAAACGTGTACATATATGTATATAGTATACATTAAAAATTAAACACATAAGAGGTTTGTATGTTTGACTTAAAGTTTTCTATGTTTTTCAATGAGTTAGTATACAATGAGGCCCCTTTTTACATTTTTAATCAACAATCATATTATACATAATTAGTTTATCAACTATAAACTAAAAAAATAAAGAGTAATAAAAAGTGTGAGTTACAAAATATGATACAATATTTGATCTTGAGAAAAATATAAATAATACAGTACAATTTTATTTAACACACACACATACACACACACACACACACACACACACACACACACACACACACACACACACACACACACACACACACACATACATTTTAAATTTTGAATACACCAACAATAAACTACCTAGGTACGTGTAAAATCACACATATCTATTATTCTGCGTAACACAGACTAATTAACATACTTCACGCCATTTCTCCGCGGGGTTAGGCAGAGATGATACTGACACAATTCTTGCCTCATCCATACATCTTGTCATGCAAGCTCGTCGATTATTGAGGCATTTAACTGAACCATTCTCCAGTATCTGGTTTACCTGGTCGTGCCAAGTCTTCCTCGGACATTCCCTATTTCTGGTGTCAACAACATTTGCGTCAGGTATCTTTCTTATATTATCTTCTGATCCATCCATACCATATGACCAAACCACCTAATTGATCCTTTTTTAATCCAATTCACTATGTATGCTAAGATCAGCTTTAATTTCTTCTTACACACACGTACATATGAGTGGCTGACTTTCAACACCCGCTATAACACGTTTTCACAATTTCCAGATAATCAAGCAAAACTGCCACATTTTTATAAAATTTATTAATTTTTTATATTTATGATAATTATTTTATTAATTTAAACCCAAAAATGTATTTTTATTATGATAAAAAAAACATGGTAGGTTTTAAAAGTCATCTTTTTGCTCATCCTAACATTATACTTAATAATGTTAGATAACAAAGTATATTTTGAAAATGAAATATTTTTAATTCTAAATCTAATGATATATATATATAACTCAATTTTGTTTAAAAAGTGTTGTAGCGGATATTGAAATTCAGTGACTCATATAATGAATATGTCATTTATAGAAGAGTTATATTTACACGTGTGTGTTTTTAATTTGTTTTATATTTGAAAGGTTTATAAATATTTTCTTCAATATAGTTCCGTATTATCAGATCAAATGTTACGAAAATAATAGTGTGGACTTTAAAATATGATTTTACACGCATATAGAAGCTGCTCGCTCGCGCGTGCATATCCTCCGTTAAAAGAAATATACACATGGAAGTTATTTTCAAAGAACGTTACCGAAAGGTGGCGATCACCAGAGTTATGTTAATGTGAGATCTACAACAGTAATCATTCCAAGCGCGCTCACGAAGATGTGATAATAATTTATATGAACTGTGTGATTTTCACCGATTTAAAATAACATTCTCTAACAACAGTAAAATGTTAATAAAAGTGAAATTTTACTGAATTGTGTCGTTTAGATTAATAAAAAAGAAATAAACATTTTTCATATTTGTTCGTGGTCATTTTTATTTTTACAGGTCAATTTTTTTCTAATGCCACTCGCTGTACTGTCGGCCACTGACGAATCTGTTGCTAGTATATATATTTTTATTATTACAATATAATAGTACATAGATTTGTTTATTGTTTAATTATTTTATGGATAGGGAACAAAATAATACAATCACGTCTTAATAATTTACTTATTATATTATATTATTTACTGTTATTTATTTAATAACACAACACGCGCGGCGTACGCAACCGGTACCGTACATCAACTGATGTCACACTTGACGCTGTTGCATTACTATCTAGCGTGAAGTGGTCATATAATTTTGTCTCTTTCTCGCTTAGATGGCGCTCACGCACACATTGAAGTGTGTCGGTACACAACACATTCTTGAAGTGCCATGACCAAAAAATCCACTTGTAACATGTCTTGCGTGTTTCGAAGTCGTTTCCAAAGCGAAAAAAATTCAATTTTTAATACATGTGTTTATTGCCGGGCGCTTACTAAATAAGAAAGATTTTAGAGGCGCCGAGTATCAATCCTGTTACTTCTAACATGCTATGTGAGTGCACTGCCATCTTAGACACTCCCCTAGTAGACTGTGGTGCCAAATTAACGTATATTATAATTGAATACATTGATTTATATTTATTATAAATTAAAACCATCAAATTTTGATACATATTCAATTTGTTACGGTGTACTTTGGAAAAAGCTAGTATAATTAAACAACTTGTATTCCTCGACAGTGTAGTGGAAACTATCCCCGCCTGTCATGCAGAATTTGGGGGTACAAAGAATTTTTTATTCTATTTATTTATTTGAATTTATCGATATTTTTTCAAATACAAATTAAATATATTAATTAGATTTTTTTTCGATAAATTGATTTTTTATGTATATCTTTCTAATTAATACATTTAGTTTGTATTAAAAATATCACAGACCTATGTTCTGCAAAATTGCAACATCACAATAAAAATGTGTTCATAAAAATAAAAATGTCTAACTATAAAAATATATGGTACATGTGACTGAGACATGTAATACGTTTTTTATTTTTGCAAGTCTGTCACAAAACATCTCCGCGATTGATGCAAAAAATGTTCAACGTCTAAATTGTCATTCGCGTATTGTTGTACCTCGAGATTATATTTTACGTGACTTTTTGTAAACTCTGAAGGTAGTCGCTTGGTAAATGTATTTTTTTAAAGTTTTATTATTTATTTGCGGCTAGCGACGTTTAATCCGAACAATTCCGCGGTCATCTTGACGCTATCGTGTGAACAGATCTCCCAGCTGCAGATAGAAGGGTTACGCGAGCCGTGAGAGTAATTTCTTCTTGCGGTCCATCAACACCGAGGGCCGTTTGTGCGATCAGTGGTAATTTTTTATCATCAAATCATTTTCGGGTTGTTGATACATCAAATTTACTACTGTCAAAGAATGGATGAAGATGTCTATAGGGGCAACAAATAATCATGAAATATGCTTTATTTTATGCATTATCTATGGATTTATTCGCCTAGGCGATCGAAATCTGTCACCTCGGTGGTGAATTTTTTTCGTATTATGCGCTAATGTATATTAAACAACGAGATCATCATCGGACGAACTCTTATCACTAAAATAGTGGGATATTGAATAATTAATTGTCGTATACTGGAACATCAATTGTCAGATGGCTTTTCGAACAACTGTGAAAAGTCCGCCATATTTAACTATCGATTCTCGTTTTTACTATCGAATATCGGAGAGTAAAATGAGTTTACAACTGGATGTACTTTTGAAAAGTAAATATTTTTTTATTAACGATCAAACATCCCTTTTCGCAAAAAAATATATTTTACTAACTTTTTTTACTTTAGTAAAATTTACACAACCAGTCAATTGAATTGAGAGAAACTTGAAAATGGTTTTGTTATTTAGTGCTCGAAGATTTCCTGCAAAACCAAAAAAGACGTGAAGCTTTTAGATGATTTGTCCGAAAATATCTTCTTCTTTCTTTGTTGTCGTCTTCTCGTGTCAGTATTGACATATAGTGGCCACAATCAGATGCGACAGGACTTGTGTATTGAGTCTTCAATAGCCTCGATCCTGGGGCGCTGTCACAGCATTTCATCATAATGAGACCGAAAATTAGAAGAATATTTTGTTTACTATTAAATGTACCGTAGGTAGAGCTTGCCTTGGTTGGATTTGTTGCAGGATTGAGGCATCTGTGCGTCTTGCTATCCATAGAATATATAACATTCATTTCGAACGAGTCTATTTAACGCTTGTCACTATTCCGGACTGTCCGAGTCTTTGCTGCATACAAAAATATTGGAACCAACATAATTATAGTTTCTTGTTTGATGTCATTGTCTTTCCATATTCTCATAAGTTGGTTCATAGCAAACTTAGCTAGTTGGATGCGCCATCGAATCGAGCTGAATGATCACAGTACCCAAAAAAAATTGCCATTCAACTACCTTGTGTCCTGCTTTTTAGGATGTTCGTGGTGACGCATTAGTTGGATTTACAAGCAATATACAAAATGTACAAATATGTAGTTATCATTAAATCACACTTATTATGTAAACGATATCACCGTTCGATGTCCTTTTATTTCGGACATTTTAAATTTTACAAGATTTGACGGCATTTTTAATGCATTATTTTGATTATTGGCGTGCAAATCTCCGGGAGATATTAATACGACTATATTCTAACATTATTTTTTTGTTATTTTTCGTTAAAAATATGTGTGTAATGTTTTAATTTTACATGTTTGCGTATTGAGCCTGAACTAGGTGTGCAAGATAAGTCAGTTACGGAAATATCGTTATATATACGGTACATTTTGTAAATATTTGTATTTTGTTTTTTGGTGGATCAAATACAAGCCTTATTGAACAGTATAATAGATAATGTAGCATTTAGAATACGAAGCTAATTATGTTCTATGCTCTTTCTCTTTCCTTAAGGGAATAAATACGCTGTTGTTATGTCGGTACGTACATAATACGTTGTTATTTCGGAAGGGTCACACTTCTTTAGTTACAAATTTTATCTCTGGTTCTTTACTACCTCTATTGTCTATGGAGCATTACTCATAAGAGCTATTTAAGACAAGCCCATTGAAAATAATTTGAATGCTCCGCATTCCTTCAGCGCAGACGACAACTTCTTAACTAATAACCGAGATAGTAACGTTATGATTGCACAACACACGAGCTCCTACTGTCCCTGTCCCCATGCAACGAGTAATTTAAACAATGTGTCTACACACTGTCTCATTATGAAATGCATCATTTAAATAGACTTCGGGGCTCGGGATACTATCCCTTTCTTTCCGACTGAAAATGTATCTGACTTTAAAAAAATATTATTTATGACAGTAAAATACGTTTAGATCTCAGTGATATCGACGAGACTGAGATGGGCTATTTGCGAGATATGAGAATTCTTCAAAATGTCATCGAGGGAACCCCAGTCGGAACCAAACCACTAGGCCGCCCGAGAGATCGTGATATGAGCGGAGAGTTTGAAAAAAAATAGTTTTAGGGCCGGAGAGATTCGTCGTAAGACAGTGATGCCTGAAGTGATGGGATCTGGATATGTCAATGACGCTATTTGATGGGCAAACAGAGAGCCACATCTATAAAACTGTAAATAGGTGCCGTCGCATTCACCCTTATAACCTTTGAATAAAAAAATATAGAAAATAACCAGATGACACCCTATCCCGCCGTCCCCCACCCAGACCGCATCCGCCGCGGTCCAGACATTGTCTCAGGCGAGGCACTTCTGGAAGTCGTTTGCTCTGTTCGCTGTACAATTAAGTCGCAAAATGTAAAATAAATATTTGAAATTGCTCTGGGTTTGTTTCTCTTCATGCACCCGGTTTATGTTCAGGCGGTAATTCTACCATTTTTACATTTTACATTTCCAGAATTTCACTAGCAAGAAGTCATTTCTTTTATTGGAGCATATTAAAGTTTTAAAACGCATAAGAGATTGTTCAATCTAAATAATTATTTTTGATAAATAAATTGCACCATCTGTTTGCACATCTATTACTAAAATGTTTGTGAGGTCGACCGCCACATCGGCCACGGTCTCAACTTCGTGTCACACTGTCAAAAATTCGTAATAGTTAGTAATTATTAATATTTATTTTTGTTCACTGCCTATTTATTTTATGTCATTACCAAACAAAAATCTAATAAGATTATTTGAAAAACAAAAACGATAAATAGTAGGCAATATGACAACATTTAATTTTAATATAAAAAGAATTAAGAGTTAAATTTAATACTCCAACCAGTTTCGGGAAACACCGTTTCCTTCACCGGGATGTCAAATAAAATAACTAAAATATGAGATGTCAAATTGATTACATAACGATTATATACATGGTATATATTTAGAAAATAAATCTAGTACCTAACTAAAATTATTACGATGATGAATGATGTGGATATTGACGTAATGATCCAAAATTATTACGATGATGAATGATGTGGATATTATCGTAATGATCCAAAATTATTTGAAATTATACTATGTAAAACAGAAAATCTCAAATTTATATCAGAATTATAATCGTTATAAATAAAATTTGACATCATGATGAATGACATAGTATTTTGCGAAACCGGTCGGTGTATTAAAATATAATATGTAAAAGTGGTTAAAACAAAGATATATATTAAAATGAATAAAAACCAAAGTCTGAAATAAATATTTAAAATACTATTTAATTTTGTTTGATCGTTATAAAATATGGGTCAGCACTGCTGCTGGCACTGACAGGCGCTTCCAGGTCACCGGGGGTGCTACCCGCTGACCTGGAACTCCTGGAAGCTCTCTGATGATGGGCCTGGAGGTGGACTACTTTGGAACCATCATTAGGTTCACAGACGCCTGATTCCAGATTTTGTAACATCGTAAGGGAGGCGGTTCTGCTGGGGGAACCGAAGTGAAATGAAGAGAAAATCTTTCGAAGTTTGACCATTACTCAGATGGTCGAATCATTGTGTAGTTCAGGAATTGTTTGACATTGGAGCTCGTTTTCATCTCTAACTTGTATAAATTCTGAACACAACGAAGAATTTATTTCTTCTTAAAATTTTTGAATGTTTCTTAGTCCCCTCGGGTAGATATTATTAGACTTCAATTGGCTCGTCGACCAAATTAGAAATGGAGTTGAAATCATTTCAAACATCATCATCATCATCATCATCAACAACCCTTTTTAATAAGCTGCAGGATGAAGGCCTCCTCAAGTATCGCCAACTTTTATCGGTCTATTGTTATTCACTATCACGCACTTAGGATTCTCTGTCAGCCTTTTGAATCCCATAGGGTACAACTGGATGATTGCGTTCGTCCAACGATTGTTAATCCTTTAAACGATGTACCATGTCCATTGCTATTTTATTTTCTTGGCGTATTCAATCAATTAAGCTCATGTCCACACGCTTCTTAACGCAAGTTTTATATGCTCCTCCTCATCCAATAATACCGTATTGCAAATGTGACTGTACAAACGCGTAATATATTATTTTCAGATTTGTAAGTGATAAGATGTTTCGGAGTCTTAAAAATATGTAGGCAGTTTTTCATATTTTGTTTGTAAGAATAGTAATATGTTATTTTTATTTAAGTTTGTTATCTATTATGATTCCTAGGTACTTGATACAGTATTTTTCATCAATTGATGAACATTGGTCGCAAGAGTCTTGTTGAGTACAGACTTTGGTGTGAATTTTAATATTAATTTCAGTGTTATCTTTCTGTTGAATAGCAAATCGTAGAAAGTATGTTTTATCAGTATTAATTGTTAGTAGGTTTATCATTCGTTCACTTTTTTATGGTATTAACATCCCTATTTACAGATATATTAGCGTTATATATTATACACACTTTAACTTGAATAACAAATAAATAATTATTTTTTAATCATTTTTATTCATTTATCTCAATGTTCACACTGTGCAGTACTAGCGTACGCGTACATACTATACATATATTATATCTACACGAATAATGTTTACTATTCTTTGGTTTCGCTCTTAAGGCATTTTTCAATTTGCATATTGCGCACTCGATAAGAAAAAAAACACATACACTGCTGACGAGGCGTGTTCCACTGGCGTAACATAAAAAGGTTCAAGCAACAGACAGAAATGATGGAACAGCGGAACGCTTTAAAGTCGATAACTTTATCAGACACTTCACGGAGTGGTGACTCCATGAGGGTCCCTTTGTTAACATCGTCTCGGTGTAAGAATACAACAAAGCTATCATTTTAGCATTATCTAATCGTAAAAGTCAGTCTGTATAAAATCTAACCTTTCAGTAAAGTTCGCCGTGGGATGGTAACTGCCATTAAAGCAATGATATTGTATCGGATTAATTTTATTTTCTTGGCATCAGCGAAAATCGCACTAAATCAATATGTGTCCGCTATATAATACTATAGAAGGAACATACTATGATGCCAGCCACTGTACATACGTGTAACATTAAATTATGCAAAAAAAAAAATGTCGCACACAAGACTTTCATTCGGTAAAAAATTATAAAAGTTTTAATGCGAAAAGAGAAACACAAAGACGTTTTTCTCAAACATTTTTTTTTTATTCAGCGGTGTACCCTAGTTAAAATTTGTCATGAAAACAGCATTAGAAAATGTCGTTTATTTTACCTTTACTAGTAGGTCAAAAATATTTTGTAGTATCAATCCCGGCACCTTTCATAGGCTGTGTTGTCACAAATTGTCACAAAAATAAATCCGCCGATTATTTGTTTATAATTTGAGGCATTGATTTATATTTATTTTGTTATAGGTACCTACTTTATTATCTGTACATTGTAATTTTAAAACTAATATTTAAATTTATTTTTAAAAATATCTATCTAAGAAGCAAGCATTAATAACGAGCTTGAGCTTCAACTGTTATTGTCGCATTTCATTGTACGTCGTCAGCGCAAGCGTCTAATCACGCGGGAGGCCGGAGTTCGATTCTCCATCAGGGGATTTTTATTTTATTTTTTCGATGAAAGCAATCACTTTGTGGTTCGACATATTAGATTAAATAAAATACAAGCACTTTGTATCAAATCACGAATTTTTATTACACCCCAACCGGTTTCGCTTAGCTCGAGTTTCGTCAGGACGTATTTAAAACTAACAATAAATAGAAAATTAGTGCATTTATGTATGCACGTGTATATTTATACGTACTTACATATGTATACGTATATACACGTATATATGTAACGCGTTTTTTCTTCTTTCTAACCCACCTTGTTACGAAATTATCTCATTTTCCTCCCCTAATTACATGATCTTAACATTATTTAATCGTTTTTGTCCCGACATTGTAAAAACTGTTTTCTCCGTTATAAACAAACAAACTCCAATAATGAACAATTAAGATGGCAGGCGCAACCAGCCGGCCACAAATCCACCTTGATCCCGAAACAATCAATCAAAGATGGCGCTCGCTAACGAAGCGAGTCCTCGGTTCCCGCGCATTGTTCCCGCGCGAAGTTGCCGCCACGCTCCGGCCGGCACCCGCCGCTTCCGCCCTCCCACTTCCTGCGTATAATGTAAGGGAATCCCCCAAGCGTTAAATGTACACCTACCTTTATATCTTAGTCAGCCCACGGCACCTTAATACTCCATCATTACAGGTGACCAACAATCGCTCTCTTCCGATTTAATAAAAATTAACTTTCAAGTGATGGTCGCCTTGCCCGCGTAGCGGTGAAGAACGGACTATGTGTGTAATATGATTCCTCTTCAATACTAAATATATTTATACTTATTTGAATTACAAATTTAATTATTATTTTTGAATTGTCATCCGAGTGGACATTTACATCAAATTGAGGTGTTGAGCTTCAAAGTCTTGAATATTAATTTTTAGATTTTGGTTGAGGTAAGATTTTTATAAAAATATTTCTATATAATTAAGAATAATAAAATAAAGTGATTCCTGATTTCAGGTGAGTACGTAATATAATATTACTTGGTATACTCAAATATAATTTGTTATCTTACAAACTTGACATGTATGAAATGTAAAAATATTTTTAAAATTTTGACACAAAAAAGTCAATTTTGATCAAAATATCAAATAGTATCTTACTGTTCTAAGGTTGCACAAAATTTGTTTTAAAAAATCGTGATATATCATTTTAGCTTACGTCAATAGAAGATTGGGATAAGCTGTATAATATTGTGTTTTTTTTCTTTAAATTGAAAATCAGAGAATTTTTTAATAGTCTTCCTCTAATAATAACTCTATCCTGTATTTTATATATTGATTATATAATTTAAGTTGTATTTTAAAATTTATAAACAGAATTTTATAGATAAAAATTTTTTTATAAATTACTGAATTATGTTCATCCTTTTGATTCTCTGATAACAGGATGTCGTTGCAATACTACCCCTCCGTCGCATTTCGGTTCGCGCACCCTTACTTTAACGGCGAGATTCACCCTCACCCTCACTAGCCTGTGTACTGTAGTTTCTCTATAATATTAATATTTTTTAAATAATTAAACGATTTGAGGGTTATTAAGGAGAACACAATCTTATTGTGAAGTTTTAATTATTCAGAACATAGGTCTGTGATGTTTTAAATACTAATTTAATGTTTTAATTATATATATTATATTTATAATTAATACTCGTACATTAAATTAGTATTTAATTTGAGGGTTAATTTTTTTTTGTTGATGTGAACACGTCTTGTTCCCCCCACCCATCCCAAACATCCCCAAAAAATATCGTACTACAGTAATCTCAGAAAAAATACGTAACATACCAGGCAGTCACATTCTAGCAAATTAAATTATAAAATGTAAAAAATAAATATAATTAAATTTTATTCTTTCCCGATGAAATGGACACTTAAGCCACACACGTGCGATGTTTGTGTTATTCACGACTTTAAGAGTGTGTAGTTACTAATTGTATTCACTCGATTTTCTTGTTTAACACGTACCAAGATATTAAATAAAAATGTTAATATTTATTCAGATGTAATGGATGGTAATGAAGGTGTGATGAATGTCAACAAAGATACCGGAAACTGCACGATAATACAACACGAAAACATTATTAATTAATCAGTGGAACTGTTGTCGCGGCCACGGTCATCGGCAACATTTAAATTGTATTGACACGTATTTGATACATCAATAATTATTTCAAACAGATACGCGTTAATTACACGAATAAGCAATTATTATCAATGCCGAAACGACATTGTCCCAATTAAATTTGTTTCGTTCCATGTAATAATTTAGCACCTGGCTCAACATGCATCGGCGCTTCCGCTTTGTATTAAGCACGCCACTGTATAACGTATATAAAATATATGCAGTCTTCCTCGTGGCGCAACTGCCGATACTTGAGAACCGAATATTATTTTGGGCAACAATCTCTCGTTGTTTACACAATAACCCGGAAAATTTTTGATAGATACCAATTTTATTAGCCGATTAGGTATTCATTTTGTGAACGGTATGAACCTGTAAAAGTGTTGTGTTTTGTAATATTTAGTTTTATTTTTCCGCTTCATCTCTCAGTCGGTTTGTATTTTTTATTTATTAGTTTGTCGTTTCTAATTTTCGGTCAATGAAATTGCACTATTAAGAATTTTTGATTACAGTACATTATATATTACCTACCATCATACATAAAGTCTCGTCATTATCGTAATCATCATCCGTTTTCTTTACACTGCTGGATGAAGGCCACGTATTTCCGCAGGGTTTGATGATTTCATCAGTCTAGCGGGTTTTATTTTCCTCGGGTATCACTGAACGACTGCGTTCGTCCAACGATCGTTTGTACTTTAAATAATGTGCCCTGTCCATTGCCATTTCATTTTATTGGCGCATTCAATTAATCAAGTCTTTTCTCTTATCCACACGTTTATCTTTCTCTCTCATATATACATCTTTATATGGCTCTTTGCGTTACTCTGTTTTTGGATAAGAGTCCATGTTTTGTAACCATACCTGGAAGGCTAATATGTATGTTATTAATTAAATACATTATTACTTTACTTAATCCTAGATTAGTATCGTTAAAAATACGACATGGTTGCTATAGATTCGTAAAATTGACGTGTCTGGGTATAAATACATTTAGTACTTGGGCATAAACAAGAAACACATAAGAATTAGTTTAGGAACATGTTCAATATTTAAAAAACATTTTTAATTAAAAAAATATATATATCATAATGAGAATACGTTTAAAAAACAATTATTACTTCGTACAATCTGGAAAAATTCGCAGTATTTTCGAAGACCTTGTGATCCTGGGGCTGGAGTATTTTGCTCACCTTTCTAAATAGATCAACGAAGCTCTCTGCTCAATTTAGGGATAATTAGCTTTGACTTGAAGAGTGGCAGCGTGACTGATCTGTGAGGTGTTGCATCAGCAGTCAGAGAGAGCACTGCTAGAATTGGTAACTGGGCAGAGCAAATACAATACTAATCTAGGATTAAGGACATTTTCAATGTGGTTTTCATCATATTGTGAGGCGTTTTCTGAAACTAACACCCTAGCACATTCATTTGTGACCCGTTGCTTAAGGCGAATAATGTCTTAAATTTTCATTGAATAAACCTATCCTTCAGCATATCCTAAAAGAAGAAGTCAAGGGAGTTAAGATCTGAAAGGGTCCGTTCCCCATGGATTACACATTAACAACATTTCAATAAACCCTTCTCCCTCCACTCCGCTACTTCTATATTATACGTTGTATCCAACATTATATATGTTCGCGTATTTGGGTCAAATACACGGGATATGTTCGCTTATTGCTTGTTGATCTAGCGATAAGACAGTCGCCTAGTGATCAGTTGGTTGGGGCTTCTAGCCTCGTCCCGAGAGACGCCCAAGTTAGTCCTATTTTCATAATACAAGTTCTTAATTTAGTTTATATAAAGTGAGTAAAAGTATATTAGTAGAAAAGCAATGTATTGTGGTCGCTTCGCGGCCGAATGTGACCGCTACACACCCAGGCTTTACGTATAATTTATATTTCAGTGAGGAAATCCATCATTATATTGTATTAACAATGCACCATGTAGTGTACTTTTCCTTTATTTCTAGTAAAAAGAAACAAAATTTTGGTAAAATGATACGTGCTATACTTTTACAAGTGTACATCTAAATCAATCTTAAATTGATCAATTAAAGGCATAAACATGAAGAATACAGTGAACTTAAAGAAATAATATAGACAGCTAAAAAAGTTTACTTAAAACCTAAAGTGAATACGATATTTTGTGTAAAAGCGTTTTGAACTGCAGTGGTAAATTGATCGAGTAATCATATCCAAGAATTATTCATTTAAAAAACTTTCCAGACTTGACAGATTATTGTCTAACGACAAATTATATCCACAAAAAACGCTGTGAGATGACAAATGGTCAATATACTTGCCAGTCGGAAAAATTCATACAATTTCGCACTGTGTAATTTTTCTTACTCGTAATAAAGACAATGTACACTTCATTTAAAATCTACGTAGGACTATTATTGTATGTATAAAAAAGAAATCATTTAAGATAGAGATATTAAAACACGTTTGACATATTCGCTACTTTAGTATTTTTTCTTTCTGGCAATGGACACTAACCGGTATAATAACAGCACGATGCAACGAAGCGCAATCATATAAATGATGAGTCCAAAATATTTATTAATTTTTTAATGATTAATATCGGGTTAAGAATCTATTAGTAATATAATTGCACCTACTGACCAGTAAATGAATAGACATGAAATAAGGTGTACATATAGGAGAGGAGTTCGGAACACTAATAGTTGAAAGAGGGGCATTCTACACACATTCTTGGTGGAAATATAACTCCGATAGCTTATGACACATTTATGTAACAGAAAAAGTATTTACTCTTCAAAAATTAAATCTTTGTGTAAACAAGAAGTATTTTTTACATTAATGCATAATATATTGTCAGCGTTTAAATTTTCCTTCCAGCCGAGTCTTACTTTTAAAAAACTCCCGGAGCTTTTTGACTGCGTAAGTGGTACCAAAGTGATCACGTGGGTGACACCAAAATGAAAATATTGGGACAAGAAATTTGCGCTAGTTCATGTCTATATATATATATATGGTGGTCTGCGATTGCACCAGTATAAAAATTGTTGGAAAACTGCAATACAATTAATTACAAATTAATAATTATCAGTATTTGATGGTTATAATTAAAAGTATTCAATTTGATATCATTCAAAATCCTTTAATTGCCGGGCCTTAAACGATTAAGATTTTTATTAGGAGAACACATTCTTATTGTGAAGTTGTAATTATTCAGAACATAGGTCTGTGATATTTTAAATATGAATTAAATATATTAATATCGTCTGCTATCAGCTTACTCAAAGGTATTTGAGATTCTGTAAAAATAAGGTAGATGGCTCTTTCAAATAATGGAACGATTAAATGTATTAATATCAAAAAGGTAACATATAGGTTCGAAAATTGTCGCTAAAAATGTTGTCGCTGTAGCATAGTTGGATAATACACCTTCCCCGGTTAGGAAAGTGATCCAGGTTTGAATCCCGGTGGCGCAACAACAATATTTTTCGACAAAATTAATTTTATATGTATATCTTTCTAATTAATGAATTTAATTCATATTTAAAAGATTAAGATTTTGAATATAAGTGTCTACTTACAACTTTTCGCCCAAATTGCAAAAAGATAATAATAAAAAGATAATAAAATAATAATAACAGCTACCATGTATCTGATGTGCAAAATATAAGTTTAAAATGTTTACATTTCTGAATTAAATTTTTAAATAACTCGCTACATTACAGAAAAAATATGTAAATGTAATATTCCAGAACTTTTACAAGAAAGTATCAATTCGAAAATAACTTGCTGAATAAATTATCCTAAATTCGTGTTTGCTGTAGGTATTTCTCTATATTAGAGAAATTTCATTATAAAATATTTGAACCGAAATTCCATTTTAAAAAACGCTAATGAAGCCATAACTCAGAATGTCGTGAAAACGTTAAATAAAGCATATCTGACCCTTTTAACGTGTACAATTTCTGCTGAACTTGTTCTGGGAAGTAATGGTAGTAATGAAGTATGAACAGACCTTTGCGCTATATTTATATATGTATATTTATGATATACGTAGGTATTACTGTAATCGTATGAACGGATGAATCGAAAAGTTAAATTATGATCAAAAGATGGTGACTAAAATGGCAACATCGAAAGTAATAGAAATGAAAGTATTTGGTATTGTTATATTATATTATTAAATATTTGTTAAATTATATTGTATTTTTCATGACAATTTTCGAAGCTGTATGTTTCACTTTTTCAAATGAATACATCTGTCGTTCCATTATTTTTGAAAGCCATCTACGTTATTTTTACGGAATCTCAAATACCTTTGCGTAAACCGACTGCAGACGCCAGAATTATCAATTCATTTTTATTAAATTTTGGACACATTGATACAACTTATATTATTAAGGAGAACACATTCTTATTGTGAAGTTGTAATTATTCAGAACATAAGTCTGTGATGTTTTAAATACTAATTTAATGTATTAATTATAAATATATACATATAAAATCAATTTTGTCGAAAAATATTCGAACCTGCATCTCTATTTCCAATCCCGGTAGCGCAAAAACAATATTTTTCGACAAAATTAATTTTATATGTATATATTTATAATTAATACATTAAATTAGTATTTAAAACATCACAGACCGTCTATTCTGAATAATTACAACTTCACAATAAGAATGTGTTCTCCTTAATAAGAAGTATTAAGATGCATGAATAAGTCAATTGGACTAATAACAACTGTGAAATTAAGGAAAGCTGCATACTTTGGAGACATCCTTCACATTGAGAAATATGATCTCTTACAACTCATCATGTAGGGGAAGATCGAAGGCAGCAGAGGTGTAGCTAGAAAATAATACTAATAAAACCGTTATTGTGACTGTTCAATTGGAACAATTATTGGTAACTGTAACAATTCATCGACCAATCATTGGTACACTAGAACCTATACCTCCAATAGTTGAATTTATGTTACCAATCGAACACAATCAGAGTTACAATAACAGTTTAAATAATGGTTTCCCATCACTAGTAGAAAAACGTTGTCATGGCTCGTAGCTTGTCATAGCTGAATGTCGAAAATGTCGGCAGTGGTCTTATATATTTTACACGGGATAAACTAGCATACTGTAATTTTGTCGTCAACGAAGAAAAAAAAGATTTTTTTCTCATTTAGAGACTAATATTTAAAAATTCATTAAAATATTGCAATATCGCAGTATATTCTTTATCCACGAAATACGGCTTCAAAGTAACATTACATGTTATGTATAATAATGGTGTATATAAAATGCTGATCCTCTTTGCTGTGTACAAGCATTGATGTCGGAAGAATCTTAGGTTAAGAAGGAATAGGCACTCACTAATCCGGATTCTGCTGGCAACTCCAAAATGTGGACTGTATATGTTTCACTCACTCTTTCGTCAAGGTTCCAACACAAAGTATAGACGCGAAGTCTCGAGATTGTATAACAGTATTAACTGTTTCGTACACGTTGTAACCGTACTGGTTCAAGGTCGCCAATCGACTGGTCGGCGGCGTGGCCGTGATGGGAAGGGAAGGGAGGGAAAGGCACAGTGCAATATTTTCGTTCAATAATTGATATATTAATACACAAATAAATATATGGCCCAAAAAATATCTACTCACACGGGTATAGTATTTTGGACGCAAAATATTATTTATTCAATGTGATAAATTATTCGTGTAATACGCACGCATTTTAGTTTTCCTAGATCATACCCCGCTGGAAACATCATCACGAGACTACTTATTTCGCAGAAGTGGTTACATACATAATGTAAACATCTGTTATATTTCCTACCACATATGGTTCATGAAAAACATGTACAATACAAGGAAACACATTATATCTTGCTGTTTTCCTCTATAATGAGATATTTTTTTACATACGTTCTTATATTTCAAGCATTATTCTGTTACGTACAGAACAAAGACGGTATTTCCAATTTACTATTCATCATATTTGTAGGGTAGCTCTATCAACCTTCAGTACCATTCAGTAAATTAATATGTAAAAGTGTAGGTTGCGAAGTTCCCGAATAGGTGAGGTCATTTATATAATAGAATTAAAGTCAAGGTGCAGTAGTTAGTGGCGAAGTTGGCTTTGCTGATAAGAATGATGTCTCTGCACAGTCTAACGTCTATTTATTGTATTTTGTTTCGGGCGCGCACATTCTAAACTGCGCGCACCTCTTAATCAATTCCAAAATGGTAGTCGTCCACCACCAGTGTATTTAACCAAAAATCTACAGTGGATGATTAAAACCTAACCACCAGTTTTGGACACAATTGGTTAAATGGACTGGCGGTGGATGTCTACAACAGCGAGACTTTAAAGATCGTGAATAGTTAAGTTAACTACTTAAATATAAGACAGGATTATGCAAAAATATGTATTAAAGTAGTATGTATTTAAAAATATTATATTGTATGATTAAATATTTTCCCACCTATCTATGTTTTTTAAAATAAAATAATGAATAAACGTATTAGTTAACATTGTTTTATTAACCACTTATTGAATTAAAAACACATCTACCGACTTCGAAAAATATCATTAACTAATCAAAAACACATGTTATTGTTTATTTAACACAATCTATTTTTAATAAACAATGATTATTTAAAAAATTAATTTAGTACCTAATTCAAATTATTACTTGATACAAAATTACTAGAATAATTTTTAGGAAAAAATTTAGAATGGGACTTGTAGTCAAATTTAGTTGGTTGTTTATAATTTTTTGATTAATTTTACACGCTTTATTTATCTCCAACGATTCCAAATTATTTAATTTATGACCAACATCGTTTACATGCAAAATTGACAATCCCAATTTTTTATCAAAACCATGCCCATTTTCTATCAAATGAATAGAAAATTCTGAAAACCTACTATTGTTCAAACATCTCAAATGCTCCTTTACTCTTATATTAAAATTTCGACCCGTTTTACCAATATAAAAATATTCGAGTTAGGTGCTAAAATTATTTTTTAAATAATTATTGTTTTTTAAAAATGTATTCTGTTAAAGAAACAATACCATGAGTCTTTGATTAGTTATTGACATCCTGAATAAGAAAATGATATTTTTTGAAACCGGTAGACGTATTTTAATTCAATAAGTGGTTAATAAAACGAAGTTAACAAATAAAAATAATGGATTTTAACCACATAGTTAATTTTGCCAATTTAAAAAATAAATAATAATAAACATATATTTATATCAGGTTATTTAATAATGAACATAATTGTGTTACCTTGTACAATGTATACCTACGTATCTTATATTTTAGAGACTAATTATTTTATTTTAGGTTATTATCCCCAAAACGTTGTTTACAGCTTACTTACCCTGTAGGCATGTGTGGGTTGCGTTGGATGTTGCTTGTGAAGCTTCAGTGTTCCACCATAAAATTGTGTTTTGTAAATCCAAGATCAACCATATACATTTACTTCAGATAAACATAACTGAAAACATTTCGTTCTCATTAAAAAAAAACTAATAAAAAAGCTCCGAGCTAACAGGTTCTTTTCGATTACAAAATTTACAAAAAAATATTTATTCTTCGCCGGACAGAAGATTTACCTTCTACTCACAACATATGTTCACAGTCATGTTTTTAGCCTTTATATAAGAAAATTTGACCTTATTGACCATAGATTTTCACGGCAGTCAGAAAATAATGATTTATAAGTATTCTGGAATATTCTGACGTGGGTAGATTTTTGTCATACCCGATCGCTCACAAAAGACCAAACTATTAATATGAGCTCGTTTCTAATTATATACGACTACGTTTTTTTCATATAAATACTTAAAATAAAATAATGTTACGATCCATCTATGTACGAATGTGCTGATAAACTGGCCAAGAAGGCTACTCTTTCCGGAGTTCTTCCCCATCAATTCCATATCCCGATGTATGACAGACTTAATATTGTAAAAAAACATACGAATTTTATCTGGTCTGCACAATGGATGGATCCAAACAATCACAAGGGTAATCGTCTTAAAATAATCCAAAGATATATTCCCCGCACACCTTGGATCTTCAACAGGAAAGTCTCTAAAAGAACAGTAGCAAATATCTCTAGAATGAAAATTGGGCATTGCCAGGTGGCCTCACATTTGTTCAGAATGAACATAATAGACTCCCCAATGTGTGAATGTGGTGCCGAGGAGGAAACCCTTGACCATGTCTTTTTTGCCTGTCCATTGCGGATCACAGGTTTTTTTTACAATAATCTTGTCAATGGTAATTTTCAACTCCCGGTTAACTTGTGTCATCTTCTTTCGCTCAACTCGCCACATTTAAGCTATATAATAGCAAATTTCTTGAATGTCAATGGTATTAACTTGTAACGCAATATTCCCTATTCTATAATATTGTTGTACTGCTTTCTATGAAATAATGTTTAAACTTGTTTAATGGCACAAATCACTCTTGAAGGGTGGATTGCCTGTTTGAAAGAAGAAGAAGAAGATCTATGTACAATAGACTCTCGGTTATCCAGGGTTGCATTATAACCAGTTTCTATAAAAAAATAAGATTTTTTTAAAATAAGATTTCGAAATTAAAGTATAAAATTATTTAAATTGCGAATCCATCATTGACATTCACCGAAAATCTCAGTCAATTACATGTTCGCAAATTATTATTATTCAAAATTAAAATACGATATTTATTATTTTAATTGTTTTTACTCGTATTTTATATCCTCAATCGTGTGTCATCTAGTTATGTGTTCTAGAATATAGGATATATACATATATATATATATTTTTAATTTTTACATTTTTTTGGCGGAGATTTTCTTGGTTACTTTTCGAGTCAACACGTTACCACATCATCCCAGATTATTGAGAGTCTAATGGATATATTTTTCACGCAGTAAGTACACAAATGGATAAAAAATTGTAAAATATTACTAAGATAATAGCTTTCCTCGGTTGAGACCAGAACTTTGAAAACTTGGCATGTAGCTACCTAGATGGGCTTGTTACACCGACTCGCGAATTTCCCTAAGGAGCCAAACACTTTCCTTTGAGATTCGGGACAGAAACATGAGCAGAAATTCTTCTCATTTTCTGAAAATAAGCTCCTTTGAACACGTGATCCCGTTTAGAATATCTGGATGTTTCGGGGCGGAACAAACCTCCCAAAGCTGCGTCTAGAATGTGCCGGGTAGTGCTTAAGGGATAATCTCAGCATCTAAGAATATTTTTACCCTGATAGATACGTTGGTCAGTGTACGGAACCAAGGAAATAAACACATATTTGTTGGAATAAATTAAACCGTTGAATAACAGGATACAAGTCAAATCTATTCAACATAATGTATATAGATTTTTTTTATATAATATATTATGTACATTTTGATAGAAATACTATATATTTGGTTATCATGACACAACCTTCGGAAAATTTAAATGAACTTTTTTCGACCATGACCAAGAGACATGGAAACCACGTTAAAAAGTTGATATGTATATGTGCGGACATAATTGATTTTGTGAACACGATATCTCCGTAGTTCAAATCAGATTTCGATTAAACTTTTCTGAAAATTTTACCTTGTAAATATCTTGGCATCCTGATCTACCATCTTGTTTTAAAATGGCGGCTGGTCGAAAATTTAAAATATTAGCAACCTCTTTTAATATTAGACCTAGAGAAAAAAGGAAAAACTAATTTTCAAAAACTATTCGATTAGAACTCCCGATTTAAAATAGGGTCCACTAATTCACATACACTGTGACGTTCACGTTTATTTACATTATTTTATTTTATTTAATAGGTATGTAGAGTTCTAAAAAATACATTTATCCGTCTGTGGGTGAAGTGAAAAAAAAATATCAATATCGATAAGAGTTACGAATTTTTAAAAATTTAACAGTTATCATTAGATATTTAATTTTTTTAGAAATGTTTACTGAAATCTGACAAGAACTGCGGGACGTATAGTTTCCACAAAATTCGTTACATCTCACATACATACATGATGTACGTATAGATTTTAAATAAAATAATTGATAGAGAGTGGTTTCGGGATCTTCTGGGCACGATCGAAAAAAGTGCTTTGAAAGTTTTCGGAAATTACGAGACTTTCTGCAATAGGTAGTATTTTTTTAACACGTAGCCTTTACAAAAAACGTTAAAATAAAGATGTAGTTATTGTATTTTTTTATCATCTATGGATTTCGTAAGTTATTTATTTAGTATTATTACACACGCTCTATTCAGGCATTAACATAATTTGTAAAATAATAGAAAAAGCGCAAAGAAAAAAATGCCGTAACTCCCATAAAGAAGCAATCTATAACTTCTTTTTTTTTATTTAATTATGTAATCGATATTAGTCGAAGCTCCAATTGAAATTATTGAACTACATGTTTGAATTTTTCGTAGTTAAATATTATGAAATACATGAACCTTGGTATTTAAGAGAGCGATAAATTGTCTTTTTCAATTTCCTGTAAAGCGTAAATAGCTCCAAAATTATGTATTAAAGAAAACTTTGTACAAAGGCTGTAAAATTGTGTGAAATGTACGCTAGTACGTATCGACCTATTTAGCGGTAGGGTGTTTAGAGGAGCTCCTCGGGTGGGTGGTGAACTGGTGGTAATATGGAATTGATTTTCGTCACGAAAAGTGGAATAGCTTAAAATGCCTTCGCACGACTGCGGCGAGCTTTAAGCGTTTCCTAGACAGTATGGATTTTACATTATATACACTTACCTTCATGTTTAAAGCGGTTTCGTTAAACCTACGCCATAACTTATTTTATCATAATTGCCGTCGTAAAGTTAAATCCACTAACACAACTTTGTATGTATGTATTATATAATATAGTTTTTAAAAAGTTCTCTATATTTTAAATATGAATTAAATATATTAATTATAAAGATACACATATAAAATCAATTTTATCGAAAAATATTGTTGTTGCGCTATCGGGATTCGAACCTGGATCTCTTCCCTAACCGGGGGAGGTGCTTTATCCAACTAAGCTACAGCGGCACTATTTTTAGCGACAATTTTTCGACCTTATATGTTACCTTTTTTGAAATCAATACATTTAATCGTTCCATCATTTGATAGAGCCATCTACCTTATGTTCTCCTAAAAAATCTATATATTTGGTTATTCCAATCGATTAATTGTTACGTATAAAAAATCGTTATCATATCTCAAAACGTACATTTTATTTTCCGTGATTTCCTTAGCCTTACTTAACCCAACCCGCTCATCTGACCTAACCTGCTGTCAATCTAACTTGCTAACCTAACTAACCTGCTGCTGACCCAACCACTCAATCGGTCTTAACCTAACCGAAGAGCTGTATGTAGCTTATACGACACAATCACGACACGGAATATGATGAAAATTATCAAGTGTTTAAGACAGCACGGTAGCCAGCGAAGAGAGTGTTCATTCAAGTCATAATGTGGTTTGACACAGGATACGTACGAACTAGAGAAGGACAGATAGGAATGACCATATTATTTGAGAAAGCCTTGCTACTGATGATGAAAAACGAACAGATAATTTAAATGACCCCTTTTGTGCAATTTTATCCCTGAATTACAATTTTGAGAATAGAAATACGTACCTTCAAGGAATACAATACACGTCATCTAATTCACAATTCTTTCTCCTTTGTTTTTAGATTTTTTAAATTAAACGCCTGTGAAATTTTATGACTCCCGTGATGAGGTTCGAACACCACAGATCGCTTGGTTTCTAGACGAGTCTTACAATTAAGCAATCACGTTAATAAAATTAAAGAAAGACGTTTTATGTGAAAAACCTCTGTAGACATTTTTTTTGAAAATAAAGACGTATTTTTAATGTAATTAAATTGATAAGCAATTAATTACTGACACGTCTCAAATGATATAAAACATTACAACCAGCACCATATCATAATAAAATCACTTTTATGTTATGAATTGTTAGTAAATGTCAGAAAAATGCGTATTCTTGCAAATAATATTAAAAACTCAATTGCTTAAGTCATATGTAAGTCTATACTTTTAAAATTAGCAATATTACATATATATATATTTATATATATATATCTAAATAAAATCTATATATATTATACATATATAGATTTTTTTTAAATAGATTCTGGCAAAGAAACAATATATGTTTTAGTTAGAAGAAGAAAATTGTATTTTTCGAAACCGGTAGATGTATTTAAACTCAATTTAGTGGTTAATAAAACAAAGATAATAAATAAAAATACATATTTAAGTCAATTGTATTTTTCTTATTGAGAGTATTAGTTGTAAAGTCAGCAACTTTCATTTTTTTTTTCCTAACATTAAATGCAGTTTTCTTTTAATATAGTTACACATTGTATAAATATATTAACAGTGAAACTTTTCTCTTTCTGATGTAAATTGGTTATTAAAAATCGGTGTTAGTTGTAAAATCAGTCAGTTTTGCCCGCTGTCATTTAGATTAAGATTCAACCAATAGCAGTCTTCGCTACTCTGAAATTTAAATGGCCAAGCTTTTTTTTTAAAATAAGTTGTATTCTAAACCAGATTATAGAGATTATCATTCATAATAAGAAGTGCTTTAATAAATAAGCAGTTTTTCACGTTATTTTGCAAATAAAAAAATGTGGAGGTTGCTATATATAACTGTTATTTGGTAACGTATTGTAATACATTAATTTATCATAAAGCTTTCAATGGCCACCCAGCCTATTCACACTAATTTTATACATGAATCTTCCTTATTTTGTATTCCGCTCTGAACAGAATGCTGTGACGTCAATCGAATTTCCGTTGTAGAGATATTTTAAATAATCTCAAAAATGGTCTAATGGTAGGCTCGACCTAAAAGGTAATTTAATATTTATGTCAAGTCCTATATGCACGGAGTGTAAATACTGTACTTTTTTCCTCCGCACGAATAATATTTTATATACTTATCACCGCCAAATATGGCAAAGATTTAATATTTCATGTGTTTTTTGTGGTTTCCCTTTCGATTATTATATTTATGGTTTAGGATGACGTAGGAAAAGATGAGGTCAATCACGATGACGTCATTAATGTAATGTAAGGAAGAGTTATCTATTTTATTTCTTCCAACAATCCGAGTTAAATGAAATCAATAACGCGGTGACCAAAAATCAATTCAGCCAAATTTCATTGTCTAGACACTTTTCTGTGGAACTATTATTTCGACTATATGCATGTATACAAATGCTACGTAATCGTCATCATTTTCGTCCTCTTATCCTAAGAGGGTATCTTGCACTGCTTCGGTACTTGTTGACCATTCAAGATTGATCCCAATCTGTCTTCATAAAGTCTGTTTATCCCAGCTTAGTCTAGAGCAATCCACCCCCCATCTCCCTGTATCTCTGAAGATATATCTCGGTAGTTGTCTCTTTGGCATTCTCTACACCTCAATTTAAATTTTTCTACATATAGAAAAAAGGCCTCTGGTACTTCTCTTAGGTACTTCGCGGGGGTAGGCAGAGAGAATAAAGCGCCACACCCTTCTGTCCTGTCACACAATTTTCGCCTCATTCTCATTCATACGTCTTCTCATACAAGCTCATCGATTATTGAGGTTTCTATCAGGGCCATCTTCCAGTATCTGGTTTACCGTCCTTTATTTCTGGTACCATCAACACCCAAATATTTTTCTTACTATTTTCTCCTCATTCATGCGTTCCATATGACCAAATCACGTAAGCGATCATTTTTTAATCTTATTCAACTTTACATATTCTCTCCCAAATTCTTAATTCTGTACTCTGTCATAAATGGGTGGAAAGATATTTTTATAAGCAAGAAATAGTTAAACGAGACAATGTTATTTTAGGACAGGAGGCCCTGTTGAAAATATTAATATTAATTCCGAAGCGAAGGGAACATGTCATTGACCAAGGGCTTTTCCGTCAGTTTCTTATTCAGAGGTCATGCAATATTACAAATGTAACCCTATTTTTATTTTTAGATTGCCCGGTAAGGATAAGATGTAGACGATATCGATCAGCATGGTGCCTAACTGATGGGGCGTAAACTAGGTTACCTTAGGTCAGTTCACCGGACTAGTGCGTGATGCGGCCACCGCACTTGCGTGGCGCTAGAGAGCGACTTCCGCCATCTTCCGCCAACAGCTGGTGGTAGAAAGTGTTTTAAATAAATTATCCCTCTCATTGTTAAGCGGTTCAAGAAGAAATAATTTTTAATATAATTTAATTAATGTAAATATATAACTATAAAAATTAATATATGTCTGTCTGTCTGTCTGTTCGCTATACAATCCTACACCCGTTGATCTATCTGAAGACAATTTTGTACAGTTTCTATTTAGAATACTCCCCCTAGTCTTCCAACCCTCTATATAATAATATGGATGATGGAAACTGATATATGGAACGAAAGTTAACTAAATGCAGTGGAAATGAGATCATTTTGGCGTATATGTGGCAAATCCATTTATTGCAGGATGTAAAGCCGATCTTAGTATAGTGAGTAAAATTAAGAAAGGATCACTCAGATGTTTGGTCATATGGAACGGATAAATGAGGAGAGAATGGTAAGAACGATATACGACTCAAGTATTGATGGTACCAGAAATAGAGGACATCCAAGGCGTAAGACTTGGCATGATCAGGTAAACCAGATACTAGAAGATGATCCTGTTAGAAGCTACAATAACCGGCGAGCTTGTATGAGAAGATGTATGAATGTGGATAAGGCGAGAATTGTGTGTCAGGGCAGAAGAGTGTGGCGCTCTATCCTATCTGCCTACCCCTGCGTGGAAACGGGGTGATGGTGTTGCTTTGTTACCGGCTTATTGTGAATACTATCAGTTAATGGGTGAAATTTATTAAAATAATCATATTAAGTACGTACATACTAGAGTTGAATTATTCGCAAGCTTCTCACGTGACTGGCGTGGCACACATAATGTGTTAATGATTAGTATGTCAACTAGCGTCGGTATACTAATCATTAACACATTCGCTGCCATTAGCGTCCATTTTATTTCGTGTTTACACATAATGTGTAAATAATGATTATAAAGTATTGAATATCTGTCCTAAATTCTACCATTTGTCTTTAAATCAGGAAATTAATGTCGTATTGGTAAAGAGGCTACACGTTTTGGTAGAATTTAAGTAGAGTATGTACGAGTAAAAAGCAAACCTAACCATTTCCACGAAAATCTATGTATACCCGGTATAATAATATATAATATAATAATCCATGTATAACCTATATGGTAGGGAAATGTAGCCAGCGTACGGATGCCACTGATATAGTAATTGTGACTGTGTCAGATTTGTATTTATTTGTAACGATGATTGGTTTCTGATTATTTATAATTCGGTGAACAGACACAGGCGACCAATCAAACTAAACCTCCAACAGTTAAATCTGAGTTACCAATTAGTGTTATAATCGAATTATCAATCACACTATCACAGTCACAATAACGATTTAGCTCAATACTAGATGTCATAAGAAAAAGATAACGCCTTCCACATAGTTTTCTACATATCTTGCTTTATATAATGATGTCTGTCTAATTATTCGCTATGTACAATCTTAAAATTTTTGTATAGATTCTCCTTAGGACCCTGTGCAAAACATAAACACCCTCCCCGGGAGACAAAATATAGGAGAAGCAAAATAAACAGCGTTGAGCATTGACAGATTTAAAAAAGTGACAAACATACTAAGACGTGCATGTACGTAACAAATGTAAATGTTTTTTTATAATGCCCCCGAGTATCTTATTTTTTAATAAAAAAACTAAAATAAATTTAATACATCTTCAATATACGATTTGTCCTATTTGACTTTGGTGTCAAAATCTTTTGCAGTTGTTTAGTGTTTCAAATCTCTAGTATTGAATATGGACAGTCGACAGCATTGCTGGAAGGGAGTCGAATAACTTGCCATTAAAAGTTTTCCCGGGACCGAGCGTGTTAATACGCCCGAAGCACGCAATGTTCAGAATCAATATCAGTTGGTAATCACTTGATATTGCTGGACAGCGTCCGCCGTATTACCACACAAGCCCATAATGTAGGAACAGTATGGGCAGGAACAATGCAAGAAGTCCCCTGTCATCGACTGATCGGTCTGGCGAAATAATCGATGCGTGCTTTGTAATCTGAACAGCTGAGAATTAAACCATGTGGTCTATATTTTGAAATTATTATTTCGGTAGGGTAGGTTATGTATAGACGCTCTAAAACGGCGAGCTATTTGATTACAGTAATAAAATTTAACGACGCCGTTCAGCGCCATTTTTGTAAAAATTTTACCAGTTGCAAAATTAAATAGGAGGACAATCTACTATTGAGAGTCCTGGAAGAGGCAAACATTCCCAGTGTTGACACTACGATCTTGAAGCATCAACTACGATGGGCAGGTAATTGCATACGTATAGATGGTTCACGGCTTCCCAGAGAAGTTATGTTAGCGTGACCGAGAAAAACATTCAATGACACCCTGAAGGCGAATCTAGGCAGATGTGGCATAGATCCTGAACACTGGGAAACCGCAACGAGAAAGAAGTAGGAAGATCCCTTCCTCAAAATTATTCCTATTGATATCCTCATATCATAGTGCTGATACCTACTAGCCATTTATCGGATTGGAGTAGAGAAATCCGGTTGCAAAATTGATCGTAACATCAATGGTAACATCTCTTTTGTTTAATAGCCACCGCGGATGATCTGAGTTGAGTATACGAATATTTTAAATATATTATTAATCCAGGATCGAATCCCGGTAGCAACAACAATATTTAAAGATAAAATTGATTTTATATATATATCTTTCAAATTAATATACTTAATCAATTAAATCAAACCGGTTTCGAAAAATATCATTTTCTTCTTCGGGATGTCATCAACTAACCAAAAACGTATGTTATATTGTTTCTTTAAAATAATTTATTTTCAAAATGTTTAAATATGTATTTTTTAAAAGTTTTTAAACACAATAATTATTTAAAAATAAATTTAGTACTAAACATAAGTTTTTACTTGATACAAAATTATTAGAATAATTTTTAGGAAAACATTTTAGAATGGTTAAATTTAGTTGGTTGTTTATAATATTTTGGTTAGTTTTACGTACTTTATTTATTTATAATAATTCTAAATTATTCAATTACAGACAGACATTGTTTATATATAAAATAGACAATCCCAAATTTTTATCACAGTATGATCAATTTCTAACAAATGATAGAAAAATTCTGAAAAACTATTAGTACTTAAACATCCCAAATTATATTTGACTCTTATGTTACAATTTCGACCTGTTTTACCTATATAGAAAACAGTACAATCTTTATAGCTAAGTTTATGGACACCGGAAACAATATAACATATTTTTTGGTTGTTAATAACATCCTAAATAAGAAAATGATATTTTTTGAAACCGATAGATGTGTTTAATTCATTATATGGTTAATAAAACAATGTTAACAATCCAATAAAACGTATATGAATCATTATAAACCTGAAAGGAGGTCACTATAGTTTAATTTGATACAGGATATGTCCTCCTTTTGGATACTGTATGGTAACCCTATCTCAAGAAGACTTTTCACATTGTACTGTACTTCCCTAAAGCCCAAACCTTTTGTATCCTCGGTGAAAAATTATATAATAATTAACAATAATTAATATGATCATTTATTTCACCTCGTGTAAGACCAATTACATTCCTTTTTACATATTCCTACAACTTTCCATTGCTCTACCCCTACACAACATCTTTACAGATCAAATAGCTAGCGTTTTGAAAACCTCTTGAAATAATTTCCACGAAACATAAGATCTATCATAGATCACACACAGTTCAGTGAGGCAATTCTGAACATGATAGTCGACCGAGTCATTCCGATCAGCGAGTCACCCATTCACCGCTGGAGACTGATGTTAATGTCAGCTGTTAATAGAAGCCATAAATTAAACCTCAGAGCAAAAGGACGGAATTGAAATTGCAGCAGAATCTGAAGATTGGATGCTGTCAGTGCGGGACCACCGAGATCGACGGTTTATTTTTGGTCAACGTGTGTCAGGGCGCGCGGCAGGCTTTATTTTCCACGTTGAAGTAAAAACCCGAAATACTGACATGATTTCTGTAGTTTGTGCTATTACAGATATTCATAATGAGCTCTTGGTACCGACAGTGACAGGAGAGTACGGGATAACTCGTAAGACTATCGTGTATGAAATATAGAATTACTAGTTAGATGATTAAAACACACGAAGCTACTACTAATGAAATGATACTTAACATACAAGCAATATAAGATTAATGTAAAGTTGAACTTATATAATAATAATGGATAATTTTTATGTTTAATGGACGTTGGGTATCATGTTGGCAATTATCACTTTGTTTGCTGCGGCCCGGAAAAGCTGTACAGTAGACTGGGTAAACCATTGACTCGGGTTCTTCTGCCATGCTGCTCTCCTTCTTCCAGGGTCCTGGCTTCCAACAATCTTTCCCTGCATTATGAGGTGTAACATTTCGTACATTTCCGTAAGTCTATTGATCGGATTTTTATTGTTTTAAATATTTATTTTTCTTTATTCATCCGAACCCATCATCATTCGTAACTCTATCCATTCAACTTATTTCGAGCATTCTTCCATAGATCCACATCTAAAATGCTTCAAGTTGCCTTATCATTTCTTCGGTATTCAAACTTCCATTCCATAAAATCATAAATCAGCTCATTAGTGACAAGTTTGCTGATTGTAGTCGAGGTTTCCTACTGAAAACCGAGAACAAAGGAATAGCAGTAAGTAGAAGGCACCAACCAGTAACTCGAGTTCTTGAGATGACTTTCCATTGGAATATATCAATTGTTGTCAAATTGATTGGTTATCGCTTAACAATGCACTTCAGCGTTCGTACCGCGAACCACTAACCGGCCATATCTAACGTATTTGACCATACGAATACAATATGTGACCTCTTAGGATAGTGTCTTCAAATTGAAATACATAATTCCATATGAATGATCGAATTTGCAGGTGGGATCAGAATTACTGCACGCAATATTCAGTTTCTTTGAAGGTCAATTTCATCTTGGATAGGTTTGTAATTTTGACCGCAGCAGCTCTAGGAGCTGAAGATGTTAGATAAAGTATCGCCGACAGGCCCGGCGAGTCCAGCATCTTGGAGATAATTTATAACCTTTGACATGGGACTCGACCGAAAGGGACCCGTGACCTCTGTCGTCTATTGAATGGAATATACGAGAACACCGAACAGGGGTGTGGAGCGGAACCGCCCTCACAGGCCTTATGCTGGCCCCGCTCGGGGTGCAGAAAAGGTCGAAAATAATTTACGACCCTTAGACACGCTTTTATTTATTGGGTTCATTTGTTTCACTTAGTAATATCGTACACCGTCGCAGTGCTTAGCCTTTTTGCATAAACTAATAAATAAATATATATTATTTAAACTACTGATAAAACATTGAGTATTGTGTTTTTTAAGTATTCTAAAAATGTATATATTGGATTTTTGTCAGCTAAATTAATTAATTGTTAATACTGAATTTTTAAGTGAGTTTATAATCCTTTTAAATCATTACATATCTCAAAACATTTATAAATAACTCCTCTAATTTTTTTTTTGAGGTTTAGAGATTAAACTATTTGTTAATGTAATTATTGACTGTAAAACTTTAATGAATTTACACAGCGGTATATTTGTTATGATTTAGTTGTATTCAATTATTTTGGATCAGATTCAGTGTACAACTGCCAGTTGTAATATGTATTGTGAATTATTTATCGTGTTTTATAGTGCGGTTATAAAGAAATCCGAGTTGTGTCAAAATCAAACTGACTGTTTATAAAACTGTGTATACGCCCGCTTTTATATACGGTCACCAAATGTGGATTCTTAGTGGAGTTGCACAATTATCGCTATTGTATCGATCGAAAAGTGCTGAGGTAAGAAGCCCCCACTTCTACATAGAAAAAATCTCTTACTGGTACCTTGGACACGTCTTTCAAACGATTACCGATATGTATCTTTTTTGGTAATTCCGGAGCAAAGGTGGTTTGGTGGCCTGAGTCTCGATCGGTCAACGAGTACCGAAGTGGCGCAACGCACGGTGAGATGGAAGCGCCTCTTAGAGTTTGGGTCCTCTAGGACAGTGGTCCCCAACCCATGGGCCGCGCCGCCTGCTTCATTCTCGAATAATTTCAAAAAATCGTCAATTATATACCCCCCCCCCCCTTCCCTCAGTGGGCCGCGGTGAAATTATCAAACGCTGACCGGTCCGCGGCGACAAAAAGGTTGGGGACCACTGCTCTAGGATAAAGAGACGAAAATCACGATAATAATAAAATATTTGTCATGTTTGATTTCTTTAACACTATCCGTGTAGTCGCTAGGTCTATGTATAACGCTAATAAAATATAATTACATAACGATTAATTATACCGGTGATATAATTAATACTTCGTTTTTATTGTCAGATTGGAATGATATTTTTATGTAATGATGTGAAATAATCATCAAAAGATGAGCTAACATAGTCAAAAGTTTTAATTACTTACTTACCATCATGCCGTTTCTCCGCGGTGGTAGGCAGAGAGGATAGCTGACACACAATTCTCGCCTCATTCACATTCATACATCTTCGCATACAAGCTCGATGATTATAGAGCCTTCAAACAGGACCGTCCTCCAGTATCTGGTTTACCTGGTCGTGCCGAGTCTTCCGCGGACGTCCTTTACCTCTGGTGCCATCAACACTTGAGTCATATATCTTTCTTACCATTCTCTTCTCATTCATCCGTTTCATATGATCAAACCACCTGAGTGACCCTTTCTTAATCTTATTCACTATACCAAGATCGGCTTTACATTTTTTCCTTTTTTCTTCATTCTTTACTCTGTTATAAATGGATCTGCTACATATACGTCTAGGTGATCTCATTTCCAATGCATTCAGTCTACTTTCGTTCCTCTTCAGCCAGCTCCAGGCCTCACTTCTATACGTCAGTGTCGGTACCAGAACTCCGTTGTGAACCGCTAGTCTTATCTCGGTTGGCAAGTTCCCATTAACTATAATTCTATCCAAAGCGCCGTTCACTTATATAATCCTTTCGATATCTGTCTCTGTCTTTCCGTTTCTATCGAACATACTTTCCAAATACACAAACTCAGAAGCTTTCAATTTTTTAATTAGTGAATCACAATTTTTCCAAAATGTATAATATTTTAGAACTTTTTGGTCAATGTCAGTTTAGTCTTAGTTTACCGTTATTTAATATTTTTGTTCTGCGATACGTACGATTTAAATACTACAAAGTAATTCGGCTCTGCGGTTTATTTGTGTATATTATATATTATTAATTTTACGCTTCACCTTACAAAATGAGTTTATGGTAAAATAATGACGTAATCGACCCGAGACATTTTCATCCAAACTCGTCCAACAATTGCCGTATAATTTGCTCTTATTACCTAGCATTAGAGCACTTTCAATTTACATAGAAATGCGGTATCAGCAGTGATGGTGGTACAAGAAGTGTCAGCGTAGGATTAAGGTGACGGCTCCAACAATTCAAATGGGTTTTTAATGAACCCTGCTACCTGCGGTTCGCCCTGGATATATTAAAAAATATATCCAACGAGAGAGGCTGTAAATAAAGTGTACTTTTTTTAAAAACATTTGTTGGAACGCTCTAACGACGAACAAAAATGGAAACGAATATTAATACTTTTTAAAGAATTTTGTTTTATAAAATCTATCAAGTTAGTTGAACCATACTAAGAAATCTTACGAACATAATATTAAGTACGTTTAGTTGTACACCTCGTAGATGGATTGACGGTTGTCCAATAGAAACTCTCATATAATACAACGATGGTACATGGTATATAACTCGTATCGATGTTAAACGATAACGCAGAAAAGAGACCGCTCCTTGCGCACGCTACACACATCTATACAAACTCAAGGACATCACACATAAGAAAATCTATAATAAGTGCGCATGCGCTTTATTGCCTTTTAAATGCCATGCGCGCGTTAACACGCCAAACTTTGTATGTTACGTCAAACTATAAGCGTGTTAACACGCACTTTTGGACCTTGCAAACGTGCAGAGATTAAATTCATATTTTTAAATCTTTTTTTTAACTGTGAACGACCGGTTTCAGCTTTTGATAGATAAGTCAAGACCCTTAAAGCCTAGTCCTACCCTGTGCGGTGTCTTCCATTTCAAATATAGTTGGCAGTTAAAAGGTTAAAATAAGTTTATCTACGAGTGTATTATCTAAGGAATATAACTGATTTTGTAAACGCGATATCTCTATAGTTCTTATCATAATTTCGTCGAACTTTTTTAAAAAATTTACCTTGTAAATATTTCATCATAGAAGTGCATTAGCCAGCCTGATCTTGTTTCAAAAATGGCTGTACATTTTTTTATATTATATAATGAAGTGCTTCCGTTAGAAGCAACATCCTTTCCTTCTACAACAGGAGAAATCTATCTGATTGCCGTAAGAGATTTTTTATATTTTAGAACGTGTTCTTGTGTGTTGATTAAATTATAGTTGATTGTATTCAGACATGACCTATTGAATAGTATAGTTTCTGACATGGAAATGTTCGTTCTACTTTAGCTGCCGTACCTTGTAGCCAGAGTAGGCTATGAAATATGCTCAACACTTTGTTATACTTGCATCTAAATTCTATTCATATCAAATCTTCTATCCACATACTGAGAGCCCACTAATATTTACCTATTCTCACTAATTATTTTTGACGCTCTGATTCTAAAAAAAAAATGTTAATAATACAGGGTGTGGCAGAACTGACTAAGCGGTTAGAAGGTGTTATAGCTTGGGCGGTTCTAGTTAATTAATATAATTTGTATAAAATACCACACAACTATGTTCTGAAAAAAAATTGCAACTTCACAAAAATAATGTGATCTTAAAATTTATTATCATTATCGAGTGTTGTAAATTTATTTATTTATTTATTGTAGTTTATAATTTTTTTCAACTTGAAAAATTGTATAATCGTTGTCATCACAGACAGTAAATAAATAGACATAATATGAAGTGTATTTATAGGAGAGGGGTTTGGAACATTATTTGCGGGACGAGGGCCATTCTACACACATCCTTGGTGGAAACATAAATCCGATATATTATGACACATTTATGCAATAGTAAAAGTATTTACTCATCGAAAATTTAATCTTTGTGTAAACAAAACGTATTTTTTATATTATAATACATATTAATTTTATATACTTAGGGATAAAATATATAAAAGAGCTTAGAAAAAAATTAAATGAATACTTCAGAAGCACATAATTAGAAAATAAATAATATTATAGAACACTTCAGAAGCACACAAATAGACAATAAATAATTATAGACTACAAATGTATAACTCTATATATAATTATTACAGCGTAACTCCCTCTCCAAGCACAAGAGCTAGTCTAGGCGAATAAAAAACATGTAATTTTAATAATGTACAATACTCAATTAATAACTCATATTATAAAGAAAATGTAAAAATTTCAAATAAATAAAAAATATAATAATTATTCGAGTAAATTTGTATTAAGTAACAATTTGAATTAGGTACTAAATTATTTTTTTTAAATAATTGTTTTTTTTTTTTATAGATTTTTAAAAATAGATTCTGGTAAAGAAACAATAATATATGTTTTAGTTCGTTATGACATCCTGAAAAAAAAACATGATATTGTTTGAAACCGGTAGATGTATTTAAACTCAATTTAGTGATTAATAAAACAAAGATAATAAATAAAAATATGAATTTTAACCACAAAGTTAATATTGCTAATTTTAAAAGTAAAAAATATTATGTTTTCAGCGTTTAAATTTAATTCCAAAAAATGTCGCTGAGATTTTTGATCGCGTGAGTGGCACCAAAGTAATTACGTGGGAGCCACCAAAATGAAAATTTTGGGACAAGGCTTTTGCTTTAGTTCATATCTATTTATTTAGTGGTCTTTACATTTTTTTTTTTTTAATTTTGATCGTTTAGGTATGTATTGTATTATTGGTACGTATTATTTTCATTCTCAACAAATTTTTTGGACACATAAAGGTGACATCATGTGAATGTTGTTCCGTATCGGATTACATAATAATAAATAACTCGATTCCACGTGAAATGGCGGCCCTGTGATAAACTTTTTGTGTCGAATTTGCTGGAACTGAAGACACGACGATTGTCTCTGATAAAGATTTATGTGTGTTGCAATATTAAATATGCGTGTATAAAATAAAATATTTCGGTAAAATCAACGATTCCTGCAAATTTGTCGGTCGTTTGCTTTAAAATATTGAATAGCGTCTTCTTTAAGGGTCGCCAAAATATTTATTGACTTTTGGGTGGCATTTTTTTGCGGTTTTAGCGGCCTGTCAAATATAGTAAATAATTTGAAGATGCAATCGAGACAGAAACCTGAACACTGGGGCGCAATAAAATACTATGGATGATGCTCTACCTACGCAGTCGAGATCTGCATGTCAAAAGAAGACACTGAGTCTGGAGGTATTTGAGATGTGGCTGCTACAACAAATAATAATGACATCCTTGGTTGACCACATTACCAATGAAGAGCTACTAAGATGTATGAATATGTTGAGAGAACTAATAACAATTTTATTGTGCCCATTTTTATAAGTTATGTTTCTTTCGTTTGCGTTTGAATTGATTAAAAAATATATTTAAATTACACAACCTAATGTTTCAAAATTTATTAAGTCTACTAGATTAATAATTTATTTCGACATTGCATGTTGCTTCTAAGGAAATAAAAAAAGTATGATTGTATTGGAATACCGTTAAACGTCGCAACAATACACTGAATATAACGCTTCAAACTTTTCACAATTGAAACAATTTGCATCGTATTATAATAATTTTAAATAATGCCACTCGAAATAATTGATAATCACATTTTTTTCAATTTCTTGACTTATCACTGTTTGAAGTTAGTACTGTCGATGTTAAAGTAAATTAAGTACTTATTAAAAAAAGTAAACAAATTTTAAACTCAAAATTAATATTGCGTAGTGCCAAAACCAGGTCATATGCCAAATAACACAATAGCGAGTTGAAAAATTCGTTTGTGCCAGAAATATTTTTCGATACTTTTCGTGTCTTCCTTATTTGTGTGTGTGTGTTTTTTATCTGCCAGTGATGTCATTGTTTATTCAACAATCAACTAAGTTTTCGAAGTCAACGCGTGTTCAAGAAAGCTGGTGGCTTTCTACAATGACAAAATAGACCACATTTGTATCTCAACACTTTACTTGGCAGACATTTTAAAATAGTAGGTACTTATTTTTAAGGTTTTTTTTATTACAATATATTATTACACAAAAACTTGAAATATTTCGTTATTTAAACTCTAAAAAACAAAATGTTACGCTATTAAATTCAGATTTATAAAATTTTTGAAAATATTTTTCTAGATTGAACAAAATAAAAGTGAATATAAAGTATAATGAACAGAATTTAAAAAGTGACGCTTAAGTGGTTTGGTCACGTGAAAAAAATGAAGGAAGAGAGAATGGTAAAAGATATATATGATGCGAGTGATGATAGGGACATGACTTTACCAGGTAAACAAGACACTGGAAGGTGATCCAGTTAATAATCAATAGTGGACGAACACACATGTGTTTATGCGCCTTGTTACTTCGATTGGCACCACTGGGTTTCCTGGTTGATAATATCGTACGTGTGTGTATTGCCGCCTCTTTTCTGAGAATGCAAGAAAACGGAAACGACAGGCGGATCAATTACATCCCGTGCTTCGACCAGTACAGAGGTCCAAATAAATCGATCGTCAGGAGTGCACACTTCGGTCGGTCGAAATCTACCCAGCCAAAACAACAACATAGGACCAGAAAATCAGCACGTACAATAAAAACGTTAGTGCAGTATATGCCATTATTGTCAATCGGAAACCTGGGAACCAGCTATCGAAGGCATTCACGTAAACACATGAGTTGATGTATGAATGTGGATGGCGGGATAGAATACTGCGGATCTCCATCTTCTGTCTAACTAGTTAAAATTAAGAAAATATATACAATTTTATTACTATTTCTAGCTATAAAGGAAACCTACTGATGTTTTTGAGCTAGTAGAGTCGTTATATATTTTGGATACATAATAAAAAAAAATGTAAACACATAGATTAACAAAAATAAATTGTATTTTTGAGAAAACACAAAGATGTTTAACATCATAGATTCAACGTTGTAAAGAAACTAACAAAAATTAATAAGAAATCCTTACTAAATTTTTTTAGATGTTTTGATTTCTTATGTAGTCTTGGAATCTGAGGAGTTGACTAGAACATTCAATGACGAAATTAATCGAAATAGTGTTCTCCATACACAAACGCGAGCCTTATGAATATTTAATTGCACAGCTAACGTCACACATTACCCATCTATTTTTAAGAGCTCAAATGCGGCGTGTTAGCGGTATTTTACATAACATACTAAATTAATTATTACTTAACATTTAAAAATGAAGGCTAATTATAACTTCTGACAGGTGTTGTGGGAAGTGTTATTGGAATATGTATCTATAAATGATCACGTGCCAATATTACGAAAATAAATGTGGGCTGTCTTTATGTTGTCGCCAAATTTACTCACAATTAGGTATCGTAACTCATTCGGCCCCCGTGTTTAACACGTCTCCAAATATCTTCATCATGTAACGTCTTTTATCGAAGTTTGGCGACCGAGTTGCAGTAGGCTGGTTTATCATATGCAAGATGTACAAGACCACCGGCATTTTGGACATTGAACAACATTCTGATGTTACGCAGCCAAGATAGCTAAAAGAGAAATTTAATTATCTTATACTTGGTTTATAGTCATTCGAACGTGTTATACATGCCAATGAATACCGAGGGTGTCGTGTGTCGCGTGTCATGTGATTAGACTTCATTGACCTTGAAATCCAAGCATTTTTGTACTTATGTGGTAGATTAGTTTAGTTTTGTTTTTATCTATGCTTGTATTTTTAATCTCAGTATACACTGTTTCCTGAAGAAGATACCATAGGTATCGAAACATGTTGAATAATCAATAAATAGTGGTTTAAACAAATTATTTTGTTTTATTATTCATTTATATTTTTTCGCTGTATTTCTAAATCTTCAACCGTAAAATTTTTTATGTAACAAATTATCTTAAAATATTGTTATATTATCCCTTAATGTCATACTAGAACTATATATCAGGGTCATTAAAGACCTATTAATAAGCTGTATATTAAAAATATTGAGTTATTATACACTTTTCCGTCGTTTGATAATTGTTCCCATTATTATGAAAGTGGTCTAAGTCAAGAAATTGAAAAAATTTCGCGTCACATTGTTTTAAATTAATATGATATGATGCAAATTGTAACAATTGTAAAAATATTGAAGCGTTATATTCAGTGTAGTGTTACGACGTTCAACGGTATTCCGCTAGTGTTTATTTTGATAATAGAGTAAGAGTAATTCATTTCGATCGTATTTTTTTATTTCCTTATAAACCACATTCCGCATTTATATGTCGAAATAAATTATAAATCTAATAGACTAAATATATTTTGCAACATTGTATTGTGTAATATAAAAATATACTTTAATCAATTCAAACGTAAACCTTAAAATATCTCGAAGCGAAAGAAACATGACTTGACCACTTTCATAATAATAGGCACATATATATGTCACGAGGTTAAAACAGTAGTGTCAAACTGTGCACAACAGTTTCAGCGAGGGTATAAATTTAGGTTTTGAATAGTCAAGCCTTAAAAAAGTTACACTTGCGAGAAACCTTAGAGCTCGGGCTGAGTGCTGCCTGAAATATTATTTTCGTTCTCATTTCTCTCTTTGCGAATTTCTCGACCGCATTTCGGCCGACCCAAAGTGGACTCTCGATTATGCGGGGTCGCATTAACCGAATAACCTGACCAGTTCTAAATGTTTAAAATGTATAAATAATTTTATAAATTTAGGCAGAGAGCTGACGTACAACTCTCGCCTCATCCGCATCCACATTCACACATCTTCTCATGTAACATTGTCGATTGTTGAGGCTTCTAACAGGACCATCTCCAATATCTTGTTTATCTGGTTACGCCAAGTCTTCCGCGGACGTTTTCCATTTCTGGTGCCATCAACACCCGCGTCATATATCTTTCTTACCATTCTCTCCTCATGCACTTGTTCTCCACGACCAAAATACTTAAGCGACCATTTTTAATCTCTTTTACAATGTATCACTAAGATCAGCTTAACATTTTCTTCTAATTTGTTCAAACTTTACTCTATTATAAATGGGTATATATATCTCTCATTTCCATAGCATTGAATCTACTTTTCGTTCATTTTCTGACAGTGCCAGGCATCACTTCTTGCGAAACGCCATTCACTGCAGTACCCTACCTAAATATCTCCCCCGGCCTTCAATTCCTATGAAAAAAATACAAACTTCCCAAATACACAAACTTATACTTTATATCGTCGATTTTGTATTTTCATATCACATAGCCGAGTGCGTATTTTTGTTGTGAAATTTCAATTTAGTTCTGTGGTATCTTTAACACACAATAAATTAATCAATTTGAAAGATATACATACCTACAGAAAATATCTATCTATCAAAAAAACATTTTATTAAAAATATATAATTTGTATCAATTGTAAATGGCGTCTCTTAGCGTGTACTACTCAAAAGTATTATTAGGGATTCATCACAATTTAAAGTTGATTGCTTTTAAAAATGGAAAAATGGAATACATGTATAAATTGGAAAGGTTACAGAATATCAGTACAAAATTTTTCGAAAATGAGTTCGGTTGGTAGATCGAAAATGCTAACACCCGTATAGGAAAACGTCCACGTTCGAATCCCGTTAGTAACCAAATATATTTTCATAGAGATAAACTATTTTTTATTATATTTAATGGAAATATATGAAAGTATGGGTAATTACTTAAGTGATCACTTTATATGACGTTCACTATTCTCACCCATTAATCAATCTCCATATCTATCAAATTTTTGAAAGTTGTATATATGTTAATATGTGGAAACACTTCAAGTACCACTACACTATCGCTATATATGGACTAAATTTGATAATTCATTTCCCTGAAACAGCATATATGTCACAATGAGAAACCAATTTTTTATTTTATTTATTTAAATGAATATTATACACATTATGCTAGAATACGCATGAAAAATCAATATATTTCCATTAATTATAATAATAAAATAGCTTCGTCTCTGTGAGATATCTATTATTTGTTTAATAACAGTGCCTTTGTGGGTAAAAATCCAGTAATTATGTGTTCTTGGACATATTTTAATATTATAAGTATTTTTTCTGTATAACTTTCTAATTGATTCATTTAGTTTGTGTGAAGAATAATTTTTAGTTTTTGTTTTAATTTTTTCGTTGCGATTATGTGAGTTTTTTTGACTCAATCAATATTTTTCTACCATTTCGGATAATCGAGAATCTACTGTGACCGCTGCTGCCTGCGTCGCGCGCACGTGACTTTCTCGACACAATGAAAGAGAAAAGTGTGTCATGCCAAAGTGGTCCACGAAGCCTCCGCGCAGGCGGCTGTGCTGGCGCTTGCAGCGTTCTCCTGAACCGCCGACAACGGGGCAGCGAACGAGGTTTTACAGTTACAGCCGAAATTATGCGTGGACAATATGCTCAAATGATGGAAACGCCATTAAACAGTAAACACTAAATGAATTCGGTAGATGGTTTAATGAAACAACGGATTTTTTAAAAATATGCATTATTTATTTTGACATAATAATTTAACACATTAATTTGTAGGCCTACTTATTGGCTATATCTGGATCTCAAAAAATATGACAGAAACTAATCAATACAAATAAAAATAAAATATCTTCTCAGCAAGGGTAAGCAGAGCAGACAGGCTCTTCTGTCTTAGAACATAATCCGTCGATATTCTAATTCTTTCAGTACTTGGTTTACCAGGTTTTTCGAGAAGATTAAATTTATTTAAAAATATAATTATTACCTAGAATCATGCAAATATTACATAAATTCCAGAATACCAAAAATGTCTATCTTGCCGAATTATCTTCTTATGTTGTAAAATTATATAGCTGTCCTTTTCTACATATTATCTACGACATAAAAATATTATTAGTGTTGAAACAGAATGGTTACTTAGAAAAATTAAAAGCATTCAAAAATGTATGGAAATTCTCAGAATTCCAATGAATAATGCTGTCCCTTTTCATTACAAATACATTACAAATTGCAAATAAAATTGTATAGCTGTCCTGTCTTGTTGAATTATATTGTTAGATTGATAATGCCATTATTAGACGAAACGCGTCTCAGTAAATTAAACGAGTAGAATTAAAAAACAAGTGTTTTATTTTCGCATATAAAATAATATAATATTTTTTACTTGGACATATTATTATTTATACAAGTTTTTTTATTTTATTTGGTAATATATACAATGTATCTGGATGAATCCTACAAATTGTATTTTTTCTTTACGTCCGGGTCGCATGGCAACATTACATTTATATAGTATTTTTATTGATTTAATAAATAAATAAAGTTTTATCAATGTGTCCAAAATTTAATAAAAAATGAATTGATAATTCTGGCGTCTGCTATCAGATTACTCAAAGGTATTTGAGATTCTGTAAAAATATGGTAGATGGCTCTTTCAAATAATGGAACGATTAAATGTATTAATATTAAAAAGGTAACATATAGGTTGGAAAATTGTCGCTAAAAATATTGTCGCTGTAGCATAGTAGGATAATGCACCTTCCCCGGTTAGGAAAGAGTTCCAGGTTCGAATCCCGGTGGCGCAACAACAATATTTTGCGATAACATTGATTTTATATGTATATCTTTCTAATTAATATATTTAATTCATATTTAAAATAAATTAAGGTTGTAAAAAATAAATAAAAAATAAAAATACAAAATAGAAATATATAATTATTATTAACTTGTGATTATATAGTTTTTAAAATGTTATAAAGCCCTTATCACTGAAGGCTCAATGAACTGGTATTGCTTCACCGGAGAGCAATCTTTCCGTGTCTGTTTAATCCGCGTCTCGTGTGTTTGCATTCAAATAATATTGAAATATGCACACCTGATTCTTCACCTCAAAAATGAGCGTCCGTATATATATATACCCGTCCACCTCTCGCCCGCAGTACGGCCGCGGAAGAAAAGAGGACGCGCATAACGCGCAAACAGAAACGAGTCGACGGCTACAACACTAGTCGGCCACATAACGTTTGCGAGCAGCGGCGCGAGCGGTCGTGTCGGATCGGGACTGAGAACCGGTTGGCGCGTGTTCCAATTTCGAAAAGTTTGTGACAGAACTGCACAAGTTCGAAGTTTGAAAAGGATTTTTCGCTATTTTGGAGCAAAATAGAGCCGGTTCGCGGCAGTGTAGCGTGTTTCAGTGATTGCGGTATTGTCGTGTGTCGTGGTGTATGTTTTAATTGATCAATTTGAACTTGCATAAGTGTGCGCGAGTTTGTCTCGGACAAGCAATCATGTAAACATTGATTCGCCGTTACGTGGAGAGTATTGCAGTATGCCGTCATATTCGCGTATACACACGGACCGTACCTACCGAATTGAATTTTAATCAGAGCCAAGTGAATAATACCGGCGTTCAATCTGCGTCGCTCGTTCGCCGGTCAATTATTTGTTCACGTGTATATTTCGGTCTTCAAAGTCAAAGACCCCGTTGTCTTTGCGAAATGTGGCTTCATCCTGACAGTCGCCAGGGCCGAGTGTTGTGACAGTTGCGCGAGTGTTTAGGCTTCGGCAAATTCCAGACGGTTGTAATCATTTCAGGTGTCGAGATCAAGATCTAGACAGAGACAAGTTAAGTTGTCCGTTTGCATTTTGCGTAGGACGCGCGTTGCATTTTATACGCAGCCGATGTGTTCCCGCCCACGTTCGCTCTCGTCCAATAAATCTCTATACATGTTACTGCGCTCGTGCCTTATTCGCGAATACTCCGAGCGCTAATCGCACTCAACGTTATTACCGCAATTCTGCACACGAGACATTCGCGATTGTAAATATTTGGAATTTATTTTGCTTTTCAAAGAGCGCGCTCGAACAGAGCTGTCATTCAGATTCAGCGCGCGATATTTGAAAATAGATCGCGGCCTGCGAACGGCCGTTCTGATTTAAAAATCAAAGAGTTTTCGTTTGATAAATCCCACCGGCCGGTGGAATCGGAACTCGGCGGTGCATTTCGAATGAGCGTATAAACGCAGCTGTGAAGCTGGTGTTTTTCGGTTTGGTGTACGCAGTTCGAATTCAAGATTCCGCTAATCAAGCAGAAGAGCGCGGACCGGGCCGGTAGCTTTTTCGCCAAGAAGTTGGTGGTGGCCAGCGATGTCGGCTGCCGGGCGGTGGTGGTGACCGGGGTGCTGGGGCTGGACGTGGGGGGAGGGGGCGCCGCCCACAGGAGCTGGGTGCGGCAGGCTGTCATGGGCGTGCTGCGCTGGAGGGACCTGCCCGGGGTCAGGACCAGTCTGGATAACTCTAAAGAGGTACAATATTCGATGGTTCATCTGCAGGGTGAAAAGCGACAATCGGATCGAGCAGTATTCAAAGCTGGGTGCTGCGCATCTCTTTTGATTTCGGTTCTGTCATCTGTCCCTATACTTCAACGTGTTCCATGATGTGGATGCTGTTTTTTTTAAACTTTCATGGGAAACTTTTCCAGTACATTCATTGCGTTTCCCCGTCTAGTATCTATTGGACCTACTGTAATATATAAGAATGTTTCAACCGATACATGACTGTAAAGAATGTAATACGTTCCGTGTATTTTGTCACTATTGTATTTTTCTAGAGATACAGTCCCTCATCGTCTCACATAAATGACAATATACCATAGTAATGACAAAACAAATTAATGTGTATGTAGAACAAAGTTAAAATTAAAAATAATCATGTTATCGCAAAGCAACTGCCATGTCGGTTAATAATTAAGTGCCGTCATTAATTTAAGTCATTTTTCACGGAGAGAAGATTGAATCAGCTGATGTATAGTGTATCGATCTTTACCTACCGCTGATGATACCTCGCGGTGGTAAAAAATTACCCATTGACACGCACCATACGAATTGAAGCTCATAAATATAGTTTTTAACTTTAAATTCTCGTTACAGATACGACGAAACCAATTACTGGCGTAGACGCGAGTATACAACTTTTACCAAAGGTATTATTATTGCCAAACTTGATAATTACCTTTTGTTTTGTTTAAATTATCGACATCTTGTGTCACCTTCGGCCGAGCGCGACTCGCTGGGCGACACTGTATACTTTCCTCTCGGTAGGCCTTTGAAAGAGATTTCCATTCGTTCGCTCATTACGTTATGTAATATCGACCAGTCGAGCGGTAAACTGTCAACTGCTGACGATGAGAGGAGAAAGGATGTCGTCGAAACAATCTTTTTTGACTGAAATCAACAGTAACGGTCAAACACGACGTGTAAAATTAATCTTCTTTGACTGAAATTAATAGTAACGTTTTTTTAAAATTCTTTCTTATTTTACGACTATCTGACGCCACTAGATTCCCTCTGAGGGCGTAGGTTCGAATCCTAAGAGTTTTACTTTTAGATTAGATAAAACTGAAAAATTATTATCGAAAAATATTGTTGTTGCGCCACCGGGATTCGAACCTCGATCTCTTTCCAAACCGAGGAAGGTGCATTATCCAACTATGCTACAGCGGCAATATTTTTAGCGTTAAATTTTCGAACCTATATGTTACCTTTTTATATTAATACATTTAATGGTAAAAATTATTAATAAAAATACTGTCGCTGTAGCGTAGTTGGATAATGCACCTTCCCCGGTTTGGATAGATATCCAGGTTCGAATCCCGGTGGCGCAACAACAATATTTTTCGATAAAATTGATTTTACATGTATATCTTTCTAATTAATATATTTAAAATATCACAGACCGTCTGTTCTGAATAATTACAACTTCACAATAGGAATGTGTTCTCCTAATAAAACTGAATTATTAACTTTATTTTCACATACACTTTTTTTCATATGTGCATCGTATTTTATGTAAAGAACGCGTCAATAGTGCATATTTAGTTTATTTAGCCAGATACGAACTTCTTTATAGTAGTCCTATACCCGCTTTACTAGACTATGGAAGATAGCGCACGTGTGTCGCGTCACCGTACATTAAAAAATTGGTTTTACCGAAACATTAGGTATAGCCGCTCTGCTCTATCTCCCAGAACTTCTCGATCAGGTTTCACGTGCCGTCCTCCACGATGACGTCTATTTTCGGCGTTATGGTAAATGACTTAATTAATAAAACCTAATTTATCTTTTCTAATTGGAATCACTGATCGATTTTGTGTTTGAAAAGTCTATTCAAATGTAAAAAGTAAGTCACGTTCGTCGTTAAATGAACTGCAAAACTTTCGTTCGGCATTTAGCACTTCGGTTGCACTTTCTCAAAATGTGATTACTTTCTTTTATACCTGCACAAAAACCGACGTGTCATAAATTATCACCGGTGAGATGTCGTCTTCCGTCTACCTATCTCAATAGTCGTGACAGAACAACGAATGGATGGTCGAAATTATACATTTCGAATGTGTGAGGTTTTTAATGCTGGCCTAATGGATACGGGGGGCAGACGACCAATGGGAAAGTGCACTGCCAACATTAAACACTTTCGCGAAATTAGCCTCTGCGGTACTACCTTCGGTCGTCGGGTAATTACTGAGCAGTGCTAATGATTTTTCAGATTTATCAAAGCACTAACGAATGTGTAAACGTTTGCATTTACAGTTGTCTTTAATGTTCTAAAATTTCCTAAAATAAGTGAAAAAATGTTAATATTTTTGACTTGATTGCTTTAAGAAATACGTGAAAGCACAATTTCTAACCCCAATGGGTTTAACATCTATCTCATTAGTTAAAAGTTTTTTTTTTAAATCCAGGTAGCCAAACCCTCCCTTCGTGTAAATAAGTAAAGAGATAAGAGCATTTTCCGATTAAGTAAGTACCCTCATCTTCCCTTTCTAGCAGTCTGTTGTGACTCACGTGTTTCAACTGTCAAAATAACTTAAGGGTGAGTAGGTAAGTACCTCTACTCTCTAGAACATTTTTATTAAGATTCAGAGTGAACTTAACAAGTGTTTTCATGACTCAAAGGAATGTTACGTTAAAGATCAAAAGAACTGTATGTTCATACTTTCACGTATACAGAATAAACATAGTTTTTCTGTCTTGGGGGGGATATCTTTTCATGGGTCGAAAATGTTCATGTTGTGTGTTGGATATCTGTATGGTTTCAGAGATATGCGCAGTTTATTAAAGTAGTAAATTCAAATTGATTGATTTCAATCAAAATATTGAATATGAAAGAGGCGGAGGAAGACGGGAGTCTTTAACCATCAAATGCGAATTATTTGTGATATAATTGTAGAATATTCGAAATTAATTATCTTCATCAGCTTGTGTATCTTCACTGCTGGATATTGGCCTCTCCCAAGGTTCATCTATTTTTTTTTGTCCATCTCTTATATATTTTGCATAATCTTTTTGGAACATCGAGGTCTGACATATATATATATCGAGCTTCAAAGTTTTGAATTTTTCGATTTCTTCGGCTGATTTTGGTTCATCGTTTGTGAGGTTAAAGTTTTACAAAAGTATCGTTATGTAATTTAGAGTAATATAGTAAAACAGATTACTTATTTCGGGCACGTTATATAATATTGTATATCTAATCAATTTTATTTGTATTCAAATCAACAGTTATTATTCTAAAAATATTATGTCAGAATTTTGGCCAAAATGTCACATAATGTCGTTGATTCTTATTGTTCGAGGACAGATGAGACTTTTTCTACCATTGCTTAGACCTCCAACTTCAAAATCTTTTCTCTCGCCATCCATCATCTCACCGACAGATATGTCCAACCCATCGTCACTTCGGTAGAGCAAACTTTTAGTGGCAAAAATTCCATGATTCTCTGATGAACTTATACGTTAGGTACTGAATATCTCAGTAATATTCCATACACAGCAGCAGTGGTGTAGTGCTAAATAAAAAAGTACTAGGACGGTATTTGATTTTAACCCCCCCTCCTCTCTTTCGTTATTATGAAATGAACTTAGTCAAGAATAAATTAAATATGAATTAAATATATTAATTAGAAAGATATTCATATAAAATCAATTTTATCTAAAAATATTGTTGTTGCGCCACCGGGATTCGAAATAATAATATGTACCTATGTTCTGAATAATTACAACTTCACAATAAGAATGTGTTCACCTAGGAATAAATTAGTTTTTGTAAACGCTACAACAAGGCTTATGTCAAAAAAAAACTATCTAGCACGTAAATTTAGAGATGGCTGTTTATTCACATATTTCATTCGTCTCCAAGTGCATGTGGTCAATGGTTGAAAGAATGGGATACTGCCGCGCACCTGGGTGATCCAATTCTTAACAATAACAACAAAAAATTCCTTGTAATGACTTTCACATCACGTTTTGAAAATGCTCCGGTCCTGTATATATATATTTTGCATTCTCCTATATATTATTTTGTAATATGCGTCCGCTGCACGATATTTGATATACAAAATTATTTCAAATATAAGAGGCAGGGCGGCGCCCTGGCTCGAAAATAAATGCTAGGGCGCCGCCTCGAAATTCATAAATACAGCTTGAAATTTTTGCGATTTAGGCAGGTATAAAACATTGTAGACGTCTGTGACAGTTTCTAGACCTTTACATATTTGACGGTCTTAAGATATTCTTGTTACTGGCTCAAGTAATGAAACACCTCGGGAATTTCCTAACATTTTTCAGTTTAATTGGCCGGGGAGGGATCTCGCCTCACCTAGTGCTCGTGCCAAGAAAATATGAAAAAAAACGTCCCCCGAGCAACGCGACTAAATGCGGAACATTTTCATTCAACCATTTTTTCACTACCCAGATGGCACAGTCGCATAATTCTTCTTCGTGTTACTGAAACTACTTCTTCCCAATTTTTGCATTCCCGACTCATTCAGGACCCGGCCGGGAACGTGTGGGTGTTACCGACATAATTCACGTGTCATGTTGGACACTTTCGTTGATGTTCTTTAATACACAACTCAAATTATTCATACAAACTAATTGAAGATGTTCCATATGTCATTGTCCTTTATCTGTCTCTTTTCGTGCGTTTATTTATAGCTGTCCTTGTCGTAAAGTGGATCTGCATGGCAATAGTGGATGTGTCAAATCATCTCATACGATCGGTCGAAACTCTTCTCGTCAACAGTAATAAGATTGTTTCATATTTTTTGCCTTTAAAAAATCTCGTTTATTAAAACGTATATAACTAAATTATTTGAATTAGCAGAAAGCAATTGCATTAGCAAATGTAATCCGTAATTCCGTGTCAATTTTCGCGGGCAATTTTGGGTCGGTTTTTCGGTTAAACTCGTTATACAACGTTGAAAATATAATTTATTACTTACCATCACGCCGTTTCGCCGCGGGGGTAGGCAGATAGGATAGAGCGCTACACTCCTCTGTCCTGATACAAAATTCTCGCCTCATCCACATTTATTGCTCGCCGATTGTTGAGGCTTCTAACAGAACCATTCTCCATTATATGGTTTACCAAGTCTTCCGCGGATGTCCTCTATTTCTGGTGCCATCAATACTTGCGTCGTATATCTTTCTTACCATTCTCTCTTCATTCATCTGTTCCATATGACCAAACCATCTGAGAGATCCTTTCTTAATTTTACTCACTATACTAACATCAGCTTTATATTCTTTACTCTGTCATAAATAGATTCGCCACATATACGCCTAAGTGATCTCATTTCCACTGCGTTCAGTCTACTTTCGTTCGTTTTCTGCCAGCTCCAGACTTCACTTCCATACATCAGTGTTGGTACCAGTCTTGCCTCGGTTGACAAATTCCTGTTCGATATAATTCCATTCAAAGCGCCGTTCACTTTATTCCCTGCAGTCACCATCCTTTCGATATCATTCTCAGCCTTTCTGTTTCTATCAAACATACTTCCCAAATACACAAACTCATCTACTTGTTCCAAACATTTATTACCTACAAGTATTTTGCTTTCTTTCTTCTCGAATACCATCATTTTCAACTTTTTAACATTCATCATGAGGTCGCTGTCCTTGCATGCATCGTACATTATACTGACTAGACTCTGTAGTTCTTGTATCGGCGTACAATAAACAGCATACAATCAAATCGCCCATTTTTGCTCCTGCATTCATACATTCCAGTTCTTTCACACAATTATCCATATACAAGTTGAACAGCCATGGAAACATTATTACAATTTATTAGCAAACCTGATATATCGCAGTACAACCTAACTTAACCAATTAAAGCACACATATACCCAATCAGACATCTTTAAATCATTTAAATAATAACGTAATTTACCGTTCCGGTGACATGCACGTAGACGTGTTACCTGGCGACAGATTGAATACCTGTCTCGCAGCCGGCGGCGATTATTTAAAAGCCCGTTTCAAAATAAGTCGGTTGTGTCTTGAAAAAATATATGTCTAACTCCCTCTAATAAATCTAGGATTCAATTAGTTTTAATCATAAATTATTTAATATTAAAAAAATGACAGACGACGCATCATTTTAAGAAACAATAAAGATACTCGTAGATTTAGACATTTTTAGATCAGATGTCGTTAATCAAAATTGGGGTGGCGTTCTGATTTAAAAAAATAAATTATTACGATATCACGAATCAGCATAATATGTGACTACATAATAATAATATTCATCGTTCATACAGCTATCATGTTATATTTATTAAATAATTTTCTAAAATTGTTATATAAAGTACAACAAGAAATGCAATTATTATCAAACGCGTTAGACAAGTCTACTTGAAAACGATGTACTCACAGCTTCATCCAATTTTACCGTGTATTGAATCATAATAATTTATAGGAGTGCTATTAAATAGATGGAGTGGTTAGTATGATTTACACGCCTCTCCGAAAATACCTCGCCTCCCGGATAACCGATTTGGCGGTTAGCGATAATACTCGCGAAGAGAGTTGAGTAATACCCTCGCGCATGGGAACCGGCGGGCCGCAGTGGAGTCGGAGTTCCCTGGTTATTTCCACTCCTCAGCGTGGCTACACGAAAAATATTCGACGATCCACTGGCCGCTTGCCAGGATTCAGATTCTGACTGCTGCAGCCGGTCCGGAGTGATGCACCGACCTCATCTCATTTATATTTCGGATGGATAAATTAAAACTCTAGGAATAATGTGCCCCATTCTTTCACTGAAATATGTAATGATGATACGTATGTAAAGTTTTTTTTAAAATTAATCCTAATTTATTTTAAATCTTTCAAACATATATGTAAACACTATTTTTAATATTTAACGCGAACACGTTGTGGTTAATTTTAATAATTAATATATATATATATATATATATTTTTTTAAATTGATTTATAAAATATTAGAAAATTTTGACACATGATTTCAGTTAGTTTTTTTATCATCCTGAAGAAGGAAAGGGTATTTTCCGAAACCGGTTGATGAATATAAATAACTGTTAGTTAAAAATGTGCGGATATCGTGTAAAACAACGTAAAATACAATAAGAAAGTAAACTATACGCTTACAAGCTTAAAACGCACCAAAATGCTGAAAAGCAAGAAGACCTTTTAATAAAACACACAATGCAATGTAAAAATAACATATCGCGTATAAAATAAATATATTCTTAGATTTATACAATATCAAACTCTCAGGTGAGCCTCTGCTTCAGCCGCAGGAAGGGTTATAGATCCGATCAGCTGTTGTCAGAGTCTAAGCTTAGTGAACAGGCATTTGCAGTAGCAGGCCCAACAGAAACCCTTTGCCATAAGAAACCGTGCATTAGAGACATTATTTAAAAAGAGCCTTCAAATACACTTTTTCCAAAATCATTTCCATATGTTCAAACAATTTTTAATTTTAAATACATAGATAGTGTAGGACTAAACATTTATGTGTAAAGCGCCCTTGGGTTGGAATTATTTGGAATAAAACATATTTTATAGTGTAATTATTTTTATAAGAAATTCATTTATTTGTGTATTGCTATCAATATAGATGAAAACTTATTGTATGTATGAACATACTCGTATTAAAAAATAAATAATGTAAAATGAATGGCAGCTAACATATATAATGAATAAAGGTGTAATGAGAAGGTTCGGATTATATGACCGGGTCAAGAAAGATAGATAATATGTCTCTATATAAATTAAGGGAGTGTGAATTTAAAATATTGAGAGCGTCATTAGATCTGGCATGGTCGAATAGAACATGATCTTACGGCTGTAAAATTGGATGTATCTCAATCTTGAAGAGCGCGATGAGAAACTAATGTTGCGCTGAAATGATTACTGTCAGTATACCTTTCATATTTTCCAATCGCTCCTTTTAATCTTCCTCCATCTCCGTCTTTCGACTTCCTGCCGTTCATTCTTCCTACAATTCAACATCTTCAAACTATCATTTCTTTATTATATATTTTCATTATGTTTTCGTTTATAACATTTTTATATTTTTTTATTTATTTAGACATATATAATATTTGTACAGCTGCAAAAAAAAATACAGTTTATAATATATATATTTTACACACATTTTAAATGCATTGCACAACTAGGCAAGCCTGTTTTAGGGCAAATTGGACAATATTTTTGTCTTTGCACTCTCTCGTTCTCACCATCCTTTCACATAGTTTTATATTATTTTTTGAATTGACTCATGATAGATACATTTACATTCACTTCATAAATTGAGTTTATTTTAGTAAAACTTTAGTAAATTGTATATAATATTTTGCATATAATGAAGCTTGTTGACTGGCGTCCTTGTTGGTCTTGTAGCTAAGACGCTCACCTATTTTCATAGCACAAGCGTTTAGCTTAGTTTCCCTATTCCATTATTAGCATCCCTATTTAAGAAAAAAATACTTTCCTTATTATTACAGTACTTATAATTTTTTTTTTTATTATAATGAGTAATTAAAGAAATTAATTTAATTAGTTAATTTGACATCCTGAAGAAGGAAATGATACAATTGTTGTTAATAAATCACAAAGTTCAATTTGAAAATATTAAAAATACATATAATATTCGAAAAAAATGAAAATAATACTGTGACGTACCTTCCAATTTGGTATTAAACTTCTTTTTTTTCGATATTTGATCTTTGGTAACATAACATATTTAGCGTTTTATATACAATATTATTTTAGATCCTACACAAATGTTGTATTGGAGTGTCCGTATTGAAGTCCCCAATAACATTTGATCGCTGACACAGAGCTGCACCATAACGATTGTTTGTGTTTATTTGATATACGTTTAGACTGAACCAGTTGAAATACCTGAACCCAGTTGGACATGACAATTGGAGGGCATTTTGCAAGGACTAGTTTCGTAACGTATTTTTATGCACGCCATCGGATGTCGGCCTGTCGGCAGTTTTATTTACATATCGACAACCACCTCTCGCGCTCGCCATTCAACATTTTTTTCAGAGCATGTTCTAGCTATTTATTATTCATTCAATAGTTTTTTTTTTAATACAAATGCCTGGAAGTGATTGCATTATTTATTTCGCAGTAAACGTGCACAATTAATTACATTTATAGATGCTGTGATAAGCGTCACCCGTATTGGAATGGTAATATTCTCTACACTTCCTATTTTTTGTTTGTATAATCTAAACATATTTATTTGTATTTCCGTTTTCTTCAATGTAAACCACAATAATTTGTTTGTATTTATTACATGTGTTGATCTTTGCTGTAGATTAGACTTTTACCAAAAACATATTACATTGGAGACTAAAATAAACTTAATAAACCATTATCGTTTTCATCATCTTCGTCCACTGCTGGATGAACGACTCCGCCACACTCTTCGGTCCTCTACCAATCTTCGCCATGTTACTCCCGCTGCTTTGATAATTTCGTCTACCGTTCCAGGAATGAACAATTTAGAAGCGAATGTAGAACCGCTTGTAGCATAATCGATGAAATGAAGAAGGGCCGCTGAGATGGTTTGATCATATGAAACGTATGAGCTAGGAGAGGGTGGTATCTAAATAAAATATACAATGCAGGTGTTGAAAGCATTAGGAACAAGAATCCTCACATATCATGATCTTGAAACAACAAAATATTAATATACGAAATATCAAAATTTATTACAAAACGAAATATCAAAATTCTGACAATTTCCTAGTAGCTTAGATATCCAAAAAAATAAATTAGTACACAGTTATATATTTTTTTGTACAACTCGATTTGAATATATATAAAATCATTATATTATATGTCGTATTATATATCAGGAATCACTTAACTTTATTGCTCTAAAGAATATAGCGGAACATAAAATATAGAAGAATTATTGTAAAAAATTTATCTCATTCACGATGAACCAAACTCCGCCGAAGAAATTAAAATTCAAAACATTGAAGCTCAATATCTCAATTTAATGTAAATGTCAGATGATACCTTGTTGTTCCTAGGATAAGATATCGTAGCGAAAACAGAACTTTGAATTTATCTATTGTTTAGTTTGTAGAACTCCATGTTTATTTTTAATTAAATTTAAAAGGTCAAATTATAATTAATATTATTATTGAGTTCTTATAGTTTGCGTAAGCATTGTTATATGTTACAGCTGTTTCGGCGGTTAAGGTCATTTTCAAACAGTGGGTAAACCACGTAGAATAGACTTATTGAACTGTTTTTAGTTACCCCTTCCTCTATCCATTAGGTAATTAGGTGGTTTCGGTGGAACCGATGTAAATTAATATTCCTTATTCTTAGAGACACTACCTTCTCATTAAAAATTCCCGTTAATATGTATAACATCTATGATTGCTAATGGTTAAGCTTAATTATCAATTTGTCCGTTTCTGTAAATGATTAGTTGAAATATTCTCCAAGTGCCGCTATTTATTTTAAGTTTAAAAAAAAAGTACAATACATAAACTTAAAAATAGTGGCATATATAAATTATCATAGATGCTATACATATTAACGGGGAATTTTTATTGATAAGGTAGTGCCTCTGAGGTTCCACCGAAACCACGTAATTACCGATGGATAGAGTAAAATAAGTCGATTGTACGCGGTTTATCCACTGTTTGAAAATGGCCTCAACCGCCGAAACAGCTGTCACATATTATAATGCTTACACAAACTAGCAGAACTTGATAATAATATGTATCTAATTTAACTATTTAAATTTCATTAAAAATGAACTTTGAATATTAAATTAACTCAGATGCAGCGTAGTATGAAAATAACTATCCATATTATAATTTCAAATCCTGTAACACGTAATATGTGCGAATTATTATCATTATTAATTATAACTCCCACCTGGATTTAAAACCGGTAAGCGGTTGTATTTACTGAGCTGCGGCCAACAATTAATATGCATCAAATATGTCACTATAATATGCTAATATCGTATTGATAGAGGGATAAATCAAGCCTACCTTATTAGCGGATAATAATACCTATCACTGGTGTAATTATCACGTTTGAAGCAGAGAGACACGACCGCAACAAAATGGCTTTAGATATTTCTGCATAAACTTAAAATGTAAAAATTCCCACAGACGACAAATCGTCCTGTTGCCGCCTTCCCAGAAAGTGAAGGTGTGCGTGTATGTGTTCCTTACTAATCCTTTCTCAACAACAGAGCCTCACCTGTCCGTTCTCCACTAATCCTACGTAAGCTGTTTAAATACGCTATCATCACGGTTTGTCGGGTTTTTGGATTATTCTAAGAGAATATTAACAAAGTTTGGATTTGCCAAAGCCAAGCACGAATTAATCTCGAGTAAACATAATACAATATTGTTAAGGAATGATATTCTAGAAATGTAAGTAGATGTATTGTAGTGAAAAATTTTGTATAAAAAAACTAAGGCTGAATCAAATAAAATAATGATATCACATTTATTAGGAGAACACATTCTTATTGTGAAGTTGTAATTATTCAGAACATGTCTGTGTTATTTTAATTACTAATTAAATGTATTAATTAGAGAGATGTACATATAAAATCAACTTTAACGAAAAATACTGTCGTTGCGCCACCGGGATTCGAACCTGGATCTCTTTCCATGTTCCATGATAAAATTAATTTTATATGTATATCTTTCAAATTAATACATTTAATTGGTATTAAAATATCACATTTATTGACTTTTCTTACTACAATCTATTTCACACTTTGCACTGAATTTATTATCGGATAACTTTTATCTTTATTAAATTTTCCTTTATATTTTTATTAAAAGATGATATGCATTTAAGATCATTCTAGGTTAATAAAAACATCCTTAGAGTACCTGCTGCACATATAAAATTTTACTTACTACTCTTCCATGTCAGTCCCTAATGTCTAAGGATCGTGATCTCCATGAACTCCCGTCCTCTTCACTATGGTCGTCCACTTTTCTCGGCATCCTGCAGACTTTATAGTTGTAACCAGAGAAGTGCCCTTTTATTTTTCCACCCGGTCAATCTGACGGATGGAGGATCTCTCTTTTCCTCACTGTCCTTTAACGTGGCTCACCACAACAAGCTATCTTCCCTTATTGAAACATGTCCAAAAATTGAATCCAGTCGAATAACAAAGTGGCAGTCATTGAATCATGGCTTACGCTCGCAGATCGTTATTAAACAGCTAGAATTATAATCAACACAATAAATCAAACACGATTTTTTTGGTTCTTTTTAATTTTTCCAAATAATTAGGTCATTATCAACTGAAGTTGTTATCTCAGTTGATAATGGCCTAGACAGACGAACCAATCGTCCCAATTATTTGTAAAAATTAAATAGAATAAAAAAATTCATGTTTGATTAACAATGGAGTTCTATTAAATGAATACCGTCTGTATTAAAGAAAGTGAAAATTATATTTATTTTGATACCATTTTTTTCAAGTCTTCTGTTATGTTACATCGAATTATTTTTCTTTGTTTCTACATTTTATTTTCTTTATTAACTTTGATAATATATACTGTATAGTTTGTAAAAAATACGGTATGTTTTAATATATACCGCCCGTCAGCGACCAATCGCTTGATTGTGTCCTAACTGTAAATTAATTATATTCCTAAAACCATATAATCTCATCTAAGTAAGAATGTCGTTTTTATTTTTAGTCGGAAGTAAAAAAATGTATTAGAATGTTATTTTCTTCATGGTTTAGTTTGATGATGCAGAAATTCTACTAAATGTAGCATTTTGGGGAGTTTTTTTGATTAAACTAAATCTAAGCATACATGTAAGTATGTGTGTATATATCTGTAAAGACTTAGGTTATGATGTTACCATGATATTATATAATATACTATATACTACATTGTACATAGATTTATGCACTTTGGTTTAACTGGCGTCTTTAAGAAAAATGAATCTATCCTAATAAAAATGCACTATCCTCGAACGCGAAGAATAATCATGAAAACAATACGTTTAGTGAGGTAGAAAAATTTACGAACTAGTTAATGAGGAAGTAGATGCTTCGATCAGCACTAAGCCAAGTTCAAAACCTTTCAAACGTAAGGACTACGTACAACATGGATTAGTTGACTAATTTCTGACTGCCTAATGGAATTTTCAATTCAGTAGATAGCAATTGTGTGCCTTGAATAGAACGATATATTAAAACAGTGGCTAGCAATTGAAGTAGTAATAAATTAATAATAACCCAGTAGAGGACTACAGCGCTCCGGTGGTGTCATGCGGTAGCATCCAGAACTACGCAAGTAATGATTCTACTGATGCACGGTGAGCGCTAGCGTAATTATAATATATGGATTATTTAATTTATTACATAATTTTTAGTAATTCACATCTTTTTTTTGTTTGTATGCAGTGCACGCCCCTGGTATATATGTACATAAGCCTCACGAGAAGAGCGTGAGGTTATTAATCACTGCTGGGAAGATGGATAATAAAAAAACATGGGGAAACGTCAAGAGTAGTGCTGACTTGAATTTATTTTTATTTATCTATACAAAAAAGGATTTTTTCATTTCCCTTATATGTTGTAAACACAAACTAGTCAACAAAAACTTATTTGGTGTAATGTTATGTATATATAATATTTCTTTCTCGGAAGAGGGCTACATTTATTCCGTGTTATTGCGACAGATAAAAATGAAATGTTTTTTCTGCTCCATGGAGAAATAAATATGTATAAGCTATTTTGAAAGCTGAAACCATCAACAAAATCTTTGAAGCCAGTCAATTTTTTCCGGTGAAGTCGATCTATGCTTTCAGATCAACCCCTCCTACGTAATGTATTGTAAATCGTAACCATCAAATAGATCATTTTTAGTAGTTTTATTTCGCATGTAATGCATTTGATACATTTTTGTTCAATAGAACATAATAGAATAGAAAAATACTGGAACAACTAAAACAATCTATTTAATATAGGAGGGATCGAGATATTAATCAATTTCCCATGGTTATTTTAACAAAATGAAATGAATCCAATAATGTATGTCACGTAATTATCACTGTAGATCAGCTACGCATACACCTCTCCATCCTCATTGTTAGTTAGGAATCAGGGGTGATCTTGACTGCACGCAGAAAATAAAACAGGTGAAATTGTGTATGCACCACACGTCGTTGCACGCCATAAAGTCGTGACATCCCCGTATTAAAAAAAAATCATTGTTATCTGGGGTATATTGAACGCACATTTTCTATGTTCACTTTTGAGGCAGTGGAAGTTACGCAATTTTTTTTTGGGCGGAAATTATCCGGGATTTTTTTTCAACCGCCCCGGATAATCGAGAGTGTTTGTAGAATATTTTGTTCCGATTTAAGCGACTGAAAGGCAATGGCTCAAGATATAACAAATAAATTAGTAGCTCTAATAGATTTCCCTTTTAAATACATCTACCAGAAAGAACCATAAAGCAATCCATCAAGTTCTCCCATAGTTTACGTCGCAAGAGCGGTTACTTGTCCGTGTTTTTCGCACGTTTTCTTTGCCCCCTTTGTTCCTTCACTTGCCGCAGTGTTGTAACAATGGCTGCCGGTGTGTTTGGTTTTTTCACAATTAGTTTTCCGTCCTGCTCTCGCCGTGTTTCCCTTCCAGTTCTTGCGCATGTCATTGTTTTTGTTAACTGCACATAACGAAGAAGAAGCCCTCACCGATCGAATAAAGCACATCGATTAATTAGCTCGGGAGAGAACAATCGGAACATAAAATGTTATCTGATCCGTGCCGCAGCTTTCACAATGCAAACATTTGCATTCATTTGCATGTCTCGATAGGATCGCTTTTTGGGCGATAATATAATTTGTCGGTGCCTATTAAAATGTATTAGCTGCATCCCTTCCGGCACTGTAAATGTGTTTTATACTTTTTTCTCTAGGTCCAATATTAACAGAGTTACGAATTTTGAAGGTTTTTTAACAGCTGCCATTTTTAAACAAGATGGCGTACGAGTCGAACGAGCTTGGTCGAGATATTTATCAAATCAATATTTCAGAAAAATACGATCTTAATCTTATTGGAACGATGGTAGTTATTCTTCATACGAGTATATATATAAAAAAATTACTGATGTATTCGAGGTCTCATGGTTCGATCGAAGAAATTTAATGCAATGACATTTTGCAAAAATTGCGAAAATTAGAATTATCAAAAAGATACTACAACGAACCGCGTGGAAAAATACAATTGGTTGAGGTAGCACTCGCTTGCGAACGACGTGCCACTGTGTCGGGAACTTCTCGCTTAATTCAAAGATTGCATGTTAATATGTTAACAAGAACTATCTAGCCGAAGAATAAAGTGGTGTTTGTGTTTCGCATAATTGTTTGTAAAGCAGTATCTCAAACGCAAAATCGCTCGCGACGCTCTTCTTCGCTTGAACTGACGTGTTGCAAAATATTTATTACAACGCGATGCAAATATATGTTTTTATGTGGTATTATTATATTATAATACGTTTAACCATTCACTTAATAACTTGGCAAATAAAGAGTCTCCAGTTTATACAAGTACAACCTATAATGGCGAGACGACTCATTGTAATATGTTTATACAGGATCGCAAATTAAGTCACGCCACTGGAAAGTGGGTGAGGATAGTTTTTACCAACTCCCAGTAGAAACTGTATTGTTCATAGGCAAATAAGTTGGAAATTAAATTAATAACTTACTACATACGTAATAAATATTAGCCGTAACACCGCTTGTACAATAAATTATTTCTACCACCTCAAGTTACTCGACGGATAAAATTGACAATTCATTTCACGACCGTTGGTCAGTAAATACAGTAAAACTTATAATAATATTAAATAATTTGTATTGTATAGCTCCATTTTCGTAAAAACTTTCACCTTAATTAAGGGCGCTTTACACATAAACCGTATATAGTCCTACATTATCTTTGTTTTTAAAATTAAAAATTGTTATGGAAGTGATTTTTTGGAATGGTGCGTTTTTAGTATCTTAAATAATGTATCTTATGCCCTGTTTCTTATGAAGGAGGGCAAAGAGTTCCACGCTTTTGGGCCTGCCACCGCAAATGCCCGTTCACTAAATGTATACTTCTGGCAACGGTTGATCGGTTCTACAAGTAGAAGTAGAGGCTAAACTGAGAGCGCCATCAAATCTTTTAGGGAACCGGAGACAAAGTAGCTCATGTATAAGGTATGTTAGTGATGGATGTCTTAAACCATGAAAAAAACTAGAAAATCTATCGACAAAATACAATTAAATATGAAAGAGCGAACAAATTATGACAGTATCTAATAATCCAATTGGAAGTTTTTCTAAGGTTAATAATTCATTGGATAATTTTCAACTGATTTTTTGTCAAACAAATACTTTAGTCACCTATACATATTATTCATATTAAATTAAGAAGAAAAACATTGTACTTTTTGCGTAATTATATGTTATATACATAATTATGTACATAATAAATGTTGTTATATTCATATAACTAAAGTAATCATAAATGTATTTCGAATGTCCCTATTTTATATAAATCCGTGTGTACAACCAGACTAGTTGACAATAGTGTTCAAATATTATAGTCTCAGTCCAGTCAATATTCCGGAAGTAAACAATTTTCGTTTTGGGTAGCTAAACACGTTTGTGAGTTCGCATATTTTTTGTCAAACAAATTTTTTATAATAAGAAATAATAGCTTAGTGGAGTGATCAACATTTTTTGTCCAGTCCGTTGAAGTTATATCATTAGAAATATATATTTTTTAAATAAATGTTATACGAGAAATTTTTTTCAATTAATATACTCCTCTTAGTTAGGGAATCCAATCACAGATTTGTGAATATCGGGATAATACCGAAATTTTTGGAATTAATATTTTGTAGTTGAAAAATTAGATCGAGACTAAAAGATGAAACACTCGAAGCTTTGCTTATACTTTGGATATACTACGCTTAATAACACAATTATCTCGCATTCAAATGATTTACGTTAATTTTGGTTCAAAGATTCTTGACGTACGAATTAAAATGTATATATGTATCTCTTTTTTTTTTTTTTTTTGAAATAGGCAATCCACCCTTCAAGAGTGATTTGTACCATTAATCAAGTCAAAACTTTATTTTATAGAAAAAAGTGCAATAATATTATAGAATAGGAAATATTATATTACAAGTCAATACCACAATATCATTGTCGTTCACAAAAATTGCTATTATATAGATTAAATGTGGCGAGTTAAGGGAAAGAAGATGACACAAGTTAACCGGGAGTTGAAAATTATCATTGACGAGATTACTGTAAAAAAAATCTGTGATTCGCAATGGACAGGCAAAAAAGATATGGTCAAGAGTTTCCTTCCTTCAGGGTGACTTTCCTTTTGGTATATGTATCTTGCATTAGTTGTATTAGTTCATTCTGGCTTTTTTTCATAAATGTAACTGCAACGTAACATTACTACAACTGCTTGTGAGTAATTGCTAGATGGCAACAGAAGACCGAGTTTCGTGTCGGCGGAATATACGGCTGTAACACCATTGAAGAAGAGCGAGAAGAACGCTAACGAGCTAATTAGAATTTCTTAATCTCTGGACTGATCCCCCCGGGATCATTAAAACCGACTCCCAAAATCTCGAGACTGGATTTTGGCCCGGGATTGAATTCACCACTCTCTTAGTTGAAGAATTCCATAGCAAACTGTTGCATATGTTATATACGCTATAAAAGTATTGTGATCTATTCATTAATATCTAAAAGGCTTTGTGTGGAAATAACAGTTGCACACATTTGCCGTTAATATAGGAAAATAAATATGGAACTCCATCAATAAATAATTCGCAAGCGGTGCACGGTTTACTATGCAAATATTTTTATGCTCCTGATCGGTTTACGATCGTTTTGCTCTTTATACAAGCTCGAATAACTAACTGTACTAATAATAATATTCAAATCAAATTAAAGATGATTTAGTGGTATTTATGAGTTGTTACGATGATCATAAATAACCGTTCGGTTAACTGCTTCATAGCATTGTAACGTTAATATAAAAATATGATACCATTCGTTCGTTAATTGATGCGGCAGTTACTTTCTGAAGTAATTATTGACTGATTATTATTATTTATATTATTTTTTAATAATAATAAATCCCCAACAGTTTCATACAATTAAAGTTAGTAAATATTAGTCGTAACAAAAATAATTTTCAGTTGCATGCATAGTATGTTTGGTCTATTTAAAAATACGTTTTTTTTAGACCGTCGCTATTTATGATGCCTATAAATATACTCCACTAAAGTTCTTGCCGAATATTTTTCTAATAATTTTGTAAAATGGAGGGTTTTTTTATACAAACAGAACTCGCTGATTTAGTCAGACTTGTTTCATTTGCTAGACAAGTGGCAATATTTTTTTTTTTCTACAAAAAATACGTATTTTAATAGTAGGGTGAATCGCGGGGTAAGTGCATCTTAGTCTCCCACTTGCGTTCGTTTTTGAATTTCAGTGCCGCAAACTATTGAGAAATGTTGTAAATTAATATTTGAGAGACAGTCCAGAGATGGTGCAAATCCAAACATTAGTTTGCTCATAATACCATTTTAAATAATGACAGTTGTTTGATGTCAACGTGCGGGTTTTTTTTTTAATACCTTCTCAATCTTTCGTATATCTCGATAATCTTTTGTGCCAGGACGCTGATATTAGGTAAGTACCTTTATCTTGAGTTATAATTTGTGTAAGTATATTAGTTTATAATAAATCTATTAGGAAAGACGGGTGGTGCAAGACTTGTGCATAACGATCTGATTAACTAATATTCATTTATTGAAGTGAAGCCTGGAACTGCCAAAAAAAAAAGAAATAAAGTAGACTGAATGCCGTGGAAATGTAATCGTTTAGGCGCATATGTGGAAAATGATTATGAACAAATTATATAAATGAATTAGAAGATATATACAGGTGACGGCAATCGGAACAGAGGGCGTCCGATATGATCAGATAAATCAGAATAACGAATGGCCGTGCTAAAAGCTTCAACAACCGAGGAGCGTGATACGTAAAAATGGATACGGCAAGAGTGGTGTGCGAGAACAGAAGAAACAATTCTCTCTGCCTACCCCTGCGTACGCTTGGTGATGGTATTCTAATCTAAATGAGAAAATAAATAATAAACAATGAAGGAACAATACCGATGCTGTGGCACCCACTTACTCAAGTGTCAAATTACTCTGCAGTCACGTAAAGAGACGAGCCTTCTTATATTCGGAATGGAAAAAGAGTATCCGCATTAAATTGTCTTTATTTTTTTTTAATTTGAAAAGTGACAGGAATATAAAATTTTCTTGGTTTTCTCCAGTCAGTCTCGTCTCTGGAGAATAAAGATTATTTTTACGAGTTGGTTTTTCTTTATAATATACAGTATTATACCGCCTGAGTCATTGCAAAATAATTTTATGTACAGTTTGTACAGCGGTGTGCGGAAGGGAGCGATATTATAATCGCCGAACATATACTTTACAAATAAGTATGTTAGATAGTCAAATTTTTTAAACATCTGCCTTATTTTCCTGTCGGTTACCTCATCACTGAATATCAGCATCTTAATCTGCCTCGATGTCTACTAATTAGCAACTCATGTATTGCGCTTATTTATTTAGTCATAATGTGGAAATAATTTTTAATAATTATTTCCGTGTTTTAAGAAGAGACGATGTGTTTACGTACGGTTTTAACTACATTTCAAAAAAGACTAGTTCATCCAAAATATATATCTTTATTTTTATATTAATATCGAAAAAGAACCACAATTGTACCATCATATTAAAATACGTAGCAATTAGACGTGAGGCGTTAATAATGACGGAAAATTAATTATTCTCTCATTACCACGTTGATGAAAACAACATCGTTAATTATATTGCGCAACAAATACAAGTAATCATTTAAACGTATCTTCGTTTTTTTTTTATGAAATAGTTCAGTTGTACGCCAGTCCTGACGAAGATACGTAAGTATCAAAACCTGTTGACGTAAAAATAATACAGTGATTTAAACAAAGTTAAATATAAATACAATTTTAAATTATATCAAGTAACCATCACCCCACGATGTACATTTTCAAGGAAAAAAATCGTATTATTTGCCATAATTTGTGGCCAGGTGGAGTCGGGTTGCTCGGATTTGTCACTCGGCAGTCATGGCATGTGTAGTGTTATATATTTGCATATTAAAAAATAAGCTTTACGAAAATACCGCCCATGGCCACGCAGCGTCCACTATCTAGCAAACTTAGCGTATCCATGATCGCTTTCTGCAATATGCTATCTTCCATTTAAATTTGTAAATTGGGAAAAAATGTAAAGCAACACTTTTCAACATAGACAAAAATCAAAGCAAAGCGCCATAATACCTTTTAAAATTGTTATACCATTAGCGCTATAAATAATATACGCCTTTTAAAAAATACTTATTCATGCTTAGGTACAGCAAGTTAAATTAATATTTACAATTAATTGTATTTTATGAGATGTTGCATACATAATAGAGTGTCCGAGATATTAAATCAGATTACGCATTATTATTTCATGGTTCTCTTACTCATTTAGTTCCACTAGCCGCACATTATTTAAATTACAAATTTTCCAAGCCCAACGAAATAATAATTTGATGCACACATACACACACATATACATATATGTAACAGTTTATGTGTAAAACGTACGAAAATATACATAGAAATAGTGTGTGGCCGAGTTATTGGGGTTAGAATTGATTTCTTAAGGGTAGAATGTTTAGGGACATGTACAATGTCAATGAAATTTCTATACGCGGAATTGTTGCCATGTCATAATATATCTACTTGTGTTTAAATTATACACACGGTATTACGTCGTAATTCATGTATTACTTAGGTATTAATCATAATTTGTATTTCATATCATCAAATGCTGACCATCAAAATATGATATTTTCATCTTGTTTCTGTAAAATAAATTTTCTTGCAAAATCTATTTACACTTCTAAATGTGGAATAATAATAATAATATTGGATAATTTATTTTATAATAACTTTCACCTCAAGGGCGCTTTACACATAAACTGTATATAGTCCTACATTATCTTTGTTTTTTAAAATTAAAAATTGTTTTTTTCACTTATGCGAATGATTTTTTGAAAAGGTGCGTTTTTAGTTTCTACTTAAATTAAACTCTCTGATGCACTATTTCTTATGATGGAGGGCAAAGAGTTCCACGCTTTTGGGCCTGCCACCGCAAATGCCCGTTCACTAAATTTAAACTTCTGGACACGGTTAGTCGGTTCTACAACCCTGTTGGAAGTACGCAAACTTGATATAAGATAAAGAAATCTAATGTACATATTTCTGGGTTTTGCTGTCGCAAGCTCGTTGTCGTAGCCGACAAGAAAGTGACCAGTTATAAGGTAAACCGTGATTGTGACTGTGACTACATAACTGGTGTTCGATTGGTAAGTGTGATTCGGGGAGCAATCACTGGTGCACTAAAACCAAAGCCTCCGCTCGTTAAATCACAGTTACCTACCTTCGTTACAATTGAACATCAATCACAATCACAGTTTTTTTTTTATCACAAGTTGTAACAACTTCTGCTGAACCAAATAGTGAACATATGAGAATCTTGGGCAAGAACTTAATACTAATCGAATGTGTTAATTAATTACTACCGGGATTCGAACCTGGATCTCTTTCCAATCCGTGGAACGTGCATTAACCGACTATGCTACAGCACACAGTACTTTTGACGACAATATATTTCGATATAATTGATTTTATGTGTATATCTTTCTAATTAATACATTTAATTAGTATTTAAAATATCACAGACCTGTGTTCTGAATAATTACATCTTCACAATAAGAATGTGTTCTCCTTAATAAGAACTTAATACAACAAAAACAAAATATACGCTCATTAGCAAACAGAACATATCTGACAATTGTCAATGTCTTTATATTTAGTATTGTATATCTAGGTTGAAATATAAATGGAAGATGTGATCCTTCTGTGGAAATGTAATACCGTGCCAGCTTTATTACGAATGCGAATGATCAGTTGCTATGTGTTCTCGATATTATTTTATGGATTTGAAGCATGGACACGTACCGAAAAAAAAATATGGTGACTTATAGCATTTGAGATGTGGAGCTACAGTATAATGCTCCAAAAACGCTGGATGGATAGAGTTTCGAATGAAGACGTTATGGAATAAAGAAACATAATTATTTAGAACAATAAATTTATAAATCTCGGATATGTGATGAGATATCCAAAGAAGTACTAGATCTTGCACCTCACAATGCGGGGAAAGATTGCTGGAAGTCCTAAGAGATAATGTCATCATAAGGCGAAACGGAAATTAAACGAGCAAAACTAAAAAAAACATGTGTTTTTATCTTCATATGTGTGATTATGAAGTTCTGCAAAATTAACTCCGAAACAATAAGCTTACAATTTCAGTTTCCAACATCGTTGTTCGCAACTGAAACTTCGGATGTGACTCCTCAACAGTCACCAGGAATGCCTTCCCATAATTATGAAAAGTTATGCAAACCGACAACATAATGTATTTCTTCGTACTCTTTGTATCCAAAGATATGTACTATAATATTATTATCACATGGCGACAAATTTCTATTGTGTTTCATAAACGTTTTAAATAAAGATACGCTTTGTATATTTTTCAGTCTCTTTTTCAATTCATCTACGAGCAGTTCTAACTTGTGTGGGATGGACTTAATTTCCCATACAATACAAAAGGTAATAATGTCCATAGCCTGCAGGAGAGAATAATGCTACATAATGCATCGTCCATTAGCGGGGCTTAGACTGTACTTCGAGCTATTCAGAACCTCGGCATGAAAAGGTGTTCACTGTTAACCCATTTCTGATACAATTGAATGCTTGATATCTTGTCCTTTTACAAAATACTACGTCTAGGTGTGCAGCAGACGGGGAATCAGCGTGGATGTAGGGTTAAGGCCTAACAATAATTATGCAAACCGCCCCATTAGCATTCATACGCCTCTCACTGCCTATTCCTACACTAGTTGTACTGGAGACGGTCGAAGTCTAAAGGAATGATAATAATACGCAGATAATACAATTTTAAAATGTGCAAATCTTGTTCTACAATTAATTTATTTAAGAAAAATAAAAATATTTTAGATTGTTAACTTTGTTTTATTAACCACCTAATGAATTAAATACATCTACCGGTTTCGAAATATATAATTTTCTTCTTCAGGATGTCATTATCTAATCAAAAATATATATTATATTGTTTCATTAACAGAATCCATTTGTAAACAAAAACAATAATTATTTAAACAATAAATTTAATAAATTATTACTTGATGATACAAAATTATTAGAATAATTTTTATATTTAATTCATTAAGTGGTTAATAAAACAAAGTTAACAATCTAAAATAATGGATTTTAACCACAAAGTTGATTTTGCTAATCTTAAAAATAATAAAAAATAACATAAATATTGTAGTAAGTAAAACAAATTTGGATTCTACAAAAAAACACCTTGTTTATTTTGAGACCTTATTGCTTCTAAATCGAATCTAATAGGTTATTGGGATCATAATATGATAATACACATATGACTACTTATTTTCTTATGTCTTATTCAAAACTATATTTAATAACTGACCTCTAACTAATAATGTCTTATTTATAATGAAAGATGACGTCACTGTATTCTTATTTTAATTAAAGTTCCTACCGACCTGGTTATAAAATAAAACAATCTATTACTTGTGAATATCAAAAAGCTTATATACAATACATGTATCCTAGGCCGATGTTTCGGCACGGCAAGGAATTTACAGAGTTGGTTAGTGATGGGTTGACTTCGAACTAAAATTAAATCAACTGTGGGAGATTTACATCTCTCGCGAACAAGTACGGTTGTACCGTAACTTTGTGGTGATGCATAGTCTTGACATTGACACGTGTTACCGTACCGAAATGTCGGCTAGGGTTTCCTTAAAAAAACCATCTACAAAAAACGCGATCTAACCTAGAAGAGACACTATAAATGAAACATACATATATTTATATATTTAACGTATTAATTCACAGAGTTCAATGCTCTTATCGCATTGTTCCAGCTAAGATTAGAGCTGCCCATGTCTTGTTTGCGAATCCCCGCTTTAAAAAATTAATAAATATACTTTTTTGTTTATGTAAAAATAATCACGAAATCAAAAATATAAAAATCACTTCCACTAATTTATTGACACACCTGCCTATTTTTACAGATGTGAAACATCAGGGGTAATGTAAAATAAAATTAATCGGTACAATGTAATTCAATATGTCCTCGGGGAAAAATTTTCGTACCCTAGAAATAAATCAGGTAAATACATTTGTACGCTTCGGTGTACAGTAAGCATTCATTATTTGCGGGCCTTGTCGCGAATATGGAAACCGATAAACGGACAAAGTTCTAAATTGAATTTATATGTACGAGCCTGATAAAATCTATCCCAGAACATTATAAAATAAATTAAAAAAAAAACAAATAATAATATCCCTCTCCTTTGAAATACTCACTCTCCCGTTTTTTTCCTCTGTCGGTTCATTAAGAAGTAAATATTGTACAAAACTATGCTTGATTTGGTTTCTTGTAATTTTTTTCATTAATTGTCCTGACAAATTGAACAGCCTTTCTCAATTTATTGTATAGTCCTCCGATTCTGTATTTTACTGATGTTTTCTTCCTCCATTTTTGGACTTCCCTCCGTAATATGATGTGTGAATATCAAATATCAATATTATAAAAAATACTTAACATTAGCGGCGTCTATTAAGTGACTAACTTACCATCACGTCCTTTTGTAGCAGATATATGCAGAGAGCATAGAATACTGTAATCTTGTATCATGGACTAGAACCAATCAGTTTGTATGAAAACGAAGAGGTTATGTAATAAACTAACAAACTTTTAAATATCTTCTCAGGCACGCTCACCGATTATCATAAATTTAAGTATAAATCTCCATTCTGACAGAACCACCTCCTAATATCTAGTATTGGGAGATGTTTTTGAACTACACAAACATGATCGCAAATAAGCGAAATCGCGAATAAAAAATTCGCAAAAAGCGAAGAATTACCGTTTTTTTAAAATTCATCCGTAACACATGTAGGCAGGCAGGCAGGTACCAGTAAATAGTGAATTTATCATCCCGCATCCCACCGCCGAAATTTGACAATCGAATGAAAACGATCCAATTTCAAACCGACAAAAAAGTGGGCAAACAAATCATATTTATTTTCATCTCCAGCGTGCTGTTATCGAAATTTCACCATAGACTACAGATATTGTTGTTGTTCCAATTTATTTCGTTCTTGACTTTTTTCTTTTTTGTTTCACATTTATTTGCGTTATCCCGAATAAGCATTTCAATTTTCCGAAAACGTAAGCAAAAATATTATTTCTTTAATATTTACAAAATTACTTTATGGCAACATATTATATGAATAATAGGAAAAAACACTTTGTTTATAACCATTATTTATTGATACATCAACATATTTCAAGACCTATGGTGCCTTCTTCAGGAAACATTGTAATATACTAAAATTAAAAATACAAGCATAGACAAAAATAAAACTTAAGTAGTGGGTAACTAATTAGGAACTACTTACTGTTTTACACATTATAATTATCACATCAATATGAGTCTACTGGTAAGGTTGACCACATTACTAACGAAAATATATTAACCCTTCCCAAACCATGCTGTAACACAGGTCTACCATCATAATTAAACCTGTAATATTTCTTCATATTTGCAACATTAAATTCATATTTTAGATAATCCTAAAGAAAATATTAGCGCTTAGGAATGACTAGTGACAAACCAATTATGAAAAGGGAATCGGACAAAAACAATTATTTTTTCCATTCAATCCGTTGTAAAATTAATACGTTGGTAAAAATACAATTTGTAATATGAAAGACAGAGATCACACACTATTTTCACAGTGAAAATAACAACAAACATAATTGTCACTTTCTCACTAATTAAATGAAGAGAGATAAGAAGGAAGGACACATTGTATACGACTAAATGAATGCTTTAAATTATGTTATTAACCATTTTTTCAAAATTGAATGCTCAGTATTTAGAATAAATTCGTGCCATTAAAGCCATTTAAGCTAATAAAAACATTTTTTCTAACTGTCATTTACGGTAACACGAGTTGACAGCATGGCTGCGTTCGGGTATTTTATGTCATGGTATTGTAAAGGTTAAGACGCATAAATAAGTAAATAAAATATGATCTTTTACAACTAATTAAGAGGAAGATCTAAGACAGCAGTGGCTGCGTAACCTAAGAAAGTGGTTCAGTATCCAAAATGTTGGTGACCTTATACAGAATAAGTCAAAGTTATACATCGATCGTCGCCAACCTTCGACAGAAGGTGGCACATTACGAAGTTTTGTTAAAAATTGTGTGTGCGCTATAATGCCAAATCAACATTGAACTGGACATATCTGTGTCAGAGATTATGGACGATAAGAATGGAGGTTGCCTATTGGTTCAATAAATGTTAGTCTTTTTACAAACACAAATTCTCAATCCCAATTGAGCGCCGACATTAGGAGAATGGCGGTCAACAGATGAGAATGACTGAAGAGACAGAATTATCGATTCTTGGGGGAGGCCTACATCCAGCAGTGATGAAACACAGGCTGTTGAAAGTGATGATGATGATGATTATAACTACGTGGCTACTTTAGATATTTTTATATCATTACTACTGCTAACATACATGCATGGTTACGTGTGGAAAATGCATGAGCAAATTTTTTTATACACTTCGTTCATTATGTTTACCTCACTAGACTCTCCAGTTCTGAGTGTGCCTGCACAATCCCCAATCCCTAGACCAGGCGAAACTCTAAGTGAGCGATTTTAATTGATCGCTTCGACGTAAAACACTCCGTCCAATCGGGCCGCGACTAACCGGATTAATGGCGGTCTGGCGGCTTCTTGCATACAAAATCAAAATGGAAATCAAATTTTGTCAGCTGAAACACTTTGGACCTTTAATATGTTTTTTGGTGACGCTGTTGGCGATATATTTCCTCATTTTTTTTATGTAAAGATTTCCCATTTTTCCACTTTGATATACATACAAGGTAATCTGGTTTTAAATGTGACTACAATAATTCTTAAGATGAATTGTGAATAATTCTGAATCATAATCGCAGAAGAGCAATAGCGTTAAATGTGAGATTTCCTCATCTATTATAGATTTATCAAGTAATTCTAGTAATCCAAGAAGAACGGAATTTTGCAATCTTCTATATATATACGACATCAACTGCTTAGTGTCGATTCAGTGTAACTATTATACAAAAAATACAAAACTTATACGTTATAACTTATACGGTGTAACTATTATACACAAAATACAATTGTTTTTTGTTTTGTTTTAATTGATTCGAAGAATTTATGCGTTTTTTGTGGGAACCTATATTTAATTCTTGAAATAAAAATATCATATATGATTATATTTTTCTTAAATTCTCAAATTTGAACGTTTTAATATTTTAACATAATACTTCACACATAATTGAATGCTATTTTTATCACGACTGTAGTTTTAAGAACTGCACTCTCTGTAATAATATCTCGGAAACTATAGGCGTGATAAAATAAAATTCAGCTGTGTGTGTAGTGCGAAGTTGGCAATAAATTTAAAAAAATAAACCACAGTAAACTGTTAATTAATAAGTTAAATTTGTTTCCAAAATGTTCGGATTCAAAAACCGGCTTTTAGTTTGTGATATAGTTCAAAGTCAAGCCAATTTATTAATCTACAGTGCTTACTTACTTATTTACCATCACGCCGTTTCCCCGAGGGGGTAAGCAGAGAGGATAGAGCGCCACACTATTTTGTCATGACGCACAATTCTCGCCTCATCCACATTCATACATCGTATCGTACAAGCTCGCCTGTTATTGTGGCTTATAACAGGACCATCTTCCAGTATCTGGTTTACCTAGTGGTGCCAAGTCTTTCACGGACGTCCTCTATTTCTGGTGCCATCAACATTTGTATATATATTTCTCACCATTCTCTCCTAATTCATACGTTCCATATGACCAAACCACCTAAGCTTAAGAAGTTGAAAACTTGGATAGATTTACGAGTATGGACATGACATCAGGCGGACAATCATTGAACGAATGCAGTCACCTAGTAGTACGCAAAAGAAATTGAGAGGTCGCCTCAAAACCCGCTGGGATTGACGAAATCGTCAAATTTTGCGGAAATACGAGGAAGCGGAAAACGTCAGTGTACGTCACTTGGGGAGACCTTTATCCAGTAACGGATAGAAATAGGCTAATGATGATGACAATGAACTCGCGTGTCGAGAGAATGAAAGTATTTCGTGATCTGCGATCTTCTACACTCAAGCCCAATGATAACATCAAACAGAATGTATTCGTCTATGTTTACGCTTTTGTTTCGTTTCTCGTAGTGCATTTTAAATTTAAAACTGAAAAGAGAACAACAGGATACTGACTGCAACACGAAAGTATTTTCTGTTTGAGTTTGTCCAGCTTCCAGCTAACCCCGAGATTTTTCAGCGTGTAATTAAATTGTGTGGGGAGGAGACATTTTGGTCGTTTTACCGCCGTCGAGCCGTTTCCTACTTCATAATCACACGCCCCATTTACTTGGCCCGCGGAGGGACAAAACAAAAAAGTGGAAAAGTAATCTAAACTTGCATTGCCGGCATTAAAGCGCAAGTACAAAGTTGCTCTTTGTGATTTATCGTCCGAGTCTCGAATCTTCTTTTAGGGATATTCTGAACGTATCACGCTTTATATTTGTTCGAGACAAGCACTTAGCGAAGATAAATCTGCCTTTTATTTCATTGTATCTCGAGCCTCTATTGCGAGATTAGCGAGGGTATTTAAATTTAACAGGGCTTTTCAATACTACTAGTCTTAATTAATATTATAATAGAAAGATCGTTAAGTTTCACTGTCTAAACATAAAGGAATCACTTGTTTGGAGGATTAAGACGAATTGAGATCATGATGCTGTGTCTCATTAATGAGAGTAAGTGTGTGATTTGTGGCCATTGGAAGGATGGGATTTTAAATGGTGAACAGCCTGCTTAGTCGGTGTCGTGAAGTGTATTGCGCGAGAGAATCGTGAGAGTGTGATGATCAATATGAAACGCTGCTTACGGTTTCACTGAATTTATTTGTACAAGTTACGATCGAGTCTTAACTAATTAATACGTGAACTATACGATGAGATTGGAAACGGTGCGATGTCGGCAGATGTCCACGATACTAGTTTCACTCTCTTTAGAAATGAGTTATTAGTGTCATTGTATTACAACACCTCTTCTAAGAGATTCATGTTATACACATGTATTCTTACATTAGCTATATCAAATTAATCGTTCAGCATTAATAATCCATCCATACAAATTGTATTATATATCTTACAAGTGCTTGGCTTACAAAGTGCTTGGCGTATAATTTTCAACTTGTATAAAGGTTTTATTTTATTTTGAGTAGACGGATTATCAACAAGACTAATAGAAAGTCCTACAAAAAAATATAAAAGTACAATGTGAAGCAAGGAATTTTTGTCAATTTTTGTGATTAAAAAATTATGAACATATTACGACAGTTGGGAGAATAAAATGTTACAGATTGCACTTTTTTTTGGTTAAAAAGTAGCATACAAGATATTAAAACTACCGCATAGGCACAAAGCGCATACATTTTTTGAAGTAGAAAATTCCCCATAAGCACACTACACATTTCGACACTTTATGTAAATGTTCTGTTTTCTTTTTGTATTTAAAAGCACTTAAAAAAATGGTGAAATCAAGAACTAACGCACACATTTTTTACGTTTCGTATTGAAGTAATAATACAACTAGATTTCTACTGCAAGCCGTGACAATAATGCCACCATTTAAAAACGACATAACCATAAATATCGCTGACAACATGTTATGAGAAGTATCCAACGAGAGACATTAAAAGTTTAAGTGTGTAGGTACCTACTTACCGACGGAAAAAATGTGGGAATATGGAATTCATTTGACTTCACGGAGATGGCGTCTTTGTGTATTTCGTAACGTTCACATTGTCAAGCGACACAACGTGAAAATATACATTTATTAAAGTTGCGACTTGCTGCTGTTCAGCGTGCACCCGTGCATGTGATCTGACTACAAATCTCATAAGGCTTTTATATTATTCTAGCACAATCGACGCGGTTGTGGTACTTACATTGAAATCTGTCCTTTTTTATGACGTATCAAGCTCCTTGGCCGCGCCAACAAAAGTTTACGGACTACGAGCGATCAGTAATGAAAATGAGAAACAGGAACGCTTGCGTCATTCCCAAGCGTGATAGACTTAGGATTTAAAAAAAAATCGCTGTTGTGATTTATTTTTTCATGGTCCACTATCGAATTATTAAAATACTTAATCTAATTTCAAGCATTCGCTTCTAGAGTATTCGTGCATATCATGTATAAAAAACCATTGTCGATGTCTACCAAATGCATAATTAAAAAATATAGAGAACGAAAAATGATAACGAAAGGATTTAAAATATTTAACGATAAAGTCACAAATAAAATAAAATAAGTACCTTGATACGAACTGATTTTAAAAAATATAACTATGGAAAAAAAAAAAAATTTATATATTCGTGTATTTTATAATATTTCAAAAAATCTTCAAATTTATCATCCCAAAAAATTAATAATTCAACCATTATTTACACAAATGTTCTTTATTATGAATATTGAGATAATGTTTAGTAAGTTAAAAAAGTTACATTTTATTGGGAAGGAAGGAATGAAACTGTGTTACATTTATTTTTGATAATTTAAAATGTCACTTAGGTAGGTATGTACTAGGTATATATATTTTTTTATTTCAATTTTTTTAGGTAGGAACCATGTTGGTACTGAATTCACAAAGGAATTTTATATATACAATCGACTCGGTTATAACGAGTACCAGCTAAATTTTACTCATTGTAACCGTTATTCGTTATTACAAAAAATATTTAGTATCCAATAATATTAAAAGCATGTCAAATAGATATGAAAAATAAAAAATATAATTGTATGAACAAAAACATTTTAAAGTGAATTACTACATTCAATTACATTATTTCTTAACAAAATTCAAAATACTGCTCTGTTTTAAAGTTTAAAACTTACTACTGCGCACACAAAATAAACACCCATTGTTTTTTTTCTAAGAATTCACAAACCTGAAAGGAATCGTAAACAATAAGGAACACCTCGTCAGCAGACGCTGCTTTCGATTTTATGACCTCAAGAATTAGGATTTTCAGACAGTGTAGTGTATTTTGTTCACTTGTTAACAATATTTTTGAAGCAAGCTCACTATAACAGTGAAGAATTGTATGAAAATAGGCCTGAATTAAAATAATAATAAGTATTTCCTCATTATAACCGTGATCTCACTATACCCGTGCTTGATATAACCGAGTTCGACTGTATATGTAAGTAAAATTACATATTTTGATTTTATATGCGTACTGAATAAAATATGTAGTACCCCCGGTAACGAATATCGCGTATTTGCTTGGTCATTTTTGCGTCACGAGGTAAGATGCTTACAAATATTTCATATTTCAGCAATTTCGCCCAGAGTCCGCAGTATGTTATTTGGTAATTAAGCTATTCTGGTAATTCATTACCGCTGTGATCCATGGTTTGCGGGTGCGACTTATTCATCGCTTACCATTAACGACGAAATATTTAATCGATAAAGCCATGTTTCTAGTTTCAGAACTATTATCAACAATCGCTAAGGACGTGAACACGTCAATCAAATTTGATTCCGGGAATATTCCGGGAATGTGATGCCAATAACATTAAACACCGGATCTCTCATCACGATCCATCTGGAAAACATCATGGCTATTGCTATCTTCTCACCTTCTTCTCATTTCCGAAAAGCGAGTATCCGAAACAATCATTCTAAACAGACTGGTCATTATTCAAAAGTTAATCACTATCCATAAACACGAGCCTTTTGATGCTAAGCCAGATTAAAGGGGCCGTAAATATAGGCAGAGTTAATTACAATTAACCCTAGAGTTTTTTCTTCTCGAGTACCTCATCCATCATTTTGGGAGCTCTCGGGCCCTGCGCAATTAAGGGCGGCATAAAACATCACAATTTCTGTTCGGGTCGTTTGCCCTCATTTGTTCAGATGCTATTTTCGTTTTGAAGTTTTCACTTTTGCAAACAGAAACGAGTTTTCGAAAGACTTGTCTAGTTTTGATTGCTTGAATAACTATCTCAAGCAATTTTACCTCTATTTTGCCGGAAAAAATATTTCCGTTGAACCGTTTTTTTTCCGCACACTGCAAGTCTTAAATGAATTTAATATTTTGGAGGCGGTTTTAAATTAAATAAATAATATAACATATCAGGTACCGAACTCTTCTTTTTATTTAAATTTAGTCTCAAACACATGGATGCCACGCGACGTAAGTAAATACCAATTATCAATAAAAAAAGTACTTTGTCAGGTACCGAACCTCTAAAATATTTTAAAACGAAGTCCCAAACGTACGGTGACGTAAGTACCAATTATCAATAAAATAAATAATTGACCTTATTCGGTACTGAACCGCTAAAATATTTTCAAAATACAGTCCCAAAACACATGAATTATTATGGTACGGCGTCAAGATACTCGCACTTAAAATAATTAACAATTAGATTATTTTGAAGTTGTAAATCTTTCGGAGGAATTTGGGGAGAAATTTTAATACTAATTAAATGAATTAATTATAAAGATATACATATAAAATCAATTCAATCGAAAAATATTGTTGTTGCGTTACCGGAATTCAAACCTGGATCTCTTTTCCAATCCGGGGAAGGTGCATTACCAACTATGCTACAGCGACAGTATTTTTGTCGACAAATTTTCGAACCTATAAGTTACACTTTTCAAATTAATACATTCCATTATTTGAAAGCCATCTACATCACAGACCGTCTGTTCTGAATAATTACAACTTCACAATAAGAATGTGTTCTCCTTAATAAGAAATTTGAATGTTTCTTCATTTTATCAGAACGATGCGCGGGGAATTTTGTGTAGTGCCTTGCAACATTTTACGATCTCAAGGTTCAACCTTTAAATATTCAGTGTTAGGAATTAGCTGAAAACGTACAAATTTGTAAAACACGCACATACAAAGCACGTTTAACACTCAAGGGCGTATTTAATCACCGAATTAATCTTGTATTGTATTTCCTTTCTGCTTTCGTGTCTCCGTCGTTGATCCCGCTAATCTCCGCCTTTGGTCGGCCAGCAACTAGAAAATTGATTCTACTACTATTAAAACCGACCTGGGTATTGAGTTCGTCCATAAAACTGTAATTCTATTTCATTGCTAGTCTCTTTGATCCGATGTTTACGGAACCGGTGTGTCTGGCCAACGTTGAACGTATCGCGAAGCATATGGTAGACAGAAAAATCAGAAAAAAAATCAAATAAAATCTACGAATCATTGCTGATAAGATACTATCATGTATTTTAATTTGTTTTTGTGTGTGCGTTGCTTCCACTGCCATTATTTTATATATTAATATTTGAGCCGCATTTAAAATGCGCGTTGTGTGCAATGAGCGGCCGATCTATTCAGATATATTCAAAATCTGAACTGATGAAATAGTCCATCCATTTGAAGACTGTTTCGCTGATGTATGTATTTCGTCTGGAAAAGTTTTGACGAGTTGGGTTGCCAAGCAACAAAATTACTTTATTGATTTTAACTAATGCTGAGATGTTTCTTGAACACCGCGGTACAGTTAGGACGCAGAAATGTTTAACTTTCGAGAGGAGAAGAAGTACCGACATCGATATCGAGGGTAAACTACAAGTTAATGTAATATTCATTGGACAAGACTTTCTCTGTAATGAGAGCAGGTACTGTACAGTTGCCATTACCGTAAAATAGCATAGCATTGTTCCAGGACTACCAAACTTTGTGCCGAACGTTCGTTTTACATAAATCGCTTTAATTAATTTGTAAACTTTATAATACTCTCTAATCATTATTTGTAAAACTGGCACCGTTGTTAATATGCATATATTATATACCGCGAGATATATAAGCGAGAACTTCATACAACATAGTTCTAAAATTATTTTCTTCGAAAAATAAATTCTTGGAACAATGTTAGGTCACTCGAGAGAACAACTTTGTTCCAACATTTTTAAATAGTGTGGTAAAAAATATTAGATTTTTCACGTTGGTCCGTCGTGATTGACGATCGTGATCTTCACGACCTCCCGTCCTCTTGACTGAACTCTTCCCCTTTTCCGGCGTGCTGCAAATCTGAAGCCTGTCACAAGAGAAGCGTCTGTTGCTTTTTCTACTCGGTCGGCCTAACGGGCGAGGGATTTTCCTTTTTTCCGTCCTTCGACTTGGCCCACCAGAACAAGCTGTATTCTCTTCTTGCAAGACACCCGACAAATTAAAAGATTCATCTTAGACAAATAAATGGTCCAAATTTACATTTTATTTAATTGATTTATCATTCTGAATAATTAAGCATCTCGAAGTCAGTAATTAGTATTTCACAATTAAACGCCAAAAAAAAACATTTATTCAAAATTTGGAATAAAATTTTGTGATTGTACGGTATATACCTATTTACCTACAAAATATATTCCAGAATTGGTCACACTTGGTTATTTTTTAACGAACTTTTCATATCTCCGAGAAACATTTTATTTTAAGGTGTTCGCTAGTGCACGAGAATTGCATTTGTTCCACTCTCTGTGAAATAGCCGTGAAATTTATACATACGGCTAAATGCAGGGGGGTACTAACTATCCTTCCTGTAACCTACTCCGCGTCCATACCGACAATCGCTAATATCTAGAAAATTACGCCTCCACGTAGATAAAAATAAAATTTATTTCCACTTCTTTTAAACTGGGCACATTTTTAGTTTTGCTCCTTTTGGCGAGTGGTTGAATTTTATTATCCCGAGATGCATTTTATTTTGCCGTCGAACATGGTGTAGGAAAACTCATTAAATGTGTTCGCTTGTGTGTGAAATCGGATCGGCGCACACACACTGACACACATTCGTCCATAAATAATATGATGTATGCCTTGGTCGCCGATGTCGAGATTTTTAATTCGAGATTAATGATCATTATATTCAACACTTCATTCATTGAATCAACTCTTTTCTTATATAGACATTTTTACTCCGGTACATGTGTATTTTTACTACACACTTTTACTAAGTAAACATTTCATTAAATTTTTTTATCTTTTTTGTTACAGGTAATCACATTTATCATATGCGAGAAAAGATCACCTCAGGACTTGGGAACTGAGGGATTCAAGTGCAAAACCGCTTCTATGCAATCGACGAAAATATCAAAATGATTATCTGGAAAATTTACAGTTAATTCTTGAAGATATTTTTGTATGTTTAAGAAGCATTTTATCATAGCATATCAATTAGAAAATCAGATACAAATTATCTGTATTTCGTCAATAATGTGGCTGTTTTGCACTTGAACCCCTCAAATAATTGTCAATGAAGAAAATAGGGTATGTTACTTATTTACTAAAATAGTTTTAATTGATTATCTTATTAACATTATTATATTACGCTACAAACGACAGTAATAATATCTCGTCACATGGTTTTGAACTGTTGTCTGTATTTTCAATCTGTCGCCAGAAAGTGTCGCCATTAGCTATGAAATGATACGTATTTAAATCATTTTAAGAATATGTCTGATTGAGCATTTGTTTGCATTAATTTATTTACTTCATTTTTGTCGATTTCTCATAACTGAGGATCTGAACTCTCGGCATCCTGAATTTGTGAGGGATCTTCCTCATCCTCTCCGTACTTCGATGTGGCCCACCACAACAAGTTTCTCCAAAGATTCTCAAATAATTAGAGGATTCATCTTAGGTAAATGGTTGATTAACTTAGCTTACACTGATGTTTGGGACACATATTTATTTGTGTAAATACATATTTTTTCTTGAACGAAAATAATTCACTGTGCCCCTTCCTTTCCCTTCCCGGCCTCGCCGCCGACCCAGTCGATTGGTGACCTTGAGCCAGTGCGGTTATACGCGTACGAAAAATATTGCAATATTATACTAATTTGAGACTTCGCGTCTTTGACGAAATAGTGATTAAAAGATACAGTTCACATTTTGGAGATGTCTGCAGAATCCGGATTATGATGAGTGCCTGTTCCTTCCGTATCCTGAATTCTTCTGGCATCTATGCTTGTACGCAACAACTGTATTAAATTATTTCTCTTTTTTTATTATATATTAAGTTTCAACGTTACTTTTTTAACAGAAACGCTGCACTGTCAATGCTATAACTATTACAAGACTATTTCAACCCTCACAGTTCTTGAAGGTTGTCTTAATTTTTTTATATCGCAATTACTTTGGGTCTTTTTGCATATTAGTCAATTATACAATTAATATATACGCGAAATTTTCAATATACAAAATAAATCAGAGTACAGAAATATGATTTTTCATTTTTAAATAATCTTGGATCATCCCCAATATTAAAAGCTCTGCTATCATTAATTTATTGACGTAACAAATCAATTCCTCGCCTTCATCTGTTCGGCAGATTAAGTCATCCTTGTTTTGCTAATGAATGGCTGTGCGGAAAGGCAATATTTGACCAATACGCGCCGTCTTTGCAGAAGATTAATTAATCAGCCGCAACCTAAAAGGATTGAGGCCTAATTAACCCTCGAAAAACCATGAAAAATGTACTGAAAAAATATTGTTAATTGTTAAATATGCTTGGTGATTCTGAGAAGTCCTACGAGTATTTATTAATATATAATATTATTCTGAAATTAAGCACCACTTGTTAGCTGATGTAATTTTCTAGAAATTGAAGAGATTGTTTGATCTGACTCCGGATCATAAGGTTATGAAATGTATTATATCCTGCGATGCGTATCAGAAAATATAGAAGCGAAGGGTACCCGCCTCTCAGGTATTCGATATGTAGGTATGTCGCGTGTATGTACCTAGGTGTTCGTGTGGAGTACGACAGATTAATGAACCAGTCATAAAATATAAAATGAAATGATAATATTAATACTATAATCAACGAATTTCATATTCAATTAATTAATACATGGCGACTGTTAAATTGCACGGGAGGACACAGATTAAAGTTAGTCCTCGAGTCTCGGAGATTTGGCAACGGATGCTTGGTACTAATTTTGTACATTTGTTTACAAGAATTACGAGACCAACATTTCATCCCCGTACCAATTCATTGAACTGGTATTGATATTCGGAACCAACCAGTTGGTTGTGTTTTAAAATCAACTTAAATCCAACAGTTAGTTGATAAACAAGTTTATCATATCTTTTTTTAAATAACTCGTTTTTATTAATGATTGTTTTTCCTTTCATAGATAATTTTATATCATTAGTTAAAAATTGTTTTGTAAAATTGGGAAGGTTTTGATATTCAACTGAGTGCTCTAACAATAATTTGGACACAAGGTTTAAAATATTACGTAGGCAACTAGTGTTTTCATAATGCGAGAAAAGACACGCCCGAAGACTCATACGTGTTCTGTGTTGGGACCCTCAAAGGGTCCAGGCTTATCATTAAATCCCGCACAGCCTCTGCAAAGTCTCTTTTTCTCTTTTCTCTCGCCTCCGCTTTCTCCCCTTCCATTCTCACTGCTGGACCTTTTCATTATGAAGTACGTACACACACTTTTAACCGAGCGGAAGGCGTTTTCTTGCCGCCGGCAGGACACTCGCTCGGCCATCGCCAGAGCCAATATTTGCTCCGGACCTCGCGGCCGTAGATAGATTGTTTGATGTCTGGAAATGTACTTGTTTTTGTGGACTGACGAATGTCAATAATTGCAGACAAAACAAGGCACAATCGATGTGTGTTATTTCAGTAATGAACAAAGTATGTAATAATATTATTAGATCCGACACCAAATTAGTAAAATTAAAAAGCGATTAAGAATTATTGATAAGAACTTGTAAATCATAGTTATAAAACAACTCGACTTGTTCGCACCGATACCGAGACCGGCAACTACTTTCTGTCAATATTTGATTGTGTCCTTGTACAACTTAGAGACTATACAAAATACTAATAGTTCGCTAGCATAAAAATGTTGTATTTAAATATGGACATAATTCGTATATGACACAAATGGTCAGACTTCCCAATTAAATATGCAGTAAAACTTACATTGCCTTTATTTTCTTCCCTTGTATCTCCATGTTTTCACATGTTTCTTATGGATCGTTTTTTCATTGAATTCATCAGTCTTCAGCCTGCTTTCATTCGTCGTTTGTAATTTTTTAAATCTTTTGCTGGCATGCAAAAGTTAGTACTTATTTATGATACTTAGATTCGGAGTGCGCAGTAATATAAATACAATATTTTCGTAGAAAGCAATCACTTTGTGGTTTGACATATTAGATTAAATAAAATTTATTGTACATCAACCGGTTTCGCTTATCTCAAGCTTCTTCAGGACGCATTTAAAACTAATCATAAATATAAAAAAAGTGCACTTATATATACATAAAGATAGAGATAGAATATAAAATTACATGTGAGAGGGAGAGACAGAATACATATACAGTTAAATTATATGTAAAAGAGACAGACAGAATACATATAGACGGAACAAAGAAGGGGAAAATACAGTGTTGATGGATATTAAATTGATTTTAAAAGAAACACACCTAGATATAGATGTCTCACAGAGACGATGCTATTATTTTTACATGGGAAGTATGGAAGTCTTGGGCATTACAGGGCTCACAACCTGTCATCGGCTGACAAGTGATCACTTTATACAATGTAACGTTCACCTAGTTACCCGTGCTATTACATCTATCAAATTTTTGGAAGATGTATATGTGTTATCATGTTGGAACATTTCAATTATTTATTACCAACTACGCTGTCGCCATATATGGACATCTATGTCTTGATGACAATCCCTCAGGAGATAAATCCAGTAATTGGTTCCTACAAAAATTTGGACATACACAGAATATTGTGAAACATACCTAATATGGGGCTAATGGATAAATTAATTTTATTATTAAGAATTGGCATACCAGTACTTAACTGCCTTTTTTATTTCGAGGGCTTCTAAATTATCCAACCGGATAAAGTCTTGATAAAGTTTGAGATAAGCGAAACCGGTTGACGTATAATAAACTTCGTGGTTTCATACCAAGTGTTTGTATTTTATTTAACTATTATTTTATTTGTTTTTATGGAATTTCGTCAAACAGACATATGTAAGAATGAATTTTGGTTAATATTACGGATCAATTCGATAAATTATTAATTATCATAAAGATTTAGATTTTTAACATTTAACTGTAGCAATTTTATTAGGTCGATGCATTTGTTCAATTGGTTCGCTTCGGTTCCGTGTTATTGGCAATGAAAACAGATGCATGCACACAAACTGGCACTTGCATGTCTGCATTGTTACTGGCCAACCGTGCATTTCGTAAAATAGATAATATTGCCTCCACTGCTCTACTGACAATGAACTCTTCCAAGTTTTTTATTTTCTTCTTTCTTCCTTCATGTCGGTATTGACATCAATCAAATAGCCTCAATCAGATGAGGCTCGTAATACATCTCCACCAGTCCCGGTCCTGGGTCGCCCTCACAACTGTCTCCAGGGTCTCCAGGGTCTCCAGCTGGATACAACGAAGTTGTGCCCACGGTAATTATTTATCAGGTTATTTTATAGACTGTCACATTGTTGCATAATGTGGCCGAAGAATTGAAATAATCTTCTGTTAACTGCTGTAGAATCGTTGGAGATAAATAAAGCGTGTAAAACTAATCAAAAAATTATAAACAACCAACTAAATTTAACTACGAGTCGCATTCTAAAATTTTTTCCTAAAAATTATTGGAGTAAATCTGTATTAAGTAACAATTTGAGTTAGGTACTAAATTTATTTTTTAAATAATTGTGTTTTTTTTTAAAAAAAAAAAAATAGATTCTGGTAAAGAAACAATAATATATGTTTTTAGTTAGTTATGACATCCTGAAGAAGAAAATGGTATTTTTCGAAATCGGTAGATGTATTTAAACTCAATTAAGTGGTTAATAAAACAAAGATAATAAATAAAAATATATAATATTAGTTTCTTTGTCTTTCTATATTTTCGTAAGTTGGTTATATGCGTCTTCGAATTTCGTGATCAGCACACCTAAATAAATTTCTTCTTGAACTACTATTCGGGAAGTTTGTTCAGATGCATCAGCATGAACCACAACCAGTTTTTTTTGTTTTAAATCAATCTTCTCTCACCCCCTTCCACTCCATTGACTCATTCCGTCATCTCGTTTAATTTTCTCACTAGGCCATTCCACACTAATTCAATAGATATTTAAGTTAACCCTTCGACTAGATCTCACGATCTTCCAGCTATAAACTTTATGAATACTAAGCTTGTAAGCGGTAAAATTTAGTACCGCAAGTTCCATTGAAGAAAAGCCCTACATTTCAATAAGTTCTTCTAGAGTTCCCTTGAATACAAAATTTTTCGCTTCATAATTTCGTACAAAGAACGCGCTTTGTATTAAGAACGCGATTTTTATTATTTTTTAAAACAGTAAGTACCCTTCCCCAGTGCGAATACACGCCGCGGTTTGCGAAATAGATATTTTGAGTGCAGGTAGAAATATCAAAGGAGTGCAATCTTTTCGTGTTCGAAATGCATTTCTCGTGTAGGCTGCTGTGCATATGAAGTGTACACTTTGCAATTTATTTATTTAGAAACGAGCCACTCGTTGCGTCACGTGACAGCCTATGGGAGCCGCGCGCAGTTCGCTTAGGTCCCTAATTAAAATTAATTTAAAAGTATTTTTACAAATCTTGAAGCGCGTGCTTTGTCAAAGTTGGTTGCTCACTGACCCACATATGGAAATAATGCACACAAGAAATTGTATCTGTCGTATTATAAATTTATAACCCTTCATTAATAATATTTTTATATTATTAATTCAGTATATCGTCTGTTAAAAAGACCGCCACTTTAATATATAGATACTTATATTTTGTGGCTCAGTGATAATCTAAACATAACTTGGCGGCCATCATAGTCCAGTGGACATGACACTGGTTTATTATACCGAAGGCTCCGGGTTCGATTCCCGGTGAGGACACAATACACTTATGTGACTTTGTCTCGCGGGATGTTCTTGTGATGTGTTTCTGTGGACCTCGTGACCTGTTGTAGTGTTACAAAAATATGATTTTAGATCTGGTATTTGTCTTAAATTAGGAAATTTTAAACATTGTTGCATTAGGTGCGGTAATAATTCGTAAATTGAATTTCTGAAATATATTTTTTTAATTGGATGTATAGGTTTAATTAATATTTTTAATAAGAACATATTTATGTCGTGGAATTACATTTTAAGAACATTATTCTGTGGTATTTTAATATCATACAAATTAAATTAATCAATTAGAAAGATATGCAAAAAAAAATCATCAATCGAATAAAAGTACTTAGGAATACCAGGTGCAGGTTCGTATCCCGGTAGCAACAAAAAATATGTTTTTCGATAGATAGATTTTTTCGATATATCATTCTAATAGATTAATTTCATTTTTATTACTCTTATGAAGAAAAAAAATGTTTCCGAAACGGCTTTTGATTTAAATTAACTTATGTGGAAACAAGAGAGAAAAGTAAGCGTTTCCGTATCGTTATCAGGCCAGAATAGGTTAGTTAGTACCTACTTACATAATACAATCGTAAATGATTTATATTCACGGCGTTACGGCCAATATATATAGTTTTATTATTCAAATAAAAAAATGATTACATTATTCAATCATCGTAGATTAATTAACTTATAAAATAATACGACAATATTATGATTTAAGCGTGAGGTAATCTAAAAGGGAAATTATTTTGCAGTGTGAAGATAACAGAAATGCCGTATTATATATTATACATTTTGAATTTCATTTACTTTCTGACGTCACGCAACCTGTCACGCATTTGACCTTTATACAAAAAGCGCAGTTTATATATATATCATAATTATTGAAATGATTTCTGGGCATCTTTCTCGGAATCGTCCGACTTAAATTGCCTCACTGGGTGATGCATCAATAAATTACTATAAATATAACCACATCACTGTATGAAGACAGCGTATCTAGCAATCGTAATGCGTTTTATTTATTTATTTATAACTTCTTTGCATTTATGTAAAGAATATGTTTAAAATAATAGTTATTTAAGCTATCTTCACTAGGATGCTGCAGTATACCTGTTAGATTCCAAACTAATAAGTTTCATCAATTGGTGTTTCAAAACAATAGTGTATTACACTTTTGCTTTGCATTAGTTAACTTCTATGATTATAGTATTTTTGACTGCTTTGGGCCAAAAATTACAACATTTTTTATGGTCGCTTTAATTGAATGAAATTGTATTTGACAATATTTAAGTATGTCCAAGAATTATTAATACTGGAGTTTTACCTCCAAAGCCATTGTTATTAAACTAATTATAGATATCTCATAGATACGAAGCTATTATATGGGAAAATATGGAAGTATGGGTAATTACAGGGCAAATGACCTGTCTTCGGCTGGCTTAACTGATCACTTTACACAATGTAATGTTCACCATTCCACCCAATCAACCTCCATATCTATAAAATTTTTGGAAGTTGTATATATGTTACCATGTAGAAACACTTCGAGTATTCAACTACAACATTGCTGTAGCCATCTATGGTCTGAAATTTGATATTCATTTCCCTGAAACAGTATAGATGTCACTAATGAGATTCTTATTTTAGAAAATATGGAAGCTATATTCTTTATCTGCATATATGACAAATGAATACATTATACTAGAATATGTCTGAAAAGTCAATATTTGAGTATGTATTAAACTGTATTTCTTCAATTTATTATTTAATATGAATAGTGACAACCTTAGTAGTACGTAATACAGTTTAAAATAAATTTAAAAAATCTAGATTAATACGGTGCAGTACAGAGCAGGTGCTGTGGGGAGCACTAACGAAGTGATTAAGTGAATATTCAGTCTAGCACAAAAAATTCATTACTGAGCATGGAGGGTGCATTATATTTTGGTATTTTACGCGGCGCGATACATAACTTATCTTTACAGTGTGTATTTATTTTTTTCACTAAATTTCCGGGTATTCTAAATATTAACTGTTATTTTTCAGTGTAAAATGTACGGGAAATTTTACTATCTATTTTAATACATATTTGGTTTATGGAATGATTAGTTATGCCACAGATTAGCTATTCCAAACCAATTAAATTATAAAACAGTGATCAATATGGTATAATAATGTTTACTAAATTAGTAGTTTCTAGTGGTGAGAATGAAACGGGAGGTTAATGTAGAGTCAGAGGATAGAACAGAGAGAATACAGTAAATAGCGGAGCGTGGAGACGAATAGTAAAGGAACAAGCCGGACTGAGGCGGCTGCTTTTGCTACAGCCTCCGTTCTCAATCCAGGTGTCGCTCACGTCATTAATCGGATAGGAGCGGCAATGTTGGTGACATATTTAAATCACCGTCACTATTTATACTAAATTAAACAATTTCCTGAAAGTACGAGTATCGAATATACATGTATCAAACTGAATTCACGTGGACATGCTCTGTTTAGGCTGGGTTAGGTTAGTTTTAGTAAAAATAAAGTAATTTTATATTTACACGTAAAAGTCGGTATATTATAGTCGATAGATCGATTAATACTATGATTGATGGTGTGCGCGTGGACTTTTTAGTTGACTCTTCAAAACCACCATGTAATCGTTAAAAATAACACATAATATTAACTTTCAACAATAATTCCACTGAATAACTCCTGGCAATATGTTAACCATTATTCGTCATCCACCTTATATCAATTTATAACTGTTAATCTATAAAATACCTAGTCATTTCGAGAAATAATGGATTTCATTATTTGACGGCTACGTATAAACGGACTCTTGTCTTTCCGCTTATCAGTGAACAATAAAAGTGTCAAACTATCGCCGCGGCATTGACATGAGACCGAATATAAATAAATGACACTTTCCAGCGGGGGCGGTCAGCGGCTTGAAATGTGCGGATTTGAGTTTTAACATTCAATACGGCCGTTGTTGGCACGGTCAGATACTCTTTTTAAATCCGTGACGTCATACGTATGGAAAGGTGCGACGGGTGAGGGTTCTCAAAGCGTGGTCCACCAAGGTACATCAATCGTGCTCGTTATTCATGACTAAAATGAGCCTTTAACCTTTACCATACCATGATATAAAATACTCAAATGCAGCCATGCTGTCAACTCGTGTTACCGTAAATAACAGTTAGAAAAAATCTTTTTATTCGCTTATATTGCTTTAATGGCACGAATTTATTCTAAATACTAAACATTCAAATTTGAAAAAATTATAAATAATATAATTTAGAGCATCCATTAAGTCCTATACAATGTGTCCTTCCTTCTTATCTCTTTATTTAATTAGTGAGAAAGAGATAATTATATTTGTATGTTTGTTGTTATTTTCACTGTGAAAATAGAAAATAGTAGAAAAGTCAATATAATTGAGTTTTCACTAGTCATTCCTAAGCGCTAATGTTTTCTTTAGGATTACCTAAAATATGAATTTTATGTTGTATGTATTTATCGAAATATTACAGGTTTAATTATGATGGTAGACCCGTGTTACTGCATGGTTTGGGAAGGGTTTCTTCCTCATCATGCAAATGTAGTCTGAGATATTTAATTATTCGCGATTTTACAGGAAAGTTGTTTCATGTTTTGCAAATATATACGGGTCGTGACACGCCGAGTGCACAATATTTTAGTGGTACATTGTATACACATTATAAATGTTCAAGTACGTGTATAATCTCAACCATGTCAGATATATAACAATTCAAAAAAGGTCGTAATTATTTTGATTAAGTAACATATTTTATTGATTTTAAATTATACAATTTAATATGTATATGATTATGGGTCAATTTTATATACATGTATTTTGTAAAAATCTCTTACAATAATATTTTCTGTAACAGTTCTGAATTTGTATATACACTTTAAACAGTTTCGACTCGCAATTTAATAATATAATGTGCACACTAATGTGCCTTAACGTATTTTTAATGATTACTCGCTCGTGTGTCCGTCTCGTCGTCTCGCAACAGGGCTCTGCGGTCAATATTTGTGGTTAAATCAGACGAAGATATTGTGTTATATGCCTTTTTATGATATTTAATAAGGATATCGCTAAAATTAGAAATGAATGTATCGAGCAGGCAACCCAAGAAACTTAGTCTTAATTTTGAAGTATTAGGGAAAATAATCTGTTTTCCTAGTTTTAAAAGTGTTAATATGTGTTTTTAAATAGTACAAATAATGTACAAATTATTGACCTTCTTTAATTTTATTTTATATATGTACGTACATAATAATAATAATAATAATAATTATTATTATTATTAAAAAAGCTCTAAATTAATTAACATCAAAAATAGAAAAGCAATGATCCCTCAGTTAGTAAACCATGTTTTGCGACGTCATTAAAGTTCAACATTAAATATATGGAAAAAGATGCTGGCTAGGTGAAAGAAAATTTTGACAGTTGCTTATATTAAATTAATGATATTAAAATTTTAAATGTACTATTTAAATTACCCATATTGACAATAAGGCATAAATATGTCAATATTACCACCGTACAGCCTGTTATCTAGGTACTGTCGAAGTGTATCCGGTTTAAATATTATCATGATAGGCGACTTGTGTCTAGTTATTTTTAAAGGATATGACTAATATTCTATATTATTAGTAAAATGGCGATTTACATTTTTGTATAATAGAATAAATATGAATTAAATATATTAATTAGAAAGATATGCATATAAAATCAATTTTATCAAAAATATTGTTGTTGCGCCACCGGGATTCGAACCTGGATCCTTTTCCAAATCGGGTAAGGTGCATTATCCAACTGTGCTACAGCGACGATATTTTTAGCGTCAAATTTTCGAACCTATATGTTGCCTTTGTTAAATTTGTCACTAAAAATAATGCACCTTCCCCGGTTTGGAAAGAGATCCAGGTTCGAATCCCGGTAGCGCAACAACAATATTTTTCGATAAAATTGTTTTTTTATGTATATATTTCTAATTAATATATTTAATTCATATTTAAAATATCACAGACCGTCTGTTCTGAATAATTACCTAATTGTATAATAGAATTACCATTTTATTAATTTTTTCAAAATTTATTACACATATGTATCACACATAAATCTCCTATATATTTCTTCCTCTACAAATATACTAAATACCCGTAACAACGATATTATACATTATCCGAGATTCTCCTATAGACGGTATGAAATTTTCTATTGTGCTATTTTTAATGCAGTTTACCCGGGAAGCCTCCGAAAAAACAAATTCTACAACAAAATAAATGGTAATTCATTTTGGATAGTTACGACGATTGAAATTTTTTGCTCTGTTAAATCTGTTCCGCTTGTTATTGTACATACACGACGGCCATTATATATTTTTAATGGATTATACCATATATTTCTACCGGTATATTCGCGCGTCATCTTTTTTGTGTGAATCATATTGCAGGTAGGGGATAATCAACATGCATTAAAGCGGTGTTGTGATGCTCGCCCGTGTTGGACGACCCTTTGAAGGTTTCTCATTATTTCAGTCACAGCCGAGTCGCGCGGTACAAAACCATCTGTTCCGACTGACTGATTAGACAATTGAAACTCTGATCGTTGCACTCGACAAACTGAGCACTGAATCATTTTTCACATGCAATGTACAATGCTGTAAGTATTTACCTTGTGGATATAATATATATTAAAATATTGTTTGTGTAGTATTGTAAAGGAAAAGTGTGCATGTCAACAATAAACATAGGTATCTTTAAGGCTTTAGCTTAGAAATGTTTTAACATTTCAATCTTCTAAATATGAATTAAATATATTAATTATAAAGATATACATATAAAATCAATTCTATCGAAAAATATTGTTGTTGCGCCACCGGGATTCGAACCTGGATCTCTTTCCTAACCGGGGAAGGTGCTTTATCCAACTAAGCTACAGCGACATCATTTTTAGCGACAATTTTCGACCCTATATGTTACCTTTTTGATATTAATACATTTTAATCGTTCCATCATCGGTGGCGCAACAACAATATTTTTCGATAGAATTGATTTTATATGTATATCTTTATAATTAATATATTTAATTCATATTTAAAATATCACAGACCGTCTGTTCTGAATAATTACAACTTCACAATAAGAATGTGTTCTCCTAAAATATATAGGTATCTTTAAGGCCTTAGCTTAGAAATGTTTTAACATTTTAATCTTCATTTAACATCTACGCGAATTATTTAATACATTTCTCCAAATCACATACATTTTTGTAATTTCTTCCAGACATGACGCGAAGTTGGTTATAAATATTACTTTGCGGTTGATTTATTTTATTTATTATCTCTTACATTAACATATAATATTTTCTTTCTTAAAGTCTTCATATAACTTACACAGCACATATATATTTACTAAATTTATACAATTTTGCTATTTAATTTAAAATCTCCATTGTACTGAGCGTCATCGATTTCTGACATTTGACCTTCATCTCTTCCTCTTGTACCAGTAGAATGCTCGTGTTCACATTAATTTTCTTAAATTTTTCTTATGTTATAGTTAATCAACAGATTTCCGTTAATTTTCTTTAGTCATTAATATATTTTCTAAAAAGATCAAATAAATTACAAAGATTAAACATTCTTATAAATATAAATGTATCTTACAATAAAAACATATTATAATACTTTTTTTTTCTAATTTGCGCAATTTTACGAAAAAAATAACTCGTTCATTTCTACCGCATTATTGAGAAACGATTTTAATTCTTTTTGTGTAATTTTGATTATTTATACTTATTACTTGTTGTCGTTCTAAAACCGCAAATCAACAGAGATTTCCCATAATTTTACTTTAATAAATAAAAGTAGGTAAAGAAAATCTATTAGAATTATATATGTTACAGTGAATCTGTATTACCAGTGAGAATATATTTTCACTGGTGAAAGTATATTTTCGCTAAACCGCTCAGTGGATGGATATCTAACAATGAAGATATAAATTCACTGGTTACATTTAGTGAGTTTGTATTCGTTGACCAGCGAGAATACGCCGCGCGGGAATATTTGGCCTTAAGTGTCGGATGTGTCACCCTACAGCATGGCAACAAATAGTTTGGTGGCGGGGGTGGCGTTTACAGCTGTCACTTTTATTCGCTTATAGTATTTTCATTTATATTAAATATAATTATTTACTGCATAAACTACCGTGTTTATAATCTCAGCCATTTTTATTTCCTTTTCAACACATAGGTTAGGTTAGGTTCAATTATAGGTTAGGGTAGAATATACATTTGCTAAAACCTGCTAGTGAAGTTATATTTCCACCAGTAGAAATAAATTTCCATTGGTGGAAACGTATTCGGATATGATTTCACTGAATGAATGAAAATATATTCTCACTGGTAATACACATCAACTGTAACATATATAACACAGTAAACGTTGGTTCTTTCAACGTTGTGAGCCAGCGTCGAGTCGCGCCGTCATGGTGCACTGAATAAGGGGGTGCCAAATAATTAATATTTCATCTCTCCGCCTCTGTATGGGGGATGTTTTCTCAACCGAAACAAAAGAACGGTACGTGTAACGCTGTATTCTGGTACTTTATATCGTTCTTCCGTTTTATATTTACATTCTTGCACTAGCAAAGAATCGTGTGTTGTACATATATGTTAACCGAATAAATGAATTAATACAAAATAATGCGTATTATGTAGCTTAAAAAACATATGTTTCAACTAATGTACTAAAAACATTGATCTTCTTCTACTTCTTTTAAACAGGCAATCCACACTTCAAGAGTGATTAATCTTGTAAAAACTATATTTTGTACTGCACACACACACTAAGTTTTATTTTTGTTACGACCAAAATTTCGAGAAATACAGGCAGCTTGACACGTTGTCATTTACACCTGTCGATGGGAGGTACTGCATCTCCAAAAGTCATGTCAGTCATGACAACATCATAACTCAATTGTATGCAGTAGATACAAAGTTTTGTTTATTTAAAATATTTAGATGATCATTTTGCATCACAGCGTTATGTCACCATGTGAATTAATGAGTAAAATTTGTTTCCATAATGTTCGGATTCAAGAGCCTGTTTGGTTTGTGAAATAGTTCAAAATAATGCCAATATATTCATCTACAGTGCTTATCCAAAATTACCCTTTCTGTTCCCTGGTGTCGATAAGGATACCTAACCCCTGTCGTTAATTATATCGGGATTATGTCATTATTATATCCGTTAATGATAACATAACTAACAATATTTGAGTGTGTCCACATTTTTGTAAAATCTTACAATTACTGGATTTTTACCTCCAAAGGCATTGTTATTAAACACGTCATAAATATCTCCTAGAGACGAAGCTATTTATATTATTAAGGAGAACACATTCTTATTGTGAAGTTGTAATTATTTAGAACATAGATCTGTGTTATTTTAAATACTAATTAAATATTTTAATTAGAAAGATATACATATAAAATCAATTTTATCGAAAAATATTGTTGTCTCTACCGGGATTCGAACCTAGGATTATATGGTAAAATATGGAAGTATGGGTAATTAAGTTATGGCTTAAGTGATCACTTTACACAATGTAACGTTCCCCATTCCCACCTACAATCAACCTATTTTTGGAAGTTATATATATGTTACCATGTAACTATAACTTCGCTGTCGCCATCTATGGTCTGAAATTTGATATTCATTTCCCTGAAACAACACAGATGTCACGGACGGGAATCTTATTTTTAGAAATATGGAAGCTATATTCTTTATCTGTATATATGACAAATGATTAACACATTATGCTAGAATACGCCTGAATAGCTTCGTCTCTATGAGATATCTATAATTTGTTTGATAAATATACTTGTTTGGCAAAATGTATATAGCTTGATGGATATTGCAGTTAAAAATAAAAAACAATTTACTTTTAAATTAGATTAGATTAAGATATCTCCAGTTTTAATTCTTATGATTCAGTTCTGTTCTACTAAAATTATTAATATATGTGTATACTTTTTTTTTACAAATATATTATCTATATTTGCGTACACCAATTATGAAATGATTTTACCGCGCGAAGATTTCAATTCATAAGGGAATAATATTTTGATAAATGAGCTTTTGATAATATTGTTTGATATACAGTAATAATATTTAATATTTATAAACTGCTGATACCTATCGTAATATGTAATATCTGATTGAAATGACTAATAATAGTATTCATTGATTAATTCTTCAGTTACCGATGATTTCCCAGAAGACAATGGGCATGCGACAGCCCCGTGTTTGAATCGGGCAGAAATTTGATTAAATTTCTGCATTAGGTCGACGCCGTGGAGCTTATACTGGGTGAAATATTATTATCAATTGAGCAATTTCAATTGCCAATATATTTTTTAAATAATCGGAACTAATTGCAGGATCGTTTCGAAATCAAAGTCATTGAAATGCTAGTTATAACGATACTAAATCAGTGGTTTCATGGAAATGCAACTACGGTAGTTAATGATCCTGTATAAATTCGAACGCAGTTTTCGAAAATAGCGCAGTCGCTTGAGGTATGATTTTTCTATGTACCTTTTGAAATATTCAATGGAAAACAGTTCATATTAATGACAACCTACACACTAATGATACCATCCGCCTCGATTATAGCAGGACCTAGGATACTGCGATAGAAATAGTACGTTAGAAAAATTATCCAAATTTTTATATATTCTCTTTTTTACCTTGCACTTTTAAAATATTATTGAAAAATAGTGTTAATCCCGCTGCTCGAACATCCTAAGCGAGCGCTCTATCATCTTGCTATTGCCCTAATAGACTAGTGTCAAATTATCGTATAAATATGTATGTCATTTTTTTGATAGAAATCTTTTCACTATTTTATATTTTTGATGTAGGGGGTGGTGGGGCGGCGTATTGTGAGGGGGGCAAGTTGTAACAACGCCTTTAAAATTCTCGCTACTTGACTTGCTACGCCACCTGCATAGCTTTATATCGCGTGAATCCTATAGTCATGAATGTCTGTTGTTATCAAAACAGCGGTGCCGTGCAATTTCATTAAAATTAGATGATAAAGTGTGATTTTGAGGTCCTAAACGAACTATATTACTATCCTATGTTATTTGTGCATTCTATTTAAATACTTAAAACAAATTATTTCAACAAATATCAGATATTCCATAGAGACAAAACTATATTTTTATTGTATTTAATGGAAAACATATGGAAGTATGGGGTAATTACAGGACTTTCGACCTCTCTTCGGCTGGCTTATATATATATAAAATTCACCAATTCTCACCCCTCAATCTCCATATTATCAAATATTTGAAAGTTGTATATATGTTAGTATGTGGACTTTCTTCGAGTATCATTACACCATCACCATCTATGGACCAAATTTGATTATTATTTTTTTTTTTCCTATTTAAACAGCATATATGGCATCACTATGAGAACCTTAATTTTTAAAAAATATTTCAAAGCAGTATTGTTTATCTGTAAAATGATTTTTCACGTATTATACTAGAATATGCCTGAAAAATCAATATTTTTCAATTTTTTATATATTTTCTTATTTTGACCAGCATATTATATTATATATGTATATGTGTGTTCTTGGACATATTCAAACATTCCAAATTATTTAAACATAAATGTGAATACTAAATTAAATTTATTTTAAAAACTAGCTACCCCTGTTGAACTTTAAGTTGAAGCTAAAATAATAATTATTAATAAAGAGCTTAAGGTATTACAATTATATAAACTAATTGTCACACGTTATTGACTTCTCGGCAGCGTAATTGTTAGTATTCCCGCCGTTCAGTTCTTGATTGAGTGGTATGCTACACGTAATGCATTTCTTTATGTTGTTTAATATTATTATTTACTTATTAGTTCAAATAGTGGGTGAAATTCTTATACTTTGGTACTTTTACGTATTGAAATGCTAGTCGAATATTTTTTAAATAATTACGTATAACTATTTATAAAGTTTGAATAAATTTGGGGTCCCAATTTCCTGTATATATTTGTGGTAGAGGCCCCGGCCCTGTGCAGCCGCTAAACCTAATTAATATCCACTCAATCGGGGTGCACTTCTGTAGTCGAATGGACAAGTCCACCGGGTATTTTCACTAAAGGTAATTCAATTATTAGTGTTGATATGGACCTGTATGCGCTCGGGAAATATCAGGTAATTATTATGGAAGTAATTCAATTATGGTGATAAAATAGTATTCGTGTCAATGCATGTCTAACTGTCAGTTTAAAATGTATCAAAAATAGTAAATAATGTTATAAATAGCACATTAAACATTTTACAGGATGTTCATAGGTGGCGATGTAATATAGGTATAAGAACGTTACGGGTATTAAGTCAGAAATTTCTAGGGAAAATATAGTTTGTGCAGGAGTACCTTCTTATACATGTATTTATATGATACATTATATAAATACTTATTAAATAAATTTAATTTAGTACTAAAATTTGATATGGAGAATGTATGAATAATAAAAAATATTAGAAATATAAATCAGTGCATCACAAAAATTGGCAAATATAATTTAATTTACTTTAACCGAACATTTTCACGCCACATGATTGACAGCAGATCTTTGTTTTATGTACCGCAATACCGAAAGTAATAGTTCTATATAGAACGTTAAGAGGAATTATGAACTTTCAAACGAGCGTTTTAAAATACGCTCGAGAACGTCAACGAAACATTGAGTTCTTATTAGAGACTTAATTCCTTTTAAATTTATGTTTGTGTGTTTGTGTACAGTTAGGGCAGATTCTCTGCTTCAACATTGATGTTGGCAGAGTTAAGAAGACATTGTGCGCGGAAACTTTTCCACGAGCCGCGCGGTCTGATCGGAAAACTCGTTATCTGCACTTTGCTCAGCGCCGGAGCCGGAGCGTGGACGGGCGCTCGTTTCAAGCCGCGACGTCACGCGAGACTCCGAAACGAAAAAAAAATTCTAGGAAATAAATTTCGTCACTTTTTGTACACTGGCGTTCGTTGCCGAATAGAGAAATGCTTTGTAAGAGAAATCACAAGTTGACCAAGATCTAGCAAGGTGTAGCAAAAAATTAATTTTTGTGTTGAAAAAATTAATGAACCTGACCTGTCATCAATCATAACTGATTAACGTATGAACCGATTATTTCCTATCAATTAAGATCGTTAGAATAATTATTCACATTCATTTTATACACAATTTAATTATTAAGAGAACACATTCTTATTGTGAAGTTATAATTATTCTGAACATAGGTCGGCTGAAATACGGCAGATGGCGTTTTTAAATAATGAAACGATTAAATGTGTTAATATCAAAAAGGTGACATATAGGTTATCGCTGTAGTTGGATAATGCCCCTTTCCCGGTTTGAAAAGAGATCCAGGTTCGAATCCCGGTGGCGCAACAACAATATTTTTCGATAAAATTGGTTTTATATGTGTATTTTTCTAATTAATATATTTAATTATTTATTTACTTAGAAATGAGGTGATATGATATCTGTAGCTGAGGCATGCGAGTAATGCGTTTTTTTAATGTTGTTTAATAATAAAGTAAATTATTTTACTCATATATTGTCGTTGATTTTATAAATACATGAATCCCGTTATTATTGACGCAAATGTAGCCGGTGTACAACGTGATGCACGAATGGCCCTCAATATTGCAATAAATCCACCAAGGCAAACTCTATCTAGGGTAGTAAACAAACAAAAATCCAAAGAATGCCATAACGATAAACAGATGCGTCACATCCAGCTAAAGTGACTCACGACCGAGACTTGTGGAGGTGCACTATGATCTGATTGTCTCGTGTGATTGAGACCACCATATGTCAATACTGACATAAAGGAGAAAATAATAATATTGACGGGTTATGTTATAATATGAATTATAGATTGATGGAATATTTTAACTCTTGTGAATCTTTCACATATTTGTTTTGCTCGACTTGAAATATCATCTTAGTTATGACAAAACTAACATTTAATGAAATAATCACTGCCGTGTGTTTCAAAAGTAGCGTGTTTAATGCAAGACTGAACTCTGTGAGAAAAAATGATTACCACTTATTAACAAATGCAGTTTGTTTTACATCTTGCGCATTTCCCATCCTTTTACCATCTGCATTTCCTTTGTTCTGTCGGTGTTCCTCGTTCCATTATCGTTGAGATGTAATTCATGTACTTATAGTATTTTCTTCGTACCTGCTGAATTTATCAATTGGGTTCAGTTTACTCATACATACCTCGCTATACGGCTTTTTGCTATAATGATGTTTTAAAATTATAGCATAGTTTCGATTTATGGGCCAAAATTTTTCCATATATGGCCAATTAAAAAAGGGAAAATATTTTTATGAATACTTATATATCGAAGATCAATTTTTTTAAACCGGATCCTTACGTATCATGCAATGTCATGGTATCATACAACTCTTCATTATTGTGTTCAAACTACATGTAATTTTTTAAATAAAATTAGAAGGGCGAGTTATCCAGTGAGGTGGAGTGATTATATTTTCCTTATGGACCTAGAGTGCAATTGAGTAAAAATTTTAATTGAAGACATTTATTAAAATACATGTATATATATATATTGTGGGGAGGGGTTGTGGCGGCCAGGGAGCGGGTTCCCATCAAATGGTGTATGCTTTTAAAGGGAACAGACATACAGGTGTATATTTAATCTTAAATATATAAATTATCAAAATAAAACACTTTTTGAAGACTGAAGAAAAATATATTGCGCTCGGGCCCGCGTTATAGACTTGTTATAGACTGAATTTTAAACTCGACATTTGATTCTAATAGTTGTCGTTATGACTCAACATTTTTTAAATAAATGTGATTGTGTTTTATGAACACCTGATCTCCGGGCGAGCTGCGACGGCTTACAAAAAATAGCAGGTGATGGCGGGCGGCAGATGTAAAGTATAAAAAATAACCTTAATCTTAATCTCCAGCAGCTCAGTAGGTAAGTGGACCTCTTACCGCCCATCTGCCACTAGCCACGTTTATATCTAGTACTGAAAGAAATTTACCAGCTGACTTCTTTAGTTTACGGTAAGGACTGGTGGAATTGTATCGGTAATATGTTCATATTAGTCTGTTCCAAATTTTTAATAATCCCAATTACCTGCATAAATTAATTTTCATTCAAATTTGGGTACAAAGAAAGCGTTCAAACTTTGGAAATATCTAAATTGAACAATATTTGGTTTTTAAAAATATATTTTTTAAATTTTAAACACAGTTTAATTCGCATTTTAAATTAAATTGTCACTTCACTCCGATGAATCAGTTTCCTTTTATATTTGTTTATATTAAATAAACATATACAATTTTATCAATATTTTAATATGTCCAAGAACACACAGTTACTGGGTTTTCACCTACAAAAGCACTGTTATTAAACAAATAATAATAATATCTCATAGAGACAAAGCTATTTTTTATTATATTTAATAGAAATGTATGGAAATATGGGTAATTACAGGGCTCACGACCTGTCTTCGGCTGGCTTAAGTGATCACTTTATATAAATACAACGTTCACCATTCTCACCCATTAATCAATCTCCATGTCTATCAAATTTTTGAAAGTATATATGTTAATGTGTGGACTCACTTCGAGTACCACTACACTATCGCCCACTATGTTTTTTCCCAACATTAATGTATGATAATAATGACATGTAACTAAAGATATTATCTTTGGTATTTCCAACATTGTCAGTTTTAGCATTAAGGGAATGCTGTATTGTTAATCACCTATTTTGTAATACCCAACTTCGTTTAAATAAAGTATATAAGCTCACCACACTGTTCTATGTTTTGTCAGTTGATAATGGCCTAGACAGCCGAAACGAGCGTGCAATTATTTGGAAAAATTGAATATAGAACCAAAAAAAATCGTGTTTGATTCATTGTGTTGATTAACAATGTAGTTCTATAAAATTAATCCCTCCGCATCTGTATTAAAAAAATGAAAGAATTTCTGTTTATTATTATATTATAGAAGTCGACTTATTTTACTAAAGAATGGACACTTTTCTGATAAAAAAAAAACTATTTGTCTGTCTGTAGTCTCCTACACTTTTCACGTGGCACCTGTTATCAATAATTTATAAAATTGGGAGGCTTAATATAATACGCGAAAGAAATTTTACCCCCGAAATTCAAAAAATTTGGTCCCTAGTAAAAAGTTGCACAAGTTGGTCAATCTACTTTCCAAACACAATTCAAATACTACAAAACTTTATCCGCGAACAAATTGTGAATGTATTATAGAATGACCGCATTTAAAATGATATATTTCAGTTTTAGTGCACGTTCGGCCATATAGCTCGGCAATTTCTACCCGAAGTCTAGTATTTCGGAGCATCGAGAGGTCATTGATTCTATAACGACACTTGCGGGTCATTCTAGCCTTCGGTTAAATATCGGCGAGCGCTGTGGCCGATTGTGTACCGATTTTTTTTTTTTTTTGTATATCTTTCAAATTTTTCCCATTTGATGAATCTACGCGAACCGCCATGACGCGACACGACAATAAAATCATATCGACGTTATTTTTACGACACACCGCAATAAAGAAAACAATGGATGCCATGAAACAGACATCGTATATTTTTATCATAGTACAACAAATACAGACAAATTTATTGACGAACTTGCGAAGCGTGAATTCGTAATCTAATTAGTGTTATTTATTGATTTGCGATTGCTGTAGAGTATCATTTTTATAAATTTATTTTATGCATTCAGATATAAAAGTTAAATTTATAATTTATTTTTTTATATTGTGTATTTTTAACCGTTTTACTGATTTTTCTTGACATCATTTAACCCTTTCCAAACCATGCAGTAACACAGGTCTACCATCATAATTAAACCTGTAATATTGCGGTAAATACATGCAACATAAAATTAATATTTTAGATAATCCTTAAGAAAATATTAGCGCTTAGGAATGACTATTGAAAAACTAATTATGAATTTATGAATTTATGAATTTGTTAAAAATACAATTTATGATATGAAAGATAGAGATCACATACTATTTTCACAGTGAAAAGAACAACAAACATACAAATATAATTGTATCTTTCTCACTAATAAAATGAAGAGAGATAAGAAGGAAGGACACATTATTTATGTTATTAATCATTTTTATCAAAATTGGATTCTCAATATTCAATTCGTGCCATTAAAGCCATTTAAGCTAATAAAAACATTTTTTCTGTTATTTTCGGTAACACGAGTTAACAGCATGGCTGCGTTCGGTATTTTATATCATGGTATGGTAAAGGTTAAATATCTCTCTGATGCGATTATTTTTACTTACGTTATATTTATACATTATAAACTTTTATATTAAATTACGCTGGCAACACTGCCTCGGCCAGTATTTTAATAAAACTTATTTTTGAATGTTGAAAATGATATTAATATGTAGTACTGTAGCATGACGGATAATTCTGTCGTCGCCTGGCGGCAGATTCGGGATTTCGATATTATAGTGGTTTCTGTCTTAGCTTAATTATTAAATATTATTTTTAAAAAAACTAGCCTGCCGTAGATTTCAAACCCCCGCGACCATAGATCCGATTCTGATTTCTGAATCTGGCATCTTGGCCTAGTCTATCACGCCAAGGCCGGTAATACGAAATGCATTGATATTATAGTATTTATACACACTGTGCAACATCTTACGTCGCGTACGATGCTAGCTCGCGTTTGTAGCAAAATATATAATAATAAATATAAGTACATATATATATTATACCGAATAATTTTTCCATATTATATTATACATTAAAATTATTAGAAATTATTCGAGAACTAACGAGTTTTGTAATTTTAATTTATTTAAAAAAAAAAAGACTAAAATACTGAAAACCGCACTCTTTATATAATGTATCTCGGATATGTGTCAATATACATATTATGTTTGTTTTACGTTGCTATACGACACGGACGCATGGAAACAAGGATATATAACTATTATAGTAACAATCGAAAGGCAGAGATCAATATGCGTGCACATAAATATTTTGTTTTAAAAAAAAGATATTAATAATCGTATGTTATTTTGAATCGCACAACAACAAGGTTTTACTATCGAATCTAATCCCGTACAATCGTGAAAAAAGTAAAAAATACATTTTTACACACATATGAAATCTGCCTGATCCTTGCGGCTAGTGCCGAAAGGGATTTCATTGTTTAATATTGTGTTATTATTTAAAAAAAATTAAGTTCATTATGATCGTCTTAAATCGAACAAACTAAATATATTTAAAACAAATTATTAAATTATGTTTCGCTTTACAACTACCTACAGTTTGAATATATTTCATTTTTCATAAATCCTATTATAACTGTAAATCTGGTAACGAATTCAAATAATAATATGAATATATTCATGGCTTAGTCTTTACGGATTCGAAAGGGCGGCGCCAGCTATAAAATTCAAAGCGCGGTGAATTATTCGAATATAAAGTGACTAACTCCCTTGCATTTGATGATATCATTCTAAAACGTATAAGTGCTAACAGATACGTTTTATATTCTGTGATGCAACAGCACTTTACTTTAGTTTTGGTATATATATATATTCCATCATTCATCCAGTAGAACCTTATTGTAGAGGACATGAGCAACCTACTCACCTTCTGAAAGTTGTTTCAATGCACGTCGATATTTAATTACACTTAAGAGGATTGTTGTCCTCCTCCGGGGGTCAAATTTCAACCGGCTTATACAAAATTATTTCATACTTAACCTAACACACCAAAATCAGCTTATGTTTTGACAATACACTCATCCCTTGATTTACGCGGAATTCGTTTTATGCGGTTTCACTTTTACGCTGTTTTTATAATAAAACATGTCACGTATCAAGAAATTTACAATGATTTAATAAAAAATAAAACACACACATTAATTACAGATTATTTAATCAGAAAAACTTTGGACAAACCCGAAAGAAAAAAATGGTTTCATTCATTATGTACGTGTTATAAATTTATTTTGAATTAATAAAGCTACATATATATTTTTTTCTCTTTCTTACGTTGATATACATACGTCTATGATATGTACTCGTTTTACGCGGTTTTTTGGAACATGTCTCCGTATTTTATATGAACAGTTTCGATTTACGCGGATTTAATTTTCTAGAACCAATCTTACATTTTTGAATGCGTTCTATACCTCGATTTACGTGGAATTTTCTGGAACGTATCTAAATCGAGGGATGAGTGTATGTATATTTTAAATGAGCTAAAAAATAAAATAACTACACACACAGTGACCGCAGAAAAAGCAATTTAGCCTTCTTAGCTTTCTACATTTTCCTTCATTTCCGTTTACAGATAAGTTCCCAAGCCCGGTAGTTTCGTATGGTTAACGTTATCTGAAAATGATGACACAAATACACTCGTACATTTACGCATATCTGGTGGCTGAATCCTGTGGTTTGGAAATTCTAATTGATATCACTTGGAAAATTCTAGGAAACACAAACGCGACTCTTTATCCATTAGCAAGATTCGGTAATTGTATTTACAAAATAAACAACATTGGTCATAAAATTTGTCTATTCTTGATTAAATAACTAAACGTATAGATGAATATTTACAGATTATTAAAATGTTTTAGTAGGTATTATTGTTCTTAATAATTAGTACAAGTACAATTTTTTTTCAATTCTCATATACTGCCAAAAAAACTAAACTAATAAAGCTAAAAAGCGAATTAAATCTTAAATAATGACAAATAGAACAATACTTTTAAAATTAGAAATATTAAATTAAACTCTATTAAGTGGTTAATAAAACAAAGATAATAAATAAAAATACAAATAGAAGAAATTAATGAAAAATAAATATGATTAATTATTAAGAACATTTTTTCAGAACATAGTTCTGTGGTATTTTAATACAAATTAAATTAATCAACTAGAAAGATTTATAATTTCCATACTTTTTTTTCCATAATTAAATAAAATGGATTCATTAATTTAATTCTGGTGTCTCATATCGGGTTTGAGATTCTCCGTAATATAAAGTGGAGTGCTTTTAAAAATGGAATAGTAGATGTATCAATTAGGAATATTACAGAATATAAATTCAAAATTTCTCGAAAATGTATTCGATTGCTATAGCGAAATCGGAGAACGCCCTTCTCCGAATAGAAAAAGGTTCAGGTTAAAATCCCGGCAGCAACTAAATATTTTTTTGATACTTAGATTTTTTTTGGATATCTTCTAGTTGATTCATTTAAATTGTATTAAAATAAATATGATTTTATTAAACAGATCAAATTATTTTGTTAATTATAAGGAAGCATTTTGCGATACTTATTTTTGAATGGATCCAAAGTATTACCTAAGTAATATATAAAAAGATCATCAGTTACCTAAATATATCATTTTTGCATAAGGCGTAATATCTACGAAACGTACACCACTGAAAATAAGTAAATAATTTGAACATTATTACCAGCTTAATAATTTGAATTTATTAATACACTATTTTCATTTTAATTGATGGGAATCCTGCATGCAAAAAAGTTGAAAAGAAATATATATTTCATATCCGGTAAAACCAGCTTATTACGCCTGGTCTTATCTAACAATATTGAATACCTGCGTTACACCAGGGCGATACAAACGTCCTAGTAACGCTCGCTACTACGGCCATGCACAATAAACAAAACATCCCTCTTACGTATCAGATGAAACGTGGATAATGGTTATTATTACTTGAAACCTTCCTTATATTCACCATAAACATTGGTACCACCATTCCCGTGGTTATTTTATATGCAAAATACGAGGATATAATAAAATACTGGGGAGCTTTACTTTCCGCCCAAAGCCCCAGGGGTGGCACCCACCCAAGCCGCCCATCCATAATATATTTGAACTGGAAGTACGATATTCGTATATTACTTTGAAACACCGAACTTCCTCTTAACTCTCATGCGGGTCGTACTTTTCCAGCGGGAGGGAAAATATTATACGAAGTAAGAGATTTTTTCTTCCGTCGCTCATACATTTTGCAGTATTTTCCAGCAGAATGGGCTATTTTTTAACACTTGAAACTTATATACGAATGAATTTTATTATGGAAGTCGAAATCAGCCTTGATTCAGAAACGGATTCGAGGACACACTGACAGAAATACTACGTTGAGTTTTCACATAAAATTGGAAATATTCGACATTTCCGACTGACGGATAAATTATTATATATGAATAGATACCGGATGAAAGAAATAATATTGTAAATGTGTACGTGTTAAAAGGGAGAAAAATTATTTCCTCCAAGCGATGTATAAAATATTTTTAAAATGTTAGAACGCATACAATTTAGAGAGTTTATTATATACAAATAAAATGAATTAATTAAAAAGATATACATATAAAATCAATTTTATCGAATTATATTATTGTTGCTACCGGGATTCGAACCTGGATCTCTTTCCAATCCAGGGAAGGTGCATTACAGACCTATGTTGTGAATAATTACAACTCAATAAGAATGCGTTTTCCTTAATAATAGTTTATTATATTTTTATAAACCACTTTTATGAAATGTGATTATTTTTTCATTTCTAAAAACAATATTAAATATATATTTGAAATTTTAAATATTCTTAGCAAAGTTTCGTTATATTTATTGCAGTCGTACCACGACCAGACGGCAAAATTTCAATAGATTGAGGAAACAGCTTTTCCAACATATTTCGAATAAAGGGGTTATGTGACCCGAAATCTTAGGCGCTCCAGCGCTGGTAATCCATTTCCGATCCACCCGTAGGCATGAGGCCCCGTCTTCCCTCGCGTCCCTCGCTTCCCTCGCTTCCCTCGCCGCCCATGCTCTGACGAAGCGAAATATCTCTTCGTCACTAAGTCGGGCGGACCAAACTACTGCTGTTACTTTATCAGCCAGACGAAATACGGTAGATGGGCAGTCGATCAATCACCGTGACTTTACAACAATTTATATTTAGAAAATATTTACAGGTATACTATTTTATTTTAAATTGATAAATAGCTTAATAAGATTGTAACAGGAAATTAATTTTACGCTGCACAGAAAACGATAAAGGTATTTCTTATTTACTATTTAATTACTAATTACTTAATTAACTGTGTATAAGTATTCTATGATTTAAATTTTTTTTAATAGTTATATCGACCCCTCCTACGTAATGTATCGTAAGTAAAAATATATATTTTTTAATCATTCTAGTATTTTGTACGTAATTTATACATTTTAAAATGGCGGTATTTTTTTAAATATGATATTTATTAGTACCTACATAATAGAATACAATGTATTTTTTTTTAAATCTGCCACGTAAATAAGTATCAAATACGTGCAAAATACTAGAACGATTAAAAATGCCATTTTTTACTTACGATACGTAGGAGGGATCGATATATGTATTGGATATCCAGATGTTTAGCCAGAATACAAGCCACGTCGACATACTTACAATATTTACATTTATTTAATACAAAACAATTCAAACTTGGCAGTCTCCCGGGACAATGGTTGAACTCCGTTATCAATCACTCTGTCACTAAGCGACCTTACAGCTAAAACGTTGTGCGCAATTTTTTATTTTATATACCACTATTATAATAAAAAATAATATTTAACTCACTCGGAATCATGACCACCATTCAACACGTTTATTCATATGCTTTTACTGTAAATAGTGACCAGATTTGAATAGACTTTTATTCATATGCTTTTACTGTAAATAGTGACCAGATTTGAATAGACTTTTATTCATATGCTTTTACTGTAAATAGTGACCAGATTTGAATAGACTTTTATTCATATGCTTTTACTGTAAATAGTGACCAGATTTGAATAGACTTTTATTCATATGCTTTTACTGTAAATAGTGACCAGATTTGAATAGACTTTTATTCATATGCTTTTACTGTAAATAGTGACCAGATTTGAATAGCCAAGTCTTCATCCTCTTCCCAACGTGTTTTTCCCACACGACACAATGTAAACCACGTCTAACGTACGACGGTATCTCCCGCGGTAGAGTAATATTAAGAAATAAAAAATGATGTCTCAATTGTGCGTACAGTAATCAATTCAAATATTTTCCTACAAATATTGGTTTCATTTTATTACGGTCACCCATTATATAACAGTATCCATTATGAATTACGATATACAAAATATATACCTACAAGATAATGTAGAAAAATATTTCTTTCCTTTTCAGGCAGTTGGAAGATAAAATTTTGTTGGTTTGAAAACGTTTTTCTACAGGAAAAAATGAAATTTCCTGAATCGATGCGCAATTGTGCTTGCTAGACTATAATGCGGACGCAGACGAAGCCGTACAATATACATAGACGAGTTTTTGGTCGTTTATATTACATTTTACGAACCAAAAGATATCTCGTAACCGGGAACGTATCCAATGTCATCAGTGAATACAGTGAAAAATAGCGGTGTGTGTGGGTCATTTGTTTATTCATGAGATACCTGTGGTACTATTATTGCAAGCACTTTTATTGTATTTGAAATTTGTTAACAGTATATAGATATACAAGAAATAACAATGTTTTCAATAGAATGTGTAATATTTATATTATATTATTTATCAGTTGAAATGAACAGAAATCACTTCTTGTTCAATGATCTGTAAGTTTTTTTTAATATGCTTCAGGTCGGACTAAGAACAGCGTTCAATTATTTTATTTTATTAATTAAAAAAGTCCTACTTTGATTAACTAAAGGGTCATTACATATGAAATGGTCCAAAAATTAAATAAATAGTTTCTTGGCTTTTGCTTGAATTTGGTCGTTCAAAAAGACGAATATTTATTTTACGATGCGTTGCATATTTTGCAATGTAAATGGTTTGCGGAAACTTAAATATCTCATTAAAGTTACAAGTCCCATAGTGATCACAATAAGCGGATTCCACTGTATTTAAAAGTGTAAGTCAAATAGGTGGGTATGCTAAAAAGCCTCGTTAGGCCCAATACTTTTAAATAACCGTGATTTGCCGACCGATACTGAAACTGTGATAAATTTTGAACCTTACTTGCATCACAGGTTATTTTTTGAATGGCAACATCATCCCACCGTCTCCTGCCGTACCCGCGGACCCACATGATGATGTCGGCACCCAGTGCGGGTGTCATCAAACGTTGGGGTCTATCCTTCTGGCCGCGGTCTCGGATAAATTACAGGGAGGACCCGATGCGGGTATTGAATACGCATACATAATCATTTATCCTCGAAGTGCTGTCTTACGGACGCCCGCCATTTGTCATCACGAGTTACGCCCGCGCGGTACTGGCGACAGAGAACAATGCTCTAGCTCTACGATTACCGATTTCAAAACACCACAATGTGCATTATATATTACAATAGTTACCTGATCATAAAAGATACACTTTTGTCTCGAGAGCGGCTCTGTTATTCTTGTAGGCGTGCGGAGGCATCAGCGGCAAAATGTGATTACATTGATCTTTAGAGTAAGTCTCGTCTCGACATAATAGAGCGAACCACATTTTAATAATAATGCCATAATACTATTTTTCAATTGTTTGATTAATTATTTTTGAGTTTACCGTTACCGAGTTGGGCGTTACCATAATTATTTTATCTATCCGTCATCGTCTATTCAATAATATAAATTAGTACCCTCTATCATATACTTAAAACTATATAAAACAGTCCACTTTCGCTACGGACATAAACCAAACAATGAAGTAAAGCTGCACAATGTAGTCAACAATCCTCGGCTGTTATATGACGATACTAATCACGTAAAATATACAAATCTAACTATCCGTCTTTTGGCGATATAAAATAAGATAAATACTCAGCGTCTGATTTAAGTGTATTAGAAAATTTCATTTCATATGTTTTTTATTTATATTTCAAACTATCTAAAGTACTCGGCGTAGTACGAACTTTACGCAGAGTGAAGAGGCTTCGTTTAGTGTAGACAGTAGTTTTCCTCTTATTTTGTAAGATAGCAGTGGCTCTAGAGGCTCATTAAGAGGCGGCAGCTTCACTTTTCCATTAGAGTAACACATTCCCGCTGGTTCGCATTTATATTTCTTTGCATGACAATGTTTACATGGAACATCCATCCGTCCCCATTAATTAAATGTTCTTAATTTTGGATCTGAATGTCGATTCACAATTCTTGATTATTCCTTTCTACGTCGGTCTTGTTGTACACGCAGCACTCTTTCCTCCGAAGTTTCCATTGACCTAGACGTAGAAGCTCTCATACGCTCCTGCTGTAGATGAAGTTTCCGTTGTTCAGTTATTGCTGATGCCCGAATAGCTTTTTGTCTTTTAGCTTCAGGGTTTTTCTGACCAATACTCTTAATATCTATCCGCTATATCGATCAATTATTTGTTGTCTCGAAGTGAAGAGTTTTGCTTTGTTATCGTTAACACTGTTCTGAAAGATTCTACACTGTTCTAAAGAGTAAACGAACACGGCGCTTTTAATAACAATTCATTTATTTTACAGTTAAAACGTTTTAAAAAACAAACACACCCGCAGACGCTCTTTTATATATAATTAGCTATTACACATCCACAATTCCGCGTCCGTACATGTCAGTGTATCAGCAATATTGCAATAAATAATGCCATAAACATTTTGAATGTGGAACATCGTCAGTAATATTCTCTTATTTTAAACGTCGAGGGTGGGAAAGGAGGATGGGAGTGATTTTTCAAAATCTCACGTTGACAGTGACTTTCCTCTTGTTTTGAAGGTCAAGTGTGCAAAGTTTCATCAAGCTCGGAACAAAACTGTAGATTTGTATAAAAACAAACAAACTAACATACACTCTTCTTTATGCATATAGACGTACAGTCCGGGTTCGTGTTTACTGTACGCTCACATGCGATAATAATTTTTCTGCAAGGCAACTACTTCCAGCATAAAAATAAAAATGGCGACATCGGGGTAGGGCCGCTTCCTACATTCAGTATCCATTGCCGGGACATTGAAATTACTCTCAGTTATGACACCATTAGTCACGTCACCGCAAGATATAATAATGCTGTTTAAATTAAATTAGTTTACTTTAGCTATCACAATAAAGAAGGACAACTATGCAGTTGATATGTGTATTACTTATTTTGTAAATCTAGTTGAAACACTTTTATTCCGCTGTATTTTATTATATTAAACGTTGGAACGTTTTCGGGAACATCTTGCCATTATCAATTCAATTAGAGTTAAAAACATTTTCACACAGTAATTAAGGGAGTATCTGAAGTTAAGGAAGGTGGGGGTGGGGTGAAGTTAAAATGGATAAGAGATTCAGATCCAGATTCTGATTCAATAAAACAGTGTTTCAACTCAATTGACTAAATAATCATGGATTTCCACAAAGTTTCACCGAAAACCTTTGAACAGTTATATTACTTAGTTACACGATGTTTAAAAACGACGCTAAAAATAAAATCGCAAAATGATAGTGTGCGTGAAGAAGTCAAATTAATGAGCACAGAAGTCATTATCATTCAGCGACAACTTTGATGGGTTGGCCACGTGATCTGAATCCCTGAAACTAGACTACCAAAGGAAATAATGTACTCTCAGCTATTTCAGAATTAACGTTGACGTGGGGGAAAACAAACGATTTAAAGACTCCTTGAAGGCGAACCTTGAAAAGGTCAACATTAATAAAAAGCGATTATTGTGAACTACCTGCAGGAGACAGGCCTATACCTCGAAGCGGAATGTCAACAAACAGGATAAGAAGACGCGAATATAAGGAAGAACAAATAGGGCCCGGAAATGAGCGTGCAGCCGCTGTCTACCCATATTCAAAATTCCCCATAACTTGAGAATCCAGGTTTAAACTATCCAACCACAGTCGATGATGATGATGACTTAGCTATAGTTTAAAATAGCCTGTTAGGAAGTGTAGGGGCGGGGATTACTTTGTTTTACGCTTGTCCTTTGAAGTAACTATATATATACAAAATTAGGACCATGCGGGAACAGGACGAAATATCTAAGAAGGCAGGGTGAGGTTAAAATATTCTTCTCAGGTTATAGAGAGCAACTGAACAAAATTTGGAGTGGGCAAGCTACGGGGAGTGAGGAAGGTTTTGCGCAGGGTTTTAAAGAGTAACTACGTAAAAGTAGGATTATGTAGATAACAACAGGTAGATAGACATATTTAGGAGAACACATTCTTATTGTGAAGTTGTTTATCTTATCTTTCGAATAATGGAACGATTAAATGTATTAATATCAAAAAGGTAACATATAGGTTCGAAAATTGTCGCTGTAGCATCGTTGGATAATGCACCTTCCCCGGTTAGGAAAGAGATCCAGGTTCGAATCCCGGTGGCGCAACTACAATGTTTTTCGATAAAATTGATTTTATATGTATATCTTTCTAATTAATATATTTAATTCATATTTAAGATAGACATAGATTTAATATTGCATACAAAATAGTGTTCAATATATTTATATTTATTTGCTCAGTACAGAAAATTTACAGCCATAGTTAACAATGACTTAGAAAACATCTTGTCTTTGTACAGTTTTCCTCTTGGGAAAGTGAAAGTACGAAATTCTATATGTAGATAAAAACGTCAACATGAATAACTTACCAGTGACTATGTAGATCCTAACCTACTAACTGAGACAGAGACGTGTAAGACCTTTGGAAGAGCTGGCGGATTCATATCGTTGTGTTCAAATTCCGTTGAATATAAAACACACAAGATAACATTTCCTTTAATAACTTAGCAGACACTGTACTGACCCTCTCGAGGTAGAAGCTTCTCCGTGGACTAACTTCATAATGTTATTTATTCAACATTGAAGACTATCCTATTCGGCATGAATAAAATAATGCTTTAGTAAATACAGATGTAAAGTCTTATTGCAAAATAAATATGTTTATTGTCTTATTGCTCAGAACTTAAGCATCTCTTATTAATTTTTTTTAGTAAGAATTAATCCCTTTGGAAGACAACAGAACTAAGCACAAATTGTTTGAAAAATGCAAAAAATTGGCAGATGTAAATAATAATAATAATAATAATAGTAATGCGTTTTTTCCAGCGTGATCGGGTTTTTTTATGAATAACCGATTCGCCATAAAGATAATACATTTAAGTTACAAAATATTATTTATGTTATGAAAAGAAAATTTAAAAAAAAATTTTTAACTACCAAATGCCAACAAATCTAACATAAGTTCAGTAAAAAAATATTTTGTTCAGTATGATCGTTATGCGGAACGAACAAACAAATTAGACGCGTGCGTACGAGCAAATTGCTTGACAGCATTTCCATGACATTGTACACAAATGATTTGAAATTTTACTAAATAACCCACGGCTAGACATAAGTCTAACTGTACGTTGTGCTAGTGCTAATTTTAAAGGGTGTTTTCATAAGTTAAGGATTATATATTTTTATTTTAGTTTCCCAGAATCCTTAGTAATGCGCAGCTTTTTTTCTTGTATGCAGTGCGACCCCCCGATTATTAGGTCATTATTATATGTTTTAATGTAGAAATTTGACGACTGTACTACAATACAATAATATTGGTTGGGGGGGTAACATTAGGCCAATGTGAAATAAATTGATATAAATTACTCTTTAATTATATCTAAAATAATTTAGGAAAATCCTGGAGACTGTATTTTTGTATTGAGATTAAAATAATATCTATATCCATTCAATCAATAAACATCATTATTAAAGAGATATTATCTTCTACGCCTTAAGAGAAATCTATTAAATTATTATTATAATAATAATTTCGGATAATTTATTTAATTGAAATTCACCGCACAATTTTTCTCAACCGTTTCGTACATTGCACCTTTGTGATAGTCATGATATTTCATCATCGCCACCGTCCATTCCCTGGTTCCATTTCGCAAATTGCACATCGCCTGCAGCTTGCAGGACCACATGTACCGTGCACCGCCACCGCCATTATTCACCGTCTTGTTTCTTCTCGTATTCCATTGTTCCATATTATAGTTATAGTAAAACATTTTATGATTTCTGTCCGACGTGAATGATAAAAAATTGAGAAACATCTTTTTTTTTACGAATAAAATTTATTCACTTTGTGTATTTGAAAACTAATTTTGAAATTATTTATTAAAGATATAACTTATTTCAAAATAATGAACGTTAAAAAAAACATATCCAACTAACTACATCTTATTTATAATTTTTGTTTTCTACGATATTATTCACGTTTACAGTCTCTGTCTGTTCCGGGCAACAAGCTAAAGCGTTTAAAATGAAAAATGTTGAAGAACAAATGACGACACATTTTGGAAAGAAAATATATACACTCAAGTAGGAAATTGTTTATTTTACTTTTATTATTTTTATTTTATTTTTGAATGATGCGAATTTTCAGTATTTGGAAATTTGATTTTATCTCAAAATTATGTTTAACAATATTTTTTTCACAATTTTTGTAAGATATAAGTCAGCACAATTGATAGTACAAACTATGCATGTTTTATATTGTATATAATATTTAACTATCCAAATCATTTAAGAATTTATAACATATATATAAATATAAATCAACTTTATTTGTACATTCACTTTTAAATTCAATCTTCCCTATTAGTTTGAATTGTGTATTACCCCGAGGGTTGTACAAAAAATATTACATTCGTCTAGACGACAATGAGTAGTCCAATTTACCCAGCATTCTTTTCAGTAAAGCCTTCTTTCATGGGAAACTCCACTTTGTACGGAAGGTTTACAATTTTTCATGCGTCGCATTTCTGTCCAGAAAGAGAACATTCGTAATAAAGCCACGTGGGAAGTGGGAAGTGGGAAGAAGGGGGACGTGGATGTATAGCAAATTGTATGAATATGTTCCGCTCTATTCTTCTCCCAGGGGACGTACTCGTATTGGGAATTGTGGAAGGAGTCGGGGATTTGTGTGACTCTCCCGGCTGTCTGGAGATTAGATCCCGATACAGTGATCAAAAATATATTTTCAATATTCTATTTTATATATATTTTGATTTTTTTGATAAACAGTGAATATGTGCTCTAAAAATGTATACTACGCATGTTTATCGAATTTTTTTTAATAGCTCATTAGCTATTTTCAAGCAATCAAACTTATCAATGGCTATATCAGTTTAATCGGAAAATAGTATAACTATACAATTATAATTTACATCTATAATTACTGAAATGTATACAAATATATACAATTGGAGGCAATTTTATTTACACTTTATTTTTTTACTTCAATAAAATAAAATAAATATTTAGATGTTTTTGCGCGTGTACTAAAATTTTCACCTTCAAATTAATTAAAGTTTTATTATCAGTGAACTCGGATGACATAAACATAATAAATTAGTTTTTAAATTATGTAATTTTAACAATACGCAGAAAAATCAACTTGTCGAAAAAATATAGTCAATAGATATACAGTATTGCCGATTGACAGCTTTAACCAGTGCTATGTAATGTTATCAGATTTTATCTACATATAATGTTTCACGGATAATGTAACATAGATGTATGATGCACTATATCACTTAATTGGCTAAAGCTGTATATCGGTAATTTAACTGGTGGTGGTGGTAACCACATTTATTCGATAGCTACATTTTTTTGCGTTTTCCGAGAGATTCATCCAATTTGTTTTAATTATCAAGAAACTACGTTTTGAAATGTCGTAACTTCACAAATATAATGTCTTTCCATTTAGATTAATATGTTTGAATAAAACTACATTTTGCTTATTATAAATATAAAGGTTAGGTGTGTGTGTGTGTGTGTATGTGTGTATGTATTGTGTATTCTTCTCGGATACTATTCTTGTCACTTACGTCGTTGGAAAATACGCATTTCCTTCGTAATGTATTTTTTCTTTGACATTTAAATCTCTTCAAAGGAGAAGGATCTGCATATTATTATGCTAATATTATTCAGGCGGGACAAAGCAAACACATTTTGGATGTTGAATGTTGGCAGTCTTGCCCACGTGGTTACATCTCGCCGTGTCAATTCACCAGTGCACCAACTCGGTAGCAGTATTCCATTACGATTGTGTAATATAATGAATAACGTCACATGATTATTTATTTTTTACTCCTCCTATCGTTTTACTCATAGTTCTTACAACTGCTATATATATATTTTAATACACGGAAAACATGTCACATCAATATTCTTACTATTTTCAGACTAAGCTAAACGCTTGTGCTATCTAAATAGCACTAACTTGCTGGTCTCCTGGAACGACGATCGATCCTCCAACAGCCGGATCATTACTTAATTGGATTTGAAAGCACATTTTTTTATATGAGCTTCGTATATTTAATTAAATATAGCTCCATAACGCCGACATTGTTGCAGTTATGTATCACATTTTCACACGCAACTATAACCCAACATGGGCCAGTATTCGATCTTAACAATGACAGTCGGTTCAATACAGGAAAAGGGAATAGAAAATAGGGAATAGACATCATCATCTTCATCTTGTTCTGAATGAGAGCAGTCTGATCATGAAACTGCGGCAAATTGCGAATGACATCATGGATGATCTGTCGCTACAACAGACTACCAAATATATAAACATGAACTACGCAAATTATTTGTTTCAACATTTGCATTTTGGTGTCACCCACGTGATCACTTTTGTATAATTTACGCAATCAAATAGCTTCATGACTTTTTTAAAAAATATATGACTCGATTGGAACGAAAATTTAAACTAATATAAAAAATACGTCTGTTTACGCAAAAATTTAATTTTCGGAGTAAATACTTTTACTGTTGCATAAATGTGTCATAAAATTTCGGATTTATGTTTCCACTAAGAATGTGTGTAGAGTGTCCTTGCCCGCAACTAATGTTCCATACCCTTTTCCTATATATACACTATATTTCATGTATATTCATTTACTGATCTGTGGTGGATTTCTTGTGCGTTAGAGAAGTGGGCTCTGCATCAAATTTATGACCGTATCGGTCCATCTTCTTGGTAACCTACCGCGAATCTGACTCCTGGGCCAAAATATCTGAGGAACAAAGATACTTTAATTGTTTATTTACTAAAATGTACAAAAGTATGAATGACGTAGCGTCTCATTTACAGGTGCGGCTGCTATTGGAAGTAAAAATTCATTTATGATAGAATAAAGAATTAACAAATTAGTAGAGTATATAGATTGATCTTTAAACAGTTAAGTGGATTAGTGGTGCAAATACACTACTCGAGACTATTCTAGAAACTCATATCGAGTCTCGCGTAAAATACAGAACAGAGTTGAATGTGCAGAGCGAACTATCATACTCTATCTGTTATATTTTGTACGCAAAGCAGAACAATCAATTGAATGAGGTAAGGACGAATAGAAAATCAATATGGCACCAAACCACTATATAACCAGGGAAACCAGATAGTATTTTTATGACTTGAATTAATATATCATGGACCATGGACCCCACAAACGCATGGTGTCTTTACAGACAGAAAAATTATTCATCCGAGTATTATTTTAATATTTTTATAGTGTAGGTTGGTTGCGTCAACACTCCGATTTAGTGCCGACTTAACCCAACCCGCCAGTCTTACATAACATTATGGGAATCTTGGAAAGTTATTATATTTTTAACACAGAAATATGCTCTTTAATAGAGGTATTTTATAGCGGCATTAAACAAATAATAACCCCGAATAATGTACGCATTATACGATACTATTATTCAACTCCATAAAACGGACATTACCCTTAAATAATTCAAAAATTACCCGAGACACTTGAATATATTTTGTTAAATTACAAACAAAATACAAGTTACTTTTAATATGTCAAAAATACACAGGCATTATAGTTTGTTACGACACTTTCACGTCAAAATGTTTCATGAATATATTTTTAAAAAGGTATATTTCTTTATTGGAAAAAAATATATAGCGTGGGTCGTCCCACAGTCGATAACATTAAAACAAACGCAGCGAGCAACTGGATGCTAAGCCCGGAGGTTAGAGATTCGGAATGCTTATATATATTATTAGTCTTTAAAACCTGTCCTTGATATCTAATTCGGTTAAGATGGAAACATTAAGCTTGCCTCCAACACCACATTTTAAAGAAGTCGATCTTGCACGTTCTCTCGCTTTTACTGCTTAGATTTCAGAGCCATAAATATATTTATTGTAAAATACCAGCAGGGCTGTTAATAGACGATCTTTGGTATTATATTGAATATTAGACGTCTTTGGTGTCTGGTGTAGCGTTAGTTTGAAAATTGATGGTCTTTCCAAACTGCTGTGAGACGACACGTAGGGCCTTTTATGATTGTTTTTCTCTTTCTTACTTCTTTGTCATTTTCTATCGAGTTGCAGTATGATTTATCCTATGCGAGATGTATAAGATCACCGGCATTTTAGACATTGAGCAAACCTGAGATTATTCAGCCAACATAACCTATTTCTTCCTACGCTTCTGCTGCCTTCTATCTTCCCCTGAATAATGAGTTATCATATTGAGATCATACTTTTCATTGAGGTGAATACAAGTATGTCCGAAACGTGCACTTTTCCTTCGTTTAACTCAAATAAACAAACAAATTCAATTATTTTAACCAAAAAATCAGCAATACTCTGATTGTATGGAGTTAGTATTGGTGGTTACTTTAAACAGCCACTACTCAAATTAAAGTACGTCGGTATAGTTTTTGCTGCATTTTTCATGTTTTTTTTTTTTTTTGCAAACCGCGACCAACTTCGTGGTCTTCGCTTTCTATTCTTACGGGGATAACTGCATTCTTAAATTCGAATTGTGCATTATAAAAATGGTAATAATATTTTAATTTACCCTGAAACTAATGAGTGGCAAACAGTCTCACTTAATTGGTTTTAAACTTTTGGCCTGCTGTGTATCCAAGACGCTTTCTCTATCTCTGTCAATTGCTCAGTTATAGACCGCCAGGTGTGGCTGTAATAATACAGGAAATCAAACTGGAGATCACACCCAAATTCGTGACTTGATGTTTTCACAAGTTTTTCACCTAACTACAGAAAATATATTATTGTTATTGACGGCATACGGTTATGTAATAAAGCTATCATGATTTTTTTTGTTTAGAAGTAGGCTTTTGTTCTAACAAGTACCTACCTGCTTTTATTCCATACGGTTCTGTATAATCCACTACTACTAATGACGTCATTGAAACAAATTTTGTATACTGAATTAGTGAACCGGGTAATGTCTTTAGAAGGTGAAATACTGTTTTACTAAGTAAATACTAATTAAATGTTTTAATTAGAAAAATATACATATAAAATCAATTTTATCGAAAAACATTGTTGTTGCGCTACTGGTATTCGAACCTGGATCTCTTTCCAAACCGAGGAAGGTGCATTGTCCAACTATGCTACAGCGACATTATTTTTAAACAACAAATTTTCGAACCTATGTTTTACACTTTTTCAAATTAATACGTCTATCGTTCAATTATTTGAAAGCCATCTGCTTTGTTTTTATAGTGAATGTAAATAAAATTATATATAGGTGTCCTTCAGTATAGGCTAACATTAATATAAATACAAGTTGATGAGTTAAATTGTAAGATAATGCCTTTACAGGGCAAAACGCGTCTCATCAAGTATATTAAATGAGTAGAATAAAAATAATTAGCCCAAGTTAGATTAAGGCCGGGTGATAGGAACGGAAAGGATAGGGAGAGAACATCCAGAAAGAACTCTTAAGAAAGTGAAATAGAATAACTTGTACATATATTGTTATAAATTCATTTCCTGAGAATGTAAGCAACAAAAAAATTCTACCTAGTATTTAATTATTTTTTTTATTGCTTCATTATTTAAAACCTTGAAAGTCTACATTTTTGGACGGTGTTTTCCGGGACACAATGTCTAAAATTATTTATGGCTTCATTGTGGACAGCAATGTCACGATTTTAGTTCTCATAATATCTGAAGAATAGATATTAGGCATTCTTTAGCGGGCCATTTACGTCTATTAAATTATGAGGTTACTCGTTCATTAGCTTTAAAATTTTAGAATATTTTCCCCCGGCTACGTCAACTAATTTTATTGTGCTACTGTCGTATGTCTGTCTATCTTTAAACAGCACAACAATGTTAACTTTTAATTATATATATATTATAATAGACGTTTTATGATATTTGGAAAATGAAGTTTTCTCCGTTCTATTTTGCGGATTTCGAGAATTTTCCCTCTCTTCAATTTGTCTTTCGAGAATTTCTTGAATTTTGTACGATCCGTGAAGGTAAAGAAGGAAATCCATTATCACGATTCTTGCACTGTATATTGCCACGGAGATTTGTGAAGATCTAGGGCCAATTTTTGCCTTCCATGGCCTTTGTGTGCGGAACAAAGAGACAACACCTCAGTGGTGAATAACCGTTAACGTAATATAGGAGTTTAAAAATTATGTACGAGGCGCATTTTTTAAGTAAGTACCGGAACTTTTTTTTAAAGAAACAATATCATTTTCAAACACTTTACTTTCTTCGAATGCTACACCGTCAAAGCACTTGTCTTCGAATGCTACACACTTAAAGCACTTGTCAAAATGCGGCACCAATTTTTATACACCTTCGTCATAGAATGTCGCTGCCTGGGATGAAAACAATGTCTGTACTATGAGTTCATCATCATCATCAAAGCGCTTGCCACCAAGGAAACGTTTTAGATGAAGAAAAATATGGAAATCACTTGGCGGAAATCAAAGGACAAAACAGGACACATATGGTGGTTACGTATTTCGTGCATTCAAAAAACGAATCACGGACCGTATCTCACAGTCGGCGGGTTGACCTATTGTCTTGAACATTTCAACCATTCACTACAAGATGGCCACACTATGTGAATTTCTCTAACGTTGCATATTGTGAGTCAACAGATGAAGGAAACCACTGCGCATGCGCAACATCACAACCGCAGCGCTACACCGGGAATATTCGGCAACGATACATATTTAAAAAACGTGCCTCGTATATACCGTCTCCCCAAAGAATAAAAAAAATATAACACCACACATATTAACACAAGTATTTCACTTCATACACAACCATAACCAATCTACTACTCCACCTTCCATAACGATACATTATTGAGTACCCACAGCCGAAAGTAAATATCAATATTCATCGGTCGGTTCGATCTTTCCTCCACATAAAATGCAATAGAGAATGATTCAATTCATTACTCAGCGGTGACCTTTACCGCCACTGTGCCTCGATGAAAATGCCACACCGTAGTCACGCACCCTTACGCACGTTCTACAGTTCTTCCTGACATACGAAACATCAGAATAATGTTATATTCAGTATTTTATAGTTTATGTTAAGGAAGGGGATGGGTTTTATTAATTTATTGATACAAAATTTGGCTTTTAAACCTTAAAATTCAGCACTATTCTATATAAAGTATTATTACTATCGCTTTAGTTTTTAAAAGTTATTTCAAATCTATTTTCGCATTACCTTATTTAGAGGAATTAGTCATTTACCTGTACGAACATTATTTTTTTATTATTTCAACTTACTTACATATACAGCGTGTAACAGACTTAGTCCACAATAATTTACAGGTGGATACCTGACTAAAATTACGAATCGAAAATGTTCAAGGAATATGTGCAAATTCTGCACTGTTACGGAAAATATTATTGTTTGAAATTTTTACAAAATCATGTTAAGCTTAAAGTTTACATACTTCGAAATAAATATTAGCGAAATTGTTCAATACTTAAACTATATCTTTGCTTCAGGCCTTAAATCTTGTAACAAAAAATAATCTAACCACTCGAAATTCGATGACCTTTAATTTTTTGTATTCAATATGTAATTTTGAATGAATTAAATATTTTAATTTATAGAAATAATCGCATAATTATAAATGTATTTTTTAAATGCGTATATCTCTGACACGGTTAAGATTAAACACATATCCCTTAAATATTTTCGACTCGTAATTTATTCAGGTATCCACCCATAAAGTATTGTAGACTAGGTCTGCTATACCCTGTATATATATTACAATTTTTATTATTTGCCAAACTGCATAACAGTTTTAAAATCTGTTCTGCCCAAAAAATAATGCTCCGATATATATTTCGCTGTACGTGCATTCAAATTGAAAACTATTCATTGAAATATGATTATTATTACTTTTAACAAGCGCGTAATGTTCACCGACCTGACCACTTCGAGCATTGCAGTCTCATTTCATCTCGTCTATCATTTGACAATAGAGTCAACAATCACTTCATCTCCACTCCCAATTCCTTATCCCCGGATCCCAACCACGAGAGGAAGCAAATAGCACCTGTGACATGAAAATCCCGTTTCATTTGATTATTGATTTCTATAGGTGCTGCATCGCACTCGTACCTTTCTGCAAATTTCCTTCATAATGACATTTCGATTGCACTCGGCGGAGATATAATAAATAGCCTTGGCAAGAATCCATTGTGTCGCGCGCCATTTACATTTTTTTTTTTGAACTTATTGGCTGGTATTATTCCGCGTTCAAAGGATCCTGCAGAAATTACTCGAGTGTTGTTATTTTTCTTACGACTTCACTGCGTGTCTTGGTGGTGAACTTGACAGTTCTCCTTATTCTATGTTTCTTCAATGGGGGTCGCATAAAATAGAAATTAATTCATTTACATCCAAATGTAAATTAATCAATTTCTAGCGTATTCGTATAATTATCTAAACAAATCATTAAATTTAATTGAAAATATGTATATCCCAATTTCGGTGGTATATTAAAACATAGTATAGACTAACTGAAAACATCAGAAAAATTAATGACAATAAAGAACTAATAAATGCTAAACACTTGTAATATACACTAGCATGATAAAAATAACATTGTTGTACCATTTGTTCAGATTAAACTTGATAGATTCCCCAATGTGTGAGTGTGGTGCCGAGGAGGAAAACCCTTGGCCATGTCTTTTTTGCCTGTCTATTGCGGATCACAGGTTTTTTTTTTACAGTGGTCTCGTCAATAGTAATTTTCAGCTCCCGGTTAACTTGTGTCATATTCTTTCCCTTAACTCGCCACGTTTAATCTATATAATAGCAAGTTTTTTGAACGACAATGGTATTGACTTGTAATATAGTATTTCCTATTCTATAATATTACTGTACTTATTTCTATAAAACAAAGTTTTTAACTTGATTAATGGCACAAATCACTCTTGAAGGGCGGATTGCCTATTTAAAAGAAGAAGAAGAATATTGTTGTACCATAATTTGAAATTTATTGTAATAATAATAATTATAAAAAATCTAAAACAAATATTTTTTTTTACGATATTTTCTTATATTAAAGAAAGAAATATCATACTTTTGAAATTAGCAAAATTAACTTTGTGGTTAAAATTCATTTTTATTTTTATTTGTTAATTTTGTTTTATTAACCACTTATTGAGTTTAAATATATCCACCGCTTTCGAAAAATACCATTTTATTCTTCAGGATATCAATACTAATCAAAATATGTTGTTTCTTTACCAGAATCTATTTTTAAAAAACAATAATTATTTAAAAAAATAAATTTAGTACCTAACTCAAATTGTTACGTAATACAAATTTACTCGAATAATTTTTAGGAAAAAAAATTTTAGAATGGGACTCGTAGTTAAATTTAATTGGTTTATAATTTTTTGATTAGATTTACACGCTTTATTAATCTACAACGATTTCAAATTATTTAATTTTTGACCAACACCGTTTACATGCAAAATTGACAATCCCAATTTTTTACCAAAACCATAACCATTTTCTATTAAATAATTAGAAAATTCTGAAAACCCACTATTGTTCAAACATCTCAAATGCTCCTTTATTTTTATATTAAAATTTATACCCATTTTACCAATATAAAATGCAGCACAATCCTTGTAACTAAGTTTATAGACACCAGAATTGTTAAATTTATCATCTTTGTCTTTACAATTTATGAGTAAATTTCCTATATTATTATTTGTATAAAATGCCGGTCTAATGTTTCGTGGTAGGTGTTTAGATATTATTATATTAGATTAAAAAAGTTATTTATGTATAAAATCCTACGCCATTTATCATTAATAGCATTATGTTTTATCTGTGATATATATAAAAATTCATTATTGTATTCTTTTAATTTATTTTTTGCTATTTTTTTAATTGTATTCAATTTATTTGTATACTATTCAAATTGAATGTTTACATAGGAATATCAAACGGATTTAAATTCAATAAGTGGTTAATAAAAAAAAGTTAACAAATAAAAATAAAGAAATATCAGTATATATTGGATGAATATGATTCAAACAATTCGTATTCAAAACATCTACATTAAAAAATACGAAAAAATTTTTACACATCAAAAACATTTACTGTACAGAGAACTACACAAATGATATATTAAAAATAAATCCATAAAAATAATCATTCCCACTATAGATTGTGTATCTGTGTCAAGTAAAATTATTTAATAACACAAAAACTTAACAGTTTTTAAAAAAAAAAAATCATAAAATTTGCGTGATAAAGATTGATCTTGTTAATACGTTCAACAACTAAAAATCTGACAACTTTTTTGCTTTATGAAATTTCCTACAAAACTATGAACTCATTAAAACCTCGAGAGCGATCCGCACTTAACAGTATATTTTTAAGCATCTTCTTTGAACAGAATGACAAACATTTTTTGTTGAGACTTTTCCTCGTCGTTGTAATAAAAGTGTCATTAGTGAGTTATTTCATATTTTTTATATTGGTATTAGAAATATAGTATAAAACTTTATGAAGTTACACATATTATATTATTTATATACTAGAAATAATACTAGTATTATTAATTTGTATATTTCAAATAATAACACATATTACACTAGACATCTTTTTGTTGTATGTTGCCATGTGACACAAACAGTTGTATGTCAATGTATGTTTATTTTACGTAGCTACGGGACACGGAAAACCGGGATTCTCATAGTATTATTTAGTACACGCATTAACATTATTTTTCAATTCTGTTAAGAATATTCCAATTGACATTTGAATAGCATTTTAGTGACAAATGTCGTGCTTACAAAATTTCAAACACATTAAAAATAGGAATAATATAAAAAGGAAAAATAAATTTATACAAATTGCATGAAAGCATATTTGTGTTTGCACGGTGAAATGGAATTGAAAGAACTCTTTTTCTTTCGATAATGATGGGATCAGCATTATATTTTTCACTGCTTTAATAAAATGCTATCGCGCTACATTCGAATCATACTTTATATATCTTCCTTATGAAGGCTTTTACTAGCATTGAATAAGGAGGGAGTTTCCAAGCTTGTTATTATTTGTATCACACGGGAAAAAACATCAGACCGTAAAAAAATTTACATTCGAGTAAGCCTCGGCCAACATTTTGTGTTGAATTATTTAGTAATAAAAAATAATAATAACGGCTGACCATTTCTTGAATTTTATATTAGAGGGGCGATGTCCTCTCGAGGGCTGCTCGCACGCGCAGATGTGTCTACCCCGATAAGAATTTTTTTTTTAATATTTAATCGGCGTGTTGCGTTTAAATTATTGTCGGTTGCGTTTCAAATTCGTAAATGATTGAATTATCCGTCCGGCTTGCGGGGTTTAGGAACAGCAATCTTCTGTTGCCGATTGATTTCTGTTGACAAATTATTTTCATTTTTTTATATCGCGGATGTAAAAATTACACTCATTACAGTAAGTGAGGTGCGCAGTCAATTATTACAGTGGACAGAATGCCCTTAACCCAAAATATCAGTCATATAGGCCGGTTGGCGTGGGTAATTTTCAATTAGGCTTAATTACGGTAGTCATACTAATTACGGTAGTCATACTAATTACATATTTATATTTACATTGTGCGGATTCTGCCACAAGTTGGCCACAACTCGGGTAACTCAGATAATGTTTAATTGGGCCCGTGGAATTGTTTATACAACTCTACTTGAGAAAGAACTCACAATTATTATTTACTTTTTTGGTGTATTATCTTATGTGAATTATGAATGAGTTCATTGAAATTCAATGCGGCGTAATGCAGATAATCTAGCCAATTCTTAAATGTGATTGTTATCCAAACACTCGAAAGTAGGTTGAGGACGTAGACCTTTACGCCCTTGTAACATTAAGCATTTTAACAAACCATCATCTGTTAAATGTCGATATTACTGTCATTATGGCGGCAAATTTGTTTCCGACAATACTAAATCGGAGCATGTCACAATGTATGAAACATTTAAATGAAAAATATGATATTTTACAACTCATGCGGGAGAATATAAAAGTGAAATTAAACCTAACCCAAACATCTTGAAAAAAAGTCTTGTTAAAAATTGTCTGCGCGCTATGATGCCAAATCGTGTACGCGCGCACATTCGCACATCTCAGTGAGAACATTGCTGTCAAGTATAAATAGTATCCCAATAGTCCACACGTGACACCTCAGGTGTATATAATACATAGGGGCCTTTTTTTCATTTTGCATTGAGGCCCAATTACGCCACTGCAGAAGATATCGTGCATCCCACATACCCCCGGTACGCTCTCGCTCTCTCGTTCAAAATGATTACATTCTGTCGGTTAGAAACACCACAGCATCACGTTTCGTTTCCTCGTTCCGTCTCGTCTTCGCAGGTTCGGCCGCCTTTTATTCGGCCGATCCTTTGTAGCCTCGCAAACAAATGCGAGGCTATTCTGTTCTGTTCTGTTTAATTAAAACGCGGTCCTCTTCTTTCCTCTCACGGTCGGATAAGCAAACACAAATGGAAAACGTTGAATACATTTATGGCGGATAATAGTCTGCCGCGGTAATATCCTCCGTCGAGTTTTACGAGGAATACACGACTTGTATTGAAACGCAAACCCCGCACTGATAAAACAAGTGGACCTCCAGTGGCTAGCCCCGTAAAATTTTAATTTATTTAGTGTTTAAAATCCATTCTAATTCGTCGTTTAAGCGTTAATTGCTATTTTGTTTTTTATGACAATAAAAGACATACCAGCATTTCTGCTCTAAAACGTCTGTGTCGCTGTTTTAGTTTTACTTAATTTTTGTGTTTAAATAATGAAGTGTCAAGTGGAGAAAAACGAACAATTTCGAGCCATACTTTTCTTCGCCTTTAATCAAGGTTAAAATGGTAAAAATGCTGCCGCATCCACCCTACTCCACCACCGTCCTCGTTCCGTCGAATTATCATCTTTTTCGGTCACTCTCCAATCAAATGCATGGCGCTACGTTCAACAACGAAGATGACCTCAGAAACTGGTGCGATGTCTATTTCGATATCAAATCAGTCGATTTTTATCGAAAATGCATCGATGGGATGGAGAATGCATCATTGATTGAATTGTTGTATTTTTTGTTTAAAAAATTGTTTTTATAATAGATAATTGAACAAAACTGCAAAGACTGATTAGATATCTCAATAATAACCAAAGTCGTATTTTATTTTTTACATGTTTCTTGCACGCGACGTTTTGCCATTATATAAGCAGTCTATTTAAAATGTAATTTTATCGAGCTCGCCATTTTTGCTGTTGCTAATCAAAAAGACATTGTTTTTACACTTACGATTCGAAGCGCATATCTTATCAACAGCGGCATTGTATAATGGAGATATTTTCTAAATCGTCTATTTCAAATTTAAGTGTACTAATATACTATTTATGTGTATATTTCTTCTCCCCTTTACCTATTTTGTATTAGCTGTCGTAGACATTCTCGCTTCAGAGTTGAGTAGTTAGGTCAGATAACCGAGGGTGACTATTTTGACATAAAAAAACTTCATATACGTAATAATAGAAAATTATTATATTAAAGTAATGTAAGCAATACTGACGTCAGTAGCGTCCCAACGTATGATGGTGCACATAGCTTTGTATTGCCATAATCTGTCGCTCACTCGCTAGTCGGGAGTCAGGTGCTTGGCTACCATCAGAGATAGACGATTGCTTTCTGCTAGTAAGTATTACTACAATATTCGTATTATGAATTAGATCACTATTTTAATTTACAATGAATGGTTGGTTGGTGGGTATTTATCTACTTTCTGAACTAACTAACATGCGTTAACCGTCAACTGAACTAACTAATATCACGCCGTTTCCGCACGGTAGTAAGCAGAGAGGATAGAGCGCCACACTCTTCTGTCCTGACACAATTCTCGTCTCATATACATGCATACATCTGCTCATACGATCTCGTCGATTATTGAGGCTCCTAACAGAACCATCTTCCAGTATCTGGTTTACTTGTCCTCTACTTCTGATGCTATCAACACTTGCGTCACATACGAGTATATAACTAACTGTCCTCTCATTCATCTAAGCGATCTTGTTTTAATTCACTTTACATTATAATAAAAAATAAATTATTTTTGACCACATTGGAAGTAGCTATTAAGAAAATAAAATGTTTCCGAGGTAAATTTGTAGAACTCTAAAATCACATATGTGAAAATAAAACAACTGTTTTTTTTATTCTACTCATTTAATTTACTCGAGGCGCGTTTCGCCTTGTAAGGACATTATCATTTTAATAATTTAACTCAACAATTTGTATTTCTAACTGTAATATGAGACAGTTATACAATTTTATCTGCCGTAATGTCCCTCTTGTCGTATTGTTTTCTCAGTTTGTAAAATTGTATAGCTGTCCTTTTCTATAAATTACCCGTGACATTAAAATATTAATATTGGTGTTGAAACTGAATGGTTGGTTACTTAGAATAATTAGAAGCATTTAAAATGTATATTAATCTTCAGAATTCCACGAATTGTCCCTTTTCATCTCATGCAAATAAAATTGTATAGATGTCCTCCATTGCAGTTATAAATACAAGTTTTTAAATTGATAATGCCCTTACAAAGCGAAACGCATCTCAAGTAAATTAAACGAGTAGAATAAAAAAACAAGTGTTTTATTTTCACATATATATGTGTGTTCAGATAGCAATATTTTTTCATATCCAATCTAATCACAAAGCGCCAGACATTAAAATTATTTTATTAGAAATATGCGTGCATACGGACGGTTCACGTTATAAGTATCATTTTAATGTTGGTACTGGTTCTAGCGTATGTTTCTGGTTCGAGTCCTCGCCCAAGTTGTTTATGAAACACGATTCTTCGCCTCACGCACGGCTTTACTTCTCTTGGAAAACAATGAAACGCATTTTGGTTACGGAATGGAGTCGATCTATTTAAGTAACCGCTCTAAAAGTTTGTCTGGTGGCAACCGTTACGTAAATAAAAACATTCTTGAAATTTAAGAAGAGTTTACAACATGGATACATTTTTGTTTTCTACTCAGTGAATACGTTTCGGTCACGATTATGGATTTACTCAGGGATTTATATAATTCTAGACGATTAATCTTCATTGTTTCCATATATAATACATACACTACAACTAGTGTTTCTTCTCGAGAATTATTTCTCAAGAATTTCTCGAGAAAAATGCCAAATCTGAGAATTTCTCAAGAAATTTTATAAAGCAAACAAATAATGAGGATGTATGATTCTACTTTAGATGCCATATGTTTAGATTAAGGGTTATTTTAAGAATAATATGTAATAATGTATTTAATATTAATTCATACACATGTTAAAAATAAATTATAAATGTTTTACCATTCTTCTAGTTATTTTATATTTCAATTACGTACTATGATAATAATAATATCGAAAAAACGATCTAAAGATATTTTCAATACTTTACTGTATTGCATATGTGTTCTCATTTTTCAAAATTTCTCGCGAATTCTCGAGAAATTTGGGAAGTGAAATCGAGAATTCTTATTTCTCGAGAAATGAAAATCATTGAGAAATCAGAATACCTAGCCACAATACTATGCCATCGTACTGCATATTCCGGTATTTATACACACTTTATACGTACCCACTGGGTATACAGTCGCCTTATTGTAACACCGCACTGTCGGCACTTCCATGATATCAAATCTTTCGTGGTTTTTCATTGGAAGTGTTTTAAGTCACGACTTATTAGGTTCTAACCCATATATTATAACTACTTATAATTATTATCCATATATTCCGATGTCAATGCACTTGTATCCTACATCGTGTCTGCTCAATTGAACAATATTTTAACCCGAATACCTGTCAATAATGACGGGAAATTAATAGTTTTTGTCTTACTTGAAAGTTTTAATTTTAAAATTAATAGTTTACACTTTAATCTGTGTGTACTATATTACTTTTTTTCAATTTATCTATAAATTAGGTACCTACATATATGTTTCTTTCATCTATATATTTTTATAGTCTAAAAGTGTGCAAGTACCTACATACTTATTTAATGTGTTGATCAACGATGTTCCACATACACAATTATTGTGACAGATGTAAATTCTGCTTTGTTTAAAATTATTTATTGAAATATTGCTGTTGTATAATTTCGTTGTTAAACGACATGCGCGGAATCGCGAACGCGGAGGGAGGTAACATTTCATTGAAGAAATGTGTCAAGTTGGTTTATTTTTGTACTGAATTTTTTTTTTTTAAAGTTGTAAATCAAAATATCCATTTGCATTATCCAAAATTTGGAATAGTAATATTTCAGATGCGAATATTTTGTAGACAGGTAATGATTATTTAATATTCTCTTTTTTAGAAAGTTCCTGCTCTTAACAATCGTTTTTCAAAAATAAAACGCCAATCCAGCTTATTGAGGAAAACACATTCTTATTGTGAAGTTATAATTATTCAGAACATAGACCTGTGATATTTTAAATATGCTATCGGTTTACTCAAAGGTATTTGCGATTCAGTAAAAACAAAGTAGACGGCTTTCAAATAATGGAACGATAGATGTATTCATTTGAAAAAGTGTAACATGTGGGTTCGAAAATATGTCGCCAGAAGTACTGTCGCTGTAGTATAGTTGGATAATGCACCTTCTCCGGATCGAATCCCGATAGCAACAACAATATTTTTCGATAGAATTGATTTTATATCTATATCTTTCTAATTAATACATTGAATTAGTATTTATAAAGAAGGGCGTTTGTGGTGTTTAATTAATATGAAAGTAAATCCAATTCAGAAAAAGCGACACACTTTAAATACTAGTATTCATATAATAAGTAAGATGTAATCAATGGTATGAAAATCAAACTTATCAACTACTTTCTATTAATTTCTATGCCGCGTGTTATAAAAACGCTATCCATGATTTACCGACATTATTTCCCGTGACCCTTTTCCGGGGCTGTCGCAAGTTTGATCTACAGCGGTATTATACATTTTGTTGCATGTCTTTACGCAAACCAATTTTTGAAACGGCTAACTGCGTTGTTTGGTTCCGTGTGCCAGCGCTCGTAATGAGGCCGGCTCGCGACGTGTGTCGCGTGTCGGCGTAACTTCGTGGGAATAACTACATATGATGACTGAGAAGGGAAGCTTATCCATCTCAAGATGCTAACTCTTCAAATTATTAAAGTATTTTTCGTTACGCGATGAATTTTTCATATTATTGAATTTTTTAAAACGGTGTCACAAGTTTTCACGTTCATGTAATTATATTTTGAATCACACTTTCAAATTATATTGTGACAGTACTTACTTTCTTGCTATTAATCTTTTACAAGTTAATCTCGATTATACGACGCCTGTCTCACTAGAAAAAATTATGACGAGACTGAAAAAAAAATTGTAATTTGTCAATATTTAAGTAAAGAAAAACAAAGATGGATATTAATTATGTGAACATTTAAATAATATCTAAATTATTAAATATTGTAAAAAAACATCCCTGCATAATTAGTATAATTATTTTTTTATGAGTGTGTGTGTGTATACTGAATAGCCAATCTTTTTACAACACTTTTAATTTGTAGAGAGTTTAGTTTAATTTAGTTAGTCTAGAAGATTGATGAAGAGGTTAATTGAAAAATATCTGAAACTTAACCGTATTCGGTTTGAGGATTACTAAAAACTTTTGAATTTTGTGCGTGTATTGTATTTCCTCATTATATATATTTTTTTATTTTTGTACTTGTAGAATTGAGTGAATATGTTTGTAACGTAAATATGTAGTACACCTAACAATTAAAAATTATAAGTTATATAGAACAGTAGAAAAATGTTAAACGTACATTAAAAAAAATGCGCTTTATAAAGTAGATTTATCGGTTCAATAATTTTCTTTTTTTACTATGGTGATTTCTTCTGCCTTCAACACTGCTCTTTTGCTTAGTCTAATTTCATTAGTTTTTACATTATCTAATCTATTAAAAATTCTATCCAGCGATGGACGGTAAGTATCGTATAATTTTCAACTTTTAAAAATAAAATTATATTAAACAATTTTGAATGAGACCAAAAGTTTTTAAGTAGTTAATTTTTATGGTAGAAGTTGTAAAACAAAAAAATATAATTTATATCGTTAATAATGTACGGCGTAACTCGATAAGCTACCTTTTTTTAGGGTAAAAAAACCTTAAGAGAATTTATTTCTTAGAAAAGGAAACCATTTGAAGGGGTTTTGTGGAACACGATTTTACTGATGGGAGTAATAATTATTACTTTAATTAATTATTATTTGAATGATTGTTCGTTAACTATAATTATCGAAGAATCATTCGAAGATTTTGGTCTGACCTACCTACCTACCTACCTACCTACCTACCTACCTACCTACCTACCTCGAATTAAACGTAGAATTTGGTGAACCCAACATCGTTCAAATGATTAGATTAGGTAGGCCGGTCACGTTAACAACGTAGATTTCAAACGATTAGTGAAGAAAGTATTTGAAGCAATACTGAAAGAAGGTCAGATCCCACATCAGGCTGTTGCGCCATTGATGGTGATGAAAATGATGATATTTGTCTAAAATCTAAAATTTTGTTGACCAATTAACACTCTCTTCTATCTGAAGTTGCCAATAACATGGTAGTCGTTTCTCTGGCATTCTCAAGCCATATCCAAGCCAACTTAATTGAGATTTTTCTTTCCGCAGTACGGATTCAATGCCGAGAGTTTCCCTCATATCAGCTCTTCTCACTCGGTCTAATAATTATACTCCTACTACCCTTAGATGACTCATTTTAATAGCCAACAAATAAGTATTTATCAATGTAAACTTGTTATATATAATAATGCTTTATATGTCCTGAATAAGTAATGGTAATGTTACAGTGATTAATGATTTTATGTCTCGTATGCGCGGGTGATTGAAAAGTGATCTTAAAACAGTAAAGTGATCTTAAAATACTAAAGATGCAGATTAGATCGATCGGTGGGCATGCAATAAACAATAACAGTTTACTGTTATGTCTTCATATATTGAAAACATTAAAATATCGTGTGTGTCGTGACATTTTGTGTTCGTGTGGCGTATATAATAATAAAGCGATTAGTCAACAAAATTTTTGTTGTGAATATTTTTCAAAAAAGATGTTAAAAAACAAACGAAATTCTTTCCGTCACTGTGTATGTCATCCGTATATGAAAGGACAATTTTTCGTGCCGTCGTCATTTTGAAACAAGATGGTAAATCATGACGGCTAACGAACTTATCCGATATATTTAGATGGTCAACTTTTTAGAAGAGTTCGATTCAAATCTTATTGGAACTGCGTGAGTTATTGTGTCACAAAATTCGCTCCGCCGTAGTATTTCTATCGAAACCTACGTTAAATTATAATTATTATTTATTTAAATGTACAGAGTGCGAAGGGTTGAAGTAGGTGTATCCTAAAGTTATAAACGTGTAAACATAGCAATGTAAGCAAAACCAAGATCGAGATTCAAATGATACCATTATTTGTATCTCGACGTATTGAACTATTTTACATAGGTTTATCGCTTCATCTGTCAGCTTCAGATTATTCCCGGTAGGTGCGAGACACCTGGCGCGTTTCATCAAACTTAATTCGGTTTGTGAAAGCTCCCATCCTCCCCCCGTCCCTGTCGCGCGCGCGGCTCCGCTCGTCGCGGGAAAGAGTCGAATAATCGTGTCGGCCATATAATTTGCCGGAGTTTCGAGGCGACACATCGTCTAGCGAAGCTATACCCCAAAATAAATTACCGAATTTTATCGCCTGCTAGGAAATATATTAATGGCGGCATTATTCATTATTCCGTATTTTCTTTTTCCTATGTTTGTTATTATTTTTTCCCGCCAATCGTTCGATTATGTACGTCTACTCTTTCAGCACGGCGACTAATGTGATTTTGTTTTCATTTGTTACAGGTTAGTGTCGCCATGGAAACGGCGCGATATCATTCATCGTTATTAACCTGTGTACTCTGGACAGTCCGGTAAGTGATTGGAACGTGATGAAGATGTGAGCCTTCTTTATTGTAGTTTTTCATTGAACACACGATACGCATTCACACACACACCCTTGGTGTGACATTTTTTTCCTTAGACATTTTCCTCTCGAGATTAGCTACAACAGACAGTATGTACGTACATACATATGTAGATACGAGGGCAAGTCAAAAACATCACACCTTCAAGATTGTTATACTGCCTTTTGCGCATGCGTGCTTATAGTTAGTACGACTGCTGTCACGTGTGCAATTGATCCCGATCGCGTCATTTGCCTTCCGGCTATTACAGTGTAAATATATCCGCTCCGATTGCAGTTTCTTCCAAACTTAGACTTGTATCACAATACGGGGTAAAAGTGATTTTTTGTGGATCGAGAAGTTTTAAAGTGGCCGGACGAGTGTGACGCACAAAGAGGGAGTAGAACGCCCGTCAACGTCCACCGCGAACGACAAGATTCAGCAAGCACTAGAGATGGTTTTAGCGAATAGGCGAGTTACTATCTGTGTAGTAGCGTCTTCCGTAGTCTGTTTAAATAAATTGTAAAATGAAAAATGTAGATAACTTTTGGCTTTCCCTCGTATGTACACGGTACACAATATTCGTTGAGTTACATTTTGTGAGGTGTGTTCTGGCGGACTATCCTCCACCGACCAGAAACAGCAGAGAGCATGAATGCGAGTACGTGAACCAGAAGCTACCGACTTACCAGCAAAATATGAAAGGTGGTATTTTAGAATAAAAGAGTGTATACAAATTTTTCGTTAAATTTTATTTTAAAACAAGAGACATAAAATTGTGGAGAATGATGTTTTGTTAAATTAATTAAAATAAAATAAAAGTTATAAACACGGAGCTACATAGTAGGCGGTGACGACAATAATAAAGTCACAATTAAAAAAATGCATCGACCTTAAGGCGAATCCTCCTGCGTCTACTATAAAAATCCATGATCATCTTCTTGCATCATTTCATTTTAGCGTCCCGGGAACAGCATCCTCCGCCGTTTCCGAGTGCCTGGCAATTGGCCAAGACACTCCTTCAACCGGCGGTCCATGCACGCATCCTCTTCTCCCAGATAGACAATGATAAATTTATCCAGGCGTAAATTAAGGACGTTAATGCAAATCGATAGTCAGACATATAAGTCAGAAGTTGAAGTAAATAAATAATAGGAATCAGAAAATAAGTAAGTAGGAAAAGAAAAGGAATAATAAAAATAAGTGATAGAAAGAAGAGAAATTGAATTATTTCCCGCAACAATAGAAATTTTTACGATACAATTAGGATTTGAAATACTAGAAAATGAGTGATTGTAAAATTGATAAGTTTAATGGATTTTTACCCTTTAATTATCTCCATCGTGTAATCTTGAGGGCTCAATCCTCACAGTGTTTCCAAATACGCGCGAGACGGCGGCAGCCAGACGGTTGCCCGTGAGCGAACCCCAAACTCAGCACGAAGCCGCGAGTAGAATGAATTTACCTAGCCAGCGATGGCTCCCGACACGAAGCGACAGTCGCAAACCGCACGGCCAACATTGAAATTAGTACTCTGAGATTCTAGCCGAGCGTAAAAATATGAAACCAGGGTGTTTACTTTTGTAATTAGGTACTCCCGTCACCTTATTCTTCTGCCAAGAATTCGTAACGTGACAATTTATATACTGTATTTTGTCTTTTATATGAATAGGTTATTAAGTCTTAAATTACACTTTACAGTCACACTCGAGACAAAAGTGTCTCTGAGAAAAATTTCTTAACATACCTAAATAATTGAAGTTATAAGATGTCATTATCATCAAATCTCACTATTGTTAGTTAACATACGTGATCTATTTTTAAAATTATATTAATTATTATTTATTTTATTAAATCAGATTACAATATTGCTATAAAAAGCATAAACTGGAACTGAAAATATAGAGAAATGTATAATATATCTGGATAATCTTAGAACGAAATTAAATAAATTTGCATGAACTTAAAATAATCTGGTTTGTTTAATAGCTTATTGCTATGTATTAAAATTACAGTTAATATTTTTATATAACAGTTTTTACTGTAGCATAGTGTTATTGAACTACGCAGATATGTTAAAAAATTAATAATTTCATTTAAAAAGCCTGTTATAGTGATCAGTGGTCATATTAGAATTGAAGAAGCTATGAAATACGAAATACTATTCGTATTATCAGATTGGTAATCAGATTGCTTTCTAATTTATATTTGATTGAAAACCATGCACACATAAACATCATTAAAAGTATATTGAATCGCAATGTAGCAATATGCAACCAAATACAGAATAACTCAATATTTTAAACTACATTTTTCTTATATACCACATAAAAAAATGATCTTGAATTATGGACACAGTAGAAAGCCACCAATGTTTCTATCCGTACACTTTTATTAGCAAACGATAATTCAATAATTGAAAAGTCTGCAGAATGTAATTAATACAGTAATAACATTAGATATTTTCATTAAAAAAATCACGACAAAAAATTTAATTTTAACGTATCGTAATATTAAAAATTATCGACAAAACCAGTTTGCCAATAAATGAATAATTCATGATTTCAATACGTTTATACATAATATTTTAAGGATCTGTGTTTACAGAATATTTTATCCCGTCCATATTATGTTTGCCTCTATCAACACGTCATAATCATCCCATTGTCTCCATCCGCTTTTCGGGGTTGGCACCTGCCTCATAATGTTTGGTCGACTGCCGACAGATGGTGTGCAGGCAGGAAGTCACCGGCAGCAAACATTTCTGCCGGCGGAAACAACTGACGCCGCCCGCCATTTTGACTAGGGGTGGGTTCGGCGGGAATTTAACCCCTAATTTAAATTTAGGAATCTTGAAGTTCGAAGCGTGATTAAGTAGTTTCCAACGGAACAATTAACTTCACTTTTGGAAGGCTTGCGAGTGGCTACAATATTTTATCTTTACTTTCAATCTATGTGCGTATACTGTATAATGGATGGAACTAGGTGTTTTAACGCCCGGGCAACTTGTATCTTTTATAACTTTATTCTTCGTTTGATTATTGTAAGTCAGTTTTGTAATCACTAAATTGTCACGGGTTTTCAGCGTAATAAAATTAACACATGCTATTTTTTTGCACATTAAACGAAAACTACAATTCGATGCCCCAATCCGAGCTACACCTGGGGCTGCTAACCCTCTCGCCTATCCATTGTTCCGCCCGTTCCTGCATATTATATGCATTGAACCCCGAGTTAAGTTGAATTGTTTTCAATTTTTAAATATGTCCAAGAACACACAAATATTGCTAATATAATGGTCAAAATAAGAAAATATATAAAAAAAATAAAAGTATTGATTTTTCAGGCGTATTCTAGTATAATATGTTAAAAAAAAACATTTTACAGCTAAGAATATTGCTTTAAAATAACTTTAAAAAAATACAATTTCTCATAGTGATGATATATATATGCTGTTTAAAAAAAAAGGTATAGTTAATTATCAAATTTGGTCCATAGATCGCGATGTTGTAGTGGTACTCGAAGCGAGTCCACATACTAACATATATACAACTTTCAAAAATTTGTTAAAATGTGGAGGTTGAGGGGTGAGAATTGGTGAACGTTTGTATATATATGTAAAGTGATCACTTAAGCCAGCTTCCATATATTTTCCATTAAATATAATTTAAAAAAAATAGCTTTGTCTGTATGAGATATCCGATATCGGTTGAATTGTTTTCATTTGTCTCTTTTTTATACGTAACATTAAAAGTTAAACAGGTAATTGTGTAATAATAAGATTGTGTAATTCGATTTATTATCTAATCAAAGTTAAATGGCATTATTATTGGCAGCGCCTATTTACTATCTGTTAAAGCTAATCAAAATTTGTATTTTTTTTTAAATACGTGCAAATAAATGGATATATATTGTAGTTCGGTATATTTAGTTAGACAGAGGGGTGCGCTATAAATCATGTATTGTATTTTGTACGTAGAGTAAAATGATAAGTAATGCATACCAATCTTAGTCGACAGAACTCACGAGATGAAATATTGAAGTCTCATCGGTATACCTGTACACACGTTGGTTTTAAATCAATTAATTAGGTTCATCTACATATGTATCCAGAATTATTTGATTAATTTTTAAATAAATAAAAATTGTAATGAATACATAATACTTCTGACTGCATTTAACGTAACAATACATCTCTTCATATTCGGTAATCCCTTAAATTATTTCACTGCAAAAAATCTAAAAAAGAAATTGACACAAATTAAATTAATCAATTAGAATGATAGGTATAAAGAAAAAATCTATTAATTGAAAAAATGTTTGGTTGCTACCGGGATAACCAAATATTTTTTTAGATAAATACCATTCTTATTGATTAATTTAATTTGTATTAAAAATAGCACAGAACTATATTATGAAATTACAACTTCACAATAAAAATATGCGTTCATTAAAAATTAGACACTATTATTCGACACGGAAAAATATTTTTTAAATAAATATGTAACTGCAAAACAATAAAACAAAATTGTTAAACACTTGAATGAGCATCGTTCCGGTTTCGGGCGGTGGCCGCGGATCGGAACTGGATCGAGAAACATCTCTGCCGTGAAAAGTACCAAAGCCTCCGTTACGGAAGACTTGACGAGATGAGTGCTCCAGAACCGATCACATCAGAAGCATCCGAAAAGAATGAACCGTCACAGGGAATCCACCGATCTTCTATCTTACAAATTAACCGGATCATTCACGTGTGAAAATGTCCCAAATTCGGGCCGTTGTAATTTTTTACGAATCCGTTATCTGCTGTTGGTTATCTTAACGATCTTTTAAAATTAACACGTGCGTGTGAATTACTTAACGGACATCGGGTGACTTAAAATGAATAATTTAAATCGCGCGTTAGAAAATTGAAGCCATAACGTTGTGGAAGTGCCAAAAGAGTTAGCTAAGTAATCGTAGGATAATTAAAGATTCATTTTCTTTTATTTCATTTGTGTTCTGGCGTTTCAAGTGTCTAGTCGATGTAGCTACACTTAAACATACTTTACATCAATTTTTTTTTTTAAACATACGAGTGTACCAATTTTAGTCATAGCCTTTATGTAAACAGTGAATGCACATACACATTATAGTATTGAATATTTTTTGTCAATTATTGCATTTGTAGAAATATCAGGGCGGCGTTCTCTAGTTTGCCTAAGAGTGGCATGTCTAGAGACAGCCCTGGCAACTATTGTACATTTTTAATTAAAATAAAATTAAATGTATCAATTAGAAAGATATACAGAAAAATTCAATTCGAACCTGGATTATTTTCTATACAGGAAATGCGTTAACCGATTACACCACACCAACAGTGTTGACGACAAATTTTCGAATTTATATGCTGCAGTTCTTTTAAATTGATACATTTATTATTCCAAATTTGAAAGCTATCACCCTTTATTGCGAAAATCTCAAATACCTTTGAATATTATTCTCTAAGAGGCGCCAGAAATTAAATCAATTCCTTTTTTATAAAATTTTGGATAAACTTTGATACAACTAATGTATTTAGGATAACACATTATTATTGTAAAGTTGTTTGTATTAAAATACATTTTTTGTCACAGTCATTAATTTAATAATATATGTATCGACGATACTCAAAAAGTAGATAAATATGTTTCATTTTTCAAAAGTGTCAGATTTCAAAATATCAATTTATTAAGAATTTTCTTGTAATTTTGCCAGACCATCGGTTTAGTTCGTGTTTTAAGTGTCCATGTTGGAGTCGGTACCAACTAAAAAGCACCTTATAAATGCTGTTGTTTTGTTTTCCACTTTTAAATCATAATTTTAGAAATTTGAGTAATAACTATATCAGCGGCAAGACAAGGCCGTTACTGTTACTGTTAGACTCCGATGGTGGTCAAATGGTTTGATGTTCTTCCATCCATAAATGTTATTAAAATATAGGTATAGATTTTAGTCGCTTTAACGAACAGAAAAAAATGCATTTTTAAAAATCTACATTATATATATAATGTGTGATAATGCTGTTTTATAATGTATTTAAGCATTACTGTTAAACCATATTAAATAATAATATATTATAAATTAATCGTTTATTATATTATTTAATAAGTATATTAACGTTCACGATTAAAACATTTCTGAATTACATTCTAATTGGACTGCCACTCGAAAGTGCCGTAGCTTCATTATAATCTTAAAACATCTTCAAAATTCATATCAGCACATAAAACCAATTCATTTGTTACAAGAAGGAAGTTTAAAACTCAACTTCCACAATTTAAGCACCATCTCTGAGAGAGCATTATTTTCAATCTGAAATTTTCTGTACGAGTGGATAACTTCAGCGAGAGACCCTCGGAGCGACCTTCCCCTGCCGAGGTTTTTGGAGAAATTTCCGGAAACAAAGCGGGAAGAAAATTATTCATTCATTTTCTTTGTGGAGCGACGGCCCTTTGAGCCATTTGGGATGATAAAATGTAAATAGATTAGCGTAAATCGTCAGTCAAATTTCCTCGACAATTCAATCTTGTAATTTGCGAACCGAAAAGTTCGTTATGTAAAGTTTAAGCTTCCTGCTAGTGATTTTGTATTGTATCTCTCATTACTGTGTTTTTATATACTGCTACATCGCGTATTTAATTTAACCGCTACTTAATAATTATATTTTCGCTATTTAAGAATGTGATAAAGAAAAGTAAATGTACAGTCACGCTGTTTTGATTGTCAACTGTGGGGTCGGGATCCAAGTCCTTAAGTTCTTGATTAATTCTCTTGTTTACGTGTCCTTCAAGTTCTTGTCCTTCGAATTCTATATCCAGATGTTGAAATACCGGAGTATATCAAAGTATATAACTAGTTTGGCTTGTGCTGTCTACGGTGCCATCAATATTTGCGTCTAGTGTGGAAAGAAGACGGATTGGTGCGTTTGAGATACATGCTGCGCATTCTGGAGGAACTACACCGATAGACCTTCGACCATTAGCTTAAGGCGAATCCTCAAGTTTTTATAATCTTGTGAGATGGGAAGATGGCTCGAAGAAGCTTGCTTGAGTAAGAGATTCCCCACACGTTGGACCGTCTAAGTGACAGAAACGATCGGATGCTGAGAAAAGTGAATGAGTCTTCTTCGGCGGTCACTCGTTACGAGGATGACGTCTTCGGCCATGGTTTATCGATCGAGTCCGAGCGTGGTTGAGGTACGCACGCTCTTCCACATGTTGTGCACGTGCGTCCGCTGAACAGCGGGGTTCTGAGGAACGAATCTTTCTCCTTTTCTATAGTCAATATATGAAAGTTCATGAAAATCACGATTCTGTCATGAAGTACCAACGTGGAAGATGTATAAAATACTAGTTTTTCAATCTCCGGAGTCTCGATAAACGTAGGGTATGTATCTATTAAAATCACGAAATCATATGTTCTTCTTTTCATTTATCATTTTTAAATCACATCCCTCGTACAGTTTTTTAAGCATTTAATGAACCTCATCCTCCCATCAACCTCCTCCATAATCTCGCACAACTAACAATCCGGACCCGCGAGTGACGTGCGCCCTGCCAAAACAAAAAACGTGTAGACTAATGCGTTTAAAATGAGAAATAAATAATAGGTGACGTTTTATTACGCGCTCGGTACTCACTTACTAAAAAGTTCTGTTACACGAGTACAATTTTAGTTAGAATATCACGTTCACAATTCTTCTTGTATCCATTGAAATTCACGAATCCTTGTGAATGTTCTCGGAATATTCAACAATGTTCGACGCAGTCTGAGCGAGGTTCTTTATAATATTAATAAGCGCTTGACAGCCTTAAGGTTGCGGCGATGTTTTATGCCCTGGCAACACTATTGTAAACATTTTATGAGCCGATCTAAGATGGAAAAAATTTCCGTTTTATTCCGTCAAGAATAGGGATATTTTTTTATAAGAGCCACTCTGAGAGGTCTTCTTTTGCAGTCGGATAGTCGAAATAATGAGGTGTAATTAAAATATTTTACGGGTAACCATGCGTTGTCGTTAGCGACCGGATTTCCAACATCACGATATCTCCCATCACAGGATTCGAGAAGTTTGTTATGTTTAAATACACATTAATTAAAGACTGGACAACAAATTAAAGCTGCATGTAATATGTAAATATTATGTATAATCTAAAACCATTATTCAAAATTGATTATGTCAAACAAGATATACCTACGTTATCTCACAGTTTTGAATGAAATTGTAACAATAGGCTCGACTTTAATTCTGAAGCAGCACCTCTCGAAAGTACAAGTCGTGACAAAAATTAAACTCCATTGTGTGTAATACAAAATTGTATTCATAATGATGTTGCACTGCAAAATAACTGCCATGTCAATTTATTAATGATTTTCGATTATATCAATCAATGTAATTTATTTGTTAAGGAGAACACATTCTTATTGTGATGTTGTAATTATTCAGAACAATGTAGATGGCTTTCAAATAATGGAACGACAGATGTATTAATTTGAAAAAGTGCAAGATTCGAAAATTTGTCATGAAAAATACTGACGCCAAAACACAATTGGTAGTATACTTCCCCGGATTGGAAATAGAGAACCAGGTTCGAATCCCGGTAGCGCTAAAATAATATTTTTCAACAAAATTGATTTTATATATATATATATTTATAATTAATACATTAAATTACATTAAACTTTTGCCCATGCAGCAACATAGGTCTACCGAGCTAATCAAACCTATAATAATATTTCCGTAAATACGCGTAATATAAAATTTGCGTTTTAGCTAATCCTAAAGAAAACACTGCTTGAAAATGACGCGTGTAAAACTAATTACTTAATGCGAGCCCTACAAAAATAAATGTTTTTCTTTAACAATATTTGAGTATGTCCAAGAATACACAATTACTGCACTTTTACCCCCAAATGCATTGTTATTAAGACAAACTATAGATGTCTCATAGAGACAGGGCTATTTATGGTCGTAAGCCCTGTAATACCCATACTTCCCATATAATATAATAGCTTCGTCTCTATGAGATATCTGCAATTTGTCTTAATGTGTTGTGTGTGTGTGTTTTTGGACGTACTCAAAATATTGTTAATGTAATATACTATTCTAAATAAGAAATGCATCAATTTTTTTTCAATTCAATTCGATGTAAAATTGATACGTAGGTTATCAACTGCTATAAAATTTTGCAAGAAATTTGTAGTAAGACGGAAGAAATCACACATTAATTTCACAGTGAAAAGAATAACAAACGTCTGTCACTACTTAAATGAAAAGAGAATATGTAGAAGGTCGCGCTAGCTGGGACTTAATGGATCTTCTGAATTATATCATTATATTTATCCTGTTTTCGCTCTTAATGCTCAATAATTATAATAAATGTACGACATTAAAGCCGTTGAAAGGATTTAAAATGCTAAAAAATGTTATTTCTTTCCGTAAAACGAGTTCACAGCATGGCTGCGTATGGGTATTTTCTATCACGGTATGGTAAAGGTTAAAGATCCTGACCTCCAGAGAACGCAGCTTGTACTAAATAGTTGCTGCTGTATTCTATCCGTACCCTAACACCAGCAGCCACACCAGCGTGCCTCAGGAGGAGGAATGACTTCGTGGACACGGTCATCGGCTAACATTTGGACAATTCTTTGTTATTAAGGAGAACACATTCTTATTGTGAAGTTGTAATTATTCAGAACATAGCTCTGTGATATTTTGAATACTAATTAAACGTATTAATTTGAAAGATATTCATATAAAATCAATGCAATGTGTTCTCCTTAATAATATATAAGTTGTATCAATGTGTCCAAAATTTAATAAAAATAAATTGTTAATTCTGGCGTCTGCTATCGGTTTACTCAAAGGTATTTGAGATTCCGTAAAAACAAAATAGATGGCTTTCAAATAATGGAACGATAGATGTATTAATTTGAAAAGTGTAAAATTTGTCGTCAAAAATACTGTCTGCTGTAGTATAGTTGGTTAATGCACCTTCCCCGGATTGGAAAAAGATCCAGGTTCGAATCCCGGTAACAACAATATTTTTCAACAAAATTAATTTTATATGTATGTCTTTTAAATTAATAAATTTAATTAGTGTTTAGAATTCTATGTTATTTTCATCTCCATAATAATAACATTCAATAATTTATAATGCACTATTTTCGTAAGTAGAAACTGACTTGAGAGTTTGAGATCAACTATTCAAGTTATTTGGGATTCAGAGCTCTTAAAGATACAGAGGCGCCATACTATGTATCGTCTTGTATGATACATCAACCAGCATAATTTAAATTCTACTCTTTCAAGAGAACGAAATCAATGTAGTTCATATAAAAGAGATGTTATGTGAGAGAATTTAGAAGTTTATAATCTATCCAGCTGAAACATTGACAAGCCAGCATAAATATTATTACAGTGCGGATGTCTCCGTATTCTTTTAATCTGTCTTGTGAGAATTTCATATTGGTGCCAGGAACGTAGTTCCACTTCAAAAACATTGTCGGTAGAGCGCGGTGTGAATTTCGTATGCGATGTACACTTGTATTTGAATGTCCCACTTACACGCCGTTGCAAAATCTTTCCAAATAAACAGTGTGACAATGCTGCGAAGAACACCTGGGTAATCCGACCACCGACCGGTAAACCGACACCTGGAGAATAATGGACTCCCTGTTCGTCCGAGTAAAATTAAGCACAGCGTCTGCTGAACCGAAACATGGTACGGATACGTGTAGGGTGTTGATTATTCGACTTTATTTACTTACTGATAGTTTATATTATACATCGACCCATTCTACGTAAAGTATCGTAAACTGAGAAGTGATAATTTTATTTTTCTAGTATTTCGCACGAGTGTGATAAATTTTTAAGATGCAGTATTTTTTTCATACAATATATTTTGATGAAATGCCAAAAAGTGACACCCGGTCACACGAAGATCCAATAACTAAAGGCAAATCTACGCAGCTTTAAAATAAACTTTTTATAAATCTCTCAAATTTGAGACTTATCGAAAGGTTCCAATCAAAACTAAAACTAATCCAATCAAAACAATACGAAAAGTTCCGAAAAAATTTGTGTTATCAAGGTATAGTATTACAATAACCAAACATTAACTAAGCTTTGAACGTCTAACCAGGCAAACGCGTTATACGATATTCAGTAGTATTGACAGATATTATATATTTGTTATTTATTTATTTAAAAAATATATAATTTTTTTTTTTAAATTAATTTTGTCATTACGGGTATTCTGTTTTGCAAGAATCTACACCCCTAAGATGCTTGGTGATGGATAATGGATGATGGATGATGGATGGTGCCAGTCAAAGTATCCACTTAAGAAAGGGAATGGTGCGCAATTGCTTTTGACATTAAGATAACACACCCAGCGCCGGCGGAGCGGAGTAATCTCGTGAACACCCGGTATTAAATATAATGACGTAGAAGGGAAAGGGTTCGACATTTTATAAGTCATAGGTGATCATGATGAAATATGTACTAGGCTTTTTTACTTCGGTGTTATTCGTTTAGTTGAGAAACGCTTCGTTAATGTATTATAGCTCATCTTAATACTCCTGTCGTCACAGTGGGTTGGGTGCAACCGTGTATTGTACATTCAACATCACCTCCGCGATTAGCGTTCTGATTATATCATATTTAAGGACTATGACGTCACAGTTCGTTGTTTCTGATACGAGTCATCGGGTCAGCTTAGAATCATCACAATCATTGTAATACCTACGTACACTTCGAAATAAATATTTGAGAAATTTATCCCTTGTTAATCTGCATCTTCGATGACCTTCATTTTTTTGTATTCAATACCTACATAATTTGGAATCAATAAAATATTTCGAATGATTTTTTTTTAAATGCTTATATCTCTGACATGGTTGAGATTAGGCACATATTCCTTTAACATTTTCAATCATTTCCATCCATAAAATATTTTAGACTGAGTATGTTACACAATACGCAATTTGAATACAATGTAAATTCACGATAAATATTTTTTTTTTTGCATATTATACAAAATAATTTGACTTAACTTAGTGTGATTGCCATCCATCAATTGTAATTAAAGTCACTGTCGACTGTCCGATGGTTATTTTCAAATCTAAAATATTACTTACAATAACGATTGTTTATAATAGATAGAAAATGCACCATCGCTTACATGGTTCCATTTCCTAGTCATACAAAATACTGTCAAATGTGTCATTTTGCGGAGTACTCTCAAAAAGCAATCGGCGATTTAACTAAGCTTTCGTATAACCAATTTTTCAATATTGAAAATATAGTGTGGTATCAAAAAAAGAGGAAGTGCTGTACACAATGCACACATGACCAATTAACGCAAACAAATACTCAATCAGATATATTTTAATTTACTATTCTAGGTGCTGCTACATGGCGATAGATTACATTCAATATCTTATCACGTTAGTGACAATTATTTAAAATTCTGTTTTTAAATATAATGAAGGAAACCTCAAAAGGTCCCACCGTTTTGAAAGTTGTTTACTCTCGCTTCGATTCCACTCAACAAAGCGAAGAACGCGTGTTCTTTTTCTCTGTTAACATCATCATCATAATACCATCATAGGTTGGCTCCATTATCATCTTACCAGAGCCATACCTGTACAGTTTGACGGGAGACTCGTTATCATAAAAAATTCAGAAGGCAGCCAGAGAGAAGCCAGAGAAGTCCTCTAGCCCCAAAATGGGAGGGGAAACGTCACAGTTATGTGTTGAAGACGCAAAACTCGGTCACATCGGTCACTGTTTTTAAATAATGCGGTTTGTGTCTGAGCTATTTACGATATCGTACGGGTTACTTGAATTGTCAGCACAATATAGTGTGCAGATACTGATCGTAGGCGGACGGCCAACAATCGTACTTCCAGAAAATATTTGAAAATTAGAGTTTAAATTTGTTCGGTGGACATAAAGTAACATGCGTACTAACCACCCTAAAACGACTTCGTGTGTAATCCATATCTGTATGATAAGGAATTATTTTCTGTTAACGTATCACGTTTCAATGATATAACAATATTTAGTGACTGTATACATATAACGCTCTGACATAAGTAGGTTTTTCCCCCTTCGTTAAAGATTTAAGGAGAGGTTAACAATTGGAAACTTCTCAGTAGTTCTGGGAAAATCAATATTAATTTAATGAACTATTTATTAGTTTATAGTTTATACATGGTTCATATATAATTCTAATCTATTTTTTAATATCTACAAAATTAAAAATGATTATTAAATAACATAACAATATTTTTGTATGAAGCCATGAAACTTATTATACGTCAAACGGTTTCGCTTATCTTAAGATAATAAATACAAAAAGAGTGCACTTATATATATATACATAAAAAGGAGATGTAATTTTATATTCTATGTGTATTTATAATCAGTTTTAAATACGTCCAGATGAAACTTGAGATAAGCGAAACCGGTTGACGTATAATAAATTTCGCGGTTTCATACAAAGTGATTGTTATCTTAAATAATATAATATGTCAAACCCCAAAGTGATTACTTTCTATAAAAATATTAAAAATGATTATTATTTTCAGAATTAACTTGAATTTAGGCACGACAAGGTCGAGAGAGATGACGAGAAAACAAAGTGAAATGTAAGAGTTACGCTAAGAGACTACCGTAAGAGGCTACCGTTAAAAAAGATTTTAGATAATTTTTAAATCGTGAATACAACTAAACCGTCACGTGTGGACTATTGTAACAGCATCTATGCTAGCCTACCAATGATTCAGCTGAATAGATTACAATCTATACTAAATTCGGAAGCACGAATATTATATGGAGTTTCCAAATTCTCTAATATAACATCCCTTTTACATCAGCTATATTGGCTCCGATTCCAATTTTTTTTCCAATTCCTTAGAGTCTACGATACTCTGAGTACTCTACATGCGGCTAGACCGACAAATCTACTACTACAAGTGCATCAGCGCTAATCGCTTTGACACTTTTACTAACTAACTTATTGTAATAAACATCATAACTATTTTATATTAATACATGAATTGGAAGGGTAAAAAATTCTGATAAAAAACCCTCTAAACAATTTACTGGAAGTAAGTAAGTGGCTCCGATTCCCTGAAAGAGTTGAATTTAAATTGTGCTGGTTGATGCACAAGGCGACACACAACATGGCGCCTCTTGGTATCTTCAAGAACTTTGTATCCCAGACAATTTGAATGGTAGACGTCAAACTCTCGGGTCAGCCTCTACTTCAGCTGCGGGAAGGGTTGTAGAACCGATCAGCCGTTGCCAGAAGTCTAAATTTAGTGAACGGGCATTCGCAGTGGCAGGCCCAAAAGCGTGGAACTCTTTGCCCTCCGTTATTAGAAACAGTGCATCGGAGACTTTATTTAAGAAGAAACAAAAACGCACTTTTTCAAAAAATCATTTCCATAAGTGAAAATAATGATTTTTTAATTTTAAAAAACGTATTATGTGTAAAGCGCCCTTGAGGTGAAAGTTTTTACGAAAATGGAGTCTTAAAAATATATTTTACTTTCTATGTGAGAGTGTATATCTCTACAACAAAAAGCGAGCGATTGCAGTTATATAAATTCTGCTTTTTACTTTTATGATATTGATTAAGCATGAAGCCGTGAGCATGACGTCCTCACTGCTCACTCCTCACTCCTGATTCACCCCAGGCCGCGGTCGGCCGGCGGTTCTCGACCTTCGCATTTGGACAATCACGAGGAACTCGTTTATTTTTGCTCTGAAGGCATACAATATAATAATGTTTATTTTAGCCTAGTGTGACTCACTCAGCACATACATGACGTGCCTTATTTCAATATTTACCAACCTGTTATATAAACGTGAATTATTGTGAATGTATTATCACGGAAAAACGCTGAGAACACGCTTTTTTTAAAACGCTTAATAATCATTATATAAAATATACACAATACTTGTATGTGTGTTTATTTTGTCACTTTTAATTAAAAGATTAAACGACTAAATCAATGTAACGTCGTTTACTTGTGGTGTGGTAGTTATATTATTAATATAATATTATGTTATACAGGGCGTAACAGACCTAGTACACAATATTTTACAAGTGGATACCTGACTAAATTAAGAGTCGAAAATATTCAAAGGATATGTGCCTAATCTCAAGCATTAAAAAAAATATATTTATTCAAAATTATATATTGAATACAAAAAAATGAAGGTCATCGAATTTCGAGCGGCTAGACTATTTTTTGTTACATGATTTAGAGCCTGAAGCAAAGATATATATTAATAAATGAACAATTTTACAAATATTTATTTCGAAGTACATAGACTTCAAGCTCAACACGATTTTGTTAAAAATTTAAACAGTAATATTATCTGTAACAAAGCAGAATTTCCACATATTCCTTGAATATTTTTGACTCACACCAAGCTTTTGAATATATAACGCAAATGTTGATGGCACCAGAAATAGAGGACGTCCTCGGAAGACTCGGCACGACCAGGTAAACCAGGTACCGGAGGATAGCTCTTAAGAACCCTCAATAATCTGCGAGCCTGTATTAATGTGGATGAGGCGAGAATTGTGTGTCAGGACAGAAGAGTGTGGTGCTCTTTCCTCTCTTCCTACCTGTAAGTTAGTCAGTTGATTATGATATTAGATGACTATATTTTTTTTAAATATTATTCTGGCTAATTAAACCATTTTCAACGTTTTTTATCGTACCTGGTTGTGTATACATTCTTGAAAATAGAGAAGTGCGGGCACTTCCGCCGACATGGCCAAGGAGAAAGAGTACACGATGGGAAACGGACCATGAACACGCCAGGTGGGTGCATTGTTGGAACAAAATGGTTGGGTTTTGGCCAACCAATCACCAACTCTCCCCGATATTTCGAATACGTACAAATATTTTTGTTCATATTTTGATCAAAGCTCGATCGAAAGCCCAACCCAGTTTCTGAATTGAAAGAAAAATGATTAAAAAATGATTACATGTAGTACATCACACTTCCGTAAAATATGTTTAATGGCTGGCTCACTGGCCGCAATTTTGTTGAAAATAAACGATTTTTGATTTGTACTTTATTAAATATTTCACTTTTTTATCCCTTACAACACAATTTTTACGATATCGTTGACACGTCCGGTTCTCCCCCAAAGGGATAAAAAAATATTTCTTCTTTAAGAATGACGTCACGACCTGAAATTCCATACACAAGACATTATTACTTTAGGAGTATATTATGGTTATGTTTTGTAAAAAAAATATAGAACCCTTTGTTATTTGTGTATTATATGTATGCACATTAGTTATGAAATTAACCCTAGTTCATGAATGTTAGATGTTGTAACAACGATTTTTTTTTTTAATTTTCGACTGAAATGAAATGAAGTTTTGTTTGCTGGTACCATGCGCATCTGTTTAGAGCGCAGAAACGCGTCCAGCATCAGAATACGATTGATGTTGACAGTCGCACATCATGTTAATTATTGTTTTATTTATTATTTTATTAGATAGCATGAAAAATAAACGTGGTCCGATTCAGCCCTCCTCTTGAGGACCCAGGCTGCCCGAGCAACCGTTCCGCCGCTGACCGAGTCGCTCTCTAGTGGTTGAAAAACGCCACCCCACATGTGTTACTATGGTGTAGCTGTAGGAGTGCGCCGCCCTGCCCGTTGTCGACTTTATAAAAATAATATAGGTGTCAATCAGCTCCTAGCGCCTCTAGCGGCCGGTAGATGGCACTGTGTACCTAACGAGGTATGCGGGCGCCCCCACCCTCGTCACCAAAAGTATCGGGTCACCGCGAACTTTTTTTGATTTAATAATTTTTTACAAAGTCAAATAAATCTATTTTATCAAAGACTATATCTGCATATTGAATCCCTCGTTTACTCTGCAGCGGGGAAAGAATACCACATTATTTTATTCATACAAACTACTCTCAAATCATTTCAATTCATACGTCTTTGATATACCTGGTATCCATTATTACCACTTCCATGTATTTTCCCATCTCCCCCAACTTTCACACTCCTCCGTCATACTTAACCTGTTAACAATGCAACAATGATCTTTTAATTCTCTCATCTCTATATCGTCCTCTCCCGTGTCTGCACACCTGCTTAAACTAATACGTCTTACGATAGGAATCAGTTTCATCTTGTGTACCACAAAATTACTCTAAATTTTGTTAATTCTTTGATGTTGCAATGGAATATTTAAAGTTAGTGATAAACGTTAATATTGTCTACTGTTTCCGAGGTAAGTTTGTAGAACTTCATAATCACATATGTGAATGTAAAACACTTGGTTTTTGATTCTACTCGTATAATTTACTTGAGACGCTATATGCTCTCTGATTGATAATGCCATTACAAGGCGAAACGCATCCCAAGTAAATTAAACGAGTACAATAAAAAAAAGTGTTTTATTTTGATATGATATGACCTTGAACGTTCCATAAAATCACCCCATAATTCAAATATGAAAGCCCCCCCCCCTGCAACAACACTGTATATCGGTTTTTACAAATGTTGATAGACAGACAGAACATTGGCGATTTTGGATGATATACCGTTCGATGCCCAACAAGATATACAACATTGTGACATTCATTTGTCAGATCTGCTTAAAAATGATTTACAGTGATGTTGCATGAGTGATCTCATATAGAAGCGTCTGCGACACCTTTAAAAAAAACTTCAAGGGGTCTTGGGAATGCTTTAAAAAGACCTATACAAGACATTTCAGGCTCGCGCGTAAATTAGGAGATTAATTCAGCGAACGTGCGGTGAATTGGAAAGAAAATGGGAAAATGTGTTTTTATCTACTTTCCCAGTAATAAGTAAAACCGTATATTGTACTTAGTAAACAGATGTATGAAGTCAAAAAATATTCATGAAAATACATTTTTGTTGTAAAGTTGCAATTTTTTTCTGTAATATTTTCGATACAAATTAAACTAATCAATTGAAAAGATATACGGAAAAAAATTATTCATCGAAAAAAGTATTTGATTAGCTACCCGCAAAAAAAAACCGGAATTAATCTAATCGATTAATTTAAGTTGCTCTAAATGATAAAATATTTACTGTCTCTGTAATATTATTTTACAAATCCTCTTTTGTCATAAGACTACCGTAAGGCATGCGTCGATTTTATATTTAGCGGTAAGACGCTCGCCTAGTGATCAGGCGGTCGGGGGTTCGAGTTTCGTCCTAAGAGACCAGCAAGTTGTTTTCGTAGCTTAAGCATTTAGCTCGGCTTAAAAACATAATTCATAATTAACAAACCATAATTCATAATTTAAAATTATCTCAATTTCTAAGCACGAGATTGGTCTCATATAGAGAGGAAACAAGTTTTGTAACAATATTCATACATATATGAATATGTATACAAGGTGAATATTATGTTCCGGGTCCATGTTGTTTTTGTATAACTAGGAAATTAAACATAATTTTTAAAATTGGTTTTTATTTACCAATTATTTGGTTTATTACAATTATTTATGAAATATGACATTGACCAAACTAGCTACTTCTGGCGGCGGCATAAATGCGTGCACTTTTAATCGTATTTTTCATACCATCGCACACTTCGCGTGTTATTTCAGCAATTTCATTCCGAATATTGTCTTGTAGCATCGGAATTGTTGTTGACCTTTTCTTTCAAGTACTCCCACAGAAAAAAGTCGGGAGCCGTCAAATCAGATAATCGATGAGGCCCGTCGATATCACCACTTTATGACTTTACGCGGCTGGGAAAAATTTCAAGCGTAGCTCGGACTGTGTGTGAGGTGGCACCGTTAATGGTTACAGCATTGCCATTATCATTTAGATAAAATGTTTTAATAACTTCAGCACGTTTTTGAGAAGTTATATGCTTCATAATAAATTGCAATCACCTACTATCTAAGACTACCAAATACTTATTGATGCCAAACCAAAATGGCGGCCAAACAAAATCTAACCTAATATTCACTCTGTACACATTATTTGAGAACAATGTAATATTTCTAAATAAATAAATAAAAATAATTTTAAAAATCTGCCATTACACGCATTTTTTACGGCTCATGTATTCATTTTCGAAACTTACTTTATAATAGTAAGGTTTTCGTCTTCCTTTCCTCCCACAAAGTATCTCAAACAGATTAAAGATTTGTTTTTTTGCGTTCTGTGTGTTTAATGGCTGTCGGGTTGTCGCGTCGCTGGCCCGACGCAAGACGAGAAATGTTCATCGGTTTTGCAATAATTTGGAGCGCGGATTAGTGCGCCCTCGCTTCAGCCGGCCATTTAGACATTTCGACCCCTCGTTAAAACATCTTCCGCGCACATGACTAAGCCCAGCCCGGTCCCCCAGCGAGTGCGCGGGCGCAACAAAACGAATACAATTGCTCGGCAAAAACCCGACACACTTTTATGAATGTGAATAGAGTGAAATTGATGGCGGAACCCTTTACTGCGAAAAATAGCGCTTTAGAAAGGGTTGATTCTGTTTTTCGTGATGATCCTGCCGAAAGGTTAGGCGTGTTCCCGTGTAGACTGTCACGTCAGTGGGCGCCCAGAGGCTCGGCCAAGCGGTTCTCGTCGCTCTGTCCTGCCCTCGCCGGCCGCGTCTTCCACGGCGGTGTCTCATTAGGAGATATTCGCTTGCTCAGTTGGGCGGAAGGAAAATTGTTCATTCATTATCCCCTGGCGGTTGCCGTTGGTCTAAATTTAATCGCGGGGTTATCGATTCCGGCGCTAGTGCTGCGGGAGATTGGACAGGGACAGGACGCTCGCAGATAACGGACTTCGTGAACATTCCGAATTTGAAACGGTTCGAGGTTCGAACGCTTCTTCACCTGGCGCCATCTCGCGTCGCGTTCTCACGTTTCGGGACTAGTTCGCGCGTCTTTTTGACTATTTTCCACTAGTTTGAGCGCATCTAGAACGATGCGGCCATATTGATAGGGACATCAGTGTTCGTAATTGAAATGCACGAGTGTCGCCGCTATTCCAGGAGTCAATCTCTGATTGAAAACTCGACATGGGTAAGTTTCTTTCCAAAATGTATTATTTCAATATCCGTGTTTTATTTATTTTGTTTTCACATAAGCACACAAAGTCAATGCTCTTCGAAACGAGAATCATTTTTCCTTACTTATAATACACACCTTTTTTTTTTAGTAACTACAATTTGATCATCGTACATCTAAGAAACACGTTATAGGTAGGTGGTACCGCACAAGTAAACATATTTTACGGTACGTACCTATAACATTTCACACGCTCATTGAAATAATTTGTTTCTTGCGACAATAAAATGGGCAATAATAATTAATACATAATTATCTTTATTCAGCGCAGAGTGTAAATGTGTCCTCACCTGTTGATCAAGAAAGAATTACGTATTCGTGAATTAGTTAATAATATATGATGTTCTTATTACGCGTTTAATAAGCAGAAAATCGTCCAATAGAAAATAATAAAACAGGTATTTAACCCTATAGATTATTTAACGAGTAGCCATCTATCTTTACCCCTTCTGTATAATTGTAATGGCCCAATGTTCATCCGCTAAATTGCTCGTTAAATTCCAAGAAACGGGACGATCTTTTCTAAATTTAAATTTACGGCTCTCACGTGCACGGTGCACGCCTACCTCTGCATCCTCGCACAGGTACATACTAACTTTATTTCTAAAGCTTGCGTAACACCAACAGCGGACTGTAAATTTTAAAAAATTGCGCGGTAAAAAAATAATTATATTTCTGATGTGTACTGTATATACTGGAATAATTTCAAAAAAATAAGTGAACAAACAAACAAATGGTTTATTCGGTACCCATTAACGTTTTGACACTTTTCAGGAACTCGCGTTTGATAATCAAAATATGATCTTTCACATTCTGGAAGGTAGGTAAAGAATTTATTTATAAATTGAGTACCTACTTAAAAATTTTAGCTAAATAAATTATACCACCCTTGCAACAACACAGTGCATCTTCTTGGGCATCGAATGGTATATTCAACAACAATAAAATAAATAAAAATACTATTACACACAATTTCTAAGTGATCTATGGCCGACGCTCTATCTATCAACATTTGTAAAATAAATATATAGCGTTGTTGCAGGAGGGGTCCAAAATAATCCACATTTAACAAATGCCAAAAGAAATGTAATTAAATTGTATTCCTTCCTAGTGAACTACACACAACACACGCACACAAGCGCGCGATGTTTACACATAAAACACTAAGATACATTTAATATGATTAAATCTATAAACTTAATATATTAATACAAATTAAATGTATCAATTAGAAAATATACAAGTACATGAAAATTCAATTAATCGAAAAGATATTTTTGTTACTACCAGGATTCGAACCTGGATCTTTTCCTACTCGTCAAAGTAAGTTGACAAATTTTCGAACACATATGCTGTACTTCTTTCAAATTTATACATCTATTATTCCAAATTGAAAAGCCATCACCTTTTATTGCGAAAATCTCAATTACCTTTTAAATTTGAAATAATTAATGTATCAATTTGAAAAAACTAGGAAGGATTTTTTTTTTGATAAATTAAATTTTTCTGTATATCATTCTAATCGATACGTTTAATTTGTATTGAGATACCACAGAAGTATGTTCCGAAAAACTGCAACATCACAATAATATCTAATGTTATTTTTATTAAATGAAAGTAACTTGTCCATGTCAAAAAACACAATTTTTAAAAATAATTTTGCGACTTTAAAGACACAACTAACAAAATCAATAGATACCATTACTTTTCACGCGCGAGGGTGTTCCTGCAGCAGCGAGTACACGGGTGTGTACTACGTCGGCCACAGTTTCGCTCGTCTTACAAAATTACGCTTCTATCGATTGAGAAAGCTATAAAAGTAAATCCGCCGTCGAACTTGTCTTGTGACAATTTTACGACAGTTTGCAGTGTACCCTGCCCGGCCGTTTTAACGGTTATGTATTTCACTTTCGAAGGCGCGTTCATCCCGACACGTGGCGTAATGTTATTAGTTCCGCTAACTGGTGATCACCACCAGGAGCGCGGCGGCGCCACGCGGCGGGTAGCGGAACCCGCCACCGCCAACGTGTAGCATGGAAACATTTTGGCTGACAGATTTATAAAGCGCCTATGTCTTCTTCGTACATTTGCATAAATTTTCTTCTTCAGTTTTACAGCCGTGTTTTGATTTTAGTACCTCGTTTTGCGTGAAGGTTTGGTGACGAGAAGCTGTCGCTTTTAGTTTGAGGTGGATACGTACCCTACCACTACCGATATAACCAATGGCGTAACTATGCCAATGCAGGCAATGGGGTCCACGTTAGATAAGGGCCCAAAAAATTCGCATAGTACAATTCATTTCCATTGATATTTTTTGCGAGTATTGACACCTTTTAATAAATGTAAATATAAAAGTGTTAAAACGAAAACATGCGAAACTACCTTTTTTAGAGATTTGATTTTCGAATGGCAACTCTTTTTCAGCGACAGCCAATTTGACAGCTGATAGTTGATTTGTGCTCAGTTTGGTTTGCCATTTCACTATGAATAGACTTACGCCAGAACAATGCTTGCAAATTTTATATACTAATTTATTAGTACAATTGCTTGTAAACTATGCCCGTCTCAATACAGAATTTCTCTAGTGAGACGGACACAACCCAACCTCATTTTTACTTATATATTATATAGTTACCAATAAATAAATAAATTAAATAAAATTGTGCAAATTTAGTTCGAAAATCGTGGTTCAGTTCGCGAAACTTACCGTGCGCTACGTCCATTTTACGGTCGACAGAATCGTTCATCCGAGCAAATAATTCGAATAACCATGGATCCTTCTCGCACCTCGCATACTCTAATTGATAATACGCATCCGCAGAGACGTCGCGCAGTGCGCACCGAAGAAGCTGTTGCTGCAGTGGAGCGTAGTATTGAGGAGAACCCGAATGAGTTGATTCGCCATCGTGCACAGCAATAGATCCATAATTATTGACATTTTCGTTCTCCAATTGAATGGCAATAATGTGGAAGAGCTGTGGTTTCAACAATACGAGGGAACATGCCACACAGCGAGCGCCACAATCAATTTATTGAAGGAAATATTCGATGAGCGTATAATTTCGCGTAATTGGCCTCCAAGATCTTGTGATTTAACCTTTGGATTATTTTCTGTAGGTGTTTGTAAAGTCGCTATTCTACGCATATAAACCAGAGACGATAGACGACTTAAAACATTCGTTTCGTTATTGCTGATATATGGCCCTCAGCTGCAGCAAAAATTGGTCGAAAATTGGATTTTTAGATTGCGCTTTATTCGAGCCAGCCGCGGCGTCCATATGCGCGAAATCATATTTAAACACTAATAGCATAGAATTATCTTTCCATTAAAGCCAATACCGTGGCCATTACCACAATTTTTATGTGTTTTATTTCATTTTAAAGTTCTATACCTCTAAAAAAAACACTCTTTATTATCGTATGTATACAGTAGAAGTATCCCGCTGCTGTCGGATTGGGGACCAGACCATCGCCGTAATGTAAAAACAGCCTTAAAGCAAGTATTTTTTTAATTGCAAGTGTTTATAAATATCTAAGAACACGTATGCTTTTTCATAAAAGTGTGATATTATATGAGACAAGAGATTAATTTTGTTTTAACTATTTATTGGATACACAACGCAGTACTAATATTCGTATGTCTTATATACGAATACAATACTTATTTAGGGGCTCTTTTTTCAATTCTGCATCGGGGCGCCACTGGATATAACAGACTTGCTCTGCAATATACGTACAGCAGTGGCGTGCAGTAGGTAGGCATTACTGACAATGTAATAGTTATTATTATAAAATTATTATAATCTATCTTAAATTTTGTAAATAGTTTTGAATTCATTTCATTATAAAAACCAATTCTTTTAATGCTCCGAACCGTTCTCTGCTTTCAATTTCACTTAAAATTTCTCCTTTGGACAACAAATATTTAAATATTTTATTACGACAATGGTCAAAACTGTTAAAATAACTAGCTTTACAAATTACCACAATCGAAACTCACGTAACAAAAAATAATAAACTCACATAATAAAAAATGTAATTGGTAATAATTGACCCAAAAAATGCAAAATTGCTCGCTCAACAGATAATAATTGACAAACATCATACGAACTACACAATATCGTTGGTGTACACTGTGTTTAGTCTCTAGAATTAGTAAAAAGTGCAATTGCACGCAGTTTTCAGTACTGAAATTTCCTTTTGAATAATCTGAGTACAATAAGAAAAAAATGCTGCAGGAAATAGGACATAAAGATGCCCATAACATAGTACATGGTATGATGTTGCACACGAAAGAACTTTCGGAATTAAAAACTCTAACCGCAGTTTACGCAAATCCATGTAAGTAATAACGACTAGAATTTTATAGGATCTCTTTAGAAGATTGGGATTATATAACTGTTTATTTATTTCTCGGAATCTGTAGTAATATACACCTTTTGTGCTTACATGAAGTGCACGCCCCTGGCCAATAGGTAATAGCTTCTTGGTGTTAAAAGGTGGCAGCTATGCGGCCACAGCCAGTTTTACATAAAAAATTATTTTTAAATGTTGAAAACATAATAAATTTATTAACAAAACAAGTAAGTGTTCTTCCACAGTACAACGTAAAACCAAGCTGAACCCAGCTTAAACATGGAAATGTAAGTTTAAATGATATTGAATAAATACGTATGATTATAATAAAACATTCATGTTTTCAAATATGTAAAATTGTTTAACTTAATTATTTTATTTATTATTATTATAATTTATTATCATTATGAAATATATTTTAATTGTTTTATTGGTATTGTCGATATGTGTTGGTGACATATGTGTATTTTAATAATTATTTCAAATTTTTGATCGAACACTTTAACTCGTAAAAGTGTTTCTTGCAGTCGGTCTTCAAGAATAGATTTTTAAAAACAATTAACTTATTCTGGCTTTCAATCGCATCAGTGATGAGGGTCTAAATGTTGATTTTCTACAGCCTTTTTCTAAATCATCCTGTTCTTATCCTTTCCCTACCCTTCGGTACTAGAGAGATAATGTCATCCTTCTCGATACAGAGTGATCGCTGCCTGTGTGTGAATAATATAATAAAAACGTAATTAAATTCAAGTTTATTGCGATTTTACTCCAGTTATGAAATACTTTCAGTTATTTCTCTTGTGACACTTCCCGGTTCGTTATTTCCACTTCTCGATATTTATTTTATCTCTTCTGTTCTTGTAATTTGTCTCTCTCCACGTCCCCGCCATTAACGACCATAAACACACACTCAGAAGCTCAATATAGGAAATCGTTTAAGCTGGCGACGTCGAAAAAACTCCCCAAAACAACGGCGAGCGTCGCGACGACAGCGAATTGTTCGCTAAATACACACGACGTCGGTCTAATGAAAGAGGTAGATAAATTTATTGTTTCTAGCACTCCCAGGCAGGGCAATATCTTCCTTCGTGCGGTAGTAAAGCTCCTTTAAGCTTGCGCCAGTCGTAAAGTTTCTCTTATATTGCTCACCAGATGGGGATATGAAAAATTGGTTACTTCACTTTTTCATTAAGCGTCCAAAATAACATTTATCATTGTTTTATTACATGTGCCTAGTTTTCGCAATATATGTTTCTTTACTTCTATTTACGTATGTCCTATAAATGTGTCACTGGTTTAGACAAGCGTAATATGTCACATAGATATTATGTGGAATTTATAATTTTCACTGCAATACATGCGTGACATACTTGTATAAGAGTTGTAAGCCGTCTGTCTTGAAGAGCTTAAAGCATCTTTAAAGCTGTTGAATTTAGTTCGTAAGTAACGCCGAGTTTAATAAGCACAGATAACTGGGTTATCACTTTACACCGAATTTAATCTGTTCTTCGTGTAAACAATGAATGATACAACTCGGGTTGTCATTATTTGGCGCAATTGTGTTAATAATCAAAATAATGTTTAATATAACAATTATTATTCGAACGTATTAAATATGCTAAAACTTTTATGAAATACACAAAGCGTCTCCGACAAGGTGTCCCGCTTCAACTTTCCACCTAAATGATAATATATAGTAAATCACTATCCTTTTATTTATCAGTCTCTCTTTTTCACAGGAATGTTGATATTTTCTCAATCAGTCTGCCGTCATTGAAGAAAGCTGTTATTTCATTACTGTAGTAAAAATAGTTTTAAATCATACAGTTTCAAACGTGAATGATATCAAATCATATTAATACATCTATATTACCTCGCTCGTAACTAACTTAACTCACTTACCATCATGCCGTTTCTCCGCGGGGGTAAGCAGAAAGGATAGAGCTCCACATCCATATTCATACATCTTCTCATACAAGCACGTCGATTATTATTGCTTCCAGTATCTAGTTTGCCTGGTTGGGCCAAGCCGCGTGCCTCCAACACTCGCGCCACATACATTTCTCACTATTCTCTCATCATTCATCTGTTCCATATGACTAAATCACCTTAGCGATCATTTTTTAATCTTATTCACTGTTCTAGGACCATTTTATCCTAATTTCTTTATTCTTCACTCTTTATAAATGGATTTACAACATAAACGCCCAAGTGACCTTCTTAGTAGCAAAATGATTATAAATTATTTTACTAATATTTATATTACTTATTTTTTTACTTAGTTATTGTTAATTAAAACAAATTATTTCAACCTGTCGGTAGTAAACATCTCGAATCTATTGATTTCTGCTTAACGATCTGATTTGTAGATTTCAAAGGCCTCGGGACCTCAACGATAGTCCCTTCATCCCCTTTGATACATTGTCAGATGACCTTTAACTACAGATTGTTTAGTTTCCACCTTCTCGTCGGGTGGAGGCACGCCATCCACCCGAGCGAGACTATTTATCTGATCTCCCAAAGCCTTTCCAAAATATACACTCTAGTAAATTTGATCAATAACTTACAATGAAGCTTCTTGTGAAATTTGAAAAAGTAAACGTTCTTCTGTAAGTTGAGGAAATTACGGTTGTTTAATTTTATTTAATATTTGGTATAAATAATTTATTAAATATGAGATATTTTTTAATACATTTACAGGTTTATTGCAATTTTATTTTATCATCGTAAGGGTGTCCAGCGGAAAATTTTCAAGTTTAATATTAAATAAAAACAAAAAACTACAATGTTATTCTCATATTTTATTTATACAAAATGGAGTTTAACGGCGCTAATTTAATGTTTTATAAACAATATCTGTGCAACTAAATGCTGTATATTTCTTTCAAGACATTCTTTCAATCGTACTCTTAAATTTGCTAACACGCGAGAGCAAAGCGTTGGTTCAATGGCAGCAACTTCACAGCGGATATTTTCTTGTAGGACCTGAATTGTTCGAGGATTGTTGCTGTAAACTCTCGGCTTAAGGTATCCCTACAAAAAAAAGTCACACTGTGTAAGGTCCGGTGACCGAGGTACCCAGGGTATGTCTCCATACTTACTGATTAATTTATTGGAAAAAATTTCCCTCAGCTTCTCCATTGAAACCCTAGCTGTGTGTGGAGTGGCCTCGTCTTGCTGAAATTGTGTTCTGTTGTTGAACCCGGGAAACAGCTGCAGTTGCGGTACCAAAAACTCGTCGATCATTTGGCAATACACGTCAGCAGTGACTCACTGGTTAAAAAAATAAGGGCCAATTATCCCTCGGGCAGAAATTGCACACCGCACTGTCGGTTTTAGACAATGCAAACGTTTTTGATATCATTGCCTTGGGTTGTCAAGGCACCAGTATCTCATGTTCTGTTACAAAAACAATATGTTTTCAAGCATTCGTGCTGTTTCAAAACATTCCAGCATCGTTCTCGCCAAGATTTCATGTAAAGAATAGTCATTTTCGTTGAGAAACTGCACGATTTACAGTTTGTCTAGTTTATTTTTCCAAATAACGTGCACTGTTGATTTTTTTATTCCAGTACAGGCTGCAATCTTCCTTATCGATTTACACGGATTGCTCTTAATTTCACGTCGTACTTGAGCCACATATTCTGGTGTTGATGGTCCCGGAGGAGTTTGGTTAACCATTGTCCCTTCTTTGTCTGACCATTTGAACATAACACTACATAAGTTGCGTGCTCGGCCCATCATTTACTCGTCGAATATTAAAGTGAGCACAAAAAGCGCGTCGCGCACGAACCAATGAATCACCGCACTTTAAATATTGCTCAACCGCGAACGCGTGGTGCACTCCCAACCAGTGACCCATTGCGACTGGCAAATCAGCAAATCAAATTTTATCTTGAATTTTTTCTGCCAGACACCCTATATTTGGCTTTATTCTATTACTCGTACACAGTTGACAATTGACCGAGATACCTGAAGAACAGTCGTAAATTCGTTTGTGAATCTGAACGTCTATAGTGCCATCAGAATTATTTTTATTTAAAGTTAAATGCAGAACCTTTTCACTTTTTAGTGCCAAAGTAGTTATACTACGAGTAGCTATTTGATAAATATTCACTTGGAGTGTCACAGTTTGTTTTTTTATCGATTATTAAATTTACAATTGTTTTTTGTGCTATAATTTTTAACTAAAATCTCATCTGATCGTATCTTCTCATTCTCTCAGTAATTTGTTTCTTGGTTTTTTAATCAATTTATTGTGGTTCTTTTAATCATCGGCTTTTCAAAAGAAAACCGCAAACCTTGGTCGGTCTCATACAAATATATGTAGCCTCGATGTATGACTGATAGTTAAGGTATACAACGTCAAGAGTATGCGGATGGTACTGTCACTAATCACTATTTTAATAATTGCCTTGTCTGTCCATGCCGCAAAGCAACATGAAACAAGCGTGCGTTGATGTGCGTATCGCGCGGTTGCGTGAAGCAATCGGTCAATTCAATCAAGTGAAGGAGTGCGGTTGTCGCGTCAATCCAAGTGAGTTATTTTACCAATGTATTTTGTTGTTGTTATTCTTCTTCTTCTTATATTTGAATACTGGGCAAATGTTTTTTCTTGGAAGATCAGAGATCGACTACCAACTATCTCTCAATCTTTTGGTTGCTCTGCCTGTCGTGTGCCTTGTGCGCCATCCGGCCCTCGTTATCCTGTCTACGTAATCTTTCCAGTTTCATCTTGTTCTTCTGCTTTATCTCACGATATTCTCCACGTCACATCAGTTTATCTTATAACTGTGTTCTGTCCCGATTCCATACGTCATGATGAGTCTGACATACATTTCATATATCGCATCTTGCTTTTGCCAGAAATTTCTACTCCTAAATATTTAAATTGGGATATTCTACGGGCACAGTTTGCATCTCATTAAGCTATTGCTTTTCTTAACTGCGATATTCGTATTAAATTTCTTGTTAATATAGTTACCTTTTTGATATTAATACATTTAATCGTTCCATTATTTGAAAGAGCCATCTACCTTAATTTTACAGAATCTCAAATACCTTTGAGTAAACTGATAGCAGACGTCAGAATTATCAATTCATTTTTATTAAATTTTGGACACATTGATACAACTTTATTATTAGGAGAACACATTCTTATTGTGAAGTTGTAATTATTCAGAACATAGGTCTGTGATATTTTAAATATGAATTAAATATATTAATTAGAAATATATACATATAAAATCAATTTTATCGAAAAATATTATTGTTGCGCCACCGGGATTTGAACCTGGATCTCTTTCCTAACCGGAGAAGGTGCATTATCCAACTATTGCAGCTCATTATTTACGTTTTTAGTTAAAGTTATAAAATTTGTTAATTCTTTAATGATTTCCCGTCATTTCTAAAAGGTTATTTACAGTTAAACATTGCAGTACATAAACAACATGTTTAGGTAGATGTATATTCCTGTAATACTTTTGTTTCGTACGATGATTGCCTGGTATTGTAGAAAGTATACCGCGCGAAGACAAAAGGCAACCGTGTATAATTCTGCCGTTTCCGCGTTCATTCCTGTCACTAATGAAATCCGTTTATAATTTTAAAACACGCAACCTGGTTCGCTTTGTTTTAACTCAACACCATTTTAAGAAGTTACTTCTCTACTGAGACACCTTTAAAAATGGCTAAAAAGTTTATATTTACCTGAAATCATTTGAAATCCCGATTACTCGGCCTGAGCTAAACTTAGATTTATTCAGCCGAGTTTGCGTAATGAGTCTGAACACTATCTTAATTCTATATCACATAGAGCAACAAGGCGCATTAAAACATATTGTGACATTACAAACTGATATCACGTTCGAAATTGCCTCGTAACTAGTTTTGATGCCAAGTACGCCAACAACGCCTTCATGTTGGTAACGCGATCTGTTTTAAAGGTTATAAAAACGGTCACCATCTATGGTTTTTTTCAATTTATCGCTGTCAAATTACGCGGTTTACTGCTGCGGCCAGTGAATTTAAGATGTAACCCTACGGATCCAACATGTAACCGAAGGGAAACGAGAGTTCTTGTGTTCTCTACTGACTAGCCGGTGAAGAGGATTGAACGCCGTTTCTTACCCTCATAATATGTATTAAATAGTTATAATATATACTTCGAAAATAAATAATATATTTTAATAAGATAGATCATCAATAGATTAATAACCCGTATTGATAGTATTATGTAATAATGTAATGGACAATTTAAAGGTAAAACAAATAAATGCTAATATTTGGGTCAAGCCATCGGCATAGAAAAGCCAAGTTGAGATAAAACATTTCAATATAATTATTGCATCGCAAAACACATGTGTTCCAAGGTCAATGGAGTCGAAACACATGGTATGTGACAGTGTGCAGCGTTTGCTTTTACCATATAACGTCATTTTTAAATTAAGCTGGTACCATACTGATTATGTGCTATAGGTATGTATAGGTGTCTCATAAAAAGTTAAGTAAAGTAAAACAAACCTCAAAGAGAACATATAAAGTTTTACTGGAAAGCGTATTCAATGAGGACAATAGAATATGGTGAAATAAATGACCAAACATATGGATACACACAAATACTTCATATAATTGTTATTTCGACTTTACCTAAATAAATGAACTTCAATTGTTTCATTTCACAGACGTTAAGGGTAGAGAAATTAATTCACTGGACCAAAATAGCCACTGATCGGAATTGAAAAGGATGTATATTTCGTACCAGATACCTGCTCAGTAATATATTAGAAGGTTCTGTCACACTGCAATATTAAAAGACTAGTCTTGATATGAAAGGACTTAGTTGTTTCTGGTTCCCCAACTTTTAAAATTTCGTCGTTTTAATTTTGCAAAAAGTCCCCTTCTTGTCTCGCAAAGCCTTCAAAACCACTTAATACTTTGTGGTAGAGTGCTCTTGGCATAGTCGACCCAACAGCCATGCCTACGCGAATGGCATCCCGGGGTTGCGTCGTTACCGCACTGTTACCGTTAATTTTTTTCCAATCCCTTAGAACCTGTACCGCCTTATTTGTTTATAGATACAAGTATTAACTATTTTGATACTTTTACTAACTACTCTATGTTTTCAAACACCTTGAGCTTTAATATTAATATGTGAATTGAAATCAGTTACTCATAACACGTCTAATAAATAATGTTAGATTTTCCCACGAGATCTGAGCCCGTGCAAGAAAATGTACGGACGGACTGTTTAATCAATATTAAAACGATTGGATTGGTTGAAAATAAAGAACTACGTAGGTATATCCCACGGGTGTCCAATCCGCGGCCCACGGCTGTAATGGCGTTATTTTTCTTTTATGTAAGTAGATACAATGAATAAAATAGGTCGAAAACACGCGCATGCCCTACTTGGGAAACTGCATTTAATTTTATTATTACTAATAAAAATCTAAATATAATTTTACTTGAGTAATATATAATATTATATTAATAAACGTTATATTTTAAGAATATTCTTGTGGGCTCGATGTGGCAAAGGCACTTCCATGGTATATCTGTTGTTTGCTATGCTATGCCACATATATCTATCAACTAGCCACGAAAATTTAATCAATTCAATCTTCATGGAGCAGATCTGCCGTGGTCGGTTTTGGTTATAGCCGACCGTTCAGGCTACATTTCAGATGGATACTTAAGAATATGTAATATGTCAGGAAAGAACTATGTGACGTTCTCTATCTGCCTACCACTTCACGGAAACGTCGTGATGATAAGTAAGCAACTCGCCATTCAATGGTAAATAAAAAACACTCTATTTTAGATTCTTAACTTTGTTTTGTTAACTACTTAATGAATTAAATACATCTACCGATTTCGAAAAACTTAATTTTTTTCTTCAGTATGTCATTAACTACTCAAAAACATATGTTATATTGTTTCTTTGACAGAATTCATTTTTAAAAAATAATTATTATTTTTAAATAAATTTAGTACCTAACTTAAATTGTTACTTGACGATACAAAATAATTAGATTAATTTTTAGGAAAAAAATTTAGAATGGAACGTGTGGTTTAATTTAGTTGGTTGTTTATAATATTTTGGTTAGTTTTACACGCTTTATTTATTACCAATGATTTCATATTATTCAATTTAAGATCAACATTGTTTATATGTAAAATAGACGATTCCAAATTTTTATCAAAAGTATCATTATTTTCTAACAAATGATTAGAAAATTCTGAAAACTCATTATTATTCAAACATATAAAATGCTCCTTAACTTTTATATTAATATTTCTATCTATTTTATCAATATCTTATAGAAAGCAGCAAAATCCTTACAGCTAAGTTTAATTGTTAAATTGATCATGTTTGTCTTTAGAATTTATGAGTAAATTTCCTATATAATTATTTGTATAAAATACCGGTCTAATGTTTTTCTTCCAAAATAAATTGGATTTCTTTCAAAAGATTCAAAATATAATTTACAATATAATAATAATAATAATATTATACAAAAATCATTTTATCTTCCTTTATATTTAATTTTTGCATTCGCGTAGTAATATTTTTTTTACGGCAAAAGCATATTTATTATATTTTACGTGTGGTACTTTAACGTCCACAGATACGTACGCACAACGTTTCCCCCGCCCACAATAATAACAATTATTTACGGTTCCTGGGGAATTTACAACAAAACCGCGCAACCAAAGACCGCCTCTCGTGAAATTAATTTGTATTACATAATATTACATTACAATGGTGCCATTACGTTTAATAACAGGGGCTATTTTATATTGCCGGGCCATAAAGTTTCCCCTTTTAAAACGACATATTACTTTACCGACCCCACCAGCCACAGAGGTATCGTGAAATATTATATTTTGAGTTACATATTTTTATGTAGCAACAATTTTTATCAATAACCTACAAAATATTCGACGTCATCTTTTTTATGAACATCCTAAATTTTTAGCACATTCCCTTGATAACTTTAATATAACCGTTATGATAGGCATACGAACAAATTCGACAGGACGGGTGCATACTAATTGATTTCTTTGCATATTTTATTTTATTATCAGTTAGATTGATTGATATTAGAATTAAGGAGCACTTGAGATACCTAAATAACTACAACTATTAAGAATTTTCTAATCACCATTTGGAAACAAACCATTCTTTTGATATTAACAAGGGTTTAGAAATTATACGTACAAATACTGAGGGTTTACAGTTAGATAAATTGAAATTTTAGATCCTAACTTAACTAAACCTAGATTTAACTAAATCCTCTTTGAAAATAATCACCTTTTAAATTTGTTTTCATATTAGTTCTTACTTATTCAACACTTGTTTTTATCTATGCGTGTATTTTTTTAATTTCAGTATACATTGTTTCCTGAAGAAGATACCATAGGTGTCGAAACATGTAGAATAATAAATAAATAGTGGTTTAAACAAAATATTTTGTCTAATTATTAATATAAAATGAGGTCACAAAGTAATTTTGCAAATATTGAAAACGTTATTGTACATCCGTCATGACAAAAATACAGTACTATCGAGACCGGTCGATGTTAAATTAATCAAAGTGATTTAGTTTTTTTAAATTCATAATAATTATTATTTTTATGAATCTTTTTGATATATACGAATCATATTAAAATATTATTTTATTGAAGAAATCCGGGGTCATTTTATCATTATTATGTAGAATCATTTTATTTTATATGTTAATTATATATGCCATTCCATAGATCAAGTGTATAAGTCAAGTTTTTGTGAAGTATTACCATTACAAAATCCGTATAATATTTATTATATTATATGTGACATGTTAGAAAACAGTTTTTCATTTTTAATATCAATATTCATCGGAGAGCATGATCGTAGGCCATCCTGGATAGAAATATAAAGTTATGTAAGAAGCTATCAATAATAAATGGAAGAGCATAGGCAGTGTGCTATAATATTTAAAGAAAGTTGAGAGATAGGAAATGAAAAAAATATGAGAGGGCGGATGTAAGATGATCACTCGGCGGTCTAGTATTTGCTATTTGTGTCTTGGGAAACGATGATACTAAATAATTTTTTATAACACAAACCCACTCATTATACAATAAAACAATACTGGATTATTATTATTTTCTCTTTGACTTGAGCTCTGTTTTCAACCCTAAATGAAAACTCGCAAAGCGCAGACTTTGGGTCGCACTCGAATTTCACAATAGTCACACCCCATACGGAGGTTAATAGGTCGGAAAATCTAAACCTCATTCCACCCCTCAGACCCAGACAGCGAATTTATAGATGGATTCCTTCATCATTTCTGATTTCCAGCAGAAATAAAATGGTTTGCAAATGGGCGAAAGCCATTAGGAAAATTACTTTTACCGCTTCCAATAATTCGCACTACCTACTTTAGGGATGAACATTTGCATTGACTGTGATTTTTTAAATTATTTTTAGAATTACTTAATTATTATTTATTTATTTTCTTATTTATCCTTGCTTAATCCCGTTTGCTTCATTCTGCTCCACTTGACTTTATTCATACCTGCTCACATTCAAATCTTTGAGTTATCCGTGTTACTCATCTTCCCGAACTTCTCCCACTGGTCTCGATACTCAATACTATAATTCGTCATGAGACATTCGCATCACATGTCCATCCGTATCATCTGAGTCGGCCTTCCTTTAGTTTAAAAAAATAATAAAATAAATAAAGAAAGAATCAAAAATATAAACATTCTGAATTTTGTCAATTTTGATGACTTGACCAACCCATCTCAGCATTTTTGTATCAACTACATGCTTCTTGTTTGTCTGTTTCTTTATACTCGCCCAACACTCTGCTCCATAAACCTTAGATAGCCTAACTGCTATTTTATAAACTGTTATTTTTGTCTCTATTGGAATCCTATTATCGCACAAGATTTCAGACAAGGACCTCCACTTGAGCCACGCTGTGGTAATTCTATGTTCTACGTCAATGTGGCGTCTAGTTGATATTTCAGAGTCCAGGTATTTGATTCATTGACGTGCTTCTGGTCTAATGGTTGTGATACTCGCCTAGTGATCTAGTGCTCGAGGGTTTGAGTCCCGTTTAAAGAGTTAGTCCTATTTTCATAACGTAAGCATTCAGCTTAGTTAGAAAATAGTAAAAATATTAAAGTGACACGTATTGCGTATACGCATCTCTATTTAAACATAAATAAAATTGACTTGATGCACACGTGTATTCTGTAATAGGAATATTATATTGTATGGCTATTTTTGGATTTATATATACTTATATTATTATAATATTCACGTAAAATTAAAATATAAATCATTGTTACTTCAACGTTCGCTTGTTTAATTATTATTATTATTATATTATTGTTCTTACGATCAATATTTACGTTAAAGATGTTTTTTTCAGATTAGTAAAACACTCTACCTTGAACATGATTATTTCATAATTCTCTGCCTACAGCTCAGTTTTTCAGTTTCCATTCGATATGTATCTTGTTTTGGTGACATTTATTCGGGCGCTTTTAGCGACATTTGTGTATATAAATGTCAGCGAGCCCTGTTTAATCTTAACCTGAAAACATTTCTAGTATATCATTTATTCAATTTGGCTGCGAAATACCGCGAATAAATTTTTTTCGGTTCGATTATTATTACGCATTCTTCAGTCCAATTTCGGCTGCATTTAGAATACCTTTGACTTTCTTTACATGAATGCCTAGGTAGAATTTTTTGGATCTTATTTTAAACAAAAGTATGAGGCGCGTTTTTTAAGTAAGTACTAGATTTTTTTTTTTAAAGAAATTTAACATCATTTTTACCATACTTTACTTTCATCGAATGCTACACACCTTAAACCGCTTCTCAACATAGTCGCCACTATGTTTTTGTATGCATTCGTCATAAAACGACGCCGCCTTGAGATGAAAATCATGTCTGTACTCTGTCTTTTGAGTTCATCATCGTCAACATAACGTTTGCCACCAAAGAACCGCTTGAAGGTTCAGATGAAGGAAAATACGGAAATCACTTGGCGCCAAATCAGGACAAAACAGGACACAATGTCAGCTGGTTTCGTGTTTCGTGCATTCAAGAAACGCACCGCGGACCGTATCTCGCAGTCGGCGGACTGATCTATTGTCTTGATCATTTCAACCACTCACTACAAGATGGCCACACTCTGTGAATATCTCTAACGATGCATGTAATGAGTCAACGTATAAAGGAAACCATTGCGCACGCGCAATATTGCAACCGCACCGCTACACCTGGAATATCCGGCAACGGTATTTACTTAAAAAACGCGCCTCGTATATCCATGTACGGGCTCAAAAGAGTTCATTTACGATACAGTTTGAGAGAATTTTTAAAAATCAAAATGTACAGTCGGTCCTATGTCGATGTGCAAAATAACATATGATATAACGTAAAATATACGGTAGTAGCTTCTTCGCGACAGTGGCCGTATAGCATATAGATAAAATCTATTTTTCAGTGTTAAAAATGATTAAACTACGTAATACGCCGTGACACACAACATCGACGACACCTGGCGGCAGATTCTGTATTTCGCCAAGTTAAGAATGTCTTGACTAAATTAAATTTTAAAAATGACTGACCGGCGGAAGGATTCGAAACCCGGAGAAGAATCAAGCGTCTTAGACCGCACGAAATACGTCTATATAATCGTATCTGTAATAAGTACTAACTACAACACCATTCGCGACGTACGACGCTAGCATCTTAATGTAGAACGTTATCAACTGTGTTTACTGATCTTCAGGGCCACTATCGAAAGAAAATTGCCGCATCGAAGAATCTGTTTAACCGAGTCGCGCGCGCAATCTCTAGCAATTTTTTTAACCGTTAATATAAAAATAATTAATGCAGATTCATTTCGCTCATTATTACGATCTCCGGCACGTGTGCCGCTGTGAACGGACCATTTTGAGCGCGTAGATATCCCGTCGGTACACAGTCAGCATCGGCCATTGTTACATTTCTCATTTATATGCAAATCTCGGGATTAAATTGGCCTAAAAATGTGTGAATCTATATGGGCAATGCTTTAAGTCCATATTGTCGACTAATTACTTTATTCAGCGGAGGATTATGAAATAAGTGGATGAATGCGGACGTGGAATGGAATGGTATGGAATGTTCTTTTATAATAGCGCAATTTAGAGTTAGTCCGCTCGTATTTGTCTCTCTTATTTTAATCGCAGCTTTACTAAAGTTTTTTTTATTATTTCTTTCGTATAAAGCGAAGCGAATAAACATTTTTGTAGCAAAGTAGAATTTAATTTTTTAAATTGTACAAATTACGACGACAAATATATCAATAATTTAAAATAGTATAATATTTTTTTTATGAAAACACATTTCATTGTGATGTTGCAATTTTAAGAATATAGTTATATTTAAAACATATTAGATAAATCAAATAGAAAGATATATATATACAGAAAAAAACTATCGATCGCGAAAATATTTTAAAAACGAATTAAATGTATTAATTAAAAATATATACATATAAAATCAATTGTATTGAAAAATATTGTTGTTGCTACCGGGATTCGAACCTGGATCTATTTTAATCTGGGGAACGGGCATTAACCGATTTTGCTACAGCACACACTTTTCAAACTAATACATTGTGTATCTTTCTAATTAATACATTTAGTTTGTACTTAAAATATCACAGACCGTCTGTTCTGAATAATTACAACTTCACAATAAGAATGTGTTCTCCATAATGAAAAATATTTGGTTACGGCCATATTAAGTAATATATTGACCACGTTGTACAACAATATAAAACAAGACCTACTGTCACTTCTATCGCCTAAAAGTGTGCGGTTATCGCATAATTTTTTTTTTATCTTCACAGATACTTACTATTGTGCATGTTACTAATGGATACTGTTAATAAATAGGTTAAATTAATTGTTGTACCTAACGGGGTATGAACATGGATGAGAATTTAAGGTCTCGTCTCGGAGGTTTGGCGGTAAAGATCGTTTGTATCATTCGGTCATTCTACTCTACATACAAAATACAATGTACAGCGAATGACAGCTCACCACGCGTTGAACTCTGTACAGTACTTTCGAGACGATTCTCTGAAATATGTCCGATAAGTGTATATGCGCCATAATGATTACAAAAAATCTCTATTTCTGATATTATTATTTTATTAATACATGATATAATTTTTGCAGCCATCGAGTCGGCGCTCGGCCGTGGTGCCCGGGGACGAGAGGCTCGGCGGCGGTGGGGGGAGCCCTTCCCTCGCCGGGCCGCCCTGCTCCTCCCCGCCCTCCCCGCCTTCGCTGCGTCGCGCCCGCCTGCCGCCCTGCCACGCCAGCCGGCGCCTGCTGGAGGAGACGCTGGCTCAAACAGGTGAGATCTGCTCTCATACCTAGTATCCACGCCGAGAACAGTCGTTAAGATCGATGCGCATCGGTTAGCTCAATCTTCTCTCCACATTAAATGCAAAAGACAACGTTCAAATTGATCATTCTGCACAGTTGTTCCATGGACACCCTGAAATCCTTTCATAGTACACCGAATAAAATGAACAATATACCTTATTAGGTACCGAACCCCTAAGATATTTTTTAATGTTTTAGTGGTTCGAGTTATGTAAAATGTCTCAAAAATATGAAATTAGTATTTTTATTTTATAATAAGTTTTCCAACTCCTGAAGGAATCAATCCGGTTTCATATTCATATATTTTCTCGCTAGTGGGGGGGTACAACACGCCCGTGGCTGACATGAACTCCACCCCTTTTTTCCTCGGCATAACCCCACCCCACCCCTCGGGGATGTTTTTTACGTACTTTGTGTGAGACCGAGAGGCCGCCACCCCGGGGCGGTTATATAAAAAAAAATGCATTCTAAAGAGTGTAGTTTATGCATGCCTGCTTAGGCTACAGGGTAGTTTTTTTTAAAACTTGTATAACATACATATGGATTGTACAAATCAAAATAGAATAAATATTATTTAACGGGAAATTTAAAAAAAAAAAAAAAAATTTTTTTTTGCTCAGGGCCGGTTATGTGATCAGTAGTAACTTTTCACTAACGCCCGTAGTAAAAATTACATAGATAATACATTAAATTTACTACTGTCAAAGCATAATCAAATAATCCTGAAATATGCTTTCTTTTATGAATTATCCATGAATTTTTTCGCCAAGGCATTCGAATTATGTCACTTTGGTGGTGAAATTTTTTCGTATTATGTGATAATGTATACATTAATATATTAAACAATGAGATCATAATCGGACGAACTGTCATCAGTAAAACAGCTGGATATTGAATGATTAATTGTCCTGCACTGCAACTTTCAACGTATCAATGTGTCCGATGAATTTAGAATTTAACTACCGACTCTCGTTTTTACTGTCGTATATCGCTGAGTAAAATGAGTTTACTACGAGATGTATTTTCGAGAATTTAAAATTTTTTTACTAACGATCAAACAACCCATTTTCGCAAAAAAAAATTAACTATAGTGAAAAGTTACTACTGATCACACAATTGACTCTTAGCGTCAGAGTTCACGCAGCACATTTGATGTCATCTGACCATTTCGTCTTAGGCTAACCCACACTTGCGTACTCTAATAGTCGCTTCATCCAGCGGCTATCCTCACATCTCATCACGTGACCCGCCCATGTCCACTTTAGATGGGTTGCTCTCTCTGCCACATTCGTTACTTTTGTTAGTTCTCTTTGTATTTGTTTATTTTATGGTCACTAGGGATATGCCCAATAGTCGTATTTTCAGCTCGCTGCGCTGCTCTTATTTTCAGCATATATATATACCGTTCATTAAATGCTGTTGTTTTATTTAATTCGATGAAAATCTTCTCTTCAAGATATTTGCAGCAGTGATTGTAAACCGTCACCTGATTGTAATTGTGACGATGATTGGTAACTGAGATTTAGCGATGATTGGTTACTAAGATTGAACTGTTGGAGGTTTACTTTCTAGTGTACCAGCGATTGGTCGAAGAATTATAGATAATCAGTTACCAATCGAATACAATCACAGTCACAATAACGGGAGGATCAAAAATGAACTTTTGCTTTGGCGCAGTATTTTTCACGCTGAATTCAAATATGTAGTTTGATTTTCTCCATTACCCACCGTTTTTGCAAATGCACCAAAATGTAAGAATTTACATGCATTCAGGTCACTGATCAACTTACCTAAAATGTAATATTTGTTGTTTGGCATCTGGAACATATCTCTTTAGCGTCCACTACATATTTCCCGACAGTACTTTTTTCTAACGGGATTTTGATATTATCGAATGTTTCTTTCATATTAGTTGCATAAGCTACCGACACAGAAGGAAATTTGCTACCGTCGTGCAAAAGTACACCCTTCAGACTAGTTTTCGAAGAATCAATGAACAGTCTCCACTCTGTACATTTTCATGATGAAGTACATCCATGACATCAGATATGATGTTACAGTACTCTAAACTATCTTCTCGAGGTGTTACTATTTTTGTGTGTTACTATTTACTACTTGTTCCTTTTATTTTTGTAATACAAAAATAAGAATTTGACAAAATGGTCTCGTGGGTCACGCCATACCATGGATATGGCAAAGAACCTGCAGTAAATAAATCATCACGCATAGACACATGTTAAAAATGATTTAATCTATATATGTTTGATGTATATATGTCGCTTACTGCGTATTAAGAGTCGAACTGCTCACATCGAGTACAACAACAGCAATACTTGGTATATCTGAGTTAAGCGTGAAAAGTTATTTTAGAAACACAATAAGACTGTGTCTCAGTGTAATTAGTAGTAATTCTTTGATTTAAAATGTAAACTAGTTACCCGAAATCTGCCCAGGCAAAGCCACCTATGTACATTCTTAAATATGTTCTTACCGCCACTTGCGTATCGCAATGATGAAACCGAGCGCCTGTAATAACAGTGTTCTAAAACGTATTTTTAATTTTTTTAATTTTGGCTCCACATTTTCTGTCGAATTAATCACGTACCTACGTCCTATCACTTTGACGCGTATTTTTCAAGAAGTTGGCCCAGCTTCTTGTGTTTCTGTCTTAGGATTCCAGGTCGGAAGCTTGCACAACCAAAACTCTTGGCCTTCGCTATTTTGAATTTTCTAAATTTACAGAAGAGCCAATTAATAATGTATCTATTTTCTGAAAACCTAAAACTGAGCCAATAATAATTATGGCGTGCCTTTAATGTGAACACGCTCATTTCTTCGAACATAACTTTCGGATTAATATCTTTTTGATGCTAGTTCTGTGCGATATGTATTTGCGCATAATTTAAGACTAGCAGATAAGCAATTAGCTATCGTTGATTGCTAGGCCCCGCGGGTGGCTATTGTGGCCACTTCACGGCAGATAGTGGCCGCTGCGCGATGCTAGTGCTTGATGTTTGTGACTGCTGTGCGGTAAGGGGTCTCAATAGAATCTATATTTCAATGATGGAGCTTTCCCCAAAACAAACCACACGTGAATAAAATCTCGATTTAATTAAAATTATTCCACCTTTGTAAGTTAGCTATCAAAACGAACAAAAATGACATCTAGATGATGTATAAGAATCAAGGTTAGACAATAATAAATTTTAAAGTGCTATTTTATCAGTATAATGCGTATTTAAGTAAAGACGGAATCGGATGAAACGTCAAAATTCAGTAAGTAAGGTTAATAGCATAGATATGAAAAGTATTGTTATTGAATATGTAAAAGAGAAAACATTTACCTAGCCGTTTAATCAAGCGCTATACAACTATATAGATTCAATACATGCAATAGATCCAAGACATCCAAAAACTTAGAAATAGATGAGGAAACGCAATCTATATATATATATATATATATGTATAAAGAGTGTCTGTGTTTGTTTTTTATACAAATCTACAGTTTTTTTCCGAGCTTGATGAAATTTTGCACGTTTGACCTTAAAAACAAGAGGAAGGTCACTGTCTACATGAGATTTCGTAAAGCCACCCCTATCATCCTTTCCTATCCCTTAAAACAGAATTTTAGAACTTCTTAATGAAATTTTGCACACTTGACGTTCAAAATATGAGGAAAATTACTGTCTACATCTGATTTCGAAAAAAAAACACCCTCCATCTCTCTAAATATTTAAAAAAAAAAAAAAATAGAGATGCGAATACGGAATACATGTCACATAAATATTCTTACTATTTTCAAACTAAGTTAAACGCTTGCTATAAAAATAGGACTAACTTGCTGGTGTCCTGGAACGAGGCGTGTACCCCCAACCGCTAGATCACTAGGCCAACGTCTTGACCACTACACCAACAAGCTGACATGAATGAAGCCTCTTCACTCCGCGTATATAATAAGGATAAGTCTTAAAACTATTATTTCTGAGACGATTGTCTATGCTTGAATATTCACGTGTCGCCCTGAGAGTCCAAGAACATTGTTTATTCCGAGTCACGCTCAAACATAAAACTTATCCTTGCTTCGCTAGTTCAACCAGCTTACTTCCTGCTGATCAAGCAGATCTCTGATTTCGTTGTGCTTCACAAAGGACTTATCCTGATATATCCTGGTGCCGTCACAGGCAGTGCCTTGAATATCAACAAGCAAATTTTATACTATTTTCCCTGGACAGGCAAGGAAGACAGAATCCTTCAGAATGTGGGATGACACAATGATGGCATATTTAATAAAAGATTTTCCACTGTCATATACTGGGAATACTGCGTGTGTGGGAATCATTTTATTGTAGACTCTCTCTCTCTTGAATTAAAATAGACTAGAATTTTTTTTTATATGGTTTTTAAGTGACAGATATATTTTCTACGTAATATTTAATATTTATACATTTGTTAGTTCATAAATACACCATTCATAATATAATATAATTTTGAGTTATCCAAAATATATGTTTTTTGGATTTCTTACGTTCTTTGAATGCGAAAACGAAATTAAATCATTAATTTAAATTATGCACCAATATTTCATCCCTTTCTACGATTCTTTACAGAATTTTAGAGAGCACTAAATCGACAGGGCTACAGATTATTACATTATATTTTGCACTGACAATAAAACGGCGCCTATTACTAACCTCTTTTTAGGAAAACGCCACATGCGTCTCGTTAAATTGTCCACAGCGTCACATTTTTTGTATTTAAAAAATACTTATGTCATTTATCCATTGGGTAGGTAGAAAAGAGCCACTCTCTTTCCTGTTACACACATTCTCCTTACCCACACCTATACATCTTCTAATGCGTGTTCGTCGCTTGTCAATCAGGACCAACTTTCAATCTGATTTATTAGTCTTTCTTTCGCGAATGTTCTATATTTTTGACACTAGCGTCGTATATTCTCACATACATTACTTACATCCACATAACAAAACCATCCTGTCTTAATCCCGTTCACTAATTTAAGACCAGCTTAGATAAACTCCCACTTTTAAGAGATGTTTCGGAAGTTTTTCTAGAATTTTCCAGCCCCCGCGTTTCCAATCCATACTCAAGATATTCCGCCGAAGCAAACAGCTTATAGACGCGTTCTTTTATGTGTTTTGTTTGGAGATAAAAAGTGATTTATGTCCTGTTTGTCGAAGTTCATATCCTCGCCCGGCATCAGATCTGTTGGAAATGGGTTTTGGTTTCCTTTCTTCGTCATTTAAGTTTATTTTTATCATTTTATTTTTTCTTCTGATCGATATAGTGCAATGGATTTCCTCTAGAAATCGAGAGTTAAAAAACATTACATTGCGTACCTGCATGCATATTTAATATTTATTGCTACATTCTTGTCAAGACTGCAATAAACCAAACGATGAGTTCCATCACGAAGTACTTATTATATTTTAATCTATAAATTTAAAAACATAGTTACCAACAATATATTTTTATTTTATTTATATGATTTCATGAATGAATTAAACAAATATGATAGTATTATTAACTTGAAAGTGCTAATATGAGTACTATCATCTTTTCGTTCATGAAATACATATATATAATATTATATTATAATACAAATTAAATTAATCAATTAAAAAGATATACAGAAGAAATCTATACATCGAAAAAATAATTTTGGTTGCTACCGGGATTCGAACCTGAACCTTTTCATATCTTTCTAATTGATTCATTTAATTTGTGTACTAATATATATATATATAATATATTATACATTTATTAAACTAGTAATAATATCGCTAACTGCGCTCATATAAACGTGCACCAAATCATGGTTCACAAACAAATATAAATAAATGTATCACGATATTCCCAGATATTCAATCACTGATAGTAAGTGTGACCCAAAGATATCAGTGATTGACTCACTGTTCGTGATTTTGGGCTCATCACTACTGTACACGCAATATACATTTAGTATTGTTTGTATTGTGTTTTGTCTCCAAAACTCCAAAACCGCTTCCGTAATTCGTATCGTATCTTTGTACAAAAGGTTTTTGAACTCTAAATTTCATTTACCAATCTGGGTCATTTAGCACCATGAAAATGACATCCTAACCATAATGGGAGGCAGCCAAACAAATTATGTGCGGTGCTAAAGTTCAAGTTTGGTCCATTCATCTTCCAAAAGGGCTACTTACCACGGATGTGTGTATACGTATTAAAATATATATATGCGTTTATACGGGCTCCGAATTAATGGACTTCTCGCGCGCCATTACTTTTGAATAGCTTTACTAACTTGGTTTAAGTATTGATTGTATAATATAAAAATATCCTCTTGCGCATAAAATCGTGCTTAATAGCAATTTAATTGTATCATCCAAAATCAGCAAATCTTTAGTTATAAATGGCAGACCCTACACAGCTGTTTCAAAAGTCATCTGTCACATCTACTACCAATGGTGAATATTTAAATTAAATTAAATTTGACGTCATTCTCAAATTTTTGATGATTATTCGCATACTATTACGCGAGATTAACTTTGACAGTAATAAACTTGACGTTCGGACAACTCGCAAACGTTTTTTTACCACGGACGATAAATTTATTATGGTAAAATTTTACTACTGATCAAACAACCGGCCCTAAGTAACTTAAATAAAGTAATAATTCGAAGAGGACAATTTACATATTTATTATTTTTATTAACAACTTGTATTAGAATGGTGTTCATATAAGCCATATAGGAAGATAAAAGGTTGGCTAAAAAATACACGATTAATCGGCACCATTAATTTTTATAATTATCAATATGTTTATTTGAGAAGATCACTAATAAATCAGCACTACTTATGTATTAAAAATATTAGATACTTATTTATATTAAATAAAACACAATCACTTTGTATAAAACCACGAATTTTATTAAACGCCAACCGGTTTCGCTTAGCTCAAGCTTCGTCAGGGCGTATATAAAACTAACGATAAATTTAAAAAAAGAGCACTTCTAATATATACATAAAGCGGGAGATCGAAAGAGAATAAGAGATATGTATTCTTTGTATATGTATTCTGTCTCTCTCTTTCGCATATAATTTTATATTTTGTCAAATTACGATTTTCTTTCTACGAAAATATATTAGGTAATTACCAAATCCCAAACATATTGTACTCTATAAGAAGGTAGAAACCAGTATAACAGACAATAACTGTTTATTGAGCACGCATTAGTCGTGCTTCTCTACTGTAAACTAGAGCAGAAGATACCACTAATATACGTCATGGATGCGTAAAATAATATAAAATGTATAATATGTCAACAATGGATTGTTAATAAAATCTTACACCGAGTCCAAAAGTTCATCAAATACCAAGGAGCACGAGCTCAGTCTGTTTAAATTCAGTTCAGATTACACTTGATAACTATTTCGAATTCTACAGTTAACGTCATCATTTAGTGGTTTTTCCATGGAGCTTAACGACAAGGAATTCGGCTCATCAGACCAAAACCATTGTGGAATCTATTCAAGATCAGGGCATTGGTATTCTAAGAGATTCATACATAACAGTAACCGTAGTGGAAATTAAATTTTCCCTTTAACATAACAAATCTATTCAATTATTAAGGAGAACACATTCTTATTGTGAAGTTGTAATTATTCAGAATAGACGGTCTGTGATATTTTAAATACTAATTTAATCTATTAATTAGAAATATATACATATAAAATCTATTTTATCTAAAAGTATTGTTGTTGCTACCGGGATTCGAACTTGGATTTCTTTCCAATCCGGGGAAGGTGCATTAACCAACTATGCTACAGCAGACAGTAATATTGACGACAAATTTTCGAACTCACATGTTACACTTTTCAAATGAATACATCTATCGTTCCATTATTTGAAAGCCATCTACTTTATTTTTACGAAATCGCAAATACCTTTGAGTAGTCTGATAGGAAACGCCAGAATTAACAATTCATTTTTAATCAATTTTGGACACATTGATACAACATTATTAAGGAGAACACATTCTTATTGTGAAGTTGTAATTATTCAGAATTACGCCAACGCAAAACAATGGCACCTTCCCATCTCCTAACTTATTTTAAATTATAACTAAATCTGAATCCCGGGCTACCATTTAAGCGGGGTATCTAGATAATATAAGGGATCATTTATTTTTCTAACGTACTTATAAGCGAGTGTCGCCATCTAACCGGGGAAGGTAATTTATAAAAATAATTTATTCTTCCGTAACTCGTTTTTATGGCTTCTTTTCTGTGTCTAGGATAGTAAATTGAGTCACCGCAGGATATTCAACTCACCTCACTTCAATGAACAAAGTCCAATTATCGAACACAGGTTATTTGAGTGAGTTGTAGGATCTCTTCACCTACTTTATATTAAGTAATCTAAACAGATTTATTTACTGTCGTAAATAATAATTGGTCGTACTGGATACTTTATACTACATTAATATAGTGTTTAATTTGTTCCAATCCTTTCTAGTCAATCTTGGTATGTCAGCAAAATATATTTTAATTGTCTCATTCAATATACGTCGCGGGTGACGTGTGGGCTCCACCGAGCGTGGCCCTTAATAAGTGGTACATTAATATCAAAAACATTACTAAATTATTATTAAAAAAATCACATTAAAAAAGATCACATGTACCAATAAAAATAGAAATAGAAAACCACTTGAATTCGGAACTTTGTATTACCAGTAAACTGCTTTACTAATTGCGCTATACTAATTATCGTCTGATTTTGACCTACTATATATTTTACCTTTTTAGTGTGACATGTTTCTCAGATACCTTCGGTAGTACGTTTTAGTCCTGATCATTTTATCGACGTAGTTACCTACCTACGGAATATAAATGGTCCATTTAATTGGGATGAGTTGTGCGTCTCTGCCGCCTTGAATAATCGAAAACATGATTTTGATCGATTATTTTTTATGACATTTTTTAAATACGTCTACATATGCGCATTGCGCATGATTAAGATTATTTTTGAATAATTCATCAAAATGATGAAAAATTTATTGATAAATTCATCTCGTAACTTGCCAACTAATCAATGTCTAATCGAATGAAGGGGTTTAAACAATGACAACATAAAAAATATTATTTTAATGTTTATTTTCTCACATTGACAACTAACGCAACTATTGACCGTTTAAAATGTTACAAGCTATGTGAACCGGCAATACTTTGATAAGTCGTAAGCGCCTTCCCGGCAGCCGGCGGGTAGTACACTATAAAAACGTGTCGCATTTCAAACCGGCGCTCGCCGACGGCGGCGGCGTCCGGGAGGAGCGACGCCCTTCCAGCGGAAACTTCCGTATCGAGTTGACAGGAAACTCTTGATTTTAAGATTTAACGGGCAGCAAATAAAATGGTGTTTGTATTAAATGGTTTTGTATGTCCTGGCGTAAAAAATATATAAACAAAATTTATAACGTACTTTTTTTCTGCCGTGATTTATTACAGATTTTAGAATGAAATATATTTTGTATCGCTCTGGTGAATAACTATTTACTACAGATACGTTGTTGGATAATGGACTTAACGTGTTTAGAGATCTAGCTATGTTTTATCCCGTTTATTATGTGTTTTATTTCATTTTATTTTATAAAGCATGATCAGTTTCTTCTTAGTATGAAGTTTTCTTTCTTAAAACTAAGTAACCCATTACACCGGTTCTCCGCAGAAGTAGGAAGAGAAGATAAAACGCCACATTCTTCTATTCTGGCATACCACTCTTGCCTCATCAGCTTTTATACATCTTCTCGGTTGTTAAAGCATTTAATAGGGTTATTCTTTAATATTTGGTTTATCTGGTTATGCCAGATCCTTAGAGGACTTCCTCCATTCCTGTCGTCTTCAACATTGTTAAATCTACTTATATAATATAAACTTACATTTATTATTATGTTTATAAAAAGTTTTATTGCATTTTTTAAATTAATTTTCATTAAACTATACATCTTATTTCCTGGTAGTGTTAAATATTTGATTAATTTGTTAAATTCTTAAGTGTCTTTATTTTCTTATACAACAAATGGTCAAATGAAATAGATGAGAATTAGACTTGAAATAATGTGTCCCGTACGAATTTTAATCGCCGTATTATTAATTTTCTTTTTAAACTTAATCTATTTAATTAAGTAATTTAGTACAACAACCCTCGCAAATATTTGTACATGTAACATATTTGGCGATTCCTCTTGGTGAATGAACTTTGGAATGATCGATAAAACAAATTCCACATTAATTTCTACACAAATGTGTCCACAAGATTCAGATGAATGTTTTGTTTTTTATATATTCAAGTGTTACGGGGGCATCTACAATTCTTCTGTCAAAACGTTTGAATTGCATTTACATTTTTTGTAATTTTTTGATGATCTCATAAATGAAATCATCCTACATATTTTTAATCAATATGCAATATTATCCAATCAAACGCAAAATATCATTTATTTATGTAGCGTAAGTAACATCGTATTATTCTGTAACGGCCCTCGGAAGTCCATGACATAGTCACTACAAAGCGTCGTTCATCCCTTGACATCACCATTGTAGTCCAGTCACTTGCCTGCCTCTTGTAGGTTTGCTTTTATTAGACGGTTGAATGCTTCAAGTTTACATAGATTTCTGATATTTTACGTAACTTATTTTGAATTCATATATTTATTTTCTATTTCGCTGTTTAAGTGTTTCACATGTTAAACAACGTTTTAGTCATTAGCACAAACTTAATAAAAATATATTATTGATGACGTACCAACATTTCCATGGCAGGGGCGTGCAGTGCATACGAGCAAAAAAGCTGGGCATAACTAAAAATTCTGGTAAACAACTATAAATTTAAAAATTGGATTAACATTAACGAAAACATTATTTTGCAATTAGTGCCATTTGTGTACCAGTAGAGACTTTTAATTGCTTAGTTTTAAAAACTCACCGCTGTACTCATGGCGCTCTTTTTTTATTCGCCACATCGTGCTATTTACATTACTTAGTTCTGTCTTTAAGCTAGTGAATTACTCAAGTCATATAAATGGCTATTTACTGAATTGAAAATTCCTTTCGGTTGATCCGTTTTGTATGGAGTCGTTACCTATGCTAGAATATTAATAGAATAACATTAGAAAGAGTTACAACTACGTGGAAATCATTGAAGTGTCTACTTCCTCTTTAACTAATTCGCGAATTTTACTGTCTTACCGTTTTTAACCTGTTGTTTTATGATCTTTAAATTTGGTGCATGGATTGGTTTTTGATTTGAGAAAAACAAAAAGCAATTAGCATAACTATTTTCTACGTTAACCTTTAATAAAAATAATTATTACCTTTTGTTATTACGTGAAGTATTTTCAAACAATAAATTAATCATATTCAGTCATAGATAGTGTTCTTTAAAACGTCCATACATTTTTTATAAGGGTAAGAAAGTATTATTTTTCGTTAAAACTTAAACTTTAAAAACACTATTAACAGTACTCTAAAATTATAAATAAATACATGATAGGGTCGTATAAACGACGGATTTCATTTTATCCAAAAACGTTGGTTAAACGAAAGTACAAATGTTGTATTACACTTATTATATATGATTGTATAATATCATTGGTAACAGCATAACCTAAATCTATACTTACTGCACGCCATTGGTAATTAGTGTTATGCTGTCAAATTATTAGTCACTTATAACATTACGCCAGTTTTAAATAGTTTTTTTTTTGTTAAAAATGAGATTTAAATACAGGAAATGTCTTAGTCAAAATGCGTTCATCTGAAAGAAGACAAGATGGAAAGACGTCAAATGAAGACAAATACAGCTTGTCTGCAGCCTAGCCAGCATCGGGCATCTTTTCATGTAAAGTGGTGGTTTTACACAGCAACATATTACCATAGAAGTACGACTATTGATTGAACTTGGAATAAAGTTTAACGAACGCACAAAGCGTAGACTTCAAATTATTCTACAAGTCTTTGCAACTCCCTAATTTCAAAGTTTCTTGACTTTCTCCGCTTCCAACATGCAACCGCGGCATTAAAAAAAATCCCTTCCGGCAAAGGCCGTAAGAACGAGATAGGTTTCACCTGTTGTGAACGTGTTTTTTTTCTCCAGGACAAATATTGAAATTTTTTGATATTTTCTAACATCCGCCATTTTGAAACAAGATGGCGGATCATGTTGGCTAACGTGCTTAGTAGTTAATCAGTTTTTCTGAAAATGTTGATGAAAGAACCACGGATGTCATCGCGTTCACAAAATCCGTTATATCCACAGACCACCAAATATATTGACACGAACTAAGGCAAATTCCTTATTCCAAATTTTTCATTTTTATGGCACTCGCGTGATCACTTTGATGCCACTCGAGCAATTAAAGAGCTCCGCGACTTTTTTTAAAAATATTACTCTATTGGAACGAAAATTTAAACGCTGACAATATAATATGGTATAATGTAAAAAATACGTCGTGTTTACACAAAGATCAATTTTCGATGAGTAAATACTTTTACTGTTGCATAAATGTGTTATAAACTATCAGAATTATGCTTTGTTGGATATATGTGTGTAGATTGTCTCTCACCCCGCAAATAATGTTCCAAACCCGTCTCCTATATGTATACACTTCATATCATGTCTATTCGTTTACTAGTCTGTGGTTATATCCCATAGATATATTTATTCACATTTTAACGAAGGATGGTTTGGGGGTCTCCTGGTCATGATCAAAAAAGTTACGTCATGGGACTATTTCTATCGATAGTTGCGTCATGAGACACATACAAGTCGAAATACACCTAAAAGAGAAATGGTTATACGATTTCTTTGAACACATTTTTATTAAACTACTTCGTTTTCACGATCATGTGAAAATAAACCTTAGCGGTGCTTTCGCTGAAAGGAATCTCGAGCTATTTTCGCGTAGCCATAAATTTTATCGGCTTTCACGAGTACCACCTGACGGTTCACACCTTCTCGCGCTGGTTTAGTATGCGCCATGAATATGCCAGAGCAGCTCCTGGCTGCGCCGTCATTTACATGTGAGAGATGCCCACCAGCCGGGCACGTACCTAATTACTGAGGGTAAACAAGGAGGGGGGGGCAGCTCACTCCGTCACCCTGTCCGTGACAACAATCGCGGACTGGATTTTAAATCAGGAACATTAACAGTGAAACGAGAAGCAGTAGTACAGTGAAAACGTTTAACGTGAAACCATGGGTACCGAAATATGTTTTCATGTTAAACGATTTACGTGTTAAAAGAAGCGATATACGGGGTGTAACAAACCTAGTCTACAATATTTTATGAGTGAATACCTGACTAAATTACGAGTCGAAAATGTTCAAGGAATATGTGTAAATTCTGAACCGTTACGGTAAATATTATCGTCTGAAATTTGTACAAAATCATCTTAAGCTTTAAGTTTACATACTTAATATTAACGAAATGTAACTATTATTAATTAATATATTTACTTCAGGCCCTAAATCATCTAACAAAAAATAGTGTTATTTGGAATCAATACGAAGTTTCAATTAATCGAAATAATTACATAATCATGATTTTTTTTAAATGCTTATATCTTTGATATGGTTGAGATTAGGTACATATTCCTCGAACATTTTCGACTCGTAATTTAGTCAGGTATTCTAGGTACCTAACTGTAACTTCATATTATCGAGATAACGTTTTCTGAGGTAAGCTCCGATACAATTAATTAATGCGATACTTATCCATTTGAAATCATTCATCCATAAAATATTGTGGACTAGATCTGCTACACCTGAAAATATAGACAGTTATTACAGTAAGCGATTCGGTGACAACGCAACCCACAGGTAATCTGCGCAATGTTTAAAATGGTAAAGGTGGTGAGCGGCACGCGGAATCCTTGTTTTTTTTTTTATCAAATATTGGTCTAGTCAACAAAATTGAGTCGTAGAGTCATAAATATTAAACATTTTGGTGACGAAGATGCAAAATCTACTAGGTGTTTGACATTCACTTGTTCTGCAAAATTTGTAGTAAGTAACTACTCACTATCCTAGAAGTGTTGAAGACTTGGGTAAAGTTTTCACTCCCTTGTGGATACTTTGTAACTTCTCTCTCATCGTTTTTTTTTAACTATAACTGCTCTTTTGGTCTAGCGGTAAGACTGTCGCCTAGTGTTCAAATAGTCGGTGGTTGGAGCCGGGAGACCACCAAGTTGGTTCTATTTTACATTATATAGCACGAGCGTTTAGCACACTTTGAATAATGGTAAAACTAATGTGATTGTGTGATGTAATGGTGACAACATTTAGTCATGAATGACACATGTGAAAAGGGGTATTTTTATCTATTGAATTGAATATATTTTTAATATTTTAAAATTGTACTTTTTGCTTTATTATGTTCATTTTTTATAGATTGTTTATTAAAACCACTTAATGAGTCATTTAAAACATCAACCGGTTTGTCACATCAACAATGTCACATTGTTATAATGTTTTTAAAAAAAATCAATTTTTTTATTTTTTGATTCAAATAATAAATCTTGTATTTAATTTAAATTATTATAATGATGAAAGGTGTGGATATTGAATTGATGATATAAAATTATTAGAATAGACACCTGGTTAAATATAATTAGTTATATATAATTTTTTGGTTAATGCAATGTCGTGTATGTTTTCATTTGTTGATATAAATTATTTATGTTCCTGATAACATTATCGATTTCTTAACCATTATCTACCAAGTCTCGTATAAAATGTTAACGTTTATTAAATAAAAATATTTTAGTACCGTCTTTAGCTCAGCGACTGACAAAAGACTATATGTTAAGGTCTATTTATGTCTGTGCGCGCGGAGACGAAGAGGCAGTTTCATTTCAGCAAAGATTTGATCTCGACAACCGCAACGTTGAAGCTCTTAAATCTGACAACACTGAGCCATGTAACACCAAACACCACAAAGGCTCTCACGTCAGATGGGGGTTTCGTGAAACCACCGCCCGAGGCTTTCAATCTGTGAAAAAGTTTCCGTCGTGCGATGCGCGTTTCTGTCACCGCATGGAAGTTCATTCGGACCCACGAGCGTGACAAAACTGTTAAAATTGTAATAGTGTTAAATTTTTTTATAGTAAGTTTTTAGCGAATACAAAATAGACATTTTGTAGCGAAGTTAATTATATGTTTAATAATAGTAGTAATAGACTAGTACAAATAAATAGTTATTTCATAGTTCAATTAAAATAAAAAGTATGAGGATTTTAAGTAAATTTACAAGTATGAGTTGTAATTAATAATATAAATGAAGTTTATTTTTGTATCCCGTTTGTTTTCTTTTAAATAATTTTAAATGTTTTTCTGCGATCAATAACGAGACAATCGTGTTTTACGAAAAGTTTAATATTTCAGTGGACTATTGACAACAACTAATTATTATAAATGTATGTAATAAATTACTTTAAAATAGTTCTCAATTTATATTCACAGTAAACAAAAATAAATAATACATGATTAAATGTCTGTTAATGTACTTGTGTTATTTTCCAAGATTTAAATTAGTTTTGGCTGAAATTGTATGAAGTTTTTCTTTAACTATTTAATGTGGTTCCTCTAGATTAAAAATGTATAACGATGCATATATACCGTACAAAACACAGAATAATTTTAAAATATTTATATTCCAAATTATTCCGAAAATTAGCGAGGTTTTTTTCTGATGTGCTTATATTGTTGTTCGATATTGGTACGCGTTATAAATGTGTCCCAAAATTAACGCAAGATTTGAATTAAATAGAAAACACAGTTTTTAGTCTTTAGATTTTTATTTTTTTATTGAATCATAAAATACATGGGATAGAGTTATTTATGGAATAACACATCTTTTCTGGCACTTACGCACTCTTTTGTCGAAATTTTCCATGACCATTTCGCATAAATGTGGCTGAATTTCGTTGATGCAGCCTTTAATTTCCTCCTGTAATGCACGGGTGGTTGTTGGCTTGTTGTGTGTTATTGGACGACCAGTGTGTTTAGCGTCTCCAACTGATCCAGTATCTTTAAATTTTTCAATTGATTAAAACACTATTCCGACCATATTTTGTATTAAATTTTTGAATTGCGGCCGCCAAACTTTCACTATTTTTGAGATATTGTTCAATGATTAAAACACGTTGTTGTATCGTGTAACACCCCATTTTTACTAACCCTAAACTCTCAGCTGTCAAATTTTTTTTTTTCATGGTTACCAACAATTTACTGCAGAAATTGCGGCAAATTCAAATCTTGCGTTAATTTTGGGACATCTTTATAAAGGCACGCACTTTTATTTTTATAATTTTATTTGTGTATATAAAGTGACAAGTGGTAAATGGTAATGTGAGCAATAATCTGTAGTATAGGTTTATCGCAACGCTGATAATGCAGTGCTGTAATAAAATTACAGTACAATTAAAATTTTGTCGCGCTGTAAAATTCTAGTAAACTTCTGTGCACTGCCGCCGCGACGCTCTGTGAGTTTTCTGATTTGTCAGCGTCTGTTTAGAATGTCATAATTGCGTTTGTTCCCCGCCGAGATACACAGCGGCTGATTGCGGATAGCGCTGCGGATAGTAGTCGGTGTCTTTCATACATTTCATGATTTAAACATAGATATGAAAACACAAAACTTTGTAGTTTAATGTTGTTTCATACAATGTTTGCACGATAAAGTAATTGAAAAATTGTAAAAAAAGTCAAGAAATAGAATGTGATGTACGATTTGAAAGGGTAATAAAACGTAATAAACGTATTAACATTCTTACAGTTCTCTAGATTGTATATATAAAATTGTTTTTGAAATAACTTGATAATTCAAGCAGTTTGTTTTGAAAGTTAACTATAACCTTTTTATTAGCTTGTTAGTGCGTCTATGTATTATGTACATTAAAAAGTTATGTTTAACCATAGAAACAAACTGGTTGTGTTCAAACATCTCATTCAAACAAGCTTGTTGGTCTTTAGAATATTAAATTTTTTCTTTAAGTAATATTGCTTGAGAACAGAAAAAAAATTGTATGAGATTACAAGTGATGACTAAAAAATATATTTTTACAAAGGAATGCCCATTACATCCCAGGATGGGGTTCGGCCTCCTACACAAGTGCTCTCAATCCCTGGCCATTCTTCTCTAGTTCCCGAACTCTCCCATCCTGCTCCAGTCTTCTTCCACACAGTCAGCTCACCTCTTCCTTACTCTGCCTCTAGCTCGTTCTATTCTAAAAATTATTACACTTAACGGCTGAACTATTTAATTATTCAAACTATTTATTTATAAAATAAGCCATACGTATGCATATTTCGAATAAAAATTGATATTTGTCACTAGGTTCCTGTCTGGACGAGCCATTTTTACAAACGAAACTGAGCTTTGCATTTCCAATAAATATATACATGACAACTTCTCAAGTAATAATAATTTAATGTGATACCAAAAGGTACTCATAATTTACCTTCTGACTGTGTAAATTAGAAAATATTTTTTTCCTGTTATTTACGGGCTTAATTAACTTCGGGTAATTTTAATTATTTTCTCACTGCTCTTGAACTTCATATTCTCGCTAACAACCAACAACGTGAACCAACTAAATGCATTTGCAGGTGTCTAGTGGGCAGTAGGTAGTAGGTAGTAGGCACCAACCCGCACGCCCACCCCGAGGTGTAAACAAGACCGACCGGGTAGTCGGAAATGCGATTTACAGAGTCGTGACAAATTGTCGAGGGAGGCGTATTATCACGAGGGTGTCGCTTGTGACTGATGCATCATAATTGTCGTCCGCACTTCGCTAGGCTTCGTCGCCGTGAACTATTTTACACGTAGCTGCTTTGGTGGTGCCATTTAAAGTTTAGTGAAGTGTATTTTAAAAATCCTATGTACCAACTGTGAACTGCTGGGGTACCTATTACTACTAAAAATAAATAATTAACTATGCTTCAATAATGTAATTTTTAAAAATATTACTCCCGTCAAGATATAAGTTTCAAAAGTTCATTAATTTGTTTAATATTATGGAGAACACATTCTTATTGTGAAGTTGTAACTATTAAGAACACAGGTCGATGATATTTTAAATACTGATCAAATGTATTAATTAGAAAAATATACATATAAAATCTATTTTATCGAAAGATATTGTTGTTACGACCGAAATTCGAACCTGGATCTCTTCCAATCCAGGAAACGTGCATTAACCGATTATGCTACAGTACACAGAGCATTAACGACAAATTTTCGAACCTATGTGTTACACTTTTCAAATCGATATATCTATCGTGCTATTATTTGAAAGCCATCTATTTTATTTTTAGGGAATCTCAAATATCTTTGAGTACTCCGATAGGAGACGCCAGAATTAAGAATTCATTTTTATTAAATTTTGGACACATTAATGCACGTTCCCCGGATTGGAAGAGATCCAGGTTCGAATCCCGGTAGCAACAACAATATTTTTCGATAAAATTGATTTTATATGTATGTCTTTTTAATTAATGCATTTACTTTGTATTTACTTTATTTACTGTTTCCGAGGTAAGTTTGTAGAACTCCATAATCACATATGTGAAAACAACACAGTTATTGCCGTATTGTCTTCTTAGATTATAAAATTATATAGCTGTCCTTTTCTGCAAATTACACATCACATTAAAATATCATTAGTGTAGAATAATTAGAACCATTCAAAATTTATGTAAATCCTCAGAATTGTAATGAATAATGTTCTCTTTTCATCTCATGCAAATAAAATTATATAGCTGTCCTCCATTATAGTTATAAATACAAGTTGTTAAATTGATAATGCCCTTACAAAGCGAAACGCGTCTCAAGTAAATGAAACGAGTAGAATAAAGAAACAAGTGTTTTATTTTCACATATGTGAAGCTCATTGATCTTTGGCATACAAAAAACATGTTTTTCGTAAATTAAACAGTCCTTTGTTATATTTACAGCACCTTCATTCGTATTAATTCTCTAAACATTGTGTTCGCATATTTAGAAGCGTTATTTGCAACCGTTAAAAATACCAATATTCCTTGATATTTGTTTAGACATTATGAAATAAATATCGACATTATGTAATTTATTAAATCTATGTAAATATGAATTAAATATATTAATTATAAAGATATACATATAAAATCAACTTTACCGAAAAATATTGTTGTTGCGCTACCGGGATTCGAACCTGGATCTCTTCCCTAACCGGGGGAGGTGCTTTATCCAACTAAGCTACAGCGGCATTATTTTTAGCGACAATTTTTCGACCCTATATGTTACCTTTTTGAAATTAATACATTTAATCGTTCCATCATTTGACAGAGCCATCTACCTTATTTTTACAGAATCTCAAAATACCTTTAAGTAAATCTGATAGTAGACGCCAGAATTATCAATTCATTTTTATTAAATTTTGGACACATTGATACAACTTTATTATTTTTTTAGGAGAACACATTCTTATTGTGAAGTTGTAATTAAATTAAGTTTAAAAAAAAAAAAAAATCTATGTAGTTTTGATACTACAAATTTTAATGAATAAATACTCTACAAACATTTTTCGATCAGTTATCGTACATTTTTTAATAGCGTTTGTTCAGCATGTGTGTGACAGCAATGTGGTAAAACTTCTCTAAAAAAACTAGCCGTGTAATAATTATTATAAACTGTAACGATAAACATTTCTACACATTATTTTTTTCTGAACATTCTGTATATTGAACTGATTAATCTGCTACATATATACATAATAAATTTTTTTGTAAATGTACATTTTCCTTAGGGATAAAATGTTCTTATATTTTTCGGTGGTTAACGGATTCTGATTATTTAACAAATTACTCTAATATGGAAATATTTTATCGATTATCTACGTGAAAAATGCAATTCTACAAGACAAGTTAAATTAGCCTCTGCATTGATTGAACATAACCGTTTTCTTTAAGATTGATATTAAATACGTCATTGTATCTTATTTTATTATTATATTAATGGAGATGTTTACTATTTCACTACCTTTTTTTAAACTGAGTTAAGCACTCGGCAACGTTACTGATTTACATACCTAATATTTATGAACGGTTATGTACTTATGGAACTTAATCTAAACATATTGTGTTGTTTCTTTCAGGTCCATACCCTATGATAGTCCTGCCCGTCGCGGGGGGCTACTGGGCCGACGGGGCGGAACACGAGGGAGCCCCCGCCTTGCCCCCTCGAGCCCAGTGGAGAGCCAAGTTCGAAACGGATGACACCGCCAAGTGTTACAGGAGGTTCTTCGTTGGAAGGGTGAGTGACTATTTGCTTACAAATATTATTTTATAAGGCAATCAATACATAACAAAACGCTCAAATGACAATTTTATTTTATGGTTTCGTATTATTATTATATTTTATTTCAAAAAGTATATGATTAGAAATTGAGAAATATAATTAAAATATTATTTTTTTGCTTCCTTGTGTGTGTGTTATTAGTTATTTGAAAGAAATAAAAACATAGGTATTTAAATCAATACATATTTCGGACTATGTCTTCCTACCACTGTCTACTGACTCAGTTTACACTTTTATCTTTTGTTCTCGTTCTAATATGGTTGATTCATGTTTAAAAATTTCCAAATAATTCAAAATGTAATAAAATTGTGTTTATTATCAAAATTAATTTCTATATATTTAAAGTTTAATAATAAGATACCCGTGCAGATCCTTCTATAAAATATGTCGTGCACGTTTGGCAATTCCCGCACATACATCATCACACACGATGTTTCATGAATTCCGGGTACATCCGATAATTTGTATTGTTTCCGCTGTATACATTAATTTACGTTTTACCTTCATGCAAATTTACTATTTTGACGAATGTAATTTTTATTCTCAAGTCACACATTGCCATCCCGAAGTCGGCTCCGCGGCACGTCAAGTATTGTCCCAATATATTAACACCCGGCATATATTTGCTGTTGCGGAGTCAAATATTTATTGTTGTCAGAGTTCAGACAATTTATTCAGTTCTCATTTAGCGCACGGCTGGTGGTTCAAAATCTTCGAAGATAACTAAGATTGACGATTCTCTTAAACGAGTTGGAACCATTTCATTTCTATATTCTCTGATTTTTCGTTTATGCCACGATCGATGAACGACATACTGCCAATCCGTATACTCGATAGTTGTGTTTTAAAATGCTTAAAATTCCTGCGATGAGTAGCCATCAAATTTATCACAAATAAAATGTTGGTTTTTTTCCCTGTTTGAAGTCAACGACCGTGGGTTTTTTCACAACTTCTAATTAACCCAACCGCATAATCAGCAATTTTTCTTTATTTTATTGTAAAATTGTGTACATATGCTTCTCCGTTAGTCCAGTTAGGTATGGACTCGAATCTTTGTGTTTTGGTCCTTCGAGCCGGAACTCAAAAAACTCTAGTGTACAATGTTTCTTAGTAATTGACGTGTACTAAGCGCAGACTTAGGTTGTGCTACGTTTATTCCGTATCCTTGTGTATGCTAATAACGATTGTTGCTGGAAGTTGTATTCATCTGAACTAAAAACACTTTGCCTTTGAAGAAATGCAATCCTTCAGGAGCATTTTGTTGGGAATGTGCGTATGTTAGAGTTATTCTATGATATTGAAAAATATTTACAGTATTACTGTAGTGAATCTTCAAGTTATTAAGTGAAGGGTTAAAAATATTATCACGTTTCTAATGTAATGCGACACATTCAAATCGAGTACGAAAACATTTTACAACACGTCAACTGAAGCGAAAATGTATATTAAGAACACCGCACGATAAGTAAGATAAGTATTATATTTATTTCATATACATTTGGGACATATTTTGCAAAAAAATATGCGAAACACGTGTACAGCTTTATTTGTGATTTATAACTTCCATATTAAAATGGTAGTAGTTAATTAATTAAAATGCATACATTGCATTATTTACATGTGGTCTTAAAAGTACATATTTAATACATTAGATAATTGTATTTAGATCTATTATATACTTGTTATTAAATCGAAGAAGGCTTCATAAATCTTTTGTATTTATTTATAAGTTGGAAATTTCTCGGCTACGTGTTTGCGAGAATGTTGTAAATTATTACACGTCAGATACGCCTGAAGTAAGTCAGAATTTACTACCACCATAGCTCTTAAAAGTTGGAGCTTGGAGATCATCTTGAAACTTCATTCACTTTGGACATTAGGCCGAGTTGCCCGCCATGAGCGATGTTGGAAATTGTAATGTCGAAAACATTTCGTGAAATTTATTATTACTTATTTATTTTGCTTTCAAAGCCTTCGAAGTAACGGTCAGAGCTTATTCTAATTCAAGGCCAGGCTTTTTGTCTGGTTCCTTGTGTTTGTCTACACTAAACGAGCGTTTACAGGCAATCTCAGATATAGCAACCTCGGAAATAACGTCAATTCAACTGCGTCACATTGTATTAGTTTAATATATTCATAATATACGAATTTTTCTATTAGATACAACCACGTTGGACCTTCATGACTGATGACCGTGATCTCCATGAGCTCCCGTTCTCTTGACTATGCTCCTTCACTTTTCTCGACATCTTTCAGATCTTAGGGCTGTCACCGCAGAAGTGCTTGTTGCCTTTTCCGCTCGGTCGGTCCTTGGACTTCTCCGAGCTATCTTCTCGTCACACATGATGCCCAAAAAATGTAAGGATTCATCTTCGGCAAATTTTTGAGAGTCTGTTCTTGATGTTCAGCTCATGCGGAATGGAGACATTCGTGCATCTCGTCATTCACCATTCTCCAGTACCACATCTCAAATGCATCATTCCGTCTTCTTTAACTTTCCTTTAGAGTTAATCTTTTTTAGCCCATCTAATGTTGGATAATGTCATCTTTTAATGACCGACAATTTCCTTTCTTCTGCTTTCAACTGCTTCCCTGCAATCTTTCTCGCGGCATCGACTCAACGAGCTGGGGGATGACCTACCCTTCAGCTTCCAGTATGGAGCCTCCATTCTGGTAATATTTTTACTCCAAAATCTCTGTTATCATTTCTTTGATTAAGGGGGCCCAATCCATTACCATTTCAGTGATTTTTTTTACTTTGGTCTTACTATGTGTAAATGTCTTCATTTCTTACTACATCTCGTATAACTCGAGCATAGTCCATTTCATGACTCGCTCGGCCGCTATGAGCTGGTGGATTTTAGTTACTGTTTTTATGAAAGATGCCTTTGAAACGATTATTTTGCTGTTTCGGAAGTAAGTTTGTAGAACTCCACAATCACACGTATAAAATAAAAACATGTTTTTTAGTTCTACACGTCTCATAGAGATTAAACGAATAGAACTAAAAAACTAGTGTTTTTATTTTTATATGTATAAATATTTTGATTATTCGGTGTGGAACTGACAGTGAAAATATATCCTTTTAGGAGGTAATGAATTAGCATATAAATAATGTTTGTCAAATAATTGGAAAGTAAGAAATGGCGACCATCGCCATAATAGTCGTGAAGCGTAGACGTTCAGTGCCGAATTGAAACACAAATCCTGCGAAATCCTTAGAAGAAGTCCGCAAATGCGGTCTATACATTTCCGACTGGTTGATACCCGCCTTGAATACATAATCCACGAGATTTCCTGTTACTTCTCTTTTACCCATATAAAACAAAAGACCTTTCTCCCAATGGGATTTTTTTCTTTGTACAGCGCTGTATAAAAATAATTGATTTTTTCGTCACCGTTTTTAATGTACTTCGAGACATTCAATTTGAGTACCTTGTTGGTGTAGTGGTTAAAGCACTGTCCTAGTGATCTAGTGGTCGTGGGTTTGCGCCTCGTTCCAGGACACCGGCAACTTAGCATCAACATTGTAACTGCTACCGAAATAAACGTACTAAGTTACTTGCGATAATTTATTTATTTACAAATCATTATATGGCTTTCAAATTGACAGAGCGCATTGTTCAACTTCGGGAAATAGCTTGGGAAATCTGTGCTTGTACCTGAATGGCATAACACTGATATAATGCTCTCACAAGCCGAATTTTTTTTATCCAATTTTGGGTATAGTACCATCAGATATGAAGATTGTTTTCGTTATCCACGAAAATTATTTTAAAATATCATGTTAATTTATTTATTATTATTAATTTGTTTATAAAGATGTACAGAATTTTGAAACGCATCACGAAACTGGTGCACGAGTGAGAGTAAAACATCCTCTTGCTCGACTGAACGTCAAAGAGATGAACCTTCATTCGTGATAAAGTGTCATTGAACTGACTCCACGAATACGTTAAACTAGTGAAGATCTCAATGTCTTCAGGCTAATAAAGCATTCACGCATGATGCGTTTAATATTAGTCCCACGTATAATATGTATACAAAAACTGCTATTTTAGTGACTAGGCTATGCTGAGTCACTGAACGTAACATTCCCAAATAAATATTCAAATACAAAACAATCGTCAAAGTCTACAAAACCAGTGTCCTCACTATCGTCTGACTGTACACGCTTCATTGGACTGTCTTTAATCATAGAGATGAATCACGTGATTTTTTTTCTGTTAGAAAGTAAGACAGGTACACGGAAACATCATTACGCTGTTTTGCGAAAGTTCGAATGCTGTCTGTTACCGATTTGTGACTGATCGATGGTTATTAAAGGAGAAAGCAAATCACATGTACAAGATATAATTAAGGGAATATAATCCTTAGGTATCACGTCACAAATGACTGATTGCTAATGATGATGTGGTGTGTAATACATAATATAAACGAACACAATTATTTCATTTTTAGAATCTCAGCTTGTACTAAAGTCAGTAATTATTACTTTTCTTTGCATACCAATGAAGATGCGATTTTATTTATATAGTAATTAATTATTCTCTGTAAATTTAAAAATGGGAAATTTTCCTGTCATTATTGGACGGTCTCTCACCCGGTATTATCATACCTGTCCTGATTGTGGAACTGTTACAAAATCAATATTTCAAATATTTTGAGTATATTTATGTAACATTAATTTTTTAAAATTTACCTTTTGAAAAAATGTATTTATTGATAGAATAAAACACAACTTTGTTTACTTCACACAACACTTTAATTAAAATTTAACGCGACTAATTTCGACGCTTACTGCATCAACAATATCAATCTTCAGTTATAAACTAAAACTTAAAACTAGAAGATATTTTATCGAGTACTTGGTAGTTGTGGGTGAGTACATTATTATTGTTAATATTAATTTATATATTTTCTAGAATGTCTAATTTTCTGCCCTTTTTGCATATATGTAGTACTTTTACGTTATAATGACCCTCTGATCTTGCGTGGTCTGCCATCTTTGAGTTGATGCTGAAGTTCTTTATCCCCTTAAGGTGTTCTTCTATTCGTGTGTGTATTTTCCTTCCAATTTGTCCAATATCAGATGATTGACAGTTCTTACAACTTATCTTGTATACCCCATTATTATCCAGTAGATCTATACTAGTTTTATAATTTAATATATATTTTCTTTATTATTACAATGGACTTCCACAATGTTAATCGCGAAAATGTTGAAATATTATTTATATAACAGTTACTTTGGAGCATTAATACCAAGTCCAGCCTCAATTATGGTGTGATGTGTTAATCCTGCTAAAAGTTTTGGATATTTGGTCATGATTTGGCACTGCGCCTGAATACGGAAAGTAATCAATGGCATTTTCAAAAAGTCCTTTCAGAGACCCCGATACGGCTTATGTAGCTCCGACTCTGCCAACTCGCTTATATTCTGCGGGCTTATGCAGTTAATACATCAACAGTGACCTACATTTCCCATTTATATAATGTTTTTCAATTAATTTAATATTCTTTATATAATTTCAAATGGTTATTTAAACTTATTAAGGACACGCATGTACACAATAACGTTGTTGGTACAACTTTATCCAAGATTAATTTATGGTATTATACAATTGTATAGCGGTTTGGTGTCAATCATTTACAGGGTGTAGGTTAATTCATTTATGTTGTTTAAAATATATATATTGTATGTTGATGTTTCACATCTGCACACGTAACAATTGGATAATCATCAAAGCTATGTAAAAATAGTAATTTTGTGACCCTCGATATGTATTTGCCGAGTACATATACAGCCGATTTATAAATTTGCATATACTGGCACATTCAATAGTTGAAAACGCGTTACATGCCTCAGGTGTAACCGACCTAGTCCACGATATTTTATGGATAGATACTTGATTTAATTACGAGTCTAAAATGTTCAAGGAATATGTGCAAATCTGACTGTTATTGATTGTTACAAAATTCATTCGGTGTGACTGTTTTTCAAATAAAATTTAATAATTCGTATTAAAATTTGACGTTAAGAATGTATACATAATAAAGTATATCAAAATATAAATCATTCTTAACACGAAAATTAGCATTATATTCTTATACACATATTGGAGAATAGCGATATAGTAGAGCACTCCTGGTCCCCAGAATTATTTTGATTTCAAAAAGGTTTTGGAAGCGTGTGGTGTCGATCGCAATACCGATAGAGGGTGAAAATAAAACACAAGATGAAAGTGAAAGTATGTAAAAATATTTTGAAATTTGTTAACACAGTTTTCATGACAAACTTTACTGGGGTATCTGCTGAATAAACACGAGCAATGCTAAAAAATATTCCTGATGGAAAGGTGTACAGGAGTTTGTAGACAAGCTGTATTAAACACGCGTACATACATACACCAATATATCTCAAGTACAACCTGTCGCCAGTGAAGCCTCGTGCCACGGACTACACATGGCTTGTTCCATTTCCAGTCCACGGTGCAAACTGCCGATATATTTTTTATCTGCCGTGCAGATTTGAAAGTAAGAAATCCGTATACGGTTGGCATATTGTACGGCCAAACAGAACCGAGAGATTGGATTCAAATGGCAGCAGTTGATAGAACGCAGTCTTCTCATCGGCTTAAGAGGGCCAAGGTCGTCCAAGACGCAGACGCAGATGTTGGATATTTTCGGTGCAGCCTCTCGATGAACATTTTCATCAACAAGTGAACAAATTAACAATTAAATTATGCAGAGTGTGCATTGTAAACTAAAAGATTTTACGAATAGGTTTAATCATATAGTTGACATTGATGTATGCCTGCATCACTAGAATAATACAAGCAAATTTATTCAAGTAGTTGCTATTATTACTTACTTTAAATCATGTGCACAAATAAGATACAGAATTTAGCGAAAGTAAAATTCATTGCGGTTGCAATGTGAATAATTGGAACAATTTAAATGTAACAGATAGGTATATAAAAGATAAAAAAACTGAATAAAAAAATTGTTACTAAAAATTAATGTTGCATGACATATAATGATTATTATTTACTCATACTAAAATCGCTTGTATGTTCGATGTGGAGTTGATAAATAATATAATATTTAAAAAAAATTGATTCATACGATATGAGCAACTTTTCTTTGATACAAATTAAATGTATTAATTAGAAAGATATACATATAAAATCGATTGTATCGAAAAATATTACTGTTGCTACCGGGATTCGAATTGAATCTCTTGCAATCCGGAGAACGTGTATTAACCGATTATGCTATAGCACCACAGTGCATTGACGACAAATTTTCGAACCTATATGTTACATTTTTTCATCGTTCCATTATTTGAAAGCCATCTCCTTTATTTTGTTTAATTAATACGTTTAATTTGTATTAAAGACATCACAGACCTGTGTGTTCTCCTTAATAAATTTTCTTTGTATTACGGTACAAAATAAAATAAAATATCTTATTACTTCATTTTGAATTATCGAGATTTTTCTTCTTATTCAGCGTGTTGCATAACATGAAGAGGAGAACACATCCTTTGCTTCTTCCGCATTACCTTCGTACACATGTTGCGTATTGTCTAACGTGGTAGCTCCTGAATTCAAATACTACCCACACAAATTTACATCGTTTCATCTGTCATTCGTTCCATATCTAAATAAGCCCTTCAAGTTATTTATTTATGTCTTCCCATATATATTTTTCTTTCGATCACATTTCTACAGCATTTATATTTTTTTGCGATTTCCAAGATTTGCTAACAGTAAATTCGGTAATAGACCTTCGCAACGGTATCTCACTCGCAGCATCTAACATCCGCTACCCATCTATACAGAAATGTGTCAAGTCATTTAAAATCGGTTACTCTAAATTGTACGCATTGTCGCAGAAGAAAGAGCTTCCACGCCAAGCGGCGCGCGGGTTAATCGATTATTTCAGGTAAAGGTTAACTCGAGACCTCGTAAATTTTCGTCATAGGTCAGATCTGATCATCGTTCTCCGGACAAAACGAAGCGTGAGGATCGTAAAACTGTGTCATTACCACACAGTGGAAACGTCCACTAATTAATTAAATAGAAAAGCTGTTACCTTTCTCGCATTCTCGGGGTTGACTAGTGGCTCAGGGTAAAATATGTGAGGGAAGCTCATAGACGTGACAGAAGGGATTTAATTATATTGTCACTGTACATATATAGTAAGATTATTTTTTTAGCACAGTTTTTCATATATTTATTTATTTATTTCATATCATATGTATATTTCGTATTTAAATATCTTTCTCACTGGGTTTCGCCCGTGCTGAGGCAAACATTTTACATTTTTAATCAACAATCAAATAAAAAGTGTAGGTAACAAAATATGATGCAATATTTGATCATAAGAAATTTATAACTTACTTGAAATTTGTAAGGATAATCCACATTTTAACAAGTTTAAATAATACAGTACTATTTAATTTAACACACACACACACACGCGCGCGTGCACAGGCTGCTCACTCTCGGTATTGGGTCGGAAGTCTTGACTATGTATGTTAAATATGAATTAAATATATTAATTAGAAAGATATACATATAAAATCAATTTTATCGAAAAATATTGTTGTTGCGCCACCGGGATTCGAACCTGGATCTCTTTCCTAACCGGGGAAGGTGCATTATCCAACTATGCTACAGTGACAATTTTCGAACCTATATGTTACCTTTTTGATATTGATACATTTAATTTTTAATTTAATCAAAAAGGTAACATATAGGTTCGAAAATTGTTTTCCTCTGAGATTCTGGTATTTTTGACATTTCCGTGGAAACCCCTATCTATAATAGTATACCTAAGTGTTAACAGATAATTTATTGTTGTATAACAATGCATTGGTAATAATGTTTATTCTTCCGTCTGTGAGATGCAACACAGAAATCGTTTTTTAAATAAGGTCATGTCTTCTGCCAGTTTGGACGTTTACAGGACGCAAAAAATAAAATATTAATATAGAATAATAAACAAATCATGATGATTCAGTTAATGCAGTCACGCCAACCAATTACAACTCCGAACAATGCTACTTTGCAAGAAATATAACTTAGCTAAAAAGCTGTTCCAGTGAAAGCCCGAGGAGATGAACCCAAACCTGAAACCATCGAGAATAAATCTCGATAAAAAATATGACGTCATTATACCGTGGAAAGTGGATTGAAGCTTGTTACGCAATGCCGTGGTCGAGGGCCGTGAAAACTTTGATATTTCTTCGTTAATGTTTTTAAACACAAATGTTGGCCGTGCTAACAACAATGTATAATGTTATTAAAGATAGAAAATATGTAGTAAAAGATTTCCTCTCGCGGGGTAATAAATCCACGGGTCCGCTGATACCTTTGTTGCGAGCGCAAAAACATTCTTTGGAAAACATGAAAATACTCTTTTGTCCCATTGAAATACGTGAGAAAATGGTGCCCCGGGGCAACATTGCGGGGGAAAAGATTTTCGGTCAGCGATAAAAATGGCGGCCTCTACGTGTCACTGTCTGTAAGTACTTAAAGGTGTCTGCCAGTTTATCGCCTGTACATATTATTTTTCTATGTTAGTGTTACTGTGTAAACCTATTTTGTTTAAAATACTCCTATACAATCTACAAAATAGTCCGTGACGTCATAAACATAAGGCGCCATATGTAGAATTTCTAAGGTAAAAAGACGAAGCAACGCCATTATTTATTTATATGTATTTTAATAGATTAGTTATACACCCATGTAACAGACCTAGTCGACGTGGATGGGTACCCGGCTAAATTATGAGTCAAATAACGAGTATGTACAAATTCTACACCATTACGTAAAATATTATTGTATGGGATTTTTACAAGATCGTGTGAAGCTTTAAGTCTTGAAATTAATATTTGCTAAATTGACTCATTATAGTCCCCATAGTCTGGTCCCTCGAATTTCATTTTATTTTTGTATTGAATATATAATTTGGAATCAAAAAAATATTTCAATTCAATCAACAACGAATTTTTTTTCAAATGCTTATGGTTGAGATTAGGTATTTGCAACTTATGCTTACTATGGCTACCCCTAAAATATCGTTTACTGTGTGTGTTACATCTAGTATAACAGTACTTTAAATAAATAAAAATTATGTTGTCTAAACTCTTTATTGTTTAAATATTGTTTTAAATCAAATAAAATGTAACATCCTCTTTCATTTCCAAACGTTTTGATAAATTGCCAGGAACTTAAATATTATTAAATTTAATTATTTTAATTGCACGAATTGTTTTATAGCGTGTCATAAGCCCATATAATACTAAACAAAGAATTCAACATAAATGTTAAGGTCATTTGTGTAGGGCCTGCCTCCTTGTCCCCAAGACACATTGCAGTATGGGATAATCAATAAACTAACTCTTAGTCCTTGAGGTATATTTTTAAACAATGTGTGCTATGAAAGGCTAAACGGTCTAAAGTGCTTTCATAACAGTATATACTCATTTTAGAGGGCCCATCTTATTTGAGGAGGCAATTTATTGTATCGTTTTGGTGTATGGAAAATGGTATACACTTACGATACTAAATGGTGACCTTTTATCAGGTCGATATGAAGTATGTTCCACTCGGGACAACAATGCGTATGGACAACATCTCCGACTTTGCGCTGGTGTAGGTACAGCATATAGCCAGGCTCCGTTGGTGCCAACATCGTAGCTGGCGTAACTGGGTCAGTGCGATGCACGTTAGAGAAAAGCCCAAAAACGCGCCCTACAATATATATTTATTTACATGTTCCTAGCGTTAATGTGGAGTGATAGTTTTTAATCTTTTCCCTCTTTATATATACATATAAGTGCACTCTATTTGTATTTATTGTTAGTTTTAAATACGCCCTGACGAAGCTTGAGCTAAGTGAAACCGGTTAGCGTGTAATAAGATTCGTGGTTTTTTATAAAGTGATTGTGTTTTATTTAATCTAAAACTAAAAGTAATAAAAAAATCAATTTCATCGCTGTAAAGCGAAGAAAGAATTTTTTTTAGTTGCGAGTACCTACATGTACCTACTTAAAAACACACTTGTTATTTTTTTTTTATATGAGTGTGAACATTAAAGGAGAGAAGAAACCAATTCTTACTATTAACATATGTGAAAATGAAACACTTTTGTATAAATTCAAGTTGTTGAGTTAAATTGTTAAATTGATAATGCCCTTACAAGGCGAAACGCGTTTCAAGTAAATTAGATGAGTAGAATAAAAAAACAAGTGCTATGGAATTCTACAAACATACCTCTTAAATAGAAAATATTTTACTATTAAATCGATAAAACTGTGCAGTATTTAATATTCTTATGTACAATATGTACACAGAAAGCCTTTCCATTTTTTAGTTACGCCAAATACTTTGACTTGACTTGATTTTGAACTAAGTTTTGTATAGCCTTTTAATTCTGATAACTAAGTACAAGGATACAGTCTGCCGCATCTGTCAAGCAAATCTCCTTCCCTGATACAAAATTTCAATAACTATTTTTATGCTTAGTTCATTTACGTTATTCCATAAACACCATTGCAACTTGAAGAAAGACATTACTTGCTTAAAACAAATGTATTATCGCTTTTTTAATGTTGGAAACATGTCGATATATAAATATTACGGTGGTATTTAATGTAAGCATGTCTGGTGTGCGGGGAAGACCACATCATCACGTCGCCACATTATTATATCATCACATCAACTAAATTAAACAAAATTAATCTTAACAAAATAACCTCTCGTTTACCTACTTGCGATGGAAAATAATTTATTTCTGTTCTATTTCTATAAGTAACATCGGTGTAATTTTCCCACGCCGCATTGTTCACAGGAAGACAATGGTGTGTTCAATATTAATTTAAGTACGCGTAGAACGTAAGATTGTTGGTTCTGGCTAAATATGTGCGTAGTATATTTTTTATGGAAAAGGTGAAATGTGAGATATATATGTAATTTTATAGATTTATTATACACGCTGACTTGTATGAGACCTTACACGTGCGTACGTGTTATAAATAAATATAATAAATTATTTTACCTTTCTAATTACAGGTTCTTACTCGTGGGACAGCAAAGTCGGCCACTTACTACTTACTACAGTATAATAGTACATAGATTGTTTTGTTGATAGAGAATAAAATTATCACATCTTATGATAATGACTGTCGATGCCCTTCATCAAATAAAAGGTGAAGAAAAAAAAAATTAAGATTAGCAAAATCAACTCTGTGGTAAAAATCAATTATTTTAAATTGTTAACATTGTTTTATTAACCTCTTAATGAATTAAATATACATCTACCGATTTCGAAAAATAGTGGATTTTCAGAATTCTCTAATCATTTATTAGAAAATGATAATGCTTTTGATAAAAATTTGGGATTGTCTATTTCGCATGTAAACGGTGTTGGTCTCAAATGAAATAATTTAGAATCATCGGTGATAAATAAAGCGTGTAAAACTAATCAAAATGTTATAAACAACCAACTAAATTTAACCACTAATAAGTCCCATTCTAAAACTTTTTTCTATTATTCTAGTAATTTTGTATCATCAAGTAACAATTTAAGTTAGACATTCAATTTATTTTTTAAAAATAGATTATATTAGAGAAACAATATAACATATGTTTTTGATTAGTTAATGACATCCTGAAAAAGAAAATGATATTTGTCGAAACCGCTAGATGTATTTTAAATTCATTAAGTGGTTAATAAAACAAAGTTAACAATTTAAAATAAATTTTGCTTAAAAGTGAACACCATAAAACAACAATTACTGTCTATCTTGAAGCAGTTATATAACATTGTCTCTTTTTCGCTTAGATGGCGCTCATGTGCACATTGATGTATATCGGTACACAACACATTCTAGAAGTGCCATGACCAAAAAATTGACCCGTATTTGTATTTAACTCAAGCTCGATCTTCATATATTTATTGAATATATTTTCTCGTCAGAATGCGTGCTCAGAATCGCGCGTTTCTTAGTGCATTTATTTAAGTTGTCAATTTTCATCGCGTGTTCTTGAATATTTCTCCACATCACAATGGAGAAGTTTTCCTCACATTGCGGAAGCGGTGGACTGTGCGTGCTGTTTGGGCGTTTCTGATAACGTTAAGTGTCGGTTCGCCAATCACCAATCACAACATGATTTACCGCCGCGAAGAGTTCGGCTATGATTCAGGTCATGACCGCCATTTTCGATCGAACACACACTAATAGGGGCAAAACAATAGATCTACGTTGGCCGGGTCTCTGGCGATGTTATCGCTATGTTTTCATGTGAATATTTTTTATAAAATACACACAAATATCCGCCAATTTATTATTTATTATTTTGTCACAAAAAAATCTCATTTAACCTTTGCAGCTAGGCTAACGCTTGTTTCTAAGACATACATTTTTATAGAATATCTGTGGCGTAGTAAACAATTTTTTTTCAGCAAATTATTTACAAAATACACAAATCTACATTTATCAAATTAGATGAATCGCTTAGAAAGATATATAGAAAAAAATATTTAGTTGCCACCAAGACTAGAACCCGGAACGTTCTCTTACCGAGTGAATGCGTTACCGTGTTAACTATTTAATTGTATGACAATATTAGACTTTATACCATAATCCTCATGTGAGACATTTATTATTACTTTTCATTTTTCAAATAAATATCATACATATAAATATGATATATTTATATATACATTCAACAAAACATAATACTACAACAGAGTTATGCACCCCTAAGTAAGAGAGATCTTAATTAATTAGAATTATGGGGGTGGCTATCGACATTATATTAAACAAGATCAAGATCTAAATGTAAAAATTATTAACAAAATATTTAAAATGTTGAGAAATTGATCAGATTAGAATTTGGGAATCAGACAAATGTCGAATACATATTTAATTAATAATTTTGAAGACCTTTCAGACCATTTTAGAATCTCTTTTTTGTACACATTTATATTTGCTGCTAATTTAGTTAATTTTGGTACAGTCTAGGAACTATGTATTGGAAATTTATAAATAACATATTTATTAGTTTTGCTCCAAGTCTGATTGATAGTAGTGAGCAATTTTTATTATTTCCTATTTAAAAAAATGAAATAAAACATAAATATGTATACGTACATACCCTTTTCTCGCTTACACGTCTTTACATTTTGTATGTACATATATTATGTAATGTATAATTTATTACTGATTATTTTCTATCAATAATTTAATGTATAATTTAGAAGCTGCTACCGAAATACAGCCACTTGAATAATTTGATTGATAAATAAAAATTATACACGAACAATAGATGACAATTGATTGATTAATTTAACCATACAAGATTACTTTTTCACCCTTTGTATATGGCGGAATTTTAAGATAAAACAATGCTCGCACGTAAATCAAAATTTTTCTATTATTCGTTGATAATGCTCACTTTTACACAATCGAAAATCGACGCCCAATCGGGACACGCGATGTTGATTTTACGTGATTTATCACATTCCTATCACAGCTATCCCTTTATAAACAAGTGTCATTTAAATATTTACTGCTTGAGAAATTAGATTCTTTCACATTTTTTCACCTTTGTCAACTGCGTCATGTATTCGCGTATCCATCCTCGCGTCACCTGAGTGGCGAGACGCTTCTGCCCACGCCGTACCCGCTTCAGACAAAATCCACTTGTAAAGATCGACGTCGTGTCGCATGCCACGCATGTACAATGTTGTACGAGAATATTTTCGTTTTACAATCGCATTTTTGAGCCAGGCTGACGCGAACGCCGAGTTCGCACTCCGACTCCACTCAAAAGTAAAGCGAACATGTTCGTACCGACTCTTGAAAATGATTTTGTAATACTGTAGACGCGCGCTGGTGTGGGTCGCCCTTCACCAGAGCTTTGCTTCAAGAGGTAAGAGGTACATGCTTTTTTTGCGTGTTGAAAGTGACGGTGTCAGTGACCAGGACATTCTGTATTTAGATTGTGGAAGCTCACACGCATCCTGTTGGTAGTTTACATATTTGAAAAATGAGAGTTTAAAAAAATATCTACAAGAAAAAGTTCTACATATTTGAAAATAGAAACAATTTGCCTCGATTAGACTGCGTTATCGCATTCGAAGCCACAATAGGTGGACCAATTGACGCTCGGTCACGTGTCTGTAATCGTCATGAAATAGAAATTTAATCGTATGTACAAACATTTCGTTAATCCTCTCTCCTTGTCCTCTCCGATGGTTCAATACATATTTATCAAGACATTGTACTGTACAATTAATGTCCATATATGTCTCCGTCACGTGATGCCTGGCATGATGAAAAGTTCTAAGAGCACAGTAGAAGCCTTACTATCTTATCTTATCTTAAAGACCTGTCACGGAGAGGTGGCGGTTAGTGCGGGGTTGGGAGGTGGACTAGATGGATGGTTCGTGGGCGATGCGCGCGGGGACGCAGTGAAGGGGGATTATTGAAAATTTGTTATTGATTATGAAATTTCTTCGTGAAATTTTTAGATGCCTCAAAGATTCTGGAAGTTATAATTTTCTTCCCTTGCAACTGCTACCCTTTTACCACATTACAAATGTAGTTAATCATTTATCATAGATATTAATATTATGAAACGTATCCACGGATTAGATCTACGTCTCGAGGTAACCTCTGAGACGGGGATTATGCTCCAATGAGATTATTTGGAGACAACTCTCCGCAGATTTGAGCACCGTCGTTATGCTTGCTGTACGTGCTATATCAAATGTTAACTCATTGGGTAAATTTGGATTATATAACTTTCAGAATAAATAGTTGGTTTTAGGCAATGTTTGTGCGTTCGTGTCGAATTGCTCTGTCATATGGAGGTCCGTGAACAAGGCTCGGTCTTGCCAATATCAAACGGTGATCATTGACTGACATATGTGATCATTAGCTGCCATTGTAGACGATGATTTGGATTTTTTTTAAATGGATACAATAAAGGAAATGAATACTGTACCTACTAGTTAGATTAACAAACGCAAACATAAGATAAACATGTTTTTTTTTAAATCTATTTAAACTTTTTTTAACAAAATTGGAACTTACTAGATGAAAAATTAAAATGCATTCACGGATAAAAACAAATATATTAATCTTGGTTATTTTTATACTTTTTATATAAACAAAACCGTTTACACAAAAACTGGTCTGTGGGAAGATATATTAGGTTGATGCATAATTATCCGCCGTTTTTTTCGTGATGTTATGTTTTTTGAATTTGGTAGTTAATATACATTCGTTATAATATAATTCTTTAATAGGGTTAAGAAATTAAAATACGCATCGAAAACCATACACATCATGCTGTACCACTTGGAGAAAGAGTGGAAAGCTGCTGAGTCATTTCGCAATCTCGATGATTATTTCGGCGAAGGAACGATTAGCGAAAGGGCACATCGAGAGCGGTTTGTTAGCTTCATAGCTGGTGATACCAGCTTAGACGACAAGTCAGGAAAGGGTTAATTAATATCTACTCTGCGTACAAAATGACAGCTCGCTGTGCGCTGACTCTGCGCTACCCTTTACACGTCTTTCGAGATGAATCTCTGAGACGAGACTTATCCGTGTGCACGCATTATTAATAACATTAACATCGTTTGGCATTGAAAAGATAATCTTGTCAATGTACTAGACGAAGCGATTAATTATAATTAGGTATTCATCGACATAACCTAATATGCATGTCCAAGAACGTAATCTGACAATGCACACAGTCTAAGCCCGTGTTGCATAATAAATGAGGGGAGGGTGCCGAGTACCGAGTATAATACAAAACATGATCTGCAGCTGACAGACTGGCTTGTAGTGAGATGAAAAATTATTCACGCGTGTTCCATTGTCTCGCTGATTTGCGAGGTGACGGATTTTTACAACTCCGCATACCTACAAATAACTTCAAATTGTTTCACACAATGAACGTGGCAGACGCATTAGGCAACTTGGGTATACAAAAACGAGCATTCATTAGCATAAAATGACGTTTTTCAAGCGATAGACCTATGCTATTATTACAAGAACAACATTCTTGGTTATTCTTCCTTCCGAGTACATGTTCTCCTGGTCTTTCAATTAATAAATTGAATGTAACGTTCTGTTTCTGTTTTAATTGCTGAATTTAATGTAAGATTCTATTTTCTATTTTAATTGCTAAATTTTATAAAACATGTAACATGTCTATTTTGAATAAATGCGCGTAATGATCTAAGAATTTTTATTTTTATTTTGACATAAACTTGAGTTTTCTTTAAAAATAATATTGTTCTTCTTATCTCTGTGTGTGTAGAGTGAGAGTGTAAGATTTATTCAATCTTGTATATTCAAATCTTTTTGTGACTCAGATTAATTATTCTCTAACAATAATCTTCATTCAAATCCTCCTACGTAGAACAATAATTTGGACTCCATCCTAATACTGCGTTGAACTCAACGGATGTATAAAAATATTTATTAAATTGCTTATTAGATACATATTCATCACTTTGCTTGTCCTTAGTACCCATTGTTTTAGGTTGTGGTGCTATTTTTCTTGCATTATACATGTTCATAAAGATTTATTATATTTCTATGTAATATTATACCTAGATAATGACTGCTAGAGTTTTCATCCTAATAACAAGAATATTATTTATTATTCTTTCTTATGTGTAGTTGCACGTAAATTCATGTACCTACAAGATGCTTACAATTTTTTGTAACCGTATAATTTTTTTTAAATTAGTGCTATTAGCTAGTATTGTATTCTTATTAGCGCTTAATTTACGAAGCGTCGGAGAGAATTGTATTAAGTATATAATTATATCCAACAATGTAGGTACGTCCCTCTTCAATTAACTATTTTTCTAGTACCATTGCCAGGGGATAGGGCATCGTTATAATATAAAACAATTAACTGTCACGTGAACACGTAAAAGCAATTTTGTATCCGTTTTTCTTTCTGAACAAATTGTTTTTAACCCCATGTTGATACGACAAATCGGAGCTGAGATATTTAAGTTTCCTCAAACTCTTTATATTGCAAAATATACTAAGCCCCGTGAAACAAATATGGTCGCCACGCAAAAACTAAAAACAATCAAATTAAAATAATGGTCATTTTGAACTACCAAGTGAGGGTAATTGCACAAAAAATATGGAAATTTTCAAAAATGATCAACCAACTATTTATTTCATTTCTGGACCATTTAATATGGAATGACCCGTAAGCGTTCCATTCAAAGGCACGTAATATATTATTACGTATTTCACTTAGAGCTGAACTGCCGGCCTGAAAATACGTGTTCCACGATCGTTTCAGAGTGACACTTCACCGATAAGACACCACCTGAAGATGAGATTTACCCAAAACGTTGGGACAACAATGGTCCTTCTCAGGACCAACAGATGCTGGATAACCTCCTTTCTAATATTACTATGTATGTATGTAGTATGTATATGTTTCGTGTTAATCTGAATATACTTTTTATGTAATATTATTAAAAATAAGAATGTTAATAAAAATTCATTCCAACAAAACAATGAGATTTTGCTACGTCACTAAGTTTTCTTTAAATCTCTACATCATATGACATACATTTTAGAATGTGCATCTGTCTGTTTATATATATAAATCTAGTCTAATAGTTAAGTCTTATTCAAGAGAGTTGGGCGTTAGTCATGAGGATGACGAATGAGGAGGTGCGGAGAGGTTTAATTTTTAGATGGTTCTCAAGAAGTACCCGTCCATTTCATATTTACTGAACATCTTCTTTAAATCCAAGAACATAATTAATTAACATGTTTACTGAATACCTTCTGTAGCCCCAAGATTCGCGACGTTGTTTCATTCTACTTCCCAAATAATGAGGCAATCGTAAAAGTTTATTACGCATTCTTCATACACGGCCCAATCGGTAGCTGGTAATATTAAAATGAACGGTGCCATAATATTTTTATTATAAAAAAATTGCGCCTCTCAACAATGTACGCCAATAAAATTAAGATGTTTCCCCTGAACCGCCAGAAATTTAAATTATAATTAACGTTTCAACCAGCGCACTAACCGCACCAAAGAAAACGTTATTAAACGTAAATGCAGAATCAGTGTAAGAGATTTTTGAAATATGATATTTTTTACATACTTACTTAAGTACTTATATATTTCTACTTAAAAATACCTTGTTGCTTCAAAATTTATAAATATTTTCAACATACTTGCATTAAGATGTGTCGAAAACCAATATATTTCAACTGTGAATCAATCACAGATATATTTAAGTCACGATCACCGACGGTGATTGAAATGTTGGTAGTAACGCGATTCGCAACATACCGATGTTGCTATCACGGATAATACGCAATTCGGTAAGTTATAAATCACAGTTACATAGTTACAGTCAAAAATCAGTCATATAAATAGACGTATTTTCAAATGTAATTAACTGTTACACGCGCAATTTAACTAAAAAGACGCATTACGTGTGTCATACCACCCCTGTACAAATGTTTTGTACGTGTATACTTATATATTACATCCAACCCGCGAACTACCTATAAATGTTACACATATTTTCTAACCATCTATTTTGAATATGATTTTGTGCCACATTTTACATGGGAGCCTTCGACAAATTATTATTATTCTATAAAAATACTTTAAGTTGTGAATCACTTTTAATTTTTTTCTTCATAAAACTAGAGATATACCTATATATATTTTATATTATGTTTAAAACTCGGTCTGGGACGATTTCTGTGAAAAAATATAATAATTAAATAATTGGGTGCCTATAGCAGAGCATCATTGCAGTGTTCCAATTTTTTACTTTTAAGATAAAAAGATCACATATCTACATCTCGAAGGAAATTGACATATCCTCCAACAAAATGTAACGCGACACCACATTACTTAAATTTACAATATTTAATACTCATTATTAATTTTTTAACCAATTTATTATTTTCTCCAAAAATTATTCATCGACTTCAAGTTGTAAATTGTTGAAACTAAATTTGCCTATGGTTATATCGAGTCGCAAGTTCCCTCGTTTACATTGCGATAACTTGCAGTAATTAATGTACAACTCTTCATTAGCCGTGAGAGAATAATTCCTGGTGGAATCTGTAAATCTATCCGAAACGTTTGTTTTGTTATAGTAAATAAGAGCTCCCAGAAACAGGGGCATTCGCTTACTGTTGATATTTTCTAACCGTGGTGATAGATTACTGTATTGTCTTCATCGAGAATATTTATCAATTGTTGTGATATATAGTCATATTCTTTATTTAAATCTCTTAATTTAGTTTATGATTTTACTGTGATAATTCATCGAGAAAAAAATATTATCAAGAAGTTCAGAGCATTCCGGTCAGTTTTTTATGTTGAGATTCTTCGACCACATTAATCGTTTTAACTAAAGCGACAGCCTAAAAAATGATATTTTGGACCTAAGAAGTAATAGAAGAGAATTGCATTTCATCTCTCTGGAGAAACCATGGAGTTAGCTGTGAGGGCGACCCAGGACCGGGACGTGTGTAGGCGCACTACGAGCCGAGTCTCATGTGATTGAGGCCACTATATGTCGGTACTGTCACGAAGAAGAAAAAAAAAAGTTTTTCAAAGATGGCGTAGATATATCTATATCTGTATTTTAACATTTTATAAAATACCTAAAGTACTTTAATTTTCTAATTTCTGAATATATTTCGATTATACGTAAAAATTTTCACAAGTGATGTTTGTTTACTTATCGCTGGTGTGATTTTATAGTGCAAAGAAATATGGCGTCTCTATCTTGTAATTGGTTGTCAGTGTACGTACCTGCGTGTGTGTGTACATTAGTAATTACGGCCGGGCGATCCGCGTAGGGCCTGCCCCCTGTAAAGATTTAATCCGTGTGAATGTTCCCATACCCACGCCGCCTCCAGTGTGCTGACGGGAAAGGGGTTTGCTCCATACAACAGTCCTCGTACATTTATTTTAAAGATTTAAATGCTAAACCATTTTGATACGATGTAAATCATTTCCTGATTTTCTCCAGATTCAGAAAAAAAAATTGTGACGTCGAATTTTCTGATATTTACTACGGTGAAGACCAGTTAAGTGATATATATTATATCGCGGATTAATTATATGAATCCCGGCATTTATTAGGGGTGTGCCCTCTATGGAGTCAAAAAGACATTCTACCAGATAAATTAAAGTTTCGTATTTATTACATTTGATCATCGTTAGCGGAAATATTTCAAGATTAAATTGTAATTGCACATAAACCATCAAGGCGGGGTAAGTGGGAGGGGTATTTATTGTTCAACGCTCGTGATTTGCTGATTTATCAGTTGCAATAAGTCACTGGTCTGGAGCGCACCGCGCGTTCGCGGTTGAGCAATATTTAAAGTGCGGTGATTCATTGGTTCGTGCGCTTCTCACTTTTTGTACTCACTTTAATATTCGACGTGTAAGTGATGGGCCGAGCACGCAACTTATCTGGTGTTGGGTTCAAAAGTTCAGACAACAAGGGACAATAGTTAACCAAACTCATCCGCGACCATCAACGTCAGCAGCGACGCCAGAACGTGTGGCTCAAGTTCGACGTGAAATTATGCGCAATCCGCGTAAATCGATATGGAGGATTGCAGCCTTTACTGGAATAAAAAAATCAATATTGCACATTATTTTGAAAAAGAAACTACAGTTTCACCCATACAAACTGCAAATCGTGCAGTTTCTCAACGAAAATGACTATTTACGTGAAACCTTAGCGAGAACAATACTGAAACATTTTGGAACAGCACGAACGCTCGGAAACATATTGTTTACTGACGAAGCACATTATCATATCGATGGCTATATTAATAAACAGAACATGAGATACTCGTGCCCCGACAATCCAAGGGTATGCCATCAAAAACGTTTGCATTGTCCAAAAACCACAGTGTGGTGTGCAATTTCTGCCCGAGGGATAATTGGCCCTTGCCTAAAATATTTTCCTAAAAATTATTTGAGTAAATTTGTATTAAGTAACAATTTGAGTTAGGTACTAAATTTATTTTTTAAATAATTGTTATTTTTTTAAAAACATATTCTGGTAAAGAAACAATAATATATGTTTTTAGCTAGTATTGACATCCTGAAGAAGAAAATGGTATTTTTCGAAACCGGTAGATGTATTTAAACTCAATAAGTGGTTAATAAAACAAAGTTAACAAATGAAAATTAATTCACGAATCTGTCATTTTTCTTATATTTACAAAAACTATTTTACCTAATCAAATGTTATACCCATCATAGTTCGTACAGGACATTTTCATTAATAAACACGTAATTAAAAACAATAATTAAAATTAAGAGCAGTGTACCGCATTACGTGCATGGGTACTTTTAAATACTATTATACTATTTTATAAAGTTAACAGTTTTTATATTTATACAAAATAGACACAACTATTTAACATATCACAAGAATAACCTATGCCTATTTGTTTTTATTTAAATAATTATCTCGAAATAATAATACTTTGGTACATGCATTATATATTATTAAGGACTAATTTTATTCTGAAATTTGATATTCACGAGAATACCTACCATCAAATACCTGTTTGCAGACTGCAGGGAGTTGAAACATGTCATATTCAAGTCATTTCGTAAATGAAAATTTTTATTATTACAGACGCGCTAACCACAAAAAATCCGATAATGGTTATATAAATCACAAATAAATGCGTTTTACTTTCATGTAATATTTTCCCTCCATAATAATAGTGTTAAATAACATTAAAAATTTTGATTCTAACTTTTTTAAACATTAATTAGAAGTATTACGTTCTATACATTATGTGTCTATATTTTTAATATATAATAAATATTGTCAACGTCAATATGCACCTACAATACATTGCTATGAATCCCACGGGTAGAAAATATTAACCCTTTAAAACGAACCTTCTAGAAACTCCTTCTAGAATGATGTATTTTCAATACCACTACCCACGCGCCCTGTGATCCGCCATGAAAATGTTAAAAATCCAAACAGTTGTATATAGATGCACACACACGTATATATATGTTTAATTTATGGTCTCAAAAAATTACGGTTGTATAAATCTCACAGTTTTTGAGGCAACGCCTTGACAATGGCACGTGTTACCGTGCCGAAACGTCGGTCTTGGTTTCCCCAATGAAACTATGTACAAAGAGCATGATCTAACCCAGAAGAGACGCCAGTTGCATATATAAATTATAAACGGATATTCTAACATATCTAATATATAAAATGTAAAAATTGTCATTTCGGCATCAATCTCAGTATTCCCATTATTTTTTTATCATATGTAAAATATTTACATTTAAATAACAAATATTTATTTATAAAATTATAATTATGAATATTGCTAATTTATTTTCATTCGCATAATATTATCGTCACCGCGTTGTCTTGTTCTGCAAAAAAAAATATTAAATGCTTTGGCAATTATCACTAATTAATTAAATTTTACAAATAATGCTTTGCAAACTGAACGTTATTAAGACGTAACTTCGCAAATCGTTGTTTCGATGTATAGAAACGTTGTTTTATGACGGTTTTGATTTGATATCTTAATCATTTTCTTACATTCCTTAATCTCCTATTCTTTCACACAATATCAACAGCACATTAATCAGAAGTAATCAGCAAAGATCTAAATTATGTTTCACAAAAATCTTGTATAAACGTATACTTGTAAAAACGTATATCTTGTATAATAATATTGGATCATTTTTGTTGCGCTTATTTCGTAAAAAAAATTCACCTCAAGGGCGCTTATTTAGATCATATCTAACCTCTATCATAAGGACCTCTCTTATCGATCACCACCCTTTGTATTCTTTGTCCTCCTCACTCATCTGCTTCTTGCAATTCTTTTAATATCTTCAGTTCAGTGATCTGCACGGGAAGATAACATATAATAAAAAGATACATTATATTGTGACAGTTATTTTAAATGATCATTTCTCGTTTTATTTAATATATCTTCAAAGAGTACCGTGCGTTTTGTATTGTCATTTCGCGTCATGAACTTTCGACCTCATTTTATCTCGGCTCATTATTTTTTCCTCCGAGTCTTGCGGATTGTCACCGGGGTAGTGTGCAGGTTATTCGATACCCCCGTCGACTTGATCAATTTGTTTTTATCGTATTTTCAACCTGAATAATGGAAATGTCAAGAAGAGAATTGAAATGTGGCATAGTTGTGTTCGCGTTTCGAGCGAAGTAATTTCACCGTTAGTAATTTATTTAAATTACATTTTAAAGGGGATTTTTTTTGTTCTTGCGCCCCTGATAATTCTTCGTGTTAAAGGCAGGGAAAAAATTCATTTTATTTTAAACATTTATTTTTGTCAAGGTATTAAATATAGATATGTAGAATTATCACAAAATGTTTAGTTAAATAATACTGTACATTGAACGGTAACTGAGATTTAACTGTTGAAGGTTTATTTCCTAATGTGTGGGTATAATCAGTTACCAATCATCGTCACAATCGAACACAATCACAGTCATAATAACTGTTTAAATAACGATTTCACCGTCACGAGTTTTAAGACCAAAACTAACTATTTAGTGTTATATGAAAATAAAACACTAAAACAGATTGATAATGGCCTAACAATGCGAAACGCGTGTAAGTAAATTAAAGTACAAGTATTTTATATACACATAAGCAAAACATTTATTTTCGTTTTCTGATCAATTTGTATACTAGTTTTATATTACACAAGTAGACAGTGCTGTCTCGGAGTCTAAAATATATTTTGTCAGTGTGTAGTAAAAAACCTATGATAAAGTAGTTGAACAAATGATGTTTATCTTTCAAAATACAATGAGTTGTAAAATTAATTACGTTGATTTATAACATCATACTAAATGTTATAATAATCGTATTACTTGTAATAATTGTAAATAATAAAATGATATTTCATGAAATGAGAATACGCTTTAATTGGCTGCGGGAAATTTTCTACGCGTATATGATACGATTACCTTTTGTTTTTCATATATACTCAAAGCATGTGTAGTCTACACTATTTTTCGGTTACTGGACAAAACATATTCGAATACTTAGTGTAACGTATTTAAGCCGCGACATTTTATTGTCCTTTATACCGTCTGTGCCACGGTAATAATCTTACAGATTCCCCGAGTACTCGGGCGTGATGTCGGTAGAAGAAGTGCGTCCAACGTCGAGAGAGTTAACAATTTATTACAACTGTACACCGTACAATAATATAATATGTTATCTTGAGAACCGAGGAGTATTGAAAGAGAGCGCAACTGCGCTTCCAGCGTCCTTTAACGCTTCCCGGCTCCCCGCTCCGCGAGTCCACTCGGCACCGCACTTTGACATATGTCAAATATCTAACATTTAGAAATTAGAGTTTACTTGTTTTTGACATTATACTTCACACCCTATTTCGCCAAATTTAATACAAAAACGTCAAAAAACATACCTCCTAAATACCTTACTCGCGGTACTATTGAGAGTTAAGACAATTGTGATAGATATTGCGATTGTAGACAAAAAGTTTTTCAAAACATTTTCGCAAATGTAAAAATAAACATCATTTAAATCATTAAATAAAGTTACTCAACGTATCCAAAAAAAAACATGTTTTGAAAAGCTTCACTATTTGCCGTATAACACCGTAATAAAGTTGTTATCTGTGTTGTAGAGATTTTTTCTTGATATACTACACGATCTATTTCATGTGATGAGATACCGTATGGAAGAATGTGCGAATACAGAAAACGTTATGTAATCTGATTAATATAGTGTTTCCCGCTCAGGATAACAGATTGGTCAGTATACAAGGGCGGCCATCTGTCTATATGATATCTGCGCCAGATATATATAATGCTTAATTTTACATATCGTTTAGCAAGCGTGCTGTGCGACCAAATCCTCTGTACAACTGCTATAATTTGAGGTTTTCTAGCTAGTTTACCGATAGCCAGAAAATTGATTGTATTCAAACATTTGCGAGTATAACGACATCCGAGTTTTTATTTAGTAGACATGATTACTTTATCCGTGACCTCATTGGTCGCACAGAGTGCAGACATAATACAAAACATTAAAATCGTAACTCGATCGTGACCGAAAATTGTTTCCCATTGAAAAATAACCATAATTCCAGTTTAATATCCGATTTACGGATCACTATGCGGCAGAAACATTGACCTCGGCGTCTGACATCATCCCCCTCAGCCTCCGTTAATAAAGTGTCAGATTTCATCGCTTTAATTTCGGTTATAATTAATAATTTTATCTTCACATAAATATGACACATTGTTACGAGCCATGTTTAGAGAGACACGGCATGCCTTGACGCAAACAGATGAATAATACATTAATCTTTATTCTCAAAATGGAATACGTAATTTTTAATAATTCAATATGTACCATACCATTTTTGTATGCATCGTTTCATAATACAAATTTTATGAACACATATCTATACATTATTATTATCATTATCCATAATAATTATTATTATACCAGGATCCTAACATCATGCGTTTGCTCATTCCCGTGAGACCAGTCTCTCGAGACCAGTAATGATAAATCATTTAAACCTAGCTGTGTGATCATGTATGTATCTATTGATGACAAATAGTATAAAATAATGTTTACATTTTTTTTAGATTGTAAGTTTAAATTAACAAAACAAGACAAATAAATGACATTAACATTTATGATTTTCAAGTGATCATTAATATTGGATCGAATAGATTATTATATCATTTGTACGTACCTAATTGAATATGGAAAGTAGTCAGCATGTATAGATTGGATTGAATCGATTATTATTTTATTTTTCTGTAATTTAATATCGGTTTCTTTCTATATTTAATTACATAAGCTAGTAAAGAATCAATGCTTTCATTTTGAATCCTTGAAAGCATTTGATAGTCACTTCTTATAAAATACTAAGACTACATAATTTTATCATCTTTTGTATCAGATTATTATTATTTATTACAAGTTCGTTTTAGGTTAATGGTGATCTTATTTAGCGCCTTCTTACCAAGTAATTTTTAAATCTATTGTCACCAACGAAATGATTAAAATAATTTAACTCCAATACAAAATAGAATGACTTTGGATTTTTATTATGTACCTACAGTAGTACATCGATAATGTTTTCAAGTGATAACGTAATACATGAGAAAGGTTTATATTGTTGATTGGTCCATATCAGCGTGGAAAATGTATCCATATCCAAAGTTTTGTAGGACGCGAACCTTTTGGGCCTCAACACGTCTGATTGGCTATCCTGGTGCAGTTACGCCGCTGGTGTTGACCTCCTTAAATGACGTTCTTGTACGACTCGTTAGCGGTTATAAACCGCAGTAAACTTTTATTACTGTGTAAACTATATATGTATTTTGATAATGGGTGCTTTTTTTACGGCAGACGGCCACACAAGGTAGCGCAGGCTTGGATCCTTGTACTTTTGGCCTCACAGGCGATCCGGAGACAACCGCACAATTCGTCAAGTATATGGAGAAATGACAGACCACATGAAATCGACAACTTGAATATAGTCTTAATGACGTATATTTTTCACTCGGTGGCTATATTTTACGTGGTCCTTTGTTCTTGAACTTCAATACGGTATCAAAATCAATTTGACGAAACAAGTTTTCGAAATGCAGTGGCTTTCCGTAACGGGCTCCATTTCGAGATTTTTGGGGCAGTGGAATAACTGGCTTTAAATTGGTTACCAAAAATAGAATATCTTCATTATTCCTAGTATTACCATTGTTTTTATAAACATATACTGATAACATTAAACAGTTACAATTAAGATTTTTTAAATTTATAGTAGATAACAGAACAGAGTGTTTGTATAAAGATGATTATTACAAATTATTTACAATATGTAAATATGAATACTGACCTTCACCATAGCTGACGTCACCATCAGATCCTCGGAACGAACCACGAGAGTACCGATCGCAAACAATGTGTACGGTGATAGAACGAGAAAATGTGTTGTGCCAAGAATTTTTAAATTAAATTTTAAATTTTTATTAAATTATTTAAATTAAATTTAAGTTTACTTTTACTATGTTACTTACTTAAATTTTAATGGTTTTTTTTTGTACTTACGTCAACTTTAATTTACTATATTAATTACTTTAATTGGCGGGCAATCCTTGCCGTAAAATTGCTATGTTTTTTGCAAAAAAAAAAATTAAAATTAACGCCAAATTATTATTATTAAGATCTTGATATGTATGTACTTCATTTTCCGTAAAAAATCGACCTCCGGACAACTTGGTCTTATCTAGATCAAACAAGCACGTCGATCTATAGAGGTCAATATAATTTATTTCACTTTCCTCGGGATAATGTCTGCCTCGATAACAAATTGTTATTTTATCTTCGAATTCATGAATCTTTCCTTTGTGTATTATATTACGTCCGCCTTTCTGTCCAAAAAAATATATTCATTTCCGGAGTTTTCCCTATTCAAAAGATTTCTCCGTTTCGACCATTTATCAGGTGTTGCGGACGTTTCATCTTCCCCCGCGATCTCCGCGGCATAACGTTTGAATTATTCAATTTCGTTCATCCCTTAGGCTCATTTTTTTAGTTTTTCTTTTTATTTATTTTCTATTCCCTAGTAGGTAAATGATAGATATCTTTTATCTAAGTGAAACAAACCGCTGTCAAATCTATAGTTAAAAACTTTTAGCTTATAGTTAGGAAATATACATGATGTATACTCGTGTATCTTCTTCTTCTTTTAAATAGGCAATCCGCCCTTCAAGAGTGATTTGTGCCATTAATTATTTAATTACAAGTCAATACCATTGTCGTTCAAAAAATTTGTTATTATATAGATCAAATGTGGCGTGTTAAGAGAAAGAAGATGACACAAGTTAACCGGGAGTTGAAAATTATCATTACTGTAAAAAAAACCTTTGATTCGCAATGGACAGCCAAAAAAGATATGGTCAAGGGTTTTCTCGCCACACTCGCCACACGCACACATTGAGGAATCTATTAAGTTCAATCTGAATAAATGTGAAGCTACCTGGCAATACCCAATTCTCATTCTAGAGATATTTGATATTGTTCTTTTGGAGAACCAGGGAGTACGGGGAATAGATCTTTGAATTATTTTAATCCGATTACTTGTATGATTATTTTGATCCGTTAATTGTGCAGTCCAAATAAAATTCGTATGTTTTTTTGCTATATTAAGTCTGTCATACATCGGAATATGGAATTGATGAGGGAAAACTCCGGAAAGAGTGGCCTCCTTGGCCAGTTTATCAGCACATTGATTTCCATGAATTCTTTTATGTACAGGAATACAAACGAATACTCGTATATAATTATAACCGTATATTAATTATCTTTTTATTATTAATAATGGTGTAAAAACAAGCATTTATTGGTGATACGTGATGCAAAATGATACTACCACCAAAAGGCCACAAGCACGCGCGAGACTAAAATAAAACATTCGTAGAAATACGACATGGCCGGACAATTTGAAAACATATTTCTCGTCTCATTTTACTAAGTTTATTTTACGTACTATTGTAGATTATTATTTGTATCGGGGCTTATGAGAGTAATGGAAATACAAAAAAAGGATATTTTATTGTTTTATTAACCACTTAATTGAGTTTAAATACATCTACCGGTTTCGAAAAATACCATTTTCTTCTTCAGGATGTCATAACTAACTAAAACATATATTATTGTTTCTTTACCAGAATCTATTTTTAAAAAAAAAAAATTTTTTTTTTAGTACTTTACTCAAATTGATACAAATTTACTCTAATAATTTTTAGGAAATTTTTTTTTTTTTTAAATATGTTTTTAACCACAAAGTTAATATTGCTAATTTTAAAAGTACAAAAAAAAGAGTCTAGTTATCGTTATTTTTCACGATCGCTATATCAATAAAACCAAAACACATTTTACTACAATGCACACAAATTGCGAATGTATCGCAAATGAATTTTGCGTATTTTTATGAAAAAATATATAAACAACATGTGTCTACTTATAATAATCGTTAAACAAACATATCCTACACAAAATTAGATAATTATCAATTTGCATGTCGAATGTTGTTGGCATAGCTATTACACGTACCATTCCATTGTTCGTTTTTGTCCGTTACTAAATTGCGTTGTCATTTCATCTACTCGACGTAAAAAAATATACCTGCATGTAACATCATCCGCCGAGTAATGACTCACGCAATATTCTACAGATTTTCAGAGAATGTGACGTGAGACGGGCAGGAGCTAGAGTTTGTTGACAACATTATCAAAATAAAAATGTGAAAAGTCTCGAAAATTACTTCGCGTAGTGGAGAATTTGTTTATCCAACCGTAAATGAATTGGGTATTAAGTCAACATTTTTTAAATACTTTAAAAAAAGATTATATAATGTTCGTTCTAATACATTTTTTGACAACAACTGACATTGATAAATTCGTGCCCGGGCGGCAGAATATATTAAAAATATTTTCTTCATACATTCTTTTACTCGGTATCAATATTTTAAATGAAACTCTTGAAATCTAATTGATATACTGCTTTACTGATATCACGCGAGGGAGAAGCCGAAGCATATTCTCTAGGGATGCGAATTGTTAATGTATGCGAGACCAGATGTGCATTTGGGATTGGAAGTAGTAGGCCGCGACTCCGTTAGAAACTGCGACCTACTAAAGCAAGGTAGGAACCTGAATCTGTTCCGGGTTTCATCAGGGTGTGGGTGTCCAAGTGGGGAAATTCTGAGAAGACCAGTTGCGGCGAGGGTCTAATTGGTTTTTCAATCGAACTCCCCGGTGCATTATTACCTGAGTGATATCTTCCGGCAGTGGTGTTCTAGCTGCGAGTCGACCTCTATGTTTTTCTTTTTCTTTTGTCTTGTCCTTCTAAAAGTAGTATTTTCTAAATCCGCCCCTCTGCAGCTTGGCCATCCTGTTTTTTACCCCAATGCCCGAGACCTCTAATATTTTCTCTATTCGCTGTATATAATGATGGACGTATACTTACTAATTTTTAATTTTATATTTATCATATATTTAGTGTTGTAATAATTTATTGTATTATACGAATAATAAAGAAGTTTCTCGCCGGGAGACAGTGAGGAGGATATTTTGTTTGACAGCCTGGGAGCATTAGCTCATAAAACTGTCCTGGTAAGTGGTGGGTCACCTCTCACCGCTTATAACTGTTTAATTGTATACGTGTATTAATAGTTTTCATAATACAGTGGAATCCGCTTATTGTGATCACTTGTAACTTTTTATGACAATAGCCGGCTGATATAATTAAGTAGAAAATAAAAAATATAATTATTGGACACAATTTATTTTTAAATATTGTTTTATTAAATGTTTGAAAATGCATACGTTATTCGTTGTCAAATAACGATTATGCACTGAATATATTGACACTACATCGTGTACTAATTCGCGCAATGTAAGAATCCATTTACGTATCTACCTATTTTCTAAGAATTATTGTCGGCCATGTATGTTCAGAGTTTCGAAAAAAAGATAATTCTGTAGGAATTTCCTAAAAATTTTCATTTTTTGTATCCACGTATTGATAACAAAAGCCGAAGTTTGATTATAATGACGCATTATTTTAAAGATATTTAATATACAGGATTTTGGGACCGACTGATTATGATAACAATAACCGATTGATGACATTATCTGTGATTATAATATCCGGATTCTACTGTAGCTCGTTTAATCAATGTTTTAATTTAAACGTTATTAGAAGGATAATAAAATGAAAATGTTCGGCTACCAACAACTACTTCAGTCTCTTGGGACTCGGGAGTCCAGTTGCAGTCACTCTATAGATTGACATCACCGTTATGGTCCAGTCTTCTGGGCATTCGTGATCCTCTCGCTTAGCACTATCCGCACATCTACGTCTCGGTCCTCCTTTCGGTCCTCATTTTCGAAGACCTGCAACCTGGTTTCTTGCGACAAGTCGAGAGACCAAATTTCACACCCATATAGAGCAATCGAGTGCATCAGTGTTGCATATAATTTCATCTTTCAATTCTGTGACACAACCTATAGCTTCTGTAAATACACAGGGAAAAATGTGATAAGAAATAACAAAAAATAAATAGCTGGATAAAGCTTGTTACTTTCGCTACCTAGGTCGAAAATAATTCTTATAATAAGTATTCATTTGTATAAACTAACAAACTTTGTAAGTCATCATTATTGAAGCAGGCTTATAATATACAAGCTATCCCAAAAGTATTTTTCGTCATAAAAATTCTGTAATAAAATAATGGATGGGTTTAATAGAAAAGTGTTTACTTTGCATTTAAGTACAGTCTCTGGGAATTTATTACTTAAAAATTATGTTTTCTAAATGTGATCCGTTATTTCGCTGGTACTTTTCTAAACGGGAGGCAAAATTTTTGCGAACTGCTCGGCATATTTTCTTTTGATTGGTCCAGAGAGGGTGGATTGTTATTGTATACCTTTTATTTAATGTATCCTCATAGGAAAAAGTCCATTGGTGCCATGTCGGATCTACGTGGAGGCCAGTTTATGTCACCTCGTCGGAATATCAATTTTCAAGGGAAAATTTCACGAACAGTTGGTAAAGACATACTACATAGCGACTGAATTCCCAAAGACGCGGCTGGCGATCGACATACCCCTCACCCTTCTCCCTTCTCCCGCTCGTTGCGTTGGTGCAGCGAATGAACCGAAATTAAAAATACTTTTGGGACACGCTGTACAAGGGTTTTAACAGACAGTTCACAATATTATATACGAGTCATGATGTGTATGTCCAAATTCTGTACCGTTATGGAAAATATTAAATGAAACTTTTACAAAATCGTCTAAAGCTTTAAGTCTACGCCCATCTAAATAAATATTTACGAAATTGATCCATTATTACTGTTATATATATATCTTTGATTCAAGTCCTAAATCATCTTACAAAATACAGTCATTGAATAAATAAATAAATCAGTTAATTGAATTAATCGCATAACTACGACTTTTTAAAAATACACTAGTAACTCTGACATAGTTGAAATTAGGCACATGCAGCTTGAACATTTTCGAATCATATTTTCAATTTGAATCTGCCCCTAAAATATTATGCTCTAGATGTTACATCCAGTGATTAATCCCCTGTCGGCAGGAATCCATACCAACACGATTTTCAGGTCTCAATTCTCAATCACAAATCGAATGAGTCCGGTGGCATTTTGGACCCGCCCTTTTGTCTATCACCGTAATATAATCCTGTCCTACGACAACTGGTTTCTGTGCTGACGCAGCATTAAGGGTATGCAGCACGCATCAGCTCCTGTGCAGCGGATAACCGTAATATCTTCGTGACTAGTATGGCACTGCGTATTTATTAACCTTTACCATACCATGATATAAAATACCCGAACGCAGCCACGCTGTCAACTCGTGTTACCGTAAATAACTGTTAAAAAATTGTTTTTATTAGCTTGAATGGCTTTAATGGCACGAATTTACTCTAAATATTGAGCATACAATTTTGAATAAATGTTTAATAACATAATTTAGAGCATTCATTAAGTCGTATACAATGTGTTCTTCTTTCTTATCTGTCTTCATTTAATTAGTGAGAAAGATACAATTATATGTTTATGTTTGTTGTTCTTTTCACTGTGAAAATAGTGTGTGATCTCTGTTTTTCATATCACAAATTGTATTTTTACCAACGTATTAATTTTACAATGGATTGAGTGGAAAAAATAATTGTTTTTGTACGATTCCTTTTTCATAATTTATTTTTCACTAGTTATTCCTAAGCGCTAATACTTTCTTTAGGATTATCAAAAATATAATTTTTTTATACTTTTAAAATTAGCAATATTATCTTTGTGGTTAAAATTCATATTTTTATTTATTATATTTGTCTAATTGAGTTTAAATACATCTACCGGTTTCGAAAAATACCATTTACCATTCATAACTTATGACATCCTGAAGAAGAAAATGGTATTTTTCGAAACCGGTAGATGTATTTAAACTCAATTTAGTGGTTAATAAAACAAAGATAATAAATAAAAATATGAATTTTATGACATCTATAAGTTATAATGGTATTTTTCGAAACCGGTAGATGTATTTAAACTCAATTTAGTGGTTAATAAATAAAAATAAAAAAATTTTGTTGCATGTATTTACAGAAATATTACAGGTTTAATTATGATGGTAAACCTGTGTCACTGCATGGTCTGGGAAGGGTTAACAACAAACGCTCAATTGATGTCAACTTTTGCTCTCGCTGCAGTACGCGCGCTCGGTCGCCTTCTCGAAGCGTAATTAATTCAAATCGCGTGTTTACCCGAATGAAATGGCGTAAAATTAAAATAACTGGCGTTTCTGACGGCATGGGCCGATAGTAAATATATTCCCATGGCTCTTTATTTTAATCACGCTGTTCGCGCACCGGCTGAGTTGTTTTGACAACTTTGCGTTTTTTTTTTCTCTCCGCTGTTTGTTGTGACAGAATCTTTTTGAGTAATGATCTCGCTGTCCGTCATCTTAGTCAGTTTTAACAAAACCGATAATTCACAATTACCTACATCGCAAATCTGAGACGCGGATAGAAGAATAATGTACAATTACTTTGTCACACGTGGCAAGAAAATTGTTATGATAATATTTCCAATCAAAAACATCCATAATCAAATATTTATCTTTAACAAATCATACATTATTGTGGCATACATTTCTTAGTAATCATTGATAATATAATATAATTATTTTTGTTAACATATTCTCTGTCAGCAGTCGGCCTTTGGCTGTCAAACATGATGAGCGTGTGTCATGTTATCACCGAAACGTACATTAGTATTTAAATAATTTTAAGAATATATTTGATTGGGTAACATTAATTGATTAAAATGGATTGTGTTATGACAGAACACTTCTGTTTTAATCATAATCATATCATCATAAAAACTGGACGCGGTCGCCGTAGCCGCCCGCCGGGCCTAGCAACAAGCGACAGCCGATCGGTTTCAGCTTGACATAGTAATGCAGTTTATTTACAAATTGATTTGTTGCCTCGTTTACTTTTACTTGTCCATATTTAGGTAAGTGTGCTTTGGCATTTGGTAAAATAAATATTTCCTATCCGGTTGCATAATAATAATAGCCAAGATTTTTCTTTACAAAAGCTATATTTAATTTTGTTTCACTGCGCGATAACCTGACTGAAGACGGACCGTTATAAATGCGAATCTCGTGTTCCCTCTCCACCTTTGCGATTGGTTCGTAGTGGACCCATTTACGGGATTTGTACTTTTCATTCTCATACCACGCCACAGCGCCGCAGTAACCCAGAGATACACAATTATATGACTGACGTATTCAATTACATAAATGTGTTAAACAAGGCTACAAATTTAAATAATATTTTTAATATTGGCCATCTTATGAAAACGATAAATTCAGACACTCATAATATATGTATATTAGAAGATTAAACTTGTACATTTCAAAAAATGCAATAAAGTTATCGATTTATATTTGTCTTAACAATTTATCATAAATATATTTGGCGTCCTCATATCTGTTTTTCACGTGCTATAATATTAATCATTGTTATAACCAAAATACACAACTACATCTTATTTCAAGTGGGATTTCAGAAGCAGACAATATTCCCTTTAATATTTTTTAAATTGTATAAAAATAAATCCGGCAAGGTTTGATTTAACTGAATTTATTTAATTTACCTTCTTATACAGATTTATAATGTTACAAAAAAGTGAAACAATTGTTATCAAAAAAATTCTACAGAATGTGAGGGAGTGAGAGATATAAAAAAATAATATAATACTAATAAATATTATTTAGATGACACACGTCAGTAAATAATTAATTAATTATTTGATGAATAAGTCGTATAATATATAAAGGTCTATCTGATGGTCTCGTGACGAACACGTAATTCGCATCAGATTATTCTGAAAAATTAACCCCGCAAATATGTCTGCTAAGTTCGTTAACCAGCCTGGTCCGCCATCTTATTTGAAAATGGCGGCTGTTCGAAACTTGAACCTAAAGACGAAAGTAAAAAAATACACTTTCACACACAAAATCTACCTGATTTTTGCGTCCACTGCCATTTTCTGCTCAATATAATTGTGTCTAGACCGCTGTCGCGGTCTAGACTAATTTATGACAATATGTGAATTTATCCCCTTATTTTCGGCGTCATTTGATATTCTTGAGAATTCGTGAACAACAAATAAAGTATGAATAGCTTCTCAATGCACAATGTCTTTGTTTTCACAAAGTGGCTGCTGATCATTGTATTACCAACAGTACTTGTGTCGCACCTACCCGGACAAGAAACAATACATGGGAAACAATGTTGTTGTTGTAATTTGTACCTTTTTTCCTCTATCATAGATCACAGATGTTATTCCTATTAATCATAGATAAAAATCGTGTATTCATTGGATGTTTTTGCTCCATAGAAATTGTTGCCACGCCGCACACAATTCTTTCGATTATTAATAATTTCCACCGAACAGGTTCCACCCCCCGCGTCACTTTCCTATTCAATGTATTTATTATTAATGGATGAAAAGGAGCCACCGAGAGTCGGCCGTGCGACGGAACAATATCCAATTATGTTTCGCAATCAGATGCAACGACCAGCCAGCAGACAACAGTCGGTTGCCTAATTTTTGATCATGTGAATGTAATGATACGAATACTGAAATTTTAATTAAAACGGAAACACGGCCCAGCGTTGAATTACATTTTACATTTATTTGTTGAAAATAAGATTTTACTCAAAGATTAACAATTTCTATAGAAAAAAATCGAATGAGTACAATTAGTACTATTCTTGGTTACGTGTATGTGTTGTGTGTACAGATCGCTGGAAAGGAAGGAAAGCGTGAAATATTATTACATTTATTTATATTTATTGTTTAAACTGGTTGTTTTATTTATACATGTTTCATTCACATTATGTACATATTACATATATACTATATTATAGGACACCTACCCACTTTACATGTATCGTATGAGAAGTTTATTAGGGCCATCTTCAGTGCTACCTCTTCAGTGGTCCATTCTTTTGTTCACATTTCTCAACACTTCCTGTCGCGTCACCACTCACCATAAAGCCTTAAACGTAAACTCTTCAAAATATATAGTCCCGGTATTGTTTTGATTGAGTGTGAAAATCAAAACGATTCCTTGAAAAATGAATGTACACCACATGTTCTATTGCACGCCCGGTAATGGCGTTACTTATATAATGGGGTACCAAGCAAAATGGAAGGGTATATCTAAAATATAAGTATTTTATTATTATAAACTACCCGCTTTATCTATTTATCTATTAAACAGGAATAACAAAATTGGTCTCTTGTCTCCTATAATATTCACATTTTCATGAGAAAAATGTGTATTCTAAGGCATTTATACGCACTAGCAAATGAAAAAAATCGTTGCTCTGCGTTTCGGCAATTTTCGTTTTGAGATGGTGGTCTGATCCCTAACGCCCTGACATTAAATATTAGTGGAGAACTGATATATTAACGTTTTCGTAATACAAACGAGAAATAATATTATTTTTTTTTAGATTTTAATAAAAATACGAGAAAATATCAATATTTGCAGAAGTATTGCAGAGCGCGGACTTTTTAATCCGCTATCTAACGTGGGTCCCAATGCACGTAATGACTACATTGATGTAGTTACACCACTGACGCCCGATAAATAAATAAAGTTAATATAAAAATCTGTTACACCTACATACTTATTAAAAGCTTTGAATTTTTTCCGTATTTTGATATCCCTTCCTGCCAGACATGCTCCACCTGGCGTATTTTTATGTTGTATTTCAATACCGCTCCGCACCGGTCACTTCCCGGGACCTGCGTGAAATTACTATTAGAATAAACCTCAAGGTGTTTCCTGTCAAAGGGTTGCCTCACCCTCTGCGATATACAATATCTTGTACGGGTACTTCGTTTGTTCCTGGTATCCCTATGTATCTTCTCGAGTATCCTACGTCCGTATTTCCTGAAATTTAATTTGCTTTATATTAAATTCTTAAATTGGTCTTCGCTTTCTATTTTCTAAATCTTATATATAATATCAATGTTTTTTCTATGTTTCACACGTAGGAAAGTTAATACATTTCATTAAGAGTAAAGTGTCAATTGATTTGTCAAATATTAGTTTTATCGGAAGCAGCAAAGTCAATTATCTTTTACCCAAATCTTGAAAAATTCTAAAATCCATTATTGGTATATTTTTCAAAATACGAGTGAAAAAATTTAATGTAGTAAACAAAAAAGTCAATTAACGTTATTAAAAATTATCAAATTCATGCAATCTATAATAAATAATCTGTAGATATTTTGCAGTTCGTACTAAACCGCAGTCGAACATTGTGAAACCTATCAGTGCTGTGTTTGGTACGAACATTTATATTTCATAATAAAAAAAGTGTATCAGTATTAGTGCAATTTCATTCTCATTGCCGTAATGCTTTTCAATCTCTATTTGACCTTTCAATTTTTCGGACGATTACAAAATGGACGCAAATTCACGGCTACTTTTCGAAATAGAAACGAAGCCCGTTACTCGTACAGCAGTGATACAATTTGATGGTCTGATGCTTATTTCTCTAATTGCAAATGGCGTACACGCCGTACAGTTTTGTTTCTCGTATTCACATGCAATTTGCAACGCCGACGTAAGCTGTCATTAAAATCGGGGCCTATGATTATTTTCTGCCAAAAATCATGGCTCATTATATTTCGTCTTCCCGTCATTTCTTACGCACGCGCATTTTCTCACGGTTTTAATTTATTTTAATGTTGAACTTTATTTGTTACATTACGATAGGTGGGTGCTCTCGCTCTGATTTAAACCGTTAATAATTGGATATTTTATGTAACAACACTCTTTGAAAATATCGTATTCGCGATTTGAGTTTAAAATGTGGATTTCTTCAATCAAATTTGGCAATAATTATTTCTCAAATTAATTAATATTTCATTTAAATTATACTGCAGTAGTGGAAATTGTTTATATGGTTATTATTCAAACGTATTCTAAATAATGGAAGTATGTCAAATCTTACATAACCTAAAACCCTTTTTAGAATCAAATAAGGAAAACTTTGTAAAAATGCTTTTTGTGCTATGTTCTTACAATTTGCGTGTCAAGAGGTTGTTGAAAATAACAGAGAGGTACAAACAAACTGCAAGTACAACCATCGAAAAGAAGGTGTAGAAGACTGAATGTTCGAATGAGTATTAAAAGATAAGAAAAAATACTTAGCTGAGGTGAGCGTGATAGAAAAAGCTTTGAAGAATGGCGTGGAAATTATATACTTATTTTATTTGAATCAAACAGATCGTTAAAAACTCTCATAGTCCTACGAAAATATGTTAAAGTATAATGTCAAGATATGTAATAGTAGCACGAAGGTAAAACTACTAAGCGTTAGAGAACCATGTTGAGGTAAAATATCTCACTAATACATTGAAACGGCTAAGATTGGTTACAAAAAAGAAATATTGAATTTTTTTTAAATATGGTAAGCACTTAAAAATGGATGGAAACCAGTGTGGATAAAAATACAAAATAAATAAAACACATATGTACTATATAGAGCATAAAATGACTATAAGTTTAAAATACATACCTTTAAAGTTTGGAATATATAAAACGCAGAAACTGTAAATAAAAGCGAAATTTTAGATATAGATGAACTACTTATATATTTTTTATATACACTTTTTTAATTATTTTGTTTAACAATTCCGGACATGTGACCAGTGCTTTATAAACATTAGGCATCAGAAAGGACTTACAACTTTCGTATTTTGTATTGTCAAACTCATAACTATGATATTTTCGTAGACATGTCACTATTGAGCTTTACGCGAAGGGTATAAAAATAAAACAACCGCTGTCTAAATTGAGATAAACATATTTGTAACTGATTTTATAGCCAGGGAGGAGATTTTAAAAATGATATGATGTTGATGAAATGCTTCTAAAACACGCAACCATGTTTTCAAAGCAATTATCACTTGTAAAACTCCCACTATTGCCAGATAATCACTTTAAAACACATTACTCTCTCATTGGATAGTGGCGATTTTGTTTTTATTATGCATCCCTCACGCAGACGATATGTTATGTCAGATGTCGAAAGAAACAAAAATGTTTGTAAAAAAACTACAATAAAACGTAATTTAATTTACTTTATTCTTTCTATCCATTAATTGTATTTGCGTGTTGTGCGACGTATTAATGAATTGAAGGAAGCGCCTTTATTGAACACCGGCTTCGGAGAAGAGCGTTCACTTCCTTTTGTGAGACTTCACACGCGGGACCCGCCGCCAGGATGTCCCAGTTCAGTAGGAGTTGACGGAGGAGGATGCCGATCCTCGTATGGCTTTCCGTAATGCGATCTTACTCCATTTTGCGTCGCGACCGGAAATGATGCTTGCAAAGTGCATTTCGCCTTTTCCCCGTCCTGTAAAACCTGATTATTGTTTAGTACCGGAAACTATTGTATAAAGAAATCTTCCATTCAACATTCTTCTCTCGATAAGGACAAGACAGCCTTTTGCAAATATTGTAGGCGTAGTGTCGGCAGCGTTTAATGGGTCAACTATCAGAAATGTATTCTTATATTTATTCATTTATTTGTAGCTTTACGCACAATGATATGATAATTAATATTATAAATAAAAATAGTACTACTACAGCAGAAAGCAATAGGCTATGGCCGGTACACACATTCCGCCGTAACCGCCGAGTGCCGAGTAAAATGCCAAGTTCCGATACCGACTGGCGATAGATAGATTATGATAATACTATTGGGTCTGTAGTTTTTGTTTTTCGTTTTTATATTAACTTGTTTTAAAGTTTTGGATATTTATTGTTAATCTAATTTTATTTAACTTTGTTCATTTCCTTTTAATGCATTTTCTAAATTCTGACTTGTGTTTAAATTCTGTGTTTTTTATATTGTCTTCCTTTATGTTAAACTGCGACGTATGGTGTGCTGCTTTTGTGGGTTAAATCTGCCAGCAGTGGTGTGTGGAGTGTGAGTCCCCTATTTGTTTTCCTTTTGTGCCGTCTTTTTCCTTGAACGAGAGAGTCTTCTCACTTCTCCTCTACTCCCCGGCCCTGACGCTGTACTTTGCCAACAATATTGAAATTAACATTCATCGCCAATTAATATCTTTACAACTCGTGTTTTTCTGTTTTGACCTGCAACTTGATTTCTATATACTCTATGTAACTTGCGTTTATGTATATTTTTCATTATTCATATTATTTATATGTATATTCATTAATTCTGTAATCATGATTGTTAATGCTTTATATTCATTTGTATTTTCTTTATTAATAATGTAATTATCCCGGGAACAACGAGGGCAACTTTTTCTTTTGGGAGCTGCGCGGTATCGCCCTGCGAGGCGTTATCGACCAGCCGCCATTGTAGCATTAAAATAATGCCAACCAGGCGGCGAAAGTGTAGGACCGAGATAGAAGCCTTGAGCTTATTACATCGATCCTGGGTAAGCGGTGGGTCCGCCCTCATTTAATATGTTTGTGTATTGGTTCTATGGCCACTCTGGTGTAAGTCATAATAAAAGAATAATATGAGAATAAGTGTAGCTAGTATAAAGCTATTTACCTCCGCGAAGGAAAGGGAGGATGGAACGTCACAATCATCTATTTGACGAACAACTCTCGCCTCAGTCACTTTTATATATCTTTTTAGTGAGTCATCTAACAAAACCATCCTCTCCTAACGTTCTACACGACCAACTCTTAATTATATTCACTATGCTTTAATCTAAATACTCGGCATTCACTCCTAATTAGTTAATTCTCTTCACTATTTGTCGCGACTACGCCTGGCCGCCTTCGTCTCCTCTGCATTTAGTATTTTTTTGGCCAGCTCTAGGCTTCACTCGGCACATCAGTTTTGGTGCCAGAACTGCATTGTCTTTCCTCGGATCACTTAATCCATTTACAATCACGAATTACAACGGATTATTTATTCGAAACAAATATTGTGAACCGGAGCGATACCGATTACACCTTCCACTTTGGACAGGTTTTTTTATTGGGCCACCCGCCGACCAAGTACGGCCACACCATAAACCATGGATCAACCTTCGAAAATCTAGCCTGGCATAGTTTGTACATAATATACGAGTATATTGATTTCCACGCAACGAAGTAATGAAGGCGCACTAGCTATTTTTCAATAATTTGTAAATCGCATAAATAAAAATAGGACCAGCTTGATGGTCTCCTGAAACGAGGCTCGAACCCCCACAAGACCACTAGACCACTGCGCATGTAAAACATACCTTACACGAACACGTATTATATTTTGTACAGTGCTCTGTTTCACATGTATATCTACGTGGATCGTATTGAATAAACAGCAAAAATTCCTGTATTTCAAGCGCACAATTCCAAATACTTGAAAACGTAAAAAATGTTTACCCGAAGCGCACCCGAAAAGGTGACTACCTTAACAATGTACTTCTCCCATTTAAAGAATTTGTTCGATCGTGCCGTGCAGCGTACAATCTTATTTATCGTGAACTTTTCTGTTCAAGCACGTAACCTGAATCGTACGAAATGAAATTTGTTCTGACATTTTATTAAATTATACACCATTGAAATGATCTTTGAGGCACGCTTTAAATCACACTTATACTATTTCCTACAGCAACATAGTAGACTTTTAATCTTCGTGTAGCGGAATCATAAGAAAAAGATGAAGCAATGCGACCTCTAGATCGGTGGTAAATTATTTTTTATATATAAAAAATCGTATTCAATCACGACTCCATAACATGACCAAACAGTACCGTGCTGCTGTGACGAGAGAGCCAATATTTATGCGTGTCAAATTGAAGTATAAAAATATTGAACAATAAAACATCGATTTTTTTTGGCCACACTACCGCTGATTCTCAAACAAATCTGTGCTATCTGCAAATCTAACTGTGTTACATATTATATATAATAATAATAAAAATCATCATATTATTAGAAGTTTTCATGTCTAAAGTAATCTTGTTGAATTCAGCTTCGACGCTCATGCGGTATTTCAAGCGATCGATTCGGGACAGTTTGGCACACTTTGTTCCACATAATTGGCTCTGCGGTACAACTTTGCCCGTCCCTGCGGCCGGACATGTGCCCCCGTCGCAAACTTTGTATTTCTGTATCGAACAGACTTTGCACGTTCCGCAATTTGAAAGTTTGAAACGGAAATATCATTATTTTATTGTCCCGCCTTATATTCGATTAACATGTTTGACAAGAAAATTATACGTCGATCCCCTTAGCAACGAATAGAACATAATATAAACTCTTTAAATCCCGGACGAAATCTTAAAACGCGCCTTGTATTTGCATATTTCAAAATTATGTTTATTTTTTTGACGTCGTTGTAATGGAAGAAATGAAAAACTTAGTGAATACGCGACAACACATTTTTCTAACAACATTATTTACTTATGTATATATATATATATACATATCGTAACTCTGATGAAAAACTTTTATATTGAAAGACGTAATGGTTCAATATTCCTTGTGGATTTAATACGGCCAAAGCCACTATCGAGAAAATTTCTTTATAACACCAATTGTGAAGTTTGTACATGCGTAATATTACCGTCGATACGTCTTTCACTTCCTAAAATAACAAATAATAAGATTGGGATATTTTCGGCTGCCGCCATTATTATTGTCGACTGCCGTAAACGACTTTTATTATTGCCTTTATGTCGGGAAAATGGTGCCGATTTTCAACACGCGGAGGAAAATCTTTTTTATAATTTTACGAACGTAGGTTTAACATTTCGGCCCCGACAACGATGGTGGGATTGTATGTAGGTATTACGAAATTTATAGCCGTTCAAAATTCCCAACGATTTGGCTTTATTGACCTTATTTCTTTTATACTTGGGAGACATTTTTGACTCGCTTAAAACATTTATTCGATTGCCTTTTTTATTGCCGATAAAATTTATAATTTAAATTCGGAACAAAACAAGGAATGCTTTTCCTGAAACATCATAGCTACATTTATATATCTCTTTCTATTTTAGTGTCTATTTGTCTTTGACTGAGAATTCTGCTTCCTAATCAGTGGTAATAGCTACCGCCTGGGCATCCGGTTTTTTTTATATCAACACCAAATGTATCGGATGAACCTTTTGGGCACCTATCTAACGTGGACTGCATTAGTTTACGCCACTGAAGATATCTTAACAAAACAATTAATATTATATATACACTGTGTCCATAGTTTTAATTTTCTGCACTCGGCGTATTAACTTTTGTAGTTTTTCTCGAGCGGAAACAGTCGATCGGTGCGGAACGCGTTCCCGCCAGGAAGTTGCGACCGCCATTTTGTTGACAAATATGTCAAATATTTGCATGTTCCAAAAAATTTGAATAATCGGGTGTTGCAATGCGCCATTGTTTTTGCAGAGACTAAAAATGCAGTGCGCCATCTGTGAAGTAAGAATCAAACGACTGTCGCAAGCAGGCACGTGAAGTGAAATAAATGTCATGAAACTGAAAATACTATGCACCTACATACCATATTATAAACAGTGTGTAAAAATACAAACATATTATAACTCTAATAAAAGCCTCCAGCTCTGTCATGTTACGCTGTATACCCGGGCGTAATCTTTTCAAAATAGAACAATTTAACAATTTGAATATAATACACATTTATATTGTAAGGTGGCGGTGGGGGAGCCAGGGGAAGGGTGTCTATGTTTGGACAGGGTTTTAAAATGAAACTATGAAAAACTTGGCTTAGATCGGTCAAAAGTGTGAGGGTTGTATAGACAGCAGGCAGACTTGCATACATTCCATTTTTTAGGTACTGATGAGTATATTTAGGAGTTATTTTTATATAATGAGCGCAATACCAAATCTGCTATATTATAATATACAAGGTGTAACAGACCTAGTCCACAACAATTAATGGGTGGATACCTGACAAAATTACGAGTCGAAAATGTATAAGGAAGTTACGGAAAATATTGTTTGAATTTTTTACAAAAACATGTTAAACTTTAAGTCTGCGTACTTCGAAATAAATATTTGCGAAACTTATCCATTATCAATGTAAATCTTTTCTTCAGGCCCTAAATCATTTAACAAAAAATAGTCCGGCCCGTCGAAATTCAATGAGTTTTAATTTTTTGTATTTATATGTAATTTGGAATCAATACGAAGATTCAATTAATCGAAATAATTACATAATCATGATTTTTTTTTAAATGCATATATATTTGACGTGGTTGAGATTAGGCACATATTCCTTGAACATTTTCGACTCGTAATTTAGTCAGGTGTCCACCCATAAAATATTAATAAACAGCGTTTTAACATTTTCCTAAAACCATGGATAAATGTGTAACCTTCTTAAACCATCTACAGAGAAAAATTGTGCTCGAAACTATATACGGATATACTCTGGATGTGTTGAGGAATTATTATTCAATTGACCAATTTAATTAATAGTAATAGTTGATGAATTGTATTTATATTAATCAATGTATTTAAATAAATATATTTTCATGAAATTTATGATGGCTGAATCTGCACCAAAGGAGTGTATCGGTGGCAACAGAAGACCGTATTAGATGATGAATACTCATGAAAGAGCGTGGAAAATTTCATATATAATGTTTTATTGACACGTTACATATTATATTATATAGTATAGTCCAGAATATGTAACGTGTAACGCTATAGCGCGACGAATTTCCCAGTGGAGAGTATTGAGGTCACCGGTTTTTGCTCAATCTTATACAAAGAAAGCTACCTCGGTCTCGAGTTGCCATGACACCAAAACAGATTTTCCTTCCTTTACTACACCTTCGTTGGACCGAACCACGAACACAAACCGAGCGAGGGATACATATTTATTGTTTATTATCGTACGCGGGCAACATCTCACTCGATACTTCGCCCGAATCGAAATAGAAACTCGATCACATACTGAAACACGTATACTTTGTGATTAACATTTCTAGTGCCGTCGATAAATGATTGAATGTTGAAAAAATATTATTTTGGAGTTTATTTTCCCTGCGGACTAAAATATTCAACATTTTTAGTTTGAAGCGTCACGAATATGGTGTTTGCGTTTCGGATGAATTAATCCATTTCAATCCGTTGCAATCCAATACTCAAGCAGTTAGCTAATGCACCCGGCGTCGCAGCACGGGGGTAGTAGGGACAATATATAGCCTCGTTCACTTACATACATCTTGTAACAAGGCGGTTCTTCGATATCTACTCTAACTAATCATGTCAATTCTTTCGCGGACTATTCTCGTTATCTTCATTACACAAGAGGTGTTGACAGCTTACGATCGCTATATTTTCTTTACCATCCTCGTTCCACATAGCCCAACTATTTCAACCACCCACTATTAATTCAATAATTTAAAACGTTAATGCAACATATGGCTTTTCTAAAAAAAATGCACATCACACTGTCACTGCATGAAATATGTTTTTATGCTTCGTATTTTGTTTTAGTCTCTTCAAACATAGTCTGAGTTTTATTTCAAGTTCTGATGGTGTTATTTTTTTTCTGGAAATATAAAAAATGCTTAATAAAATACTCGTAACAAAATATTTTTTATTTATATAAATTATGTCATTTAGGTACTATATTTTTTATTTACTTAAATCATATCATCGGGAATCACCGAGACCCGATGCCGTGGCGCCAATTTGAATCTTCCCCGCCCGCCGCGCCCCCCCTGCCGCCCTCGCCCGCATCACTCCTCTCACCCCTGTACCGCCCCTTCGCGCCCACCTCTCACCACTGTGACTCGTGTAATCTGCAGCATCAGTTATTTTCTCGCCGAGGATAACCTTTACTGATTACAAAAAGTGTCGAGTTGTTTGACCTCACGCCCGCGTCAGCGGTCGTAAACATTGCGTAACATGAAAATATAAAATAAAATAAAACATTTTCTTTTTAAATACTATTTTATAAGGTGCTTCCTTTTTAGATTATTTTAAATAAGCTAAAAAAAATTAATAATTGAATCAAGTGAAATTACATTTCCACATCAAAACGGATCTAATGAAAGATCTGAATATGATAACCTTTAAGCAAAAAATATATTTTAATGTAATGGTATTTATTTATAAAATCCTCACTAGGAAAAGTATCGGCGGAATTTATACGAAAATTTATGCAAATCAACATGAGCACGAACATCATACAAGAGGAATAGATAGACTGAGACTGCCATTCAGAAAGAAGGCTAAATCACAGAAATCGATAATGTATAATACGATGAAGATTTTTAATGAAATTTCAGACATAAGAAAAGAGGAGAAATTGCTTAGATTCAAATGTGAAAGATAAGTTCTAGTAAAAAGAAATGATTTTGATTTTGTTTTCTATGCACTATATTAAGAATAAATAAATAAATCATTTAAAATATGTTAATAAAATAAGAAATAATGCGTTTTTGTACTTAAGTAGGTTGCATACATAATAATAGTTATTTTTATAATATTTCTCATTTTTACAATGTGATACTGTAATCTTTTACAAAAAATAATATCGATCGCTTTTGTTAGGCGATGAAGATGGCTATGTTGTGGCCGCACAGCAGCCTCGACCAGGTGCTTTGATATTAATAAAACAGTAAAGAAAGCAATCTATGTTGTATTCTTTGTCCAAGGTCCCGTAAATAAATTGTAATAAAGCAAACAAAAGTTATTACCAAATTTATTATATTTGAAATTTGTCGACCGCTGAGATGTACAACGAATAACACTACTAACGTATGCTCACTGCATTCAGTTTTTATCAAATGTTTTTGTATTAACCTCACTTTTGTATCAGAATTATCATTATTTCCATTGTCCGAAAATTAAATTTGATACTTCGTTATCTTTAAATTCACACTAGTTTATAATCAAATGAATACTGTTATTTGATATCTACCTTGCAAATAAATAAAATGATATCCAAGTCACATCTCTAAACTTGATATTTAACAGTTTTCATCATTATTGTCTGCACTTGTACGCAATGAATGTATCAAAATGATATGATGAATTACTGATCGAAATATTGAGGCGAGTCTTCAGATGATTAAAGAAGATCTTTATGATGGAGATGTCGTTTATACAGACACATGATTAAATAACATAAATAAACCTACAAGGTTTACTGATATCTGGTCCCTATTATCATAAAACGTCATAATTTAAATTAAAACTCATGTATCATTTACGTTATTACTTTGTTCTTTATTAGAATACTAATGATTTAATATGGAGTAAAATAAATCCTTACACTATACATTTAAACATTAAAAATAAGTCATATTTATGTAGTAGAACGAAGCATCACGCTTCTGTTTCGGTGCACTTAGTTTTCTTGTAACAGAGACGAAACAAATCAAAGTCCTCCCAGCGGTGCGAGACTTCCATTTCCAAGTTTCAGAGTGCACTTAAAAGATCTCCAATATGATACGTAATACGAATGTGAAGCTGACTTTTCTAGTATGTGAAAATTATATCTTTATGTTATGAATTGTTAAAAAACCGCTTCCCATCGTCCACATTATTTATCTACATATGTACACATTCACACTCTGTAAAAAATACTATTGATATTTTTCGCGCACCTCGTCACATCAAAACTAAACGTATGTATAGAAAAAGAAATTTAGACAAATCACTCGGAAAGATACACGGTATAATCAATCAAGCGAAAAAATAAGCCAGGACTCAAACCCGTAACTTTATATTGTCGGTAGAAAATTCCGAACTAAAGAGCTTTAACTAATTAACCTGTGATGACCTATACAAAAGTCGCCACACTTCATCTACATACGTTTGCTAAGCGAGACATCTATTTTTTCCGTTGGAAGCAACCGTCTTTTTAATTGAAACCTTTGAGTAGACTCTGCTAGATGACGCCTAGACTCCCAGTCCACATCAACAGAAAACATTAACATTATAGATTTTTTTTGTACATTTCTAAGTGATTTAAATAAATTTGTACGTATGTATAATATGTATATAATTACATCATAAATCTATTTACAACTTTTACTTGCAAAAATTAATGTGAATCTATAGATTTGTCTGCCTTTAACAGGAATTACCTATAAAATCGAACTATAAAAAAGTTTATCACATTTTTAAAGCAATATTAATAAAATTGTGATTCACATGAACGGCTTGATGATACATTCTATCACCAAAATATTGATGTCCTGTACGATTAATAAATTAAATAAATACGATTACTCTTCACCCTTCGTTTAACTATTACAAAAAACCTGCGAGGCACAAAAATTATCCGTCTTTCGCGTTACTTTTGCCGTCTTACACTCTTGAACCCGGAGCCGTACTGCCGGTATTACTTTTGCACAACTGCGGCACTGCATCAGCCCAAGGCGCCCGCGTATCATTCGTTTCCATATTTCTGAAGAAATCGCAGCACGTATGAAAAGTGCCGATAAGAAATGTATTCTCGGCCGAATTACTCGCCTCGATATGTCGAGTAAGCCCCGCCTCCCTCATTTGAATAGGCGGGAGATGCGAGCATTAGTTCGACTTTTGTACGTATATTTCCCGGCCGTGCATAGGAAACTGCAATGGCGGATTTAGGCGCAATATGCAATATACACGTAATATGCTACCGGCAAGCCTTATGGAACATTTACACAGATAAGACTTTAATCTTTCGTCTCGCGTGACGCGGTAGAGGATGATATTTATGTACCAGTTGGTCATTGTATTCTGCATTCTGCAAAATTCAATGGATATCTGTTGACAGCTCTCTCCGCGCTCAACTCTGTACTGTCCATTATGCGACTTTCGAAACGAGTTTCCGAGACTAGTTTCGTCTAGTGTATACGCGACATTAGAAGTCTGGGAACATAAAAAACGTTTTTCCATAAGTTTTCCCTGTATCGTAGTTTTAATAACTTATAATTCTATACTTTATATATAATATATTCACGCGCGTTCTTCGCTAGTTAATTCGAGAGCAAATAGGTCACGTATCCACCTTAATTCATATACATACTAATTTTAAAAGAATTGTCTTTTCACTCGGTCATTATGTGTTTCTATTGTTTGAAACTAAACTCCATAATCACATATGTGGAAATATAACACTTTCGTATTATACTCGATTTATTTCACTTGAGACATGTCTCTCTTTCTGTATTGTTAAATTATATACCTGTCCTTTTCTACAAATTACCCATGACATTAAACTGAAATAATTTGTTTGATGCGATTACCGCACACTAGATGGGATACAGTTAAGGACAGATCGTTTTTTTTATTGTATAATGCTACACGGACGCTGTCAATATTATCTTAGTTTTATATTGCTTTGCGACATACGGACATAAGGAAATCATTTAAATTAACCATTTCAAACAAAACTCTCATAACATTTTAGTAAATGGAACACGAAGTTTTTATTTTGTAATCGGATTCGGAAACTATTTGGGCGCAGGAAAGAACCAATAAATTAAATAATAAATGTCGATCAGATAGCCAAGTGTTGGGAAACTGACAAACAAACATTCATTGTGTTAATCTCGTAAATTTTTCGCAAGGCCAAAACTTTCAATGCGTACAGATGTATAATCTTCAATTATTATTATGTACCTGCGTGCAGAAGTAAGGAATACACTTGTCCATTGAAAAATCCTTTTTTTCGACACCTAGATTTATCTATTGCTAAATAATATTATAACCCCGTAAGAACCATCTAAAAATTGAATAAAGTTTATTTTTTATATTTTTTATTAATATTAAAAATATAATACAATTTCAATAATCAGCGGATATATATATTAACATTTGTTTCTTCTCTATGAGAGTAAGACTCGTGTATAGAGAAGGAGTCTATTCGAGTTAATTAATGTTTCAGTTAGTCTGTGTACATATATTTTTTAACATCAGTTACAAATTTATGATAGTCCATAATTTTTCTAATTGTGATGGGGAGATTGTTAAAAAATTTGACACCTTGATTTTGATTATTGATTTTGAGTTGCGGTATATTTTAGTTTTGGGATATCAATTTGATCTCTATATCTTGTAGATCGGAATTCGCTTCTAAAATTTAATTGATTTTTAATTTTCAAAATTTGAATTATTGATTTTTTTTTTGTATATGTTTACTATTTTTGAACCATATATTTTCAATAAGCCCTGCCACGCTTCCGTTCCCCCCATTCCAATGTCACTCACCGCCCTATGTTATCCGCCGTGAAAATGTACCCCCAGTTAGCCCATTACTGTGCCCTTAGTATCTTTCATGTTGTGGGCGCATATAACTCGATGTAAAATATAGCAACTAACTAATCATTTTTAGATGTTCTAGTATTTCGCATATATTACATTTGATACATATTTTAAATGGTAGTATAGTTATACATATATATATATTGTATTGTATTATGAAAGTAGTTCCAACTTGGTCCGTTAATTTATCCATAGACCAAAATAGAGCATACAAGAGAACAAACATAGAGCCTAGAAGCAACCGTACATTTTACTTATTTACTATTCAATCTCAATGATCATTGGATGTTGTTATGAATGTCTAAAAACCTAATAATCTTCTGATGTAAGATTCTGACAATAATTCCAACTGTGTTAATAATTGTAATTATTCTGTTATTTCAAATTGTTTCAAGCATCAAAAGTTTTCAAATGTCAAAATTGAAAATGTTCTACGTTTTGAATCAGTTCCGGGGCAGCCACAATAATTAATTATCGTGTTGTCCATCCGTATTTATACTTGAATATATTTTTAATGGTTACCTAGACTTTACCCGAGGCTAAATCTCACTCATGCGTGTAACACGCCGAGACCATAATTTACGTTGATTTTTCTTGATGATAAAAGTAGACGGGCAGCCATATTTAAACTCTACATTTAATACCAAATTTGTTTATTCTTTGATACATAATGCACATCTTCTATTTATTTATAATTTGATCAAACAAATTATCAACAATTTGCAATAATTGTAACATGGATAAAATGTAATAAAAATATTTTTTACATAACTTTTGTTTTTTTAACGTCATTATTACAGAATTATATTGTTAACGTTTTTTTAGCTAGATTTCGATAGAAATACTACCAACCATAGAAAACTTCGGGAAAGTCAATGCGCTTTCTTCAATCATAACCAAGAGACCTCATTTGATTCGGACTGAAAACAGTTTTAAATACGCCCTGACGAAGCTTGAGCTGAGCGAAACCGGTTGGCGTGGTATTTAATAAAATACACAGTTTATAAAGAGTGTCCAGCAGAAAATTTTCAAGTTTAATATTAAATAAATAAATAAACTACAATGTTATTCTCATATTTTATTTATACAAAGAGTTTAACGATGCGGATTATACGTTTTATAAACAATATCATCTAAATGCGTCCCTTTCTTCACGGACACCTTGCAATCGGACTCTTAAATTTGCGAACGCACGAGGGCAAAGCGTTGGTTCAATGGCAGCAACTTCACGACAGATATTTTCTTGTAGGACCTGAATTGTTCGAGGATTGTTGCTGTAAACTCTCTGCTTAAGGTATCCCACAACACAAGTCGCACGGTGTAAAGGTCCCCGGAGCCGAGGTGACTTGCTGATTAATTTATTGGGAAAAAAAAAAAATATATATATTTATATATATCCTACCAATTATTATTATTAAATGTATTATATTTTAATATTAAATTTAAAAAAAAAAAATTGCTGTGTGTGGAGTGGCCCCGTCTTGCTGAAATTGTGTTCTGTTATTGAGCACGAAAAACAGCTGCAAGTACGGTACGAAAAACTCGTCGATCATTCGTTCAATCCCGTCACCCGTGACTGTTCATCGTGGTTAATAAAAATAAAGGCAATTATCCTCGGTCGAAAATTGCCAACCACACTGTCGTTTTAGGATAATGCCAACATTTTGTGATGGCGTTTCCTTGGGCTTCGGGGGCAACCCGTATCTCATGTTCTGTTTTACTTAACATAGCCATCATTTGAAAATGTGGTTCGACATTAAACCCATATGTCTCCGAGCGTTCGTGCTGTTCCAAAAAATTCCAGTAAGTTGCACGCTCGGCCCATCACTTACTCGTCGAATATTAAAGTGAGTACAAAAAACGCGACACGCACGAACCAATGAATCACCGCAATTTAAATATTGCTCAACCGCGAACGCGCGGTGCGTTCCCGACCAGTGACTCATTGCGACTGGCAAATCCACAAATCACGCGCGTCAAATAATACCCCTCCCACTTACCTCACCCTGATGGTTTACGACCAATTACAAATTTAATCTTGACACCTTTACAAAATGATAGTGTTTTATTAATCTGGAACACTCTTGCAATTATCTTATAATAACAGCTTGTCATTGTTCTCTTTAGTAAATAAAATGGGAAGCGTGCTGTTATAATTTAATTATAAATAAATATACTCACATACTGTTTTTTTAAATCTTCCTATTTAGTGTTGATTAGTGATTAAATAACTAAATTCAACGCGGTTTTTCTTATTGGGAATGTGATATAAAATGTGTATAAACTCTGAAACGGGGCATGCTAATTGTTAATTGTTTAGTAACTGAAATATGCACCTGCATTCTGTAAAAATATCATACATTATAACGTTCCTTATAAATGTAGTTAGAAATGGGGCGGATTTATGGTGTAGAGGTCTGTCTCACTGGACATTTTAGGAGCCCCTTGACTCGAGGAGAAGATATGTTTTTGGTTAAACGATCTGTAATAACAGACTTGAATTATTTTACCTGACATCCTATTCATGCATCACGGCGTTGAACGTTACTCAAACGACATGTTTTATGATCGAATTTCGCATTTGGCCTCGCGAACGAAGCTCACGTCTCCGCGTCACGACCGAGGGCGGGCCGCGGGCGTGTTGTCACATTCGGTACCTACGGATCGTGGCGCTTGTACGCCAAGCATTGTTGTCCGTGATTATGCGACTCGAGACTCGGAACTATGCCGGCATTGGTTGCGTTCAAGATTGCGGAAGCGCAGATACAACATAGCGAGTCGATCGAGCGCTCTACAGAACGATATGATCCGTCATCACAGGCCGGGACGTGCCTTTGACGCGTATCGTAAGAAATTAGAGAGCCATAATGCCATAGAAAAAATAATTCCACTTAGTGCGTCGGTTCAAACCGATTTCACACAATTTCTTTTCTAGCCACAGACGCTTTGCATGTATGACGACAAATAGTTTGTGATTGGTTCTTTAAAAATACTAATGTTTAAATCTGTGTTTTGTTAAACTCTTTGCTTTCGCTGACTATATTAGAAAACAAAGAATTAGAACATATAATTTATTTTTTTCTAAATGTACCTATATTAGTTGGTTTATTGACGCGGAACTCCATTAAACGTTGAAATTTTAGAACATAATAAGAAGAATCTTTTAAAAGGAACTCATTCTCCCAGCAAGAGAATGTTACGGGTTGGAGTCCCGGTGGTAATGGTGTATTTTGTCGATGTATGGCTTATTTTTATTTATCCTTCTAAGTGATTCATCTAATTTATTTTAATTATACTTACTTACTTACCATCACGTTGTTTCTCCGCGGGGGTAGGCAGAGAGGATAGAGCGCTACACTCTTCTGTCCTGACACACAATTCTCGCCTCATCCACATTCATACATCTTCTCATACAAGCTCGCCGATTGTTGAGGCTTCTAACAGAACCATCCTCCGTTATCTGATTTACCTGGTCGTGCCAAGTCTTCCACGGACGTCCGCTATTTTTGGTGCCATCAACACTTGCGTCATATATCTTTCTTACGATTCTCTTCCTCATTCATCCGTTCCATATGACCAAACCACCTAAGTAATCCTTTCTTAATCTTACTCGCTATACTAACATCAGCTTTACATTCTTTCCTTATTTATTCATTCTTTACTCTGTCATAAATAGATTTGCCACATATACGCCTAAGTGATCTCATTTCCACTGCATTCAGTCTACTTTCGTTCCTCTTCTGTCAGAAAATTTGTAAATCTCCCTTTCATGCTCTTTTACTGTTCCCTACAATACAACTTATTGTTCGAAGCGTAGATATATTAAGTGGCTTGTATTGACATCAACTACATTTTTCAGTACCTATATCTATGAACAATATACCTACTTGGGAAACGTTTTTTAAACAGAAAAACGTCGCTCAGTCAAAATCTGTTTGCAATGGTGTTCATAACTGTAACGGATAGCGCCGAGTTTTCGTGAACACGGCCATTGTCCCGTGATGCGACGGATCGACGCGCGTGTCCTTTGTCTGACAGCGCCGTAACGGCGGAAGATTCGTGATGTTGCACTTCGCGGGCACTCGGTGCCGCACCGCTCGAAAAGGCCCACGAAATGGAAGAGATTCTGTTGGATGGAAGGCAAGCAATTAAATATTGTATGTATTCCATTAATGGTGATGCCCAGGCAATAAAAACCCTCAAAAATGGTGGCCGCTTCCTGTGTCCGCAAACTTTCTCGGGTTTGATTGAAATTTTTCAGAAATACTTTTTTTTGATATATGTACTTACATCGCGATACCTTATTTCAACCTGTCGTAAGCAAAAATCAAGAGGCGTCTTAGAAAAAACATGCAATATTTTTAGCTAGTTAAATCAAGTGACCAGGTATAATGACAAAATATCAAGATAAAACTTTTAGTATAAATTCCTCGTGTCTTTTCTAATATTTAATATACATATTTAGCTATTATGTATTTTTGCCTTTTCAAGTATATTCGCTACTCTCATCATCTTCACGGGTAGTCATTCGGCCGTGAACACCAAGTTCTATTACTTTTTTTTTTCCATATTCTCGCCCCGTCTCCAAGGTATCAGCAACCCCGAGGGAGACAACCTCCCTTGTTGTCTCCCTCGGGGTTGCTGATACCGTGCTGTACGTATCTTGGAAGAGATATTCTTTAGATAACAAGTTTATTAATTAAATTGACGAATTTTTCAAAAATTATCTATAATTTATGCTTATAACATAATTTATGTTCAGTCATAAATAGTAAAAAATGTGTTTTATCATGCAAGCATTCTGTGTCTTGTTAATTTTAAAATCTTTTACAATTTGTCTCCGAAATTTTGCACATACGAGTAAGTGTATCACTTGTCTTTTTGTGTTCGATCTATCGATGTGACTCCATCACTACTTGTCTAATCATTGCAAATCGCTAACGGAATCAAACAACGCGGAGCGTCACGACCTTTCATTGTGCCGACCATTAAAGGGTTAACATTAATTTGAAGTTGCAATAGATTTTTTCTCAAATTACACACATTTATTTCGTTCTAACTGCTGCGTAGGAGATTCATATTCGCCCAACGGACAAACGGTACATCAACGACGGTCAACGGACTGTCGTTCGACTTACATTAAGCGTGATGTGAAACGTGAGATTAAATAAGTATCAAGTAAGTGGCGGTGCTTGATCTCCGAGTCTCGTGTACAAGGTTGACTACGAAAAAGTAGTCTCCAAACAAACTCACGGGAGGATATAATTCCTCTCTCGGATATTGTCTAGAGATAATAATCTCACGCGTTCCGTTAAAATGTCATTTAAAAGACAGATCTAAGAGTCTGACCTGACTTTATTTATTTATTTGGTCTATTTTTTTAACACCTTACAAAATAATTAATAAGAACCTGTGAAATCTTGCTACTTAAAGAATTAAACAGCAATTAGAAGATTTGTAGAGATGACTATTTTCAATTTCAATTATTCATTACGATGTTTTTAATTGAAGACCTGTAACAAATTAAGATATAAACATATTTAATTCCGGCAACAGTGATTGTGGCATGTTTATATCGTGATTTACCCGGTGATGTCCTGCAAAAAAATTACCAACCGGTTCAGTAAAATAATGTTAATAACGGTCTAAATCCCCCCCCCCATCTCTCCAAATATAATAAATACATTGTTGATTATCATTCCCGATCATGTATAATTCATTGCGTTTTGAGTTCCTTGAAGGAATTTAAATACTTATTTATTGTTAAGAGTCCCGAATATGTTGAACAACTTGAATGCCTTGGTGTCGAATAGCATTTCTCATATTGTAACATATCTAATATCTCTAAACTTGATTCAATTATATATATATATATATATATAATATATATTCAGCAACAAAAGGGTTCGGCGAGAGGTTTTTAATTCTAATCGGTGCCAACCATTCGAAAAACACGATTGGACATGTTCACTGATTAAAGCTCACTTACGTATTGTAGTTTAAACGAAAACGTAACCCACATCAGTTAAATGAAAGCACGACGGTCGCTAACTGCGGGCGTAAATCAAATTACGAGATGTACGGTGGCCATTACTGAGAAGTAACGATTCATTATAATACGAATGACGTATGGTTAAAAAATATTGCAATATGATTTCCATTCGTTTCCCGCCAGTCGGCCCGGGACGGCTTAGTTTTCCCGCGTCCGCCATCTCGGCACTCGGTCCCGACCGATACGGTGACAATTTATTGTTGCATTGGGAATTCCGCAACCAGCATCCACCTGGTGGTCTAAATCAATTCTTCCCTTAGCCCCTCCATTTGTCATATAGTACATTTATGATATTATGTACGTTTCTCGCACGTAACTCATGCAGTATTCGCCGATACGATGTTGTAAACATTTTATAATTATTATTGCAAATAACTGAAATACTGGTGATGAGATAAACTGTGATTGTTGTTCGTTTGTAACAGTTATTGATAATTGTGATTTAAATACTGGTGTCCCGGTGATTGCTCGCCGAGTATTCCGAACAATCACACAATTACCAATCATCCTCATCTCATCACTAATTATACGAGGTAAACGGTTCGTGAAGTAACGTGTCGTGTCGGTTCCATTTAAAACCGAATTAATTTTGACTAAAACATTGCTAACCTCGACTTCACAATAAATTGGTACAGTCTTTAATTTCGTAGCATTTTTACGACATTAATAAACTAATATTCCAAAAGTGCTCGCAAGACTTTTCATGTGTTGAATGCAAAAATTACATCAATTTTAAAGATTCAATTTCAATTTCGTTGATTTCTCTTCGCGACAAATTAGTAAATACATATAGAATGCAGAATAAAAAACTAAGCTTTTAAAACATATAAAATGTGTGTATCTTAAATATGAAGTCCTTAAAGTTTTCATTATTTATAGCAATCTGTTTCTTCTCCAGGAGCACTCTGATCTGGTAGGACACGACGACTCCCTCGGCCCCGTGGTGCTGTCCATCAAAGCGGAGAACGTGGCTAGCCAGGAGCACATGCGCATCCTGCTGCGCCTGCGCACGGGCACTATGCACGAGCTCATCCCTTCCTCGTGCCTCGGCCCCGCGCCCTCCCCCGCCAAGATGGCGCGCATCCTGAACGAGCGCCTGACAGTGGACAACTTCACGCCGGTGCTGTGCCCGCGCGCATCTTCACTTATCGCCAGCTACGACGAGCACGTGCTGGTGACCAACTTCAAGTTCGGGGTCATGTACCAGAGGTTCGGGCAGACCACGGAGGAAGAGCTGTTCTGTAACGCCGGCACGTCGCCGGCGTTCGAAGAGTTCTTGGACATCCTGGGTCAAAGGATACAGCTGAAGGACCACAAAGGTTTGTTGAATTATTGGAGCATTGTCATATTCATATTCTTCTTCAACGTTTGCTCAGTGTTGAGCGTCGTGGTCCCTTGATATGTCTGGAATTTGGCGTACAATAGGTCTTGAACCGTATTGCGTTTAAAGAGGGCCCTTTATTTGGGCCATCATCTTATAGAAGACATCTCGCTATCCTTGTAATTACGAATTTCTGAAGTTTTCGTTATTTCTGGCAACAAGTCTAAAGTATGCAAGAATCCTCTTGCATGTTAACGAAAGTCATTAAGTCCGAATGATATAAATATTCATATGTATTTGGATATCACTAATCATTTGGGACAACCCTGGCGATCTTTTAAATAGAACAACTACAATTACGATATTTGAATAAACTAATTTCTCCAATTAAATATATTGATGGAGGATACATACCATCATTAAATTGGGCATTTTTGACACCAAATGTCCGGATACCATCAGTTTTTAAATACCGTGTTTATACAAAACTCATGTAGTAACTATTTGTAATACACAATTATTGTTGAGAAACAGTATGCTCATGAATTTACCCGTTATCAGGTTACCGCGGCGGCCTCGATATCCATAACGGCCACACCGGCGACCAGGCTATCTACGAGGTGTTCAAAGAACGGGAGATCATGTTCCACGTCTCCACCATGCTCCCTTACACGGAAGGCGACCCCCAGCAGCTGCAGCGGAAGAGGCACATCGGCAACGATATCGTGGCGTTGGTCTTCCAGGAGGACAACACCCCCTTCTCGCCCGACATGATCGCTTCTCACTTCCTGCACGCGTTCATCGTCGTTCAGCCGATAGAGCCCAACACTCAGAATACCAGGTGAGATTGATAGTAAACTTAAGATTATTCATTTTCGGTGATAAGAAACTTCTTTCAGGGTTTCGTAACCGTTGCGTATCTATCTTATCAGTGAATGTTTAACCAAAAACAATAAAGTATTACCAAATAATAAATTACTCTATTCTTAATGTTTGTAACGTTAACGTTAAACCACTGTGTTGTTTTTACGTCAATTGGTTTCGATACCAACGTATCTTTGCCAGGACCGGCGTACAACTATTCCATAAAATTTAAACGACACCATTACGGGGTGTAGGCGGAGTCTAGGTAAGAATGGGAAAGAGGGAATATATTAAATAGCGGATTGTTCGTAAGGTTTAATTGATTATTAATTATATTGAACTTAATGTAGAGTGATTTTTTTACTCAACACTAAGTCCACAACAAAAAAAATCAAGTCCAAAATTTAATTTCTAACAAAAGTGTTGGATCCATATTGTTGGTTCTGCTTCTTATCGTCTGTTACCGCTTAATAAAAGTAAATCAATCGACTTTCTCCGTCAAAGCGGGTCTTTCATTTAACTTTTTTTTTTGCAGAAATCGACTTCGGGTCGAGAAACGTTTCGACAAATGAGATAAAGAATAAATAATGATGCTGAACATATTTTACGGATTGCCTCCATTATATTGAGTGCTTCGAGATGACACAAAACGAAAACACACAAAGAAAATCGTTGGTTCGATTAGGTTACCTATTGTAAACGGAATTGTGTGCTTAAACCGAATACCGATTCACGCGTTTGTATTTCGCCCAGTAAAATCATTCTAATCGAATAATAAATAATATTTTTCGGTCCTTTTTTGTCTCTGTGTTAATTTCCTTTATATTATCGTAACCTTTTTGGTTTGAAGGTCCTGCTACTGCCAGAAATTTGAATTTAATTTATACCCTATAATAATAATAATAATAATAATGGATAATTTGTATAGCGCCATTTTCGTAAAAACTTTCACCTCAAGGGCGCTTTACACATAATATGTTTTTTTAAATTAAAAAATCGTTTTTTTCACTTATGGAAATGATTTTTTGAAAAAGTGCGTTTTTAGTTTCTTCTTAAGTAATGTCTCCGATGCACTGTTTCTAATAACGGGGGGCAAAGAGTTTCACGCTTTTGGGCCTGCCACTGCGAATGCCCGTTCACTAAATTTAGACTTCTGGCAACGGCTGATCGGTTCTACAACCCTTCCTGCAACTGAAGTAGAGGCTGACCCGAGAGTTTGACGTCTACCATTCAAATTGTCTGGGATACAAAGTTCTTGAAGATATAGAGGCGCCATGTTGTGTGTCGCCTTGTGCATCAACCGGCACAATTTAAATTCAACTCTTTCAGGGAATCGGAGCCAATGTAGCTGATGTAAAAGGGATGTTATTTGAGAGAATTTGGAAACTCCATATAATATACGTGCAGCCGCATTTAGAATAGATTGCAATCTATCCAGCTGAAACATTGGTAGGCCAGCATGGATGCTGTTACAATAGTTCACACGTGACACCACAAATGCATTTATAAGTAGACGGGCTGCCACAAGAGGAAGATGTCTCCGAATACTTTTAATCTGTCTCAGTTATGCACTTAGGTGTTAATTATTTAAATGATGTCCCATGTTCGTCATGATATAATATTGATAATTTCATACACTACTTATTAATACTTCCTAAAGTAAATTTTTAAATAAATTATAATTAAATGTATTAATTAGAAAGATATGCATATAAAATCAATTTTTTCGAAAAATATTGTTGTTGCGCTACCGGGATTCGAACCTGGATCTCTTTCCAAACCGGGGATCTCCTTAATAATATATAAGTTAATAATATATCAATGTGTCCAAAATTTAATAAAAATCAACTGTTTACTCAAAGGTATTCCATAAAAACAAAGTAGATGGCTTTCAAATAGTGGAACGATAGATGTATTCATTTGAAAAGTAACATATGGGTCGTCAAAAGTACTGTCGCTGTAGCATAGTTGGATAATGCACCTTTCCCGGATTGAAAAGAGATCCAGGTTCGAATCCCGGTGGCGCAATAACAATATTTTTCTATAAAATTGATTTTATATGTATATCTTTCTAATTAATACATTTAATTAGTATTTAAAATATCACAGACCTATGTTGTGAATAATTACAACTTCACAATAAGAATGTGTTCTCCTCAATAAATTATAATTGATTAGCCTATTTTTAAAAATGGTCAGGGCTCATAGTTATACTATCGTTTAATTATTATAGTGTCAATTTTGCGATATGCTGATACACTAAAATGCTCATGTAAATCATAGCAAATCGCATACGTTAAAGTTTATTTAATATTTAAAAAAAAAAATTAACGTCTTTTCACGCGACAAGTTACATTGTAGCTATGAAGAGTGTTTTATTTTTTTATGTAATATTTTATTATACACGCCTAGTATCACATTGTCACATTGCAAAAGGCACCGTTATGTAACATTAATTTGATCGAATAAATTGTTCTTCCGACTGCACCAGATCATCAGTACCACCTACCTATTGATTTTCACCTGGCGGTGATGCAATCCGTAAAAGAGAAAACAATACATTGAGGCTGTGTGTAACTCTCGACGTGAGATCACAGTGATTAAGAAACCTCCAGCGATGACGCCACTCGGCGCTGATTCACCAACTGTATCAACTGCAATCATACCCATGGGATTGCCTCCAGAGCTGCTGAAAATCATAAACCGCATTCGATTGACTACGGGTTTATAGTTAGTAGTCAGTTTATAGTTAGCTACTGGTTAAAATTATTGTTAAACAATTCGACATGGGTATTCGTAGATTTGTTTTGACAATATGTTTTATCGGAGGTTCCCTGTATAACAGTGTATATACTTCACTGCATTCTAATGCTTTGATCGAGCGTGGATGTTAAATATATATTTCATTTTAAAGCATTGCTACATAGTATATTTATAAAAATCAACAAATAATAAATAATGTAAATAATATCCACCGGTACTGATTTCTCATACCGGGGGCTTCGGGTTCGATTCCTGGTGAGTGCACAATATATCTGAGATTTTCTCAATCAATGGTCTACATAAAATGTTCACGCGACTGATACAGCGTGACGCGTTATCGCCTCCGATATATCGTTCTAGTGCACCAATTATGAAACGTTCTGCTTCGAAAAAAATTTACAAAATTATGTTATCGAAAGTCTTTCATTCAATCGTAAAAATTTGAAATGAAAATGGCGTCGATTTTATTGAATCCTCAACTAGTGCATCAAAAATTTGAATTCTCGCGAATCAAATTGAATCTGTTATCTACCTTCCAGCGTCAGCACAAATGTATTTGAATAAATAGAAGTCTGTCGGAATTTGCACTATTTAAAATAACTAACGATATTCTTAATGTATATATTTAATAGAGACGTGAAAATCTTGACCATACTTTACATTACGCTATATGTCATCTACGTATTATTCATCAGGACCGTAAATCATTTTAGTGGGCTGCGTTCAGCTGCGTCAAGAGCATATTCTCCAAATGTAAATACCCTACGTATAACACTACAATTCCCGGTAATGCGAAATTCGATAACGTAAACATTTCAATTTGCAAAACCATTGGATCGCGAAGTAATGCTATTAATTTTTGCGGTCGATTCTAATACACACCCGTCAAACCTAAAATTGGTGTTCCGATTCTAAAATAACATCCGCACTGACCTGATTTCAGAACTGATTTCATCTAACCTTTCTGCTTTCATCAATATATGAAATAATCTTTCTCAATCTATGGCTCGTAATCTTTTTGTCATTTGCTGGAGACGAAGAAAGTCAACAGTGAGCACGCAGGTGTAGTTGGGATGTTACATTTGAACATTTGATAAAAAAATGTAGTTGCTATTTTTTAAATCTCTATCCATGGTATCTTACGTTCAGACGCGATCTATTTCATTGCGTTTCGACGCAGGTTTGTAAAAAAATCAGTTTTATCAGGATATTTTTTTTTTGCGTCCACACATTAGTAAAACCGCTACCACGCAACGTTTAGATAACGATAGTTCCAAAAGTATCTTCTGATCAATAGTAAACTACGATATGAGTAAACCCAACAATTATTCTTCTTTTTTTGTTAGCCGAGTACGGCCCCCCCTCAAACGCTGCCACCGGTCTCTGTCTTCAGCAGTTCTCGTCCACGCAAGGCCACCATTTCTTCATCAGCTTATCGCTTTGTGGCCGACCTCTGCTTTTACTGCCTTAACCATGGACGCCACTGAAGGATCCTACGTATCCATCTCTCGTCAGTTTTTAATAATAATTATTAACGATAACGATAATATTAATTATTGAAATTAACAACCATTCTTATAGAGACTCTTACAATACATCGATGATTTCATCAAAATGTAAGACATGTTGACCTAGTACTAAATACTTTGGATTCCTATTATTGTTCTACAGTTCATGAATAAAAGTTATATTATTCATTTTAAATGTTTAGGGTACAGTATATTAATCAAAGTGACTTCAATTATAATTTACCTACCGAGATGCGGAACATTCTGTATTAATACAATGAATGTCCTGGCGTTGTTTGCTCGCTTCAAAGCCGATGACATCTGTCTTACGATGAGAAAATACCGGTTTGGTCTCGACGGGTTCATTATTAATTCATTACAACTATAGCAAAGTGAGATGAGACTGACGCGACCTCTTACGCCATTTTAACAATCCGGAATATAGGTCGGCAACAAGAGTACCGTAACTTGATAAATGTATGGTGGTACTCTGCAGTGTCCATTCGACCAGGCGACATTTTTTAATTTTCAGTATTTTAATGCCATCTGGTAGCATTAAATACATAGGACAATGGATATACTTAAGCTATTCTTCATAACCATATATTGCGATAATTAGATTTTTTTTATTCCATTTACATTTTATACGAATGAACGTTAGTGTACGAACTAAATAATTTAATACATTGTCAAATAATACTTTTATTATCAATAAATCGAATCGAATATATTTCAGTTATATGCTACAAAGTCTATAGAACGAACAACGCATTACCTATTATATTTACTAGCAACAAACACTCTAAGGAGTGGCCCCTTCGTGGTCAATATTTCCGTAAAACATATTGTTAAATTTAGAAAATATAATTTAATGTATTAATTATAAATGCATACATATAAAATCAATTTTGTCGAAAAATATTGTTTTTGCGCTACCGGGATTCGAACCTGGATCTCTATTTCCAAGCCAGGGAAGTACACTACCGATTGTGTTGTAACGCCAGTATTTTTCATGATAAATTTTCGAACCTATATGTTACACTTTTTTAAATTAATACATCTGTCGATCCATTATTTTCGAAAGCCATCTACATTATTTTTACGGAATTACAAATACCTTTGAGTAAACCGACTGCAGACGCCAGAATTATTAATTCATTTTTATTAAATTTTGGACACATTGATACAACTTGTATCAATACTATGTACTAATTTATACATTATTACAATATATGTACTAATTTAATGTATTAATTATAAACATCACAGACCTATGTTCTGAATAATTACAATTTCACAATAAGAATGTGTTCTCCTTAATAATATAATTTATCATTAAAAAAATTAAGTGGTGATTGAAGTGGGTAAGTTAACGTAAACAAATACAAATACCCAATTAAACATATTATTTAAATGTAAACGTAATTCACGTGTCTCCTGGCAACAGATGTTCCAAGTTCCGATTCCTTTAAATTTGATAGAAACGCTACTTTGGTGTTTTTTTTCTTGCTGGCAATACGGACTGTACAACATCGTACAGGTTACTTGCGGTTTTGGCACAAAATAGTATTTAGATTTGACAATATTTCGAGCACTTACCAAGATGATTAATGATGATATTGTGTAAAGTTTTAAAAATATTGATTTCATTTACACAAAAATCTCAATTAATCAGAAATTAACAGAAATTAAAGAGATGAAGAATATAAAAAAACTAAAAATGAAATTAAATGAACACTTCAGAACCACACAATTAGATAATAAATAATATTATTGATTACAAATATATAACTTATAACTCTGTATAAATTACTACAGTGTAAGTCCCTCTCGAAGCACAAGAGCTAATCTCTTTTTTGGAGAAGTACAGCGATTCATAAAAATATATAACTTTAGTTTTGTAACAGATTCGTGTAACTCATATATATATAAAATGTAAAAATATCAGAATATATAGAAAATGAATTTTAATCCGTATTCACGTCATATCCTAATGTAAAATAGTAAAATTATTGATAAAATCTGTTAAATATGAATGCTGCAATATTTGCAATGAAACAAGCAACCATTTTCTTGGTTTTTCATACGAAAAATTCAATCAATGGAGTATGCAAAGCACAAAGCGGCTCAGAAGTCACCATCAGATTATGTACGGAGATGGAGAATTAGTTTCTAAAATAAATACTTCTCGATGTCGTTCCCACGATAGTATTTTAGTTTTCTGTAATTTTGCCTATATTTGGATAGCATACAAAACGACCGAAACAAATGAGTCGATCACGAAATAGTGTAGGTGTATACGAAATTATCTGTGACCACCTTGCACCTGTTAAAAGCACCTGTGTAGTATGTATACGAAAAACAAATGCTCCGTGTTTTCTAAATTTGAGGAAACTTTGTATTCGAACATAATTTTCGTCCATTTTTTTAATAAGCGGCCACGATCGCAATAATATACCTACGATTTGAAATCTTGCCTAGTATAATTATCATTGTAAACAACTACTTTTCAATTTACTCTTTATTCGTGTTCGTATTGTTTGTTTATTAGTAGAGTGGCAACACTGAACGAGCGAGTGTGTGTAAAATAAAAATGTGTTCAAATCAAAGCATTTTATCTATTCCAGAGCAGTCAATTTTTAGATGTGTGCGTTTTCCCGTGTATACTGCATATTAATAAAGATACGTGTTATTGTGAATGGTTGAGTTATTTGGTTACAAAAATCGACGCATTAATAACTAGCCCAGAAAACCCTTCGTTATTTTTCCTGGCGGCTATTAAAACCGCCGGCATCGTTAAAAATGCCTTCTCATTTTAAATAACAAATTTTATTGGCTCGTTTTATTTGAGATTAGATGGGGATAAAGCAATGCAACACTGAAAACTAAATAATGTACATATATATTTTTAACCATGTTTTTGTCGATATCCTGAACAAATTGATCGGCAATCAATAATGATAAGAAAAACTGTGATTGGTGTTTGATTGTAACGATGATTAATAACTGTTAGGTTAGGAATCACATTTACTAATCATCGTTAAAATCGATCACAAAATCACAGTTTATCTCATCATTAGTTATAATAGTAAAGTTTAGTTATACTTACTTGCTTGGTTTCTTACATTGACGTCACGTTCCGTGCAGCGAGTACCTACGTACTATTAACTTACATTTGACATTTTTAGTAGAGAGTGCGAGTCACGGTCTGACCTCATAAACCGCAAAGTATACCTCCAAGGCATGAGACAAACCAGACTAAGTGACTCACGCTATAATTAACCTTTTGTGACGAAGGCAACCATACCATTTTATTCAAAATCGACCAGTGTAAGTCGGCCACCTCGTACTTTTATTTAAATCAGCTTGTGCCCAGGCGTAAATATTATATGCCAATCTACCAGATGATCGCGACAACGCAAAAAGAAGATCAATATGCGCATTTTTGTACCCTTAATATTAATATACTTAACCTAATCCTATCCGTTCATCTAAATTGCCAGCTAAGCTATGCGCGTGTACGCGCACACGCGATTTACTAACATAACGCGTACAAAAAAATGTAGCGCGCACACAATTTTTAATAAGATACTACCTTAATTCTTCCTTGGACCTTAAAATTACACGAAAGATTTTTTTTCGTACACAGCGATTCAAAAATTAGAGCGAACTTTGGTCGCACCGCGCGCGTGGTTACCCTATCCAAATACTTAAACCGCACAATGTTACATGCAACGCAATATACCCATATAGGATTGCCCAGAACCAGATCTGCTGTCATATTTTTCAAGTGCGTTAATCGATAATTTCCTAAATATATTTTTTCTGTTGTGTCCTTGTATTTGTCTACTCTTCCCATATATATATTTTTTCCTTATCTAGTCCGATAATTAATAAATCAATAGTACAGATCCATTTAGCTAATCACGCCACTTCGAATTTTCGAAACACAAAACAAATGCAAAAACAGTAGACCAAGATGTTATTATTTTTGCTTATTATATTAACTCTGCATGCTCCATGATTACTCCATGAGTTTTGACAGTGTAACTTGAATTTTTTTTGACGTTTCTAGCTATGTTATAAAATGGAATCTTTGCTTTTATAGATACCGTGTTACCGTAACGGCCAGAGATGACGTCCCATTCTTTGGTCCAACACTCCCAACTCCTTCGATATTCACCAAGGGTATCGAGTTCAAAGAATTTCTCCTGACGAAGCTGATCAATGCTGAGAACGCCTGTTACAAGGCAGAAAAGTTTGCTCGCCTAGAGCAAAGGACCAGGGCTTCACTGCTGCAAAGTCTAGCTGAAGAGTTGAAGGAGAAAACTAAGGAGTTTCTCGGGACCGGTGTGGTGGGAGCTGGCGTTATCACGGAGGGAGCAAACTCACCGGGTCCTGAAGGTGTCAAGACTGAAGGAGCTGGTGCCAGGTTTATTGACACCGTTAAGAAGGCTATCATCTCTAAAGTCAGGTTAGCTCTCTTCTTTTCTACTTCTTCTTACTGTAATTTTTTATTTTAATTCCAAATAACGAGTTTTTCTTTTAGTAGGCAGTATATATAGTTTGTGAGAAAATAATTAAATGTGAGCATTTGTTAATCTCCACTAATTGAAAATATCTATTTTTTTTATTTATTTATTTGTTTAGACAAATAACATTTATACAGCTGCAAAAAAAAAGAATGATATGGGATTCAATAACTGATTGTTACTGTTCGCAAACAGCGAATGAATTAAAGATCTAGTTTATAGAATGCGGTCACATGATAAAAGTGGGAAGAAATTTTAAAGAAACATTAAACTTTCACTGTTCCCTTTAAAGCGAATCCCCAAATTAAATATGGTAATCTTAGAAATAACACATCTTTTACTTTTATTACTAACTCTTTTTTAAAATAGTTATATCCGTTAATCCGATATTAAAATGGTTCCGTCTCCTTTTTTTTAATCCCAGTATAAAAACAATTTAATAAATATTTGTTATTTGCAGTTCCAGATCTCAAAGTGTGGATGCCAATTTGTCTGGTGAAAACAAGCACGGCACACTCACGAGCAAGAAATCCAAAGAGCCGAGCATACAGGAGACACCCACTCCTAATGTGAGTATTTTTAAATAATATTATTTTTCTAGCACAAATTAATAGCAAAATTTTGTTTGCCAATACTTGTACGGCATAAACTAATACGTCAGTTTTTATAACATTGAAAATTTATACGCCCAGCGCCTTATATACCAAGCATCTGTACAGTGGTATACTTTATACGACAATACATTTTGCGTATACTCTATAATAATCCGCAAACTACTATGAAGGAAATTCAGTATGTTCAATTCCCAGAATTTTTTGGAAACAGCAAGGTAGTATGTACAATGGAATATTGAGTTTTTTATGTTGTTGGTGTTCAAAATGTATGTCACCCCGACAGCTGGGCGCCGACAATAATGAGCAGACAACTGCACCCCGACAATAGCGCGCACGCCGACAATAACGCGTACATACATACTCAATAGACAGTTTAAATTTCACTAACCTAATAAAAAGAACTTGTTTTTTATCAGTTCATATAATTTTTTAGTTTGATAAAAAAAACTGTCTTTCTTTCTGAGCGATCTTTTTTTCTGATTTTTTTCATGTAGCGAGTATGTTTTACATTTAAAATACTTTTTAAAATTAAATACATGAGAATAAATTTCCTCGTTTACTTTTGTATTGCGCGCTATTGTCGGCGCGCAGTTGTCTTGCGAGCAATTGTCGGGACACCAAAATGTATTGTTGTATAGGAAACACGACCATATAAATGCTTGACGTACAAAGAGCTCGGCGTATAAATTCCCATTATGTTATATCGTATAAATGTTAGCATATAAATTTCTGTTGTAAAATATTCTCATAGAAAATTCCTTGAATACCCCTATTAATATTAATTAATATCTATTGGATTACAACATATTATATACAGTGTGTCCCAAAAGTCTTTTTAATTTTGGTTCATTCGGTGCACCAACGCAACGAGCGGGAGAGGGGCGGGAGGTATGCCGATGGCTAGCCGCGTACTTAGGAATTCAGTCGCCATGGAGCGTACCCTTACCAGTTTGTGAAATTTTTCCTGGAAAATTAATATTCCGACGAGATGACATAAACTGGCCTCCACATAGCCCCGACATGACATCAATGGACTTTTTCCTATGGGGCTACCTTAAATCAAAGGTGTACAGTAACAATCCTCCATCTCTGGACCAATTTTTTTTTAAATCCGAAAAGAAATGGTAGCGATCACGAAGAATATGTGCCAAGCAGTTCTCAAAAATGTTGCCTCCTGTTTAGAAGAGTACCAGCGAAATAACGGATCACATTTAGAAAACATAATTTTTAAGAAATAAACTCCCAGTACTGTACTTCAATGCAAAATAAACATTTTTTTATTAAACCCATCCATTATTTTATTACAGAATTTTTATTATGAAAAATACTTTTGGAACAACTTGTATAAGAAGGATTTAATAGATATTATCCCATTGGTCATACCATCAGTGATGGTCATTAATTATTATATTATAGAAGTAAATGTATATTTCATACACGGTGGTATCCTTGACATTTTAATGTATTATGGTATTTTCTTCACAGAGCGGGCGATCGAAATCAAGTCTCGGAAGTGGATCATTCAGCAATGGTACGTCTGGGGGACTGAAATGTAAATCTGTTTCGGGGGGCAGCAGCCCTGAATTAGGGGGAGGTGGTCCCGTTCGGCCTTCGGCCCCTGCACCTCCACCTCTGTCCGAAGCTAGCGATGACTCCAGTCTCAACAGTATAGACTTGGAACCTATGAGTGAGTATCATTTACACTACTGTACATTATTTCACTTTTTTAATTACTACAATATTTTGACCTCGTTTCATACTATGTATAAGTTTTTAAGTAACATGTTATAAAATTATACTTTACAATAATTAGTCCGCCAATGAGAGGATTAATAAAATTTAAAATGATTCATTTTATTAACATTATTATTATATAATTAATAATAATGCTATTTAAAATAATAATTAATAAAAACCCACACAATGAACGATAAAATATTACAATTAACATTGACATTGATCAGGAGTATCAGAAATTCATAATTCAATACGAAGTTGTACAAATTGCAGGTGGAGGAGTGTATGTGGACTCTGACACCGGGCTGGAGTCCATGTCCTCGGCAGAGGCCACCACCAAGGCCTGCTCACTGTGCGCCGAGAGCCCGTCGGCTACCCTGAGCGGCTCGGCCTCAGACTCGCTGCCCACCTTCACCACTCACGCTGAGTCTGGCGCGCTCACCTGCTCCCCGCTCCTTTGCACGCAACAGGCCGATGCTCTGAGGCAGGAGGTCGCAAGACTCAAGTGTGATAAGCTCGATCTCCTGAGACAAAATGTGGTATGTTTTCATTAAATTGATAAATTTCATAAAAGATTAAACAGATTCAAAATACTAGAGTATGCCTTATCACTATTTAATGATGAAATCATATTTTTACAAGGGCGTTAAATATAAATAATTCAATTTCGTGTACTTACATAGAAAATTATTCAAGACAATTTTTTTCTTGTACTTGTAATATAAATAAGTCAATGCAAGCTACTTTATCACAAACTTCAGTCTAGAAATGTAGCCAGGACAACGCTGTATATATCAGAGGTTGAGTCTACTCCATACCGTTCAATTAACTACGAGTATATACTATATTTACCATGTTATATTATAATATATTCATCTCTGTTACAACAAAAATATGTATGTCAATAAAATCTAAATAAATGTCGGTATATATCTGCTCATTAAAATGTTGACTTTGTGAAACTCAAAAGTCTTATTATCTCTTGCAATAGTATTAATAATTTTTGATGATTATAAATATATTTGCAATCTTTGCTTACAATTTATTTTTACTTAAGCCATTTTCTTTTTATTTTCAGACATGTCAACGAGATATAAAGAATCTACGGGAGAGAGAACTATCTCTCCAAGGAGAACTGTCTGCTTCTTCTAAAGAAATAAACAGGTTACGTGATCTCCTCAAAGAGTACACCGGGTGTGAAGATTCTACAGCATGAGGCATTGCTAGGCAGATTAACTGGTGGAGAAAATGAATAAAGAATAAGTACGATGTGATTTAAAAGATATTCTGAGCTTTCACGGCTATCTATGACTTTTCTCTTGTGATGAATCTACCGATAAAGTATTTGTTTATAAACTCTTCTCGATGATATTTTTCGGTAGAAAAGAAAATACTTTGAGTTTGTATAAAATGATGGACAACTTGGTTTACCTAAAGAGGTATTACAGGTACGATGGAGAAATTTGTGCATTTAAAGAAAAATGTAACATAAAAACAAAATGTTACTTTTTCCAATCCTTGTCATCAGTGAAATGGTGTATTTGTGTATATTATGTTACATGCTTATTTATTTTTGTTTAAATATCAATTAGTTTTAAGTATTGTTAGTATTTTAAAAGCATCATACTTATTACATTTTAAATTGAAAGCATTATTTATATTATATAATGCAGCTTTAATTTGTTTACATATTTTATTTTTTACCCTGCATTTAGTATCATAGATCTTCTATTTATCTACAAATTAATGGAAAATTAACAATCAAAAGGACTTTTCAACACAAAAATGTGCAAAAAATGATTTTTGACATCCTACATGTTTCTTTTCAATTCAATAAAAAATCATAACTTTTTTGATTTTTTTTATGAAAACCATTTACTGGTTAAGGTGTTTATCGAATATCCTTTTACTAAGTAATTTTATTTATAAAAAAATCTATGCTTGACACCTAAATTAATTAATGTAGACAATCGAAAGATTGTTTTGTAATAATGGTAATTTCACATAAAATATGCATCCAAATTTAAATCTGAAATCAAGTAAGAAACATACTTATTTATTATTGATGTTACACAGGCTATTAAAATAAATCAATAACCTGTATTACTGTATTATAATATTACACAATCTGTTTCTTCAATCAAAAAATTTTAGAAAACCGATAAATATTTTTTAAATCAAAATTTAACAACTAAAACAATGTAGATTTTTTTTAAACTAATTTTTCATGTTTTTACTGTATTAAAAAAATATATTTCTTAATTTTTTATTAATGGAATGTTTTTATAATAATTATATTGTGTAAACGTGTTTTTTTCCTACTTGATTTTGGTCTTGTGTGTCTTTTTCCTTTAAGGAACAAAATCTTATATGTCCAGTTTTGTGAAGCTATCTGAAAATCCATTTTAAAAAATCACATAAATAGTTATAATATTAATCACAAATGTAGACAAAATGTAGATACAATGTAAAATATACACATGTGTGTTAGTTTAATTATTGTTAGTACCTGGATGTTTGCTATCTTAAAATTTTGCTGCAAATCTTGTGTTTGACATTTTGCTGACCAGTCTTCGTAAGTTAAAAAAGGATTACTTTTTCTTAATCCAAAGTCCAGAGAGATAGTACGCAATATACTGATTCATAATTTACTGTATTTAACGGGTCGCACAATATCATAAAACTTCAGAAAGGTATTCTAAAATATTCTATTATTAGAATGTGACCGCCCAAATTTGATTGTCTTATGAACCTTTAAAATATTGTAGGTAAAATTAAATATTGTAAATATATGTTTTTAAAGATTTTAAGCAAATCTACTATTCTTATACACAATATATATATACTGTTACTATATATTTCTATAAATTAATAATATTGTCATCTCAAATAACATAATGAAGAATGTTGGAAAATCATGCATTTTATGCATATAATTCAAGAGTTGTTCTAGCTTTTTTCTGAAATTAGGTAATTGTATCTCAGTAAGATTCTATTAAGATTCTGTTAAGACCATATGACCTATCATATGAGATTCTGTTAAGACCATACCATAAATTTTGTTAATAATAACCATATTACTGGAAGTAATGTTCATTTGTATTGATTTGAAAATAAAAACGTTATCCTTAAACAAAAATAATTATAACAAAACCTATGCAATGATTAAAAATATACTGTTATGCCTTACCCAAATCAGAGGTTTTAATGTCAATTCATTACTTGATAAATGACTTATGATTCTAATATTATAATACATATATAACTACTTGTTTGAAAATTTTTAAAGAAAAATAAATGTTTGATTCCATATATTTGTTAAAAAAAAAACTCTGATTTATTTGTATAGGTACTGTATTTAACTATCTAGACCTGCCTTTAACATTCTGTGAACTAAAATATAACATAGTTATGCCCTTAAAATATATATTTATTCATATTTAAATGTTCCAGTAATAATATGATTTCTACCCATATGGTTATGCAAAATGCAATAGTACGCAATGCAAAATGCTACCACTCTTGAAATACTTAAAGTGCACTCGTTATTGAGTTAATCGAGTCAAAATTTAAACAAAAATAAATATATTAATTACATTTTTTGCAAAACGAATAAAACAATTAAGAGTGTCAACCAAACTCTAAATCGGAATATTTATTATCAATGCAAACACTACACTTTATCAGTTAAAAATATTATACATTGTTTGTGCTTAATTTAGATGAATAAACAAGAGCTTAATAAAATATGAGTAGATACTACTTATAACTAACTAAATCTACTTTGTTTAAATTTTTCATAGTTTACAAATTATAAATAATGTAAATCAATGTCAGATTTAAATGCAATTATCTATTCAAATGTTTCTAACTGTAATATTATTAAAATGTATATTGAAGATGGTTCATTCATAAAAATTGTTCACAATATTTTAGTCATTTTTTAATACAGAAATGTGTTTTTAACGTGACTGAGTGGCAAACAAATTATTTTTAATTCCGGGCCTCTGGATGTATACATTACCTTATATAATGTCTTACAACTATTAATGAAAAAACATGCATTTGTGTCTAATTTTGTTCATTTGACTAATGATGGGTTTCACCTATTTATCTCGGAGACCTTTTCAGGCTGGTCTAGACAGATATCTTGTAGATATTGACAGGCACCCTGCAGATATTGATACACTGATCTAGACAAATATCTTGCAGACATTGGCAGAGTAGTCTATACAGATATCTTGCAGATACATATTGACAGATTAGTCAGATAGTCCTGCCATATTGACGCCATCAATATGCATATTTACAGATACCCTGCAGATATTGATACACTGACCTAGACAGAAATCTTGCAGACATTGGCAGAGTAGTCTATACAGATATCTTGCAGATACATATTGACAGATTAGTCAAATAGTCCTGCCATGTCAACGCACATGTCCTGCCATGCATTGACAGACTGGTCAAATAAACAAAATGTTGAAAATTGGTTAACAATGTTACAACTGTTTATTTATTCTATGGAGATCTGAAAATTGTCAAAATATGTTATATTATATCCTTTGCGAAAAATATCAAGTAGATTATTAATTTCACCCATAAACATTCATCCTTTTCTTACTATTAACCACCTGTTAACGATGTTTAATATTAAGTCAAATTTCACATAGGTTTTAACATAATAGCTTACTGGTAAGATGCATCACCATAAAAAATAACAAATCTTTTAGGAATTAGTTGGTCTATTATACGCAATTTACTGTCTTCAGTAGGAAATAAAGGATATTTCAATTTCTTCATTTTGCTGTAATTTTTGTTATTTTGATCATTTGGAAGACTGATCTTAGCTCTGCTCTTAATTCTTTTTTTTTCTCAAATAAAATCACAACTTTCAACTTCCATTGTAGAAACTCTACCATTATAAGAAAAATCTGGCTCTCTTCCTCCTGTTAGAAGATTCCTTAGGAAACTGAGAACCACTCCCTTTCCACCTCCTCTCACCCTTTCAACAAATATTCCATTTAACCAATATTATTTAGGAATGCTATCCACCACTATCTGCAATATATTATTTAAAACTGTTGAAACTTTTTGCATTTGATGATTTCGGTAATTCATAAAAAATTAAGAATTTTTTGCCAAGAATTGAAAAATATATTATATTCTCTTTTCATTGGCTATCTGACTTTATTTTTCATGAAAATCACATAATTATTTTTTATTTCTCATTGGGATCCAAAATTTCAAACCATAAGAATATATTTTCATATACAGTCTTTCTAATTTTTTAATAATAATAATATTAATTAATTACAAATATAGTCGAGTGATTTCCATCTTATATTTTCATACATATCCTTTTACCAGATCCAGTACTTTTCAATTATAATTACCCGTGTTACAAATCAAATATAAATATTGTTTATTGCACATTTTGACCACATACTAACACTGTTTTAATTTTACATCCGACAAAAAGATTGTTTAACTATATATGTGAAATATTGGCCTAATTTTTTTATACATATAATTCAATCTTCGTAAATCCCCACTATCTTTTTGTACCAACCTGGAATTCCAGTGGACAAGAAATCTTTTTCTAACAAAACTGTCTTCTTAAATTTATAATAAGTTATTCATTTAAGCTGTAAAAATATTTTTAGCAAGTATTTTTATATATTTATATATATTAGCGCTTAATATCGACATCTTGATCAGTATGACATTGTATAATACCTTAATAATTTATACTAGAATAATATAAATAAGTACTCTACGCATTTTTCTTTGCAGTGTAATTAAGGATACGGTTAATTTTTCCAAGTTTATTTAATATGTTTAAATATCAGCCAAATCTATTTATTGTTTTAATTGAAACCTAATTTATTTAAGAAACTCTTGCGGTCTCTGTTTTAGGTATAGTATGGATGTTTACTTTATATATATTTTAATTAATAAGATCCAACAAATATGATACCAAAGTTAACATTCCCCAAAATCTTATTGATTTATTCATAATATTACCCATTTCTTAGTTGTTCTTACTACGAAATTATATAAAATACCTAAAAAAAAAAGAAAATAGAAACACAATTTTCTGATTCAAGTGACACTAATATTATTGTTAATGAAAAATAGATATTATTGTTTAACCAAAAATGAGTAATTGTCAAACAATTATTGTTAGATTGTATGTTATCAATATGAAATAAATATATATTATGAAAAACATTTTTCTTCACATTTACCTTTTTTCCTTTGTTCCTAATTAAAACACAAATTAAATTAAAATTTGCATGCAAAAATGTCCAACCAAAAATAATAATGCATTTGTATAACTAATATGGATTAAATGGATATTTAAAAAAGATTTCCTAAGATTAAAAAAAAGTTAATAAAAGTTATTTTTTAATACAGCAAATAGATTAAATTAAAACATATATAAACATTTGGTGATATGCCATTGTGGCTTCCATATTAATTTGTATTATTATAGTTTAGTTGCAAAAATTAATTTGCTTATTACTTTATCATTCAATTCTTCAAATAAATAAAAATATTTATAATACATTTTACTTTTTATAAAAACAAATTACAAGTAAATAATATGTACTTTTGTTTAGATTCGATGTTGAAAAACAACTTTGTAGCCATACCATACCGACCACAATAAATATGAATTATTATCATTGCTTTGAATAACCAAAAATTTGGATATTTACACTAACAAAATGATTAACCTTTTAAATGCCATGGTAGAGGTAACACGGCAAACTTTGCTTGTCAAGCTAAACCATTCACCTAGTGATCGAATGGTTGGGGTTTGAACCTCATTCAAGGAATCCACTAAGTTAGTCCTGTTTTTATACCACAAGTGCTTAGTTTAGTTTTAGTTTGAAAATAATAAGAATATTGTTATGTTATAAGATGTATTCCGTATCACATCTATGTTTAAAAAATATATTTAAATTCTTAAATTTTTTCATACTTTAGATATTACAGCAGCTTACTTTGTATAGAAAAAAAGTGTGGAGGTAAAATAAAAATAGTTTAAAAAATAGTATTAATCATGTTTCCAGGAACACATTAACTAAAGTGTTTTTTAGAACAATTATTCAAGATATTTGAAAATTCATCCATGGATTAATTTACATTAAAACAATTGTACCAATGTATGCTAAGAGGTTAGTAATCGCAAGTAAAATCAACATTGTTATTTAATTTATTTAAACTAAATATTTCAGGATTTTTAATAGTCAGAGCTCAATTCGTTACATTTGGATTTAAACTCTTTGAGTTGAGATTTCTTTGTAATTTTGTTGATAATTTACTATGTGTTTAAGGTATGTAGTACTTATTTTCATTACACCTGTTTTGTTGAATTGTCAACATGAGTTATACTATTGTTAGATAGTTCATTTTACACTTTTTAGTGTTTATGTTGTGTTCATATTACATTCAATTATTGTTAATTTTTTAGTCATTTAATTATATAATATATATATTTGAAACTGGCGTCTCTTCTAGATTAGATCGCGTTTTTTGTAGATGGTTTCCTTGGGGAAACCTAAGCTGACATTTCGACACAGTAACACGTGCCATTGTCAAGTCTTCGCCGCAAAAGTTATGATCGCACAACCGTACTTATACCCGAGGGATATACCGTGGAAGATTCATAATTTTTGCGGCCAAACCTTGACAATAACACGTGTTACCTTGTCGAAACGTCGGCCTAGGTTTCCCCAAGGAAACTATCTACAAAAAACGCGATCTAATCTAGAAGAGACCCCAATTCCATACACTAATGCTCGCGGAAACCTTAAATCAAACATATATATGAATAACACATACAACATCATATATAAAAAATATATAAGTGATACTACTAAACATTATTATTTCAAGTATTTTATAAATAATAATTCTAGCTGAATAATGTGACATTGGACAAAAAAATCTTTCCCGCCATCATACGACACTAACCCCCTTTCTACCCCCTTTTTCCATTTCTTTGAACCGACTCATCGACTCATCGATAGATACTTCTTTCTACGACCATTAATCTACTACTAGTCCGACTTATTATGAAGACTTAAGGAAACATACAGGAGGGAAATAAAAAATATATCCACCTCGTGGGTAATTCAAAATTTATCTTTCCATGAATTGTGAATGAATGAAATATAAGCATATACTAATTGTTAATTGAAAATATTATGTTGAAGCCATCATTAAAGTTCTAATCTTCGAAGGTACCTACTTCGATACTACGTAGGTACTGACATTACAAAAATAAATCTCAACTTGACAGCTATTTGATCGTAAAAAATACTTCGTAAATATGGCGGAGGTTGGTTGACATATATGCGGATTTATTTTTGGTTTTTACAAAATACATATTTATTGACTCTAGTGACATTCTACAATGTGGATATATTTTGTTTGGACGTATTTTATTTGATTAAAATTAAGGACTATTCTGTTAAATTCGGTATGTATGTTCGATTAAAAATGTCATCGATTTTGATATATATGATTACATTGGAAATACATAATTTAGATTCACAATTATTGTTACGGAAACTATTCAAATCATTTAATAAAGTTCTCTGAATCTGTCAATAATAATGTTTTCAGAAGTTAAGCCCCATAGACAGCGTGGATACATTTTGAATATCTGACACATAACTACAATATTACTTATTTCTTCAGGTCCAACGCGAGGATGGGCGGCCATGTCTGCACCTTCCGGAGGCGCCTCAAGTGCCCCCCAATGTGCCTGTACTAATATATCTATTATGCAACTTTTTCATGAACTAAAACAAAAATATCCTGGTGTTCCCGACCATGTTGTGTCAAGTACAATCTCTTCGCACTGTCACGATCGATCAGCATGCCAATCACGACTGGAGTGTGAAGCGAAGAATTATATTTCTCATCTGTACCCGTCTTCCTCTTTATCTACTGCCAAAAAAGAAGGAAAAGATATTTTATTACCTCAGCAATGTCCCAATCAACTATTGATTACCAAAGAATCAGAGAAGCCTAAAATAGTTCAAGTATTTAGTGTCTGCCCTCAAAAGGGAGTTTGCAGCTTCACGGAGAAGCTGGACGAGAATGATAATCAAAATATAATAAGAGACAAACATAAGGAATGTGATGTTTCTCGGGGAAAAGTGTGTTCTGAAAGTTGTCAGTCATTAGAAGTTGGTGCAACAGGTGATACTAATTTTAATAATACTGATGGCATTGTGAATGCTGGAAGTGATCAAGAATTTGAAAATCGCGATTCTGTTCCCAGTTTTAATATAAAAAATAGTAAAGAATTCAGTGCTGAAGATGAAAATACAAACAATTGCAGATCTTGCAATTCTGATAACAAATCTTACAGAATACTGAAAAGTAATAAAGTTACAAGTGATCTTAATAAGAAGTTGAAAGACCAAGATGATAAGAAAGCTGTTTCCGATAGTGCCTTACCCACGACTGACGGAAATAATGAAAAGACAATAGAAACTAGTACCAAGTTAAAAAGACCCACTACTTTGGAGTTTTCATCTGACCCACATTTTAGTGGATTGGACGTAAAACACAAGAGTGGTTCTCTATTTCCGCATACTGAATCAGTTGATGAAAATAAAAGACAAACTTTAAGTGACAAATCAAATGAGCCACCGGGTAACAACGAACCGCCGAAGCAATACAAATATTGTGACAAATCTTCGGAGACACGTAACGACAACTACGGACCTCATCAAGATACTTATCCTTTAAATGTTTCTGTGAATCTTAATTGTCGTATGGATGTTCTTCCTCACGGGAGTAGATCGCAACAGGGTCAGTTCTCTGAGCCGTGGAGGGGAAACTATTCCAGTCCCGGAAACTATACTTCGGTGAACTTGACAGTCTGCACTCCGACTTCTTCGGTCCATGGTGTACCTATAGACAACAGGAACCTGGGAAATCAGTACCCGGGAGATGTGAGACAGAGAGGCTTCGAGGGTCGTGTACAAATAACAGTGAGCCCCGCTTCTTCGCAGCCCCCTTACCGGCTCCCGCCGAACTCTCAGGGACGACAGTATTTTTCTCCACTTCCACAAATGATGCCAGAAACGCCGCCAACTTCACCCATAGGTAAAGATAAGTTTATTTTTACATTTGTTTTGTTTCTATATTTTGTATAGAAAATATTTGTCATTTATTTATTTATTGACATACATATTTTTGTTATAACAGAGGTGAATATATTATAATATAACATTGTAATTTGTTTATTGTGTGGGATGGAGTAGACTCCACCTCTGATATATACAGCGTTGTCCTGGCTAGACTGAAGTCTTTGTTAAAGTGGCCAATTTTTTTTCATGCTATTATTTAACATTCGACGAATAAAAATAGAGATAAATAAAAAATATATATATATATAGAATAATAAAAAATGAAATGGGAGTGTTGTAGAATTATTATATTATTAGTGTATTATGTTAGAATGTTGGATTGTTTATTTTACTTATACAATTGAATTATCACAATCAACATTTCATATTACATAATCTTCAAAAGTCTACGACAACCTATGTCAAAATAATTTTCAGACTGCGTAATTATCCTTTAAATATCAAGGCAGTATGCAGTACTTTCCTCATATTCCAAAATACAATATGTTTCTCAAATTATTCAAATATCTACTTCTTTATTAATTCTTAATATCGTTAGTGTAAGTCCAATACCGCTGAAGAACCATTTGTCAAAATGTTCAAGAGGCACAAAAAAGGTCTTGCGTCTTTAGTGGGGATAGTTTATTTGCAGCATTAACTTTAGCCGAGTACAAGCAGTCTATTGGTCAATTTCAAAATTTGAATGCGCCAATCAATGCGGCGTATGCCAATCAACTGATAGCACCAAAAAACGTATTTTGAAATGGTGGGCTCATAAGCGGTATTGAATTTACATAGACGATACGTTTTGCAACTCATACACTAAAAAGTTTAATAATACTGACATATGTGTCAACCCCTCCTATGTGAAACATTCATATCTAATAAACAGGTCATTTTGAATTATTATTCTTAAAATCTATTTCATGAAAAGTTTTGTTTAATAATACATGTTGTCTACGTAAAGTATTATTACTAAAAAATGGGTATTTTTAATTGTTCTACTTTCAATACTAAATCATAGATTTGCCCTTTTTACAGAAACATGACTTTGTTATTAATTTATATTAGAAGATAGCGAAATTTGATTAGTTTTTTTTTTTAAATAAACCCTTTATACAACTATAACACTAATAAACTCTGCAAAATTTTTATTAATTGAGACAATGCAGTGGAGTCTCAGGTCGCGAACTTAATTCGTTCAGTAAAACTGTTCGCAAACCAGAGTTTGTAAACCGAAACAATTATTCCCATAAAAATCAAATGTAAAATTGATTAATCCCCCCGAAAATGACTCTTTATTACCCTACTTCATGCTTAAAATCCTATACAAATCAATAAAAATCCATAATCTTAACTAAAAAGAAATTGAAAGTAATAAAACAAAACAAGTAAAGATAAAAACCAACTTTATTTCAACTTATCTTACAAAGGAGAAAACATAAAACAGTAAAACCGCGAATAACGAACCCCGATATAGCGAAAAATGACGTATATCGGAAAAAAATCGAAATTTTAGTCCCTAAAACCATTTTTCATACATAAAAGCATTTATATAACGAAATCCCGTTAATATTTATAACAAAATCATTTTTGTCCCGTACGAAAAAATGCCAATATATTTACGTAAATTTATAACGAAATAAAAAAATGTTAAAAGATGAAAATATTATTTCGCACTTACAAAGCCGCGCCGCAGCATCTGCCGTATGCGAACGGAAACGCCGCGCACGCCTTTTCGCGTGCGCGGCGGTCTGCCGACAATGTAGTAAAACAATTCAAACCTTCTTCATGAGTTCATAGTAACATATTTTGAAGTGATGCCGCCCGTTACCGTAATCCTTCGAATTTTAAAATACGAACTCAATTTATAAAAAAGCGATCAACTGTCAAATTTTTATTTTTGAATTAGTCTTTATGTTTCATGCCCAAAACTATGTTTGAAGCGGCTCTACCTTTAAACACAATTAAAATATTGTTTTGTGTTTGCAATATTCTGGAATTTACAAAAATATCTTCCAATTGGTGTTGAATAGGTTCTGTTCTTAATTTTTATTATTCTTGATTTATCTGTATAGAATAACAAAACCTACTAAAAAATATGTAGGGATTCAGTTTCCCTACAGCCTTCTCCTCCTTTGTTTGCAGAATTTGCGATCTTTTTTGAAGCCGCGCAACATTTTGTTTGCGACGGCGCGTAACATAAGTAGAGGAATTTTTTATTTATATATTCGTTATATGTGGGAAATCGTTATTACGAAATTTTTATTTTTGGTCCCATGATTTCGTTAAATAGCGGTTTTTTAGTATTTTATTTACTGTAAACATAAAATTATATATAATAATTTTAAAAAATTCCATTGTATATCGATCTGTTGAAAGACCACAACCTTTTGAACGCTACTTCCAGCCCTGACATTCCAATACTCACATGCGGCACTTTTTTTTTAATACCCAAATATTCATTAAATCATCAAAATAGACGACTTACGCAACATTTATCACCTTAGATAGAGATAAAAGGTTATCTTGTTCATTATGGTTGTAAAAGCCCATAGGATGTTTATAAATTAATAAACATAAACTCCATAAAGAAACATACATAACGGTACAGCAATGCGGATTATCAATGTTTTTAACGAATTACATTTTTATTTTCCAAAAATATATGAAGATGTCAGCACCATCAAAGTATTAGAAATTTTTTAGTGTATATTAAATATTGTATGAAATAGACACACTATGTGATCACGGACCAAAGCCGCTGTATCAACTATTGATATGGCCATGTACAAAAACCAATTTATACCAATTAATATTATATTTATTCTAAAAATAAATGACTTGTTTTGAAAATTAGACGGATTGACTTAAAGGCATTTATCCAGAAAACATTTAATGTGCATTATTTTTTTATGTTATCTTTGTTTAACATCCTGCGTACATTTGGCATAATTTTTTTTTTAAATAGCAAAATACTATGTAATTATGAAACAAATATATTAGAAAATGTTATTATTTTTGAATCGGTCATTTAAAAAAACAATATGAATCTGTCACAATAATTTTGATCCACATCATACTAGGTAAGTAGATACATGAAAACATTTTTACTGATCTCAAAACATATTCATATAGAAAAGTCATTTACACCAAGAAGCTAAATGATTTAAATTAAATTAAAATAACAACACAATATTGTTTTTTATAAGGATCTGACTGAAGAAATTGCACAAATATTTTATATGGTTTTTCTTTTGGATCACGTTGTCTTATTAAAATGAATAAAATCCATCCACTAAAATTAAAATGCCGTGTACTAGTACTGAACGTTCAATCAATTATTTAATTTTCAAATGGTAATGCACATTATGTCCCCATAATATTGAAAGAGTGTATAATATACATATTAAAATATACTTGAGGTTGATCTGTACCGAGAGGAGTCATTAAACATTTTAAATCAATATTTCTTTTACACTACTACTTTAAATTTTCTTTAGATTTCCGGCAATGATTAGAAAAATTAACATTATTATTAATTAAATGTGTATAACAATAATCCCAATCATTATTACGATTTTTAAGGCGCTACTTTCAATGATAATTCAAATATTCGTGTTTTTTTTATGAAAATGTGGGTTTTTATTGTTAATTTATATCTGAAGTTATACACCAGATTTGACTTTTTTTTAAACTATTACTTAGAACCTTTACACTCATTTAAAACTAATAAACTGAATGTTATTTGCCATAATTAAGACAATACAAACATAAGACTATAATAACAAAGTAAGACCGCGACTATTAGATGTATTTTCCGCATGCCAAAACATTATCTTAATATGGAAAATTATTGCATAAACGAAATATAATCTTGAAGCCAAGATTACGGAGACAAATCTGTATTGAACCAAATTAGTAAAATGTTAAAAATGAATAGAGTTCCATTCTATTTGCAGTACATATTATCAATTTTAAACATTTTTAAAATACTCTGTTTTAGTGAAAACATAAGTTTTTAAATAATATATTCTATTTACTCACATGCTTTGATGTTTCAGCTACTATCTAAAACCAAGTTTTATTTTAAAAACAATAATCAGCTTTTAAATAATATATTTTCAGTCTTATAAAAGGCGATAATTTTAATTGTCCATCAAACTTCAATACGTTAGTCAATCCGACCATGATAGGTGTCGAATCTGCATTGTCATTATTTTTGTTAAAAAATGCTGAAAATATATGTTTTCATGCATATTTTATCCACATTATAAATTAATATTGAACTTATTCACAACATTAGTGACAAATTTCATAAATTAGATGTATTTTTACTGATTTTAAGCAAAAACAATGTTTTCTTGAACAAAGTAAACATTTTATGTGCGTTATTTTTATTGTAAGTCGCAATTAAATATTTAGTTTATATATAACACTGTTGTCTCTTAAACACTGCTGTCTATATAGTATGTAATTATGAAACAGACATATCACCAAAACGACAACATAGCATTTTAAATCGATAATATTAAACAAAATAATAAATTGAAACCTTCATAAAAATTTTAAATTTAGAACATTGATTTAAGCGATCATCTAAATATATATAGGTACTTTGATTTAAAAACATATTCATATATATGAATTGGGTACTTCGATAAATTATTTAATTTTCGATAGATTAATTCAAATAATAACACACATTTTTATTTCATTCTATATATTAATACGAAAATAACTTCAGCTGCAAGTTATTTTTGATACTTGTATCGAATGTGAAAAAATCAACAATTTTATTGTTGTCTCTTTCTTTTCAAACCCTCCTCTCTCGCAATTATTTCTCTGATACTTATAAGAATTGAACAATTAGTCTCATTTTGAAAGCATATCTAATTCATATAAAATTTCTCTAATTTCGAACTGAAAACATGAAAGCTCGCCTTTAATAATATATCAGTAACAGTAAAACAATACAGACTTTTTTTACACCTTTGCAGTTCCTTATTCTATTCCCTTTCACGACTCTGAATAATCCAGTGATGATAAATCTCTAAATCTCAAGTCATGTTGCCAGAAGGCCACGTAATGCAATGAATAGTATTTGTTTATAACTGCTCATAGACACTCTGAATATTGTCAAGAATATTAAAAAGTTTATATAATGTATTTCTTTAAATTGGCTATTTCCGTGCATGTCTAGATGCCCTGGTGAGGCGCCAAAAGGCCCGCCTTGCTCGCCTACAACGTGCCCTGGTAGCGGAACGTGGGCGCTTAGCCAACATGCAACGTGAAGTTAGCGTGCTGAGAGGGCCCCCACCTGCCCCTGCCTCGCGCCTCCGTCCCGCAGTCCTGCGCCTACGCCACCTGTGCCAGCGTCTCACGAGGCAACTGGACCAAGCCACGTCCAACGCGGGTACAGTATAACATTTTCTGATATGTATTCAAAATAATTAAATAAAATCATAATTGAGCACATCCAAAGTTAGCTTTAAATAGTTGACATTGTGTATCCACAAAAAAAAAAGATTTTTGAGAAAACTTTTTTTCTTCTTCTTCTTCCACAGTGCTCATCCCAGGGCAGAATTTGACCACCTCACAACTGCTCTCCACCGACTCCCATCCCTGGCCCTTCCCATCCTGGTTCAGTTTTCTTAACAGCTACAGTAAAAGTAGAACATAAACACCCTCTCCAAGCACAAGAGCTCGTCTCTTTTTTGGAGAAGTAAGTGATAAAAAATATGTAATTTTAGTTATGTAAAATACTCAATTAAACTCATAAATTATAAAAATTTGAAAATCAAAAAATAATGTTTATATCTTTACTACACAAATTATCCCTTGTATTTTACAAAAAAGTTTTCCACAACCAAATAAATTCTTTTGTGTTGTGTTGCACAGGATTTAAGCGCCGTGCACAATGCTACTACAAGTGGCAGAATGCACCAGACTTTGCGGAAGACCCCATAAATGGTATTTCGCAAAAGGCCATTTATGAGGCGAGGAAGGTCACCGAAGTTACTCAGCTTACTCTTTCTATTCGAACCTTCCTCTCTGGCATGATTTACATAACAAATAACGTCATTAATTATTTATCTGATTCTACAAGAATTTAACTATTAGCCTCATCTTGAAAGCATATGTAATTCAGGTAGAATTTCTCGAATTTCAAACTGGAAAAATGAAAGCACACCCTTAATGGTTTTGATATATTTCATAACGGTTCCTTGTAGTTTAATAGTTAGATTAGATGTAATTTATATGATACTACCTGCCACTTGAATGCTTCAACCTTACACAGAAATTCAACAAAATTAATTAAGCGGTAAGGTACTTGGTTTAGAACCAACAAGATAATTTTATTTTTAGTGTTTAACTGACTTTAATTTAATAAGATTCCGCCGAATGGAGAAATATACAGTAAAGAAGAGCCATGGAAAACTTTTTAAAATATGAATAGCACAATTCACATGGATTATTTCATATTTTTAACAATGTCAAGGCATATGAATGATGTTCGTATATTAACATTATTTTTTGTCCAAAGCATTTATCAAATCTTTTAGGTACTTGAATCAGAATCTTATATGTAATTTCTCTTTTCCAGATGGAGAATTCTACGACAATATCTACACGGGCCAGCGAGCCAGCCACACCCCGGCTGACGATGCCGGAGGCACGTGGCAGTGTCACGTGTGCACATTCCGCAACCACGGCCTCCTCAACAAATGTGAGGAGTGTGACATGCCGCGCATCATACTAGGTAGGACTCAACCCACCGTGTCTTCCGGACTACTCAGTGTCCTGCCCCTCACACAGAGTCCCACTAACAGACTAGCATCTGACACACCCAGAGAAGACCATGTAGAAAGCCTCATAGTCGCCATGGACCGCCAGGTTATCAACCCGGACCCTAAAGTGCATGCGAGTTAGCGCATCTGTGAAATTTATTGATGCTTTAATTTTTCTACTAACTTTAATCTCGCTGTTTATTGACAGTGAGTGTTGTTGTGATTTGTTACATTCATTTTTATGGAACGTGTTGGGTGCAAAGCATTTTGTGATTGAGGTGTTGTGTTTTAACTGTTTTCTGATAAAATTAATAAAATCTTCTTGATGTTTTTTATGTATATAATATATTCTTATTATAGTATAACTTTTTCAATGAGCTTTTTACAATAGTCAATTTTTATTCTAAGATGTAACATATTATGTATATTACTATAATAAATATGGTTCTTGCAATCACGTATTATATGAGACTGAATAATCAGTAAACTGAGAGTCGTATTCTTTTCTTTTTTAGTGTGATCACACAAAAATGTTAAGATTTGATTGTTATAAACAATCAATGTTTTCAGATCAATATTTTGTCTCATATAATACCACTGTTTTAGAAAATATTATAGTTTTCAATTTGAAAATTATCAATTTAAAATTTTCAATCTAGTGAACGGAAGAATTATATTAGAGCTCTGATATTATATACTTAATATTTGAATGCTGCCTGAAGTGCAAAAGGTCAGACCAAAGGTACAAATGATCAGCAAAGTAACAATATAAAAATAAATGTGGATCACCTCTATGTCTACTACCTACTCACCTTTCGTGTCAGTCAAACAATATAATTCATTTAGAGCACTATTCAATGTTACTTGACAATAAATTCTTCGAAATTTTAATCTTACAGTGTTTTAATTTAGATGGTGGACTTAAAGATGTGGAATCCCTAAAGAAAAATTTGATAAACTCAATTAGATATTTTAAATATGAATCAAATATATTAATTAGAAAGATATACATATAAAATCAATTTTATCGAAAAATATTGTTGTTGCGCCACCGGGATTTGAACCTGGATCTCTTTCCTAACCCGGGAAGGTGCATTATCCAACTATGCTACAGCGACAATATTTTTAGCGACAATTTTCGAACCTATATGTTACCTTTTTGATATTAATACATTTAATCGTTCCATTATTTGACAGAGCCATCTACCTTATTTTACAGAATCTCAAATACCTTTGAGTAAACTGATAGCAGACGCCAGAATTATCAATTCATTTTTATTAAATTTTGGACACATTGATACAACTTCATTATTTAGGAGAGCACATTCTTATTGTGAAGTTGTTACAACTTCACAATAAGAATGTGTTCTAAAAAAAATCAAATAGATATTGTGAATATTCTGTGTTGTTTTCTGGGCCATTCTACCGTGTGTCTCCAACCTTTTTGTCATCTATCCATAAGCTACATCGGCCCTGATGATGGATCCTGCAAAAGGATCCGAAACATCGCCCACTAAAGTCGGAACACACAACAGAATTGCTCAGAAAACTCTACAAAAAAACCAACGGCCGTGAGAGCCCGAGAACATTTTTAATCATGAATACTATCACATTCAGAGATTGCGTTCAGTTTAGAAATTGTCAGTTTATTAGCTTATATTTCAGAAAAAAGTTTTAAAAAATATTGTGTAACGTGCTGGGAAATTTTTTAAATGTTCACACTAATTTCATTCTCTGTACATATACACATCGGACTGAATATTGAATTGTCACATTTCAAAAATATTATTACTTAATGTAATAAATTTCACGAAGCAAGTGTAGTTCATAAATGGGGGGTTACTGTATTTTTTTTTACCATGAGGTAGGAAATTGAGGCATAATAAATCTAAATAGGTGGACAATGTTTTGATAACAAATAAGGAAATTTTTTCCATCAAAATATCTGAATAGGAATATAAACATATCATTTAAATATGTATATAAGCAATTTGTTATATTCTATAATGTTTAAAGTGTGTTTTATATTAAAAATATTATTTTATTGAATTAACAATGCAGTAATGTAAAAAGTTATGTACAGTAAAATCCCGTTTATTCGAAATTCACCGCAAGTCGGAAGTTTTAGAGCAGAATGTGGTCCCTCTGGAAAGTTTTCGTATTAAATTGTTCTTATAAATTGAATATCGTTATTCGAAGCTATTTTTGGACCCTATCAGATGAATTTGTCAATCTATTTTTCGCTTATTCGATTTTTTTTTTTGTCAAATGTCCGTAATCTGAAAAATAAACATACGCTACGCGATGTGCTTGTCAAATGTCAGTCTATCAAAAATGGATTGTATCCATCCCTATACCGATTCATGACGCATAAAGTTATTTCGCATTGTTTGTTTTCTCATTCATTTTCAGCATATGTACTAAAAAAAGATGACAAATATGTCTTGTACGTCTTCGATTTTCAAATCTTTATTTTCGTTACCTCTTAACTAAGCTCGCATGCTTTTTACACTCGCCCATTTTCTTTACATTAGAAAAAGATAGCAAATATTATCTTTGCGCCCTTCTAGGTAACGTGATTCTCCCAGTTGCTGGTCGTGAATGTCAGTGCTTACCAATCTTCTATTCCATATTATTACCATCATTATTTTTGTTTACGTAGTGTTTGTATATTTTGTTGTACAAACGCTAGTACGCGGTTGAGTTCCTCAGACGTTTCCGTGTTTTATAAATTATTTAATTTGTATAATTTTAATAGTCATTTCTTTCTATTTAAGTTTAGTGTCGAGGCATTTTTAAAAATGTGTGGTTGGCATTTCTTAGATTTTCTCGTATCTTATTAATTATTTTATTGCCATTGTTGTATATGTAAAGACAATTATTTATATTTCTCTAATATTTACGTGTTAGATATTTTGATATTCGTGAATGTGTGGTTTGTGTTCCTTAGACTTTTCCGTATTTCATTAAATTTAAATTAAAACAATTTTATGATTTTGACTGATAATATTATATTCTTGAAAATGGCATCAATACGAAACTTGTATTGGACACCAACAGTCGCTAAAAAATCGAATTAATACAAGAGATTGTCAAAAAATATTATCCAAAACAAAATTAAAAGAAGAATACACTACCTCATTAATGTCCTTGTCGACAATGTATTACACGATGACAGATAGAACTCTAGCGTTGAAAGCCGAGAAATGTCACGGAGGGAAAAGGAATAAGGAAGCGGAGAGCGAAAAAGAAAAAGAACAAGACATCACAGGCGAGTGCGAAATACAACCGTGACCACCACAAAAAAAAGTTTTAAACACGCTGGAAACAATTGTTGCTAACTTCCATACAGAAATGATACAATAGAAAAATGAAGGTGTTGACAATTTCAATGATTATGTCATTATTAAAAATGATGTGAAAAAATAGTCCATTATAATCATTTTTTATTTTAAATAATGTAATTAGTTTACGTTGTATTTTGACAACTTGTTTGTTATTTTTTAATGTGTGGATAATAGGTAAATTACATTGAGTTGTAATGAAAAAAGATAGTATGTAAAAAAAATCTAATTTTTGAAAATTTTATTTTCATTATCGTAAGTCGTTATTTGAACTTTTTTTATGATTTAGGGTCCCTTCAGCTTAGGATAAACGGGATTTTACTGTATATTTTATGATCACGGTTAATCATTTTGCATGGATCAGATTTTTTCATTGCGTCAGATGTTTTGTGACTGATGATTTGCAAAAGGCATATGACAGAGTGATAAGAAGAAAGTTATGACAAATATTGTCTGGGTAAAAAATGAATGGTACACCTGTACAGACAATTACATCTCTTTATAAGGGAAGTAGTGCATGTGTAAGAATTAATGGTTCATTCTTATCATGGTTTTATATTATAAAATGTATCAAACAGGGTTGTTTAATATATTATACTTTTGAACTTGTACATGAACAAATATGTGAAAGAGCTAAAGGAATCGGAAGTGGGAGTACGGATGGTGTTTCTGATTACATGCTGCTTATTTTATACAGATGTTACACCTAGTGACTGGAGTGTGTGAAGAATGAACTTCCGATGAATGTTTGAAGAAAAATGGTGTTGGAGAGAGATGAAAGTATAACTAAATATGATGTGATAGTAAATAATATGAACAAGTAATAAAAAATTGTCATTCAAAGCAAGACTAGTGATGCATAAAGAGTTCTGGTGCCGACACTAGCGGGTAATGGAGAGGCCTGGAATTGAAAAAAGAAGAATGAATGAATTAAGTTTGAATGTACATCTGGTCGTAGTGTAGTTAATAAAATGGTTTGCATGAGAAGGTGTATGAACGTGAACGGGACAAGGGTGGTATGGCATAACGGTAAGTTAGATAATAATTTCTTGTTTGCCACAATAAATTACTTAATAGACATCTTGGAATGATGTATACTTTATAAGCAATGTTCCTCTAAGTTTAGATAACGGTCTGCGCATAAAAAAAATGTGCAATTTTAAGGAACAATGCTATTATTTGTGCATTGAGGGATAAAATAAGAAAAACATTATCATACTAGTATAAGGCTACTGGTAGAGCTTGGGATGATCACATTACAATCACTAACATAAATACTAAAACGCATACATAAGTCAAGAGAACTAAGACAACTATCAAGGAAATCTGCATACTTCGGACACTTTCTCCGCAATGAAAAAAATTATATTTTACAACTCATTATGAAAGGGAAGGTAGAACGTAGCAGAGGCTTAGGTAGAAATAGATATTTATGTTCAAAATGTTGGTGATCTTATACAGAATAAATCAACATACTGCAACATGGTTGAGACCCAACCTTCGATAAAAGCGGCACATGAAGACAAAGTCTTGTTAAAAATTGTGTGTGGTATGATGCCAAATCGTATGCGCGCGCACACCCACACACCTCAGAGGGAACGTTGGTTATAAGTAACCTTGTATGTTTACATTTGAAAAATTCAACCATTACATTATTGTAAATTTATACAATGTATTTACATCACATCACAATCATACAAAGTGTCAATTTTGAAGAGATCATTGATAAATAAACAATATCAATTCTGAGATTTATAGTTTACTATTTTATGCCTGTGTGTAGCTATTTTTGGCAATATATTGGGAAGTTTCTTATAAAATTAAGAAAGTCAGATTGTACAAAATAAATGGTGAATCTTGCAACTTGTGAAAACTTGATTATTTAAAATATGTGTAGAATGACACCTGAAGATAAAAATATTGTTATATATTTGCATTACATTTATTAAAATCATAAATTCATTTCTTAAATCTAGAATATAAGGAGCATTAATGATAAATTATCGTGCTAAAACTCTTCAGTAAAATGTTTGAAAAGAATGATGACATTAACATTTTGGAAGACTAGAAATTTTTTAGTTGCGGGATATCATTGATCAAAGGCGTTAACAAATGATATGACAGGTATTTCGGTATTTCATCACAAATCATCATTCATCTTTTCTAATTCCCAAAATTAAGAAAGACATGAGGATCACGGGCATGCTCTAAATAGTCTCACGGGGAATGACTTTGAATGTTAGTCTACATGCGTTGCTTTAAAAGGGGACCATGTACCAGATAACAAATAAGCGTGTTCTGTAATTGTAATAAATTTTTTGTGCAAACTTAACCATCAGTCCTTGTATATCCGGCAACTTCATTTATAATTTATCCACCAAAAACTTATAATTTACTAGCGTGAGCATCAACAACTTTGACACTATCTACTGTATGATCAACATTGGCTTTTATTTCTTCAGAATATTTTTTTTTACAATGTTAATTGAAATTTTCGCATTTTTTTACGAAAATGCGAGTTTTTATTATTCATTTATATCTGAAGTTATACACTAGATTTAACTTTTTTTCGAACTATTACTTAAATAGAACCTTTATACTCATTTAAACCTAATAAATTAAATGTTATTCACCATAATTAAGACACTACAAGCATTGTAAGAATGACCGCGACTATTAGATACATTTTCCACATATGAAAAAAGATGGAAAATTTTTGCATTAATGAAATATATTTTCTTATAATCTCGATTGAGACAAATTAAAAAAATGTTAAAAATTAATAAAGTTATAACCATTCAATTTGAAAACATATGTTTTTAAATAATATATTGTATTTACTCACATGCTTTTAAGACTTCAGCTACTATTTAAAATCAAGTTTGATATCAAAAATGCAAATTACTAAATGATATTTATATCAATCTTATTAATTGGTAAGTTTTTTCATATCATTCCGCTGATCCAGAGCGACATGACAGACGACGAATCTGCACGGTTGTAATTTTCATTTTAAATACCGAAAATATGTTTTCACAGATATTGTATCCACAATGTAATAATTCACATATAGAACTTATTCACAATATTAATAGCAAATTTCATAAATTAAATGTTTTTTTTACTGATTTTAATGGTAACAACGTTTTCTTGAACAAAGTAAACATTTTATATGCATTATTTTTTATGTAACTTGCAATTAAATATTTTATTTATGTATAACACTTGTCTTTTAAACACTAGCTGTCTGTTTCATAAATTGTTATGTAATTATGAAACAGACATATCACCAAAACGTGGTTAAATCCATAAGATTAAAGAAAACATAAAATGCAACTGACATAATAATTTTAAATTTAGAACATTGATTTAAGCGACCATCTAAATATATGTAGGTACTTTGATTTCAAAACATATTCATATATATGAATTGGGTACTTTAGGGTATATATATGACATATATATACCCAAAAGTAAAAGTAAGTAAAGTAAAACATTGAAAACCCAATTCATATATATGAATTGGGTTTTCAATGGATTAATTCAAATAACAACACACACTTTTATTTCATTCCAAATATCAATATGAAAAAACGTGGAAAAGACTCCAGATACGAGTTATTTTTGACACTTGTGTCGAATGCGAGAAAATCAACAATTTTATTGTCATCCCTTTCTATTCAAATCTTCCTCTCTCGCATGGTTTACGTAACAAATAACACCATTAATTATTTATCTGATACTGATAAGAATTTAACTATTAGCCTCATCTTGAGAGCATATGTAATTCGCATAGAATTTCTCGAATTTCAATCTGGAAAAATGAAAGCACGCCCTTAAGCAATATTTTTTTTTTAACAATATGTTTTAAATGATATTCATCTTAATTATGTGAAATTATATATTGTGTGAACCAGTGGCGTAGCAAAAAATTACCAGGCCTCCCAGGCAAACATGTATACCACACCTGTATCCCCTCCCCTCTCTAAGAATACAATTGTCTTAATAGGGTAGATTGCCTTAATAAAATAGATTTACCATAAAATAATTTTCAGGTGGTTATCTGTATTTTTATCTTTTTTTTTAAAATATGTAGTTTAAGGTACTAGTAGTTGTCAATACTACCCATCGATGGCATCACAAAATTATTTTATATTTAAATTTAAGATATGCCATAATTGTTGAACTTGTTCAACGATTCCGGCCCCCGAACGGCTGTCCGTGCGATAGTTACGCCACCGGTGTAAACATTTTTTTCATTTGTTAAGAAAACAAATGGTTCATATAAATAAATAGTTTTTACACATTTATAATATATAGCTTACATATATAATCCTAATGACTTTCTGTATGTCGTGCTTGGAGAAATTTGAAAAGAAACTGGTACATTACATTGGAGTGAAGTGTCAATTTCTTTTTAAATTTACATATTAGGTGGGTATGTGTTCCTTTTTATTCTCAAGTTATATTTATTTTACAGAATGTTAGTAAAGTTAAAATAATTAGTGTGCCCATTTTCACGTTATTCATTACTAGCATATGTACTCTCTCGAGTCGGCACTAAACATGACAATGGTGAACGTATCTGGGATCATAAAGATGGCACATTGGCACTTCAAAATTTTTGTAGTTTTTTTGAAAGAAAAAAGTCAAATACAACATGTTTCACGTAAATTTCAGTGAGTGTGGATAGCGGGAAAATAAGGAACGTAAAATTGAAATTTTACTGTATATAATTCGGTAATTTACACTGCGCTGATATATAATCAGGCCTATTCTCAAAATTGCAATATTGAAATAGCGGTGATTGTTACACCAACCCTCAAAAATAGACAGATAGTTTTGACAGATTATGGTACGTTTATCTCCCTCACTCTCTCTCCCTCTCTCTCATTCAAATATAACACTATTTTTGAGGGTTGGTGTAACAATCACCTTCATTTCAATATTGCAATTTTGAGAATAGGCCTGAATGTATACACTTATATAATTCCAAGTCCAAATCCAGTCTCAATTCTATGTTTATAATTTTTCATTTGTAATTCTTCATTATTATTAGTTTAAAACATTGAATTTGTGGTGTAAAGTAATTGAATTAATAATGAAACTTTTCTTCTGATATAAAATATACTAAATATTAGTGAAAAAAATGCTACTCTTGACTCACCGGTGTGATTGTGATTGATATTCGATAATATCAGTGATTGAAAACTGTGACTGATCACAGTTACATTACCAATATGCGTGCGCCGCACAATATCACAATAATAATTTTGAACGTATTTACTTATATTATTCAAACTTCATTTGCGTAAAAAACATATTCTAGCATAAATAATTAATATATATCTAATTTAAAATCATCACAAAGAAAATGAAAATCCTTGAGATGTGTTTATTTTTCGGGTCAAATGCATAAAACATTTTGGCGGAATCTACTAGATGATGCTTATTATTAATTATAACGTCATTCCTTCATGAATATTTTCATTTCATATACACATGCACCGAATCACGGTTCACAACCAAATATAAATAAAATAAAAAAATGAATCACAAATCACAATATTTACAGATATTTAATCACTGATAGTGAGTGTTACCCAAAGATATCAGTGATTGACTCACAGTTCATGATTTTGAGCTCATCACTACTAAATATGTATCTAGATATAAGAGGTATGAAACATAGTTATAACTATTCAAGATCTATTTTATTTATAGTTTATTTTATTTTAGTATTCTATTACAAATTAAATGGTTTTTAATATTTTGGATAAATATTTACACATTTTTATGAATATTAAAATGTGATATTTTATTAGGGAAAAAATATTTAATATTAATTAAGACATTGTAACGGGGTGAATGAAAGGCCCAGATTAAATAATTACAGAACTCGTTCGCGGGTTTGAATTTGTCTTTCCTTGAGACTGATCCCACCCCACCGAGAGAAAACTGCAAAGAACACCAAAGACAAAACAAAAGTACACCACTTTTACAAAGTCAATAAAGAAAGGATGGTATTAATAAATCACTCATAATAAATAACTACTTATTTTCTAATAATGTTTTTCAGCACCTGAACATAGTGCTAGCTAGGGCTTCAGTCAAAAATGTGGTATCCTATCATGTAAACAAAAAATTTAGAAACAATACAGTCGATCCCGCTTAATTGGGACACATCGGAACCAGGACATTTGGCCCAATTAAGCGGCTGCCCCGATTAACTGAAGCAAGCATAAAATTAAACAAACTAACTCCTCTAACTTCACCTTCAATACTGTGCCGCTGATATTCATGCCTGACCCACTATCTATAAAAAACCATTGATCTGGTGTTTCTTCGATATCTGGATCCTTTCCCTCATATTTTCGTTTAAATGTTTCTGTTAGTTCTTCCTGTCACGCCAATTCCTCACGCAGTTGATTTTCTTGTTGTAAAACACAATATGGTAGATTTTGATACACCAGTTATCTAATCGAGCCGATATTGGGCCGCCGAGCTGTATTAAATGGCTGGCTTTTAATTTTATCCTGTAAAGTAATTTTTCTTGAAAGTGTCAAATCATTTCTTAGTATTTTGAAAAAGATCACAAATTTTTAAGTAAAATTGACAAAAAGCAAGTTTATACATTCGTCGAGAAATAAAATTGCCTAAAGATATGTGACATTCGTGCCGCCACACCGATCCGATGGTAAACATAGAAGTTTTATGTGTGTATGTATTGTGATATTCTTTTGCATCACATCAATATTCTTACTATTATCATACTAAGCTAAACGCTTGTGCTATAAAAATAGGATTAACTTGCTGGCCCCCTGGGACGGGGCTCAAACCCCCGACCACTAGATACTAGGCGAGTATCGTAACCACTGGACCACAAACATGTCACAATCTTACATTTACTGTCCCAATTAAGTGATGTAAATGTTAGTTACTCGGTTTAGTTTCCGTTCCTTGAGATTTGGCCCAAATAAGCGGCTGTCCCAATTAAACGGTGGTCAAATAAAGCGGAATCGACTGTATTTTAAAATCTGAAGTAATGCATTGTTACATTTGTGGACTGCTTATTTCAATACACATAATTTTCTTTTCTAATTGATGAATCATAAATAATATTCCATCTAGTAACATATAGATAAAAAATAACAGATATACCAGTGCACTAGTAAGACAATATTTCGAGAACATAATCAAATTAATCAATGTACGGCTGGTGAAATAATATCCACACTCAAGTATATGTAGTCAAACTCACTTGTGCAATCACAGAAAATAAGAGAAATACTTATTTAGAAAATATGTAGAATTTTCTATACAAATGTCTCCTTTTAAACTTGTCCAAAATTTATGTTTCTCAACATTATTTCATCTTTGAATATGTTACCAAATTTATAAATAATCATAAGACAATAGCGCCTAAGTACTGACCCTGTAATACGAGTAAAAAAAAATTCTAACTTTTCAATGATGAAACACATTTTCGGATGTTGACAGTGGTGACTACACCAAATTTTAACAATTTGTGGCAGACTTTAAGGGGTTTATCGTTTCACTGTCGACATGAAATGTTCCGCTATTTCAATGTAAATTTATTTGGACAGGTCTTCCAATCTCTGTAACTCAATTATTTAAGGAAACATCTGTCAAAATCCATGGATTGATCCCGCAACCTGAATATGAATTACTTTATACTGTTATATACTATAAATCACAGACATATAATATATTTTTTGTTAAATTTCAAAATCATTGTAAAAGATGGAAAAAAAAATTTATTGTAATCTGCAATGATTTAAAATCTTACTCTTTATTTGGTGAATTAAAAAGTACTCTATTTTCATGTTTATGATTTATCTTTTACATGTAAGCATATATTAATTTGCCATTAGTAAACGTCTTGTATTCTCAAAATCAAGAAAAATAGAAAAAATAAATTTCAACGAGATTTGGTAGCAAATGCAATACCCAATCTGCCGCATAATATGCGTAAACTAAGTACATATGTATATATTTTAGATTATAAAATGTATCTAAGTCTCGACAGATAAAATATAATAATATGATGGATGACTCCAGCTCCTCTTAACTCCCAACCCCCTTTATATTATTCACATAAATGTTATGGTTTTGTTAAATAAAAATTACTTTATTCATATTATGTAGTTGTATTTATTTGATTGAATACAATGTTTGTTCTCTGAAAATATTGCTTTGCATAATATGATTGTTATGTTATTTCCCAATAAAAAAATATTTTATTTAACTAGTTATTTATTTGTTGTTCGTGGTGTTTTTTTTCTGAAATTAATGCCAAGATTTACTGCTTTGCATTATAATATTAACCAATTAAATATTATTGCTTTTCATGTCGTATGTAATATTGCCATATTACATTCATTATAAGAAGCATGTTTATCCTATTTTGGTGTCTGTGTTTATTGTGCGTCTTATACTCGATGGTGTCAAAAATGTACTTACCATTGACAATCCTTGGAGCCACCCACCTTAGTCGTTGCTCGGCGACAGTTGAATGCGATGATTTTTTAAAGTGTGGCCCCAATTGTTGCTTCATTTTAATCAAGATGAATTCGTATTGTGTTTGCAATATAATGTCTTTCATTTTTATATGTAATAAAGTTTTTATTGACATTTTTATTCCTGGCTTAGAAAATAAGGATGCATCTTATAATTGGTAGCTTCTTAAAATCGATGTAAGGGGGTAAAAGTAATATTACAAAATGTGTGTGCATATTTTTTACAGATTTTTCAATACTGCTTTTTCTTCCTCGTTAGATGTGCAGAAAAAATGAAGACCTAAGAATTAAATAAGATCTATCTAAAACATAAAAATCACACTTTTCAGGGGAACAAAATATATGAACTGAACTACGTACATTTGTTACTGTTTAATCTGTCTCCGTCGATGTGCTGATGGCATTGTGACCCTCTATTCTGCTTCCACAGAGTGAATTGCTTGCCTCCACTCTTCGTGATCTCAGACTTTGTTTAGTGTGGACCTTGTCCATCTTATTGGAGATCGACCTCTCGCCCTCCGTCCTTTTATATTGCCCGAGGTCACAAATTTCTCTTGTTTCCTACATGATGTTGAGAGCCTTTCTTTAATGTGGAGTTCCTGAAGAATGGAGACATTCATTAATTTCGCAATCCATAGTACACGCAGCATGCGATGCCAACACCACATCTCGAAGGCTTCTTCTTCTTTTCACAGACATGTTCTTTTCTTTCATTCTCAAAGTATATTTCAACTCCACATAAAGCTATGGAGGACACCATTTAAAAACATGATAAAAGTAACACCAATAAAAGGTATTGCATTGATTTTTTTTGCAATTCTTTACTTGATAATTAGGTAAGTTTGTCTCCATGCCTTCATTCTAGAACTGCAGACAAATTGACAGTGACAATCTTAGCATCCTTTTGTATTTATTATTTTCTAGTGATCTCAATGTTCCGGTCCTTCCCTCAGATTTTCATTATTGCAGCTTTTGAAATTTCTCAACCCAGTGTTGTAATCCTTACTCTTGATATCAAAACACCGTGCTTGATTGGTCAATGTTTATATACTGACTTCTCTAACTCGATAATGTTACATCAATCCCTCTACAGCCAGGCAGTATCTTGTTTTTTATTTTTACTTTGAATAGTGACACCTACCGGAGACCTCCATTTAGTCTCTAAATATATATTTTATTGTTGGCTGGGTCGAGCTGGCTCGGGGTTAAATTGTATCTCCTCTTGAGCCTTCAGAATATTACATGCATTTTAAAATAATTAGTGAACGCTGCCTCAACATGCATATGTACAATAAACATACTATCTTCAGTGTATTAAAAATAAGAAATAAATTATTCACATCTTAATGGATATTACATATGTAATAAAGGAACAATTTATTTATTTATTCATAATTTTCATGGCAAACGTTGTTAACCTCTACCGCCTCAAACTAATAAGTCCTCCAATCTAATTTTTGAGAGAGCAACATATATGAGGACTGTATGATAAGTACCTGTGTTTAACAACTGATGACACCACTGACACAAAATCTCTACCATTGTTTACGCTATCTTTCAAAGAACACCTGTCAAAATTTCAGACAGATTTATCATTTAATTTTGTTTTGATAGCTGTTGGAAGTCGACAAGTTTGTGCTTGTTTGCAATTATAGAAATAGAGAAATTCAGTCTTCTCTTTGGATGGAAAGATGTGTGAGGAAATTATAGTGAAGTTGCATGCCGTTTATAAGGACTATGCACCTTCGATGACTACCATCGGTATTGGTTTAAAGAACTCAGGTGTGGCTAAACATCCATTTTTGGTGAAGAACGCCCAGTATATGGTCGACAAAGTCCATGATATCGTGTTAGCAGACCGCCGGATGAAGATCAGAGGGATTGCTGACATTGTAAACATCTCAATCGAATGTATACAAAATATCCTACACAAAAAATCGGGCATGAAAAAGCTATCGGCGAGATGGATGCTGCGTTTGCTCACATAAAAACAAAAATGGAATTGCACAATGACTTCGGAGCAATGTTTGGACATGTTTAAGCACAATCTAAAAGAGTTTCTGGAGCATTTCTTGACTGTTGATGAAACATGGATCCATCACTGTAGTTATGTGTACGCCACACTGACATATACACCAGAAATGAAAAACAGTAGACTTCACCTGGCGAACCTGCTCCAATTTTGGCCACCATTTGTGAGGATTCGCAAGGCATTATCTTCACTGATGAAGAAAAAGTGCTCTTTCACCATGACAACGCACCAGCTCACTCGTTCGCAATTGCCACAGCAAAACTGGTCAAATTACACTATAAATTACTGCCTCATCCACCATATTCTCCAGATTTGGCTCTGTGCGATTTCTTTTTATTTCCAAACATTGGAAACGGAAACGGGTCATGTCAGAGGAGGAAGTCATCTCTGAAATAGAGGCTTATTTTGCTGAGTTTAATAAATTATATTTTTTGGATGGCTTAAAAAAGTTGGAATATCGCTGGACTAAGTGTATCGAGCTGAAAAGAGAGTATGTTGAGAAATAAATAAAATAAAATTATGCGTTTCCTTCCGTAACACGGGTACTTACATTACAGCCCTTGTAGCTGTCACTGAATAAATACAGGTCTCCGAAGGTAGGATTTTATCGATAGTTTGTCTTTATGACTAATTAATGATTATTGAAAATGTTATGTAACTGTATAGGAAATTATCTTCTTTTAAATGCAAAAGACATTTGTTTCAGATTAAATTAGAGAGATATGTATGGTATGCCAGCAGTATCCATGTTCAATCCACTATTATAGAGCCTCTATAATAGTCATCCTCGTTCCATTGCCCTGCAAATCCCTATGATGTTCTAATATTTGTTAGTAGTAATACATAATTAATTTTGAAAACTAGGTATTATTCTACCTTTAAGTTGTTGAGCTGTAACAGTGTTGAAGTTAATGTCACCTACATGTTCAAGTTGTGAACAGTGGATGATACTCAGAAAATAAATACATATTTTTTCTTAAAATTTTCTACTTCATTCATCCAACAGATGTCACTCAAAGATACATCAGATCGATGAACACATATTTTGTCTTAACAAAATGTTGAGAAACTGCTATGAATGCAGATTCTATAAGTGAGATCATCAATGGAGGAATCCCATGATCAGGTCATGAGTTTAACCTCACAGTAATCCATGGACCTCTTCCATTAAGTACCTTAAATTTTTTTTATGTAATGTGTAATTTGATTAGAGATTCTGAATCTTTATCCAAAAATGTATAAAAACACGATTTCAACACCATTTGTATGGAAAGTCCTTTCAAATTCTCAGGTCTTAATACAATATATTCTCTGCAGCAAGATAAAATGTCAAATTAAATTTACAAAAATGATGTATTAGAGACAAATTAATTACTACACGCTTAGAAAATAAAAAAAGTATTTTATATTATGGCCCTGAACAATTTTCACTTTATCTTTCACAAAATTAAATTACTATTCTAATTATTACATTTATATTTTATTGTCAATTAATAAAATATATGTATACATATTTCAGTACGCGCAGATGAAGAAATAACAGTCCAGCTTATACCCGGATGCAATAGTAAGACCACTCCTTAGTTTCATAGATGTGCAACATTAACATGTGGAAGAATTGATATGGCCTTTATATTTTACATTGTTTTGTTACAGAAGTCATGCGGTCATGGATTTTATGAGGTGAAATAAGTAATAGTCATAATGTAACTGCATTATATTAACACAATAATTGTGACATTTTGTATAAATACGCATTTGGTCGCTTACTTCAATATTACTATGTAAATACATTTTGAAATACAAGATATTTTGATAAGTAATGTTTTATTTTTAAAAATAGTTAATGATTATGATTTTTTTTATCTAATAAATGATATTTATTGAATAAATTGCCTATCTTTATATGTTACACCTCATCACATTATATTAAGCATTAAATTTCAGATAAAATAAGACAATCAAAATGAAGTAAAAGACAGAGGGCAAGCTTAGTGGTAAATAAATGCAAGGTCAACAAAGGTTCAAGTCATGACCGGTCAAATTAAAAATATTTTTTGAGTATCGGGTAAGTAACAATTTCGACAGGATTTTAAATGAAGTTTTTTTTTTAAATAGTTTCCCTCGGTATACATTTATATGATATTTCATAGATATAAACAGCTGAGCAAACATAAAGAAAATATTTTATTATACATACTTATGATACTTACTAGTAGAAAGCAATTGGCTTTCGCTGATTGCTGTTTTTAGGCAATGCAAGCAGCTGTATTGCGGTGACATATGACACATGAATTAATAAAACAGTGAAAAATGTAATCCAAAAGTCCTGTGCAAATTTTGTGACAAAACAAATGAATAATAACAAAAAGTTATTGCAAATACAAATCACATTTTTGACATAGTATGTAAAGTTCACAATAGGTACTAAACTTGATCAGTGGACGTGGGTTATCGCCAAATGTTTGTATTACCTCCTTACCATTATCATCATTTTCACTGCCTAAAAATTCAATCTCATACGATGATAGTTGTATGCGAGTTAGCAATTGTGGAAGTGTAGGTGTGAGTGTATGAGTTAAAGTACATTGACTTTAGATGAGAAGGATTTGAAGATGTTGATGTGATTTATATGAGGGTATTGGATACTACAATGTTCACCCTCATGTTCGTTTGTATCGCGGAGTGTATTGACTTGTATTTGTGTCAAAATAAATTAGGACGTATGTGGATATGAATGTTTGACAGGTGGTAGGTTACAAGAACAGAAACAACCTACGGATGCACTGAATTTACTAAAGTTAAATTGTACAAAGGTAGAAGTTACTGCTAGGTACGCAAACTGAGATTGGAGACGGGGAGTTGTTGCTTGGAAGACGTTAATAGGTAGAGTGATTGTGATTCAGCCCGTCTGAATGCTTGTATTGTTACATGCCATTGATACCCTAAGTCTTTATGGCTGGTGAGTAGCATTGCAAGCGCCGTCTTGCTAAGTACATTGAGCATTGCTTTGCGGTCTCTAAATGACAAGAGTGGAGGCGATGGCCCTCCGCAGTTTGATAAATTTCTATGAGATAGCGCTACAATTCATTTGGTGGTGTCATTCTTCAAATGAACTCGGGTCAAATTTCAGCCAGAAACGACGCATTCACATTCTACAGGCATTTGAGGTGAGCATTGTGGTACAAAAATATTTTTTATTTAAAGAATTGGATGACCGCCCAGATCAAAGTGGAGTTGAATTATGTTCATGGGGGACTCTTCATCAGTGTTAAATATTGTTTATTTCTGAATAAATGAGTTTGAACATGGCGGAACACGCACTAAAGATAAAGCACAATCTGTATTCCCAGATGAGGTCACCACTATGGATATTGTTGAAAAAATCCGTGGCATTGTTATGGAAGACCGCCAAGCGTGTAAAATTGCTGAGTGTATAGGCATCTCAATTGAAAGTGAAAAATCCAAATAGGCGAAAGAAAAGCTAAAACAAAAACGGTGATGACACAAAGGTAGCTTTCATTGGTGTTTCATCGCATATGCAAACAGCGCACCTCGATTCAAAATAATATGGAATTTTCAGAAGATTATGTAAAAATATCATCGCAATCTAATTGAAAATGAGGTTGACATTGCTCAGACATACAAACTATTGTATTACTAGTAGGAAGGATAGAATTAACTAACCAACTTGCTATCACATCACAGGGGTAGGCATAGAATGGAGCGCCACACTATTCTGTCTTGAAACACAACTCTCGCCTCATCCACATTCATACATCTTCTCATCTACACTTGTTAATTGTCGAGGCTTCTAACAGGACTATCTTCCAGTATCTGGTTTACCTGGTCACACCAAGTCTGCGGATGTCCTCTATTTTTGGTGCCATCAACACTTGCATCATACATCTTTCTTACCATTCTCTCCTCATCAGTGGCGTGCAGTAGGAATAGATTTAGGTTATGCTGTTATCAATGACATTATACAATCATATGTAATACAATATATGTAGTTTTGTTTAACCAACATCTTTAGACAAAATAAATCTGTCATTTATACGACCCTACCATGTATTTATTTGTAATTTTAGAGTACTATTTAGAGTAAAAGAGGAAGTACACTTCAATGATTTGCACGCAGTTGTAAGCCTTTCTAATGTTATTCTGTTAAAAACAGCATAGGTAATGACTCCGTACAAAACGGATCAACCAAAAGAAATTTTCAATTCAGTAAATAACCAATTATATAATTTGAATAATTCACTAGCTTAAAGATAGAACAGAGTAATGTGAATAGCTCAATGCGGCAAACACAAAAGAACGCCATGGGTACAGCGGTGAGTTGTCATTCTAGTTTTTAGAACTAAGCAAATAAAGTCTTTACTGGTATACAGATGGCACTAATTGTAAAATAATGTTTTCGTTTATGTTAATCCAATTATTTCAGTTCGATCGTTACATTCGAAGCGGGCGGTTGTGTTGGTTCCTGCAATATTAGTCGCGCGCAATTTGTTACATTTCACGGATCTACCTGCAAAACGCTCAGATAAGACTGTTTTCGTTCCAATTTTATAATATTTTTGTTTCCAATTATTATTTTTATTTTTTATTGAACTAGCATAAGAAGCAAGATCGTATCGGGGCATACGGCTTGCTCTTTCATTTGTGGCCATTATTGTTATATTGTCTTAGATCTAGGCTCATCTTACGGAATTAGATAGTAGTTATTATGGTTAATATAGCCAAGCCCCCGGACCCACCGGATATTAGTATTAATAAAAGACGTCGGGAAGAAGAAGAACCCTGCACTCCAGATATGTTACCTCTGGACCCAACAACGACAAATATTCAGATTGATGACCCAATAATTATTCCTACGATTGTTTATCCAATACATTCTCTTGGTCCTTTCTTGGTTCTGGTCCAGGATAAAGATCCCACTAAATTCCTTCATCCCATGAAAATGGGAAGTCTCCTGCTCAAGAGTAGAATTTTTAATATTGCTCCCGAAGGTGTTAAATCCGAGGGTTAAGTATTAATTAAGTGAGTAGGAAATAATTGAACACGTATCAGTTCCTGCTCAGTTTGGCAAGGTCCTGAAAGCAAGGAGACTTAACTATAAGGATAAATCTGTAGCGATCGAAATTCGAATCCACCGCCATCTCAGTCGGCATCGACGCTAGCGACACCGTTGCCGGCTGCTGCTACAAGTCTGGCTCAATTCACCACCAGGCAGTCTCTCGAGTTTCAGCGTTTCACAATGGCGGTCTTGCCAGCTCGCGCTTGCCGAGCAAGACTGCCAATTCATTTAATTTCATCATTTCCTACATCTTCATTCACCGTATTCATTTCTATCTGTCTTCATTGTTTTTATCATTTGTCATAATAAACCTCAACACACGCCAATCACATTGATTTCATTTAACCACCGTCCTAACCCCCAAAAATCTAATAAATAATATCTAGCTCCGAAAATATACCGTCCCACGTTGCCAATTTTCTTCCTCTACTTAATTCATTAATAAATATTAACCATGACTCACCAGCATCAAACCTACTCTAGTGCCCACTCTCTAAACATCCTGCAATGGAACAGCAGAAGTGCTGTCTCCAATAAACATGAGATTGTACATATCCTTAATTCATTTTCTATAAAAATCGCTGCGATATCTGAGACATGGCTGAGACCGGATATTGATTATTCAATGGCTGGTTTTTCCATTCTCCGAGACGACAGAGACGATGGTAGAGCGGGCGCCGCGCTACTAATTCATTTGTCTATCCCTTTTTCAAATATTCCCTTACCAGCTCAAACAAATACTCAAATAGTTGCCGCAGATATTAACGGAATTGGTTTTGTCTCTGTATATATGCCTCCTCATACTCCTTTTATTCCGGAGTTCTGGTCCTCGATCATTGCTTTAATGCCAAGTACTTTCTTTATACTGGGAGACTTCAATGCTCATTCCCCTACATGGGGAAATAGCTTTTCCGATAGATCAGGAAACCAAATTATATCTTTTATCGACGACTGTAACCTCTGCATTCTAAACGACGGTTCTCCTACAAGATTTAATGCCCCCTCGCAGAATCCTAGTGCGGTTGATGTATCAATATGTACTGCAAACATTTCCAGTTCATGTAACTGGTCAATATTACATGATCCCCACTCGAGTGATCATTTTCCAATTATTCTATCGGTGCCTCTATATCCAATGAAATCTATAGTTAAAAAGTCCAATAAATATAATCTAAAAAAGGCTAACTGGTTAAAATATAGTGAAATTATAAATAGTAACATTGAAAACATCCCAGCCTTAGGAACTTCGCTCGATCCTCAAACGCTCTTTTCAGAAATATCGGTCATAATGTATTCAGCAGCGAATGAAGCTGTCCCGAAAGTTAAACCATGTTCCAAAAAGTCTCATAAAAATCCATGGTGGGATGAGGAGTGTTCACAGGCTATTGAATTGAGAAAGGAAGCGATGCGTAAGTATAGAAATGATATGAGTCTAGACAATTTTCTTAATGCCAAAAATATTCAAGCCAAGGTCAAGAGATTATTGAAAAAGAAAAAACGAGATGGATGGTATAAATTTTGCTCGTCTCTGTCTCTTGATTCTCCCCCCTCCTACACATGGTGCATGATTAAAAGATTTTGCGATTCCTCATGTGCTCCTAAACAGTCTCCATTGAACTCCTAGTGGATTGAAGAATTTGTCAATAAAATAGCACCAGCCTATGCCCCTAATCACAGTGAAATACTATTTCCAAAGTCAGCTTTAAATCACTCTCCTTCTTCATGGCTGGATGCTCCCTTCTCCATGGGGGAATTATTGATAACCCTAAAAACTGTATCTGACTCCGCTTCAGGTATTGATGAACTATCTTACTCTTTCCTCAAAAAAACCCCACTGGAGTTTCATAAATACTTATTGGGCATGTTTAATTCATGCTTAAATTCAGGAACAGTTCCCCAGGAGTGGAAAACCCAAAAAATCATACCCATTTTAAAACCTTATAAAAACCCCAACCAAGGACAATCGTACCGCCCAATCGCCCTGTCATCGTGTTTTCTGAAAATTCTGGAACGAATGCTTAAAAATAGATTAGAATGACATATAGAACACAATTCTCTTCTATCTCCGTTTCAGTTTGGTTTTCGCAAATCCCTTTCCTGCCTGGACAATCTAAGTATTCTTATTACGGACATCCATGCATCTTTTGCAAAAAAACAACTTATAGTAGCAGCATTTATAGATATTAATGCAGCCTATGATAATGTACTTCTACCTCTGCTTCTGGAAAAAATGAAAAACCTTGATGTCCCAAGCCATCTCGCACAACTAATACACAATATTTTTGCTGAGCGATCCATTGTTGTGGACGGCCCTGAAGGGAGTATTAAGATAATGATTTCAAGAGGCCTCTCCCAGTGCTCGGTATTGAGTCCTTTACTATTTAATTTGTACATTGCGGACCTCATAAGTAAGATATCAAAAATATGTAACGTGTTGAACTATGCTATTTATGCTTCAGACAACAATATCGATTCTGCGATTAGCAAACTATCTGCTGGTCTTAACTTTCTAAACAATCGGTTGCAGTGTAATGGTTTAGACCTATTGCCTTCGAAATCTCATATTGTTGTCTTTACGAGGAAACACAAAGTCTCTCCCGTGTCAATGACCATCGATAACGTGAGTATCCCAGTCAAAAACCAAGTTAAATTTTTAGGCATGATTTTGGACAGAAAACTTTCCTGGAAATCCCACATAGATATGGTTCTAGCTAAATGTGAAAAAAATATTAATATTTTAAGATCGGTTTGTGGAGTATGGTGGGGATCTCATCCATCTACCATGAAACTCATATATCAAGCCCTAGTACGAAGCCATTTGGACTACGCTAGTTTTTTGTTTGATCCTCTACCAGCTTACCTTCAATGCAAGCTTGACAGAATCCAGTCCAAATGTTTGAGACTTATTTTGGGAGCTATGAATTCATCTCCAATCAATTCTCTTCAAGTGGAATGTGCAGAGATGCCTCTCCTTATTAGGCGACAATATTTGTCAGATAAATTCTTTCTAAAAAGGTGCAATTTTATTTCCCACCCACTATTACAAAAGGTTTCCGCCCTTTCCTCTCTGATAGACTCACGGAGATACTTATTAAATAAATCTCGCCCAAACTTATGCAATAGCTTTTCCTGTGTAAAAACAAAATATCCCGATTCACCTCACTATTCTACTCTTCCAGTCTATTCTACCCCTTTTCGTGCTATATTTTTCTCTCCTGACATTGATGTAATCTCTGGACTAGACAAATCAACCCAGCTAAATGAAAATCATGTAAACAAGTTGTTTAATAGTGTACTTGATTCGAAGTGGCTTAACTATCTCCACATCTACACCGACGGTTCTAAACTTTGCCCTGAGGGCTATTGCGGTGCTGCAGTTTCCATACCTCAATTAGGAATAAATGTGAAGCTTCGACTTCCTGCGGATTCATCGGTTTTCTCAGCAGAATGTTGAACAATTAAAGAGGCCTTGGACATCTGCGTTCTCCGGAACGTCGATAAGGCTGTTATATTCTCCGACTCTCAAGCAGCTCTTGAATCCCTCTCTGCTAATATGAAAGTTTGGCTAGACAATGAGATAATCTGTTCCATCAGAAGATGCCTATTTGATTTGTACAGCAACAATAAACGGGTGTCATTCGTTTGGATCCCTGCACATAAGGGAATTCAGGGAAATGAATGTGCTGATAAACTGGCCAAGAAGGCTACTCTTTCCGGAGTTCTTCCCCATCAATTCCATATCCCGATGTATGACAGACTTAATATTGTAAAAAAACATACGTATTCTATCTGGTCTGCACAATGGATGGATCCAAACAATCACAAGGGTAATCGTCTTAAAATAATCCAAAGATATATTCCCCGCTCCCCTTGGTTCTCCAACAGGAAAGTCTCAAAAAGAACAGTAGCAAATATCTCTAGAATGAGAATTGGGCATTGCCAGGTGGCCTCACATTTGTTCAGAATGAACATAATAGACTCCCCAATGTGTGAATGTGGTGCCGAGGAGGAAACCCTTGACCATGTCTTTTTTGCCTGTCCATTGCGGATCACAGGTTTTTTTTACAATGATCTTGTCAATGGTGATTTTCAACTCCCGGTTAACTTGTGTCATCTTCTTTCCCTCAACTCGCCTCATTTAAGCTATGTAATAGCAAATTTCTTGAATGTCAATGGTATTGACTTGTGATGCAATGTTCCCTGTTCTATAGTATTGTTGTACTGCTTTCTATGAAATAATGTTTAGACTTGTTTAATGGCACAAGTCACTCTTGAAGGGTGGATTGCCTATTTGAAAGAAGAAGAAGAAGAATCCAATTATTTAATTTATATTTGTTTCCCAGAATTTTTAATAATGCACAGCTTTTTTGCTTGTATACACTGCACGCCTCTGCTCCTCATCCATTTGTTCAACATGACCAAACCATAAGTGACCCTTTTTTAATTCTATTCACTAAGCTAAGATCAGCTTTACATCCTATCCTAATTTGTTCGTTCTTTACTTCATCAAATGGATTTTCCACATATACAGTATGCCCTGGTATATGCCCGTGCACGCCTGCACTCTGAAGCCTCCGTTTCACTATTGTTAGACTTATAGGTTTGGGCCTGTTCATATTTATTTGGGATGCAATTTCTGGTGCAGTCAAGCGCCTGTTGCGCTTGCTTATAATCACTACGCTCCGATCTTCCGCCAAACTGGTAATTTTCGGTCGACCAGTGCGCTTTTTATTTATAACACTTTCATTGTCTTTGTACTTTTTTACATTATAGTCCGCTGTTCGCCTTGATAAGACATTATCAAGCAACGAATTTCAGTAGAAAGTTCTTTGGTTTTTACCATAATAAATATTATAAAAATTTTGAGAGCACTTGAATATTACTGTAAAGTTAAAAGATGTTTTCACTACAAAATCTGGGAGTAAACTAAACATAAATGGTGTAAAATAATTAAAAGGAGGTATATGTAAAATAAATGACCCGATCTAACAAAAGAAATTATCAAAATAACTTCTCGGAATTTTAGACCTCGCAGGGTCCTTACCACCTTTCTACTTGCTACTTTTATGACCCAAGTCCAAACAATCTAATTCTCTACAAATATCATGAATTTGGGTGACAACTGTTAGTATCCGTTATACAGATACTAATATCAAATACAGTATTGCAAAATTTTTATGCGAGCAAGTACTTTCAGCCGATATAAAACATTTTGTAAGTGGGCAAAACTTATAGCCGGTAATGTACATATTATATAAATTCCATGCTACTTGTGTAGCTGTTCATATTTTTTTAAACCTAACCAATTTTGTAAAAGCCCATAGGGACATAAATTAATAAATAAAATATTATAATTTTCAATATTTTCCAAACTGCAGAACAGTTTACGGAAATATGTTAATATTCATACTGAGATCACTTTCCTTACATACGCTGTACATCCTATTTACTAATTCTTGTTCACTATTTGCCATTAACCCTTCAGAGGGGGCGCAGCGGTACTCTGCACCGCAAATTTAGTTTTTTGTTTGCTCAGTAGATGTCACTAATCATATACAAACGAATGCTTAGGTATGAGTTATTGACATATCCCACTAACATCCCCTTATCACTATGGTTTGATTAAATTCAATGGTCAGTAGCAATCGATCATCCGCCGAAGGCCTTCCAGATTGCGAGATAAAGTACCGCTTTCTTGCCCTAAAATGTACATATAATTTTTTACAAAATAATTATGAAATGATTTATAAATTTAATTATTTCTTTATAACATTAGATGGATTTAATTATTATAATTAATTAAAATTAATTCTTTATTGAATAATATATGAATTTTTTTTAATAATTTTTTTTTTCATAGGAATCGAACAAGGTACACAGATGATGAAGACATTTTGAGGGTATTAGAAAACATAAGGAACGAAGATGTTATACATTTTTCTGATGAAAGTGATGGAGAGCATGAAGAAATTGCAGAAGATTTGGCAGAGAGTGAATCAGAACAGTCTGGTGATGAAATCGACGATATCTATGTTGTTCCACAAGTAAATGACGATTTTGACCTTCTTGTCGGCAAAGATAAAGAGACTATATGGAAAACCACACCATTCGATTTGGTTGATTCTAGGACAAAAGTAAAATCAAAAAATTTTACCAGGACCTACTAGTGTGTCGAAACACTGGAACAGAGTTAGATGCTTTTCTGCAATTTGTTACGATAGACGTGATTGTTCAGTGTACAAATATGTATATTCAAAATAAAAGATCATCAGTAAATTATAGTAGAGAACGAGTCTGCCAAGACACGTAGAACTGACACAATGGCGCTACTTGGAATTCTTTATTTATTATCAATAAAAAAAGGAAATAGGGCTAACATAACTGAGTATTGGAAAACTGATGGAACAGGGATGATGATTTGTAGAGCTACGTTTAGCTACAAAAGATTTAGGACTTTACTCAGATCCTTGAGATTCGATGACATCTCAACCAGAACGTTGAGACAAAAAACAGACAAATTGGTCGTAATTCGTACTTTTCATACTAATTTTGTTGAAAATTGCAAAAAAAAACTATTGCTAGTCGGAATTTGTAACCATCGATGAAATTTTGCATTCGTTTTATGGGCGATGTGGATTCATCCAATACATGCCAGCAAAGCCAGCCGAGTATGGGCTAAAACTGTATGCTCTTTGTGACAGTAAAACATTTGTGGCGGCTCGCGCACATCGTCCAGATGTTCCTCGTTCTGTCAATTCGTGGTATTGCACCATCTCACGCGTACAAAGCGGAAACGTTCAAGGAAGGCCGGACTGCGCCGCCCGGCGGGCATGACACACGTACACCACAGATGTGCACCAACACATGCAGATCGCATCTCTTGTAGAAAAGACAAAAATAATACAACAGTACGCTGCAGCCAATGCAAGACTGTAATTGTTGCATGCAACTCATGTACTCTCCTCCCTGCAGAGGAGAATGAAGAAGAAATGATAGAATAGTTATGCTATAATTATAAAAAATATTATTATTAAAAGTTTATTATTTTTAAACAAACTAAAAAAAATTTGTTACAAATTTTTTGTTTTTAAAAATTAAAAATGTTTTTGTTTCAAAATATTGCTTAGGTTACTATTGTTTAAATACTTATTTTATTCATGCTATTATATTTTAAAACTTATCCTAATTAAAAAAAAAGATTATTTTTCACTATAATACATATTTTGTAACTCATACCTTGTAAAAAATGGTTATGTGTAGAAATCACTACTATTCTAATTGCGGTATTCAGTACTGCGGCGCGCCCGAACTTGTAACTCAGCTAGGCGCGCCCATTGAAGGGTTAATACTGTATCATCCACATACAACAAAATCACTCATTTTCACTCCTACATTCCAGTTCTTTCACACAATTATCTAAATATAAGTTGAACAACCACAGAGATATTACACAACCCTGCTTGATCTTGACCTTTTGTAATATCAAACCATAGTGTGAATGATCCATTGAATTTTATACATGCAGTACTTCCTTTGCATAAGAATATGATTGCTCGTACATGTTTACTATTCACCCTGTAATCAGAGAGTACCTTCCATAACTGTTACTTTATCATAAGCCTTTTGCAGATCTAGAAAGGCAAAAAAAAGTTTATGATTTTTCATTAAAAACTTTTCCGTCATCGCTCACTGATGAAATGTAGGATTAGATTTATTTTATTGAATTTCTCATACTGTTAAAACAGTTGAGCAGTCAAATATTATTGTGCCAGTTATGGGGAAAATAATATAATTGATACCAATATTTAATTAATATGCAATCGCTTTTATTCCAATGTTTACATTTAAATTAAATGTGTGTACACAATATCAACCAATACAATGATGGTTGCATTTTATATATTTGCCAAGTGACATTTTTTAAATTATCAATAAAGGCACAAAAAATTTCCACATCAATCAATAGTCAAAAAAACTAATATGCACTTGGAAAAAATGTCACTTAGCCTAATTGTTAACTGTCTTATCAGGCATAACATATGGATTGATTTTTTACAGGACAACCTTTCTTTTGTTTAATCACCCTATTCACTTGTTTAAGTTCAAATTTTGTGCTTGTGTCTAAATATTTTTCTTAAATATCAATATATTACAAAAATAGTCATAACCTTGATTAATTCACATTTATTACGAACTTAAATAGCTGTTCCTCGTTCTAGATTTTGCTTAATCTCCAGGGTATGTTCACCATAAAATCTTTCAAGTTTCTTGTTGAACTTGGCATTTCTTTCATTGATGTAATCAATATCTGAATCATCATTGTGCGTCCTCCTTCTGGAATATTTCTGTCTTCTTGAAATCTGTTGCTCTACATCCTCAACCATTTTGTCAACTGCTTCTTTTTTATCCTTATGTGTACCTTGAAGAATTACATTTGGTCCGCCATAAAATGCGTCACCCAGCTTTTGTTTCTCTTTCTCGTATTGTTCAAAATTCGGAGCGCCCATATTTTTAACCAAACGATTATACTGTCTGATAGTTGCTTGTTCATATGTAGAGAATCCTTCATCCGGATTTTTCTTTTTCTTCTTTCGCTCCAATCGTTCGGCTTCTAACGCTGAGACCTCGAGCAATTTAGTTTGGTCATAATTTACTCCAATCGTTTTAGCTTCGTCTCTGGCTTTCTGGTCCTGTAATAACCATTCAGCTTGCCTTTTTAACGATTCGTGATTAGCTGGCAATTTATTACGCGCGTCCTCAGCAACGACTTCTTGATGATTGTGATTACGAGCTTCATTTCTAGCTGAATGTAAAGTTCGCAACCTTTTCATTCGCTCCGCCTGTTTTTGTGCAAACGATGTAACTTTCGACGATTGAGGTTCGACATCGCCCATTTCGGTAACGGTACAGAAAACACGGCAGTTGATACAAAAGAATAGACCGTTAAGTAAACTAAATATGTACGCAGAACACACTTAAGTAAAAAGATAATTAAGAAAATATAAACATGCGACTACGATCACGAAAATACTAGATTTGACATTGGCATTTGGCGTATATCTCTTATCTATGCATTTGGCTTTAAAACCCATAGAAAAAGAAACAATAACATTTAATATACGATGGATGGCACCATAGACAAGATCTCATGTATTTATGTTTCTCTTATCTATGGTGTCTTCACACGAAAGAGGCAGCCTCATACAGCCTCTCTCTGACGTGCAATCATACGGGTGGCGATCGTGGCGATGGTCACCTCTCATCTATGATGGTCACTGAGGAGTAATCATGAAGAGATAGGTTGACTGATAGAAACACGAAAAGACAAATATGTATTATATACTACACACGTCATGGGCAGGTGTACGTTCTTATGCTAACTTAAACCTAATTTAATTTCTAACTTATATTAATCCGCGTTGCTTCGCTAAAGTCTTCTTCCATGAGTCCGGTCTTCGGCCGGGTGAAGTGGTGTCATTGACAATTGCTTCTGGATTAACTTGGCGAGTGCTCCCCGGCTGGCTGGGCGGCTGTTTCCAGAATGACTTGATGACTGCTTCCAGGCTGGCTCGATGACTAGCTGGGCAGCTGCTTCCAAACTGACTTGACGACTGCTCCGGGACTGACTTAGCAACTGTACTTCTATATTCTGTATTTCAAAATACCTGGAGTTTCACAAGGCTCACACCTTGGACCAATTTTATTATTAGTCTATATTAATGACATTAAATAATGTTTCTTAAATGCTGAATTTTCACTATTTGCAGATAATGCCAACATTTTCAAAGAAATTTAATCTCCCACCGATTGTCTTCTGTTACAGGATTACCATAATAGACTTTCAATCTACTGCCAAAAATCTCATTTTCAAAAAGAAAAAATCAAATTTGTCGTAAAATTATCAACTTAGCGTCTGCACTCAAGTGAAGGATCGCAGTATAATCTTAGATTCTAAATTAACTTTCATCCCGCATATTGAGTTGATAATTGTTAAGGTCTATATACTCCTTGGATTCATTACTAGAATGTCTAACTCATTCCAATCACCTTTTACTCTTATCATTTTATATTTCTTATTTGTACGCAGTCAACTTGAATTCGGATCGGATGTTTGGAACATTTTTGGAAGCGACCGATTTGAAAATATTCAACATAAATTTTTCAATATATTTAATTCACGCTCCCGCTTAGACATTAAATCTCATTCAGAAAGTGAGTATTTCCATAAAATCCACCCTCCCCCCTGCCCCTCCTTTTAAATAAAAGAAACGCACAAGATTTATGTTTTCTCTATAATTTTTTTAATAACTTAGTTGACTCACCCTATTTATTTAAAGAAATTACTATAAACTGTCCCGCACACCCAACATGTCAAATAATCTATTTTACCCTAATTTTGGAAGAACAAATTACTTAAAAATTGTTTTTTGGGGGTTAGATCGGTGGTTAAATGAAAGAGTGAGATTATTGGCGTGTATATTGTGACAAAGCTTGATAGAATACAGAATTACAGATGCAAAAAGTGATCGTGAACTATGAAAATGTAGCGAAGTCTAGTAGTTGAAGCGGTCTCGGGCTGGGCAAAACAACCGTTGCAGAGCGGTGAAACAGCAGAGAAATCGTCGGTGTAGGATTGGGCCAGACCTGTATCGGCAGCCGTCAGCATTATGTCGCTAGTATCGATGCCGACTGAGACAGCGGTGAATTTGAAATCCTGTCCCCTACAGTTTTATGACCCGCTTTACGTCAAAATATAATACCGTAAATTCTTCTAATAACTTAGACATTTTCAACGATAAATTGCTTCCCTTTAAAATTAAACTACACCAACTTTGTAAAAACTATCGACATAAATTATGTATACATATTACATTTTATTGCATCCCATTTCTCTTCCCTCCTCACCCTTTCTACTTTATATGTTCGGTGTAAAAACACTATTTTGTTAATCAGTTTTTTTAATATGTACTATTTTTTAGTTTATTATTTTATTTTAGTGTAAAACACTTTTTGTTTATCAGTTTGTTAAAATGTACTATTCTTTAATATAATATGTTTATTTTTATGTACTATTTCTTAGTTTGTATGATACACTTCCTTGTTTAGTTCCAAAGAAACTTCACTGGTAATCAGGCCTATTCTCAAAATTGCAATATTGAAATGAAGGTGATTGTTACACCAACCCTCAAAAATAGACAGATAGTTTTGACAGATTATGGTACGTTTATCTCCCTCACTCCCTTACTCTCTCTCCCTCTCTCTTATTCAAATATAACACTATTTTTGAGGGTTGGTGTAACAATTACCTTCATTTCAATATTGCAATTTTGAGAATAGGCCTGATTATTTTTATATATTATGTATTATGTAAGTTATTATTATTATACTGTTCCTCAAAAATAAAACTGGCTTGACGACTGCTTCTAGACTATCTTAGTCAATTTCCCCCCTCGCAGGCTGATTCACTTCCACAGTGACTTCTCGTGGTTAATCTTCATGCTTTCGGACTAGCTTTTGGATTAACTTCACGTGACCGATTAGCTTACGGGTTAGATGCTTCTCGTGACCGTCTTCGGACTTGTTCAATTTTCTTAGATTGACTTCACATGACCAATTAGTGGACTAGCTCTCATGCAATGGTATCCGGCTTTTTTAAAGCTGTGTGAATGGGAGTGATGCTGCGCTCGCCATCTGGTCCAACTCTCAGAACCAGCGACTATTCCATTGACCGCCCTTACGGTGAAAGGCCACGCCCTTTTCTATGCCTAATTTTATTCTTCTTCACCGGTAGTATTCTTAATATAAATTACAATTTAACTTACCTTTGTACATATTCATCTTATTATAATAATCATTTAACTGACACATGAATTTAAATACAATAAAATTCGCACACTTAAATTTTCTATACATACTTAACGTTTATTACATTATTTTATTAATAGCTAAATAAAACATACTTAATCTAAACATCCCTGCTATGACGCTAACCTGCCCATTCATTACTATATATTATTAATGCTTGATCCGTATCGCGATTCTTACTGTGTATTTTAATTATGAGTTATATTACTTTGTTTGCTTGGCGCTGATTGGCTTATATCTTCATTGATGTATTGCTTTTTTTGGCCTGGAGCTAGTAGTAAAGGAACGAACACAGACTGAATGCGGTGGAAATGAGATTGCCTGTGCATATTTGTGGCAGATCCATTTATGATTGAGTAAAGATGAAAAATTTAAGTGATTAAATTAGTTGGTGAAGACAAATTAAGTAATTAAAAGCATCAAATCTAGTGCGTTCGCGTCATTGAAAAAAATACAAGATAAGTACTTTTTGTTCACAATATGATGGATCACAGGATATGAACGCACCCAATTTGTTTATGATTCTAACTCAAAAAGATTAATGTTTATCTATGTTTCTGATTTTGACAGATGTATGTGTTAAATTTTGGGTTTATGTTGGTTTACGTTTGGTTTTATTAGAAACGAAAGATGTCTGTTCCTCCTCAAGCATTTGTTAACCGTAACAAAAAGCACTTTTTGGGAATTCCAGCACCACTCGGATATGTCGCGGGAGTCGGAAGAGGGTGAAGAATTTTCTTATTTTAAAATATTGTAGAGTATTTTAATTCTTTTTCGAATAATAATGTTACCTATATTCCTTATAATATTTTTAGTGCCACTGGATTCACAACTCGTTCCGATATAGGACCTGCGCGAGACGCCAATGATGTATCGTAAGTGTTATTTTTGTTCACTTTTAAGTTTGTGTTGAAAGAGATGAGAATGAAGAGTACTAATATCAAATTCTAGACCCCTTACTTATCCCTTCGTACAACTACTAGATTCTACTGGTAACTACACTATTAAAACTTTATTGTAAATCTATATAGCGTACAATATTGTATTCACAGTGACGACAGACATGCTCCACCTCCTGTAAAACGTAAAAAAAATGATGAGGAAGATGATGATGAGGATTTAAATGACTCAAATTACGATGAATTCTCTGGGTACAGTGGATCACTTTTCTCAAAGGTAATTCATTATTTTATAACAAAATAAAAATATAGTATTCAATACATGCATACCCCATATTGGATCCGAAAATGTACTTAAAGTGAAGCTTTCATATTTTTTTTTAAATTTGTCATTGTGCATTCATCATACATGGGCATAATGAACACAAATATCCCTGTTATAACTAAAAGAAACAAAACTAATGATATTGACACCAATTCATAAGTAGTTGACTTCGATTGGGCAGTGGCTGGTCATGCTGTTAAGTATCAGTTCTTGTGAATCAAGCATCCACAATCCAGAGATTATCCAGTATCCATAAAAAGAACTCCCTATACCTGGGTATGCCTTTAACCAGTTATGTTAATTTTAGAATTCACAAGGTATTCAAAAATATGTTATTGGATACACATTCAAATGTTTGGATCAAATAAAATATTTAGTATTTTTTTGTTGTATGTATATTTATTTATTTCTAACTATATAATACAATGTAAAAATATCTTTGGACTGTGCCTGTCTCACTAGAGAAATTCTGTGTCGAGACGGGCATAAATTAAAATGTGTTTTTAAATAGGATCCATATGACAAAGACGATGCAGAGGCTGATGCTATTTATGAGGCAATTGATAAAAGAATGGATGAGAAACGCAAAGAATACAGAGAAAAACGTCTCAAGGAAGATTTGGAAAGATATCGCCAAGAAAGGTAATAATCAATTTCCCAAATTAATTGTTTTATGTACAAGAATTTGTGCCTCTATTATTGCAGTTTTGAATATTAAGAATTTTATTGTGTTTGCTACCAAAAACTCAATATGGAAATTAAAATTAAGTTACTGCAGTATTTTCCCGCTATCGCACCAACCGATGGTATACTGTTGTACTATTAACATATACTGTAATATATACATATATGGCATATTTCATTTACAAAAATACTTTTTTATTTTTAAAATGAGTTTTAAAAGAAATGTAACAAAAGAAGTTACAGAAAAAATTGATGTTAAGAGGCAAATTTCGTTTTTCCAGTTTGAATTTCGAGATATTTTTGCATTTTGCATACCCTTTCAAGATGAGACTAATAGTTAATTCTTTTACAATATCAAGTAAACATAAAAGTGCATTATTTTTTACGTAAATATTGCTAGAAGAGAAAAGGTACAATAGAAAAAGAACAATAATAATTGTTGGATTTCTTAAATTCCTAGTAATAAATCTATCAAAAATAGCCATTTCTTCACATTCATAATACATATGTGTTGCCATTTAAATTATCAAGCGAAAATTAAATAATATGTTAAAGTTCTCACCTAAAATTATGTTTATGATAAAAAACCATTATTTTGTTTCGATAAAATATGATTATAAAATATATACAAATTTGCCCCGATATTAACGGAATAAATGACGAAATTCATATTGATAACTTTTGAAGCATCTGATATTTGTGAAGAGAAAACCTATTTATGCTAATATATATAATAATCATACTCGGTTGTAATAAAAAAACGTTTTTTTTTTAAATAATTATTTAATTGTTTTTAATAAATTACATTATTTCATTTAATATTAAAATATAAATGAAAATATGACTAAAGTATTTATTATTCACTGTTAACTAATTATTTTGTTCACTGAGCATATTATCGTTCTTCAGAATTTCGTTGTTTTTTTCTTTACACATATTCAAAACAAAATTTGATCCACACATATTACACTAACTGAATTTAGAAATAAAACTTTATGTTCTTTCACATATTCAATATTCGTTCATGTGTACCCAAACATCGATTTGTGGGGGTAAATTTGATTAATTTGAGAAAATAATTGGTGTATGTCGACCACTCTTTTGCCATCCAATTTAGGAAGTTCACACGAGTCCACACATTCAATGCTCAGTTCGGGAACATCCTGAAAATAATTTTAATATTATTATTATTGTAATTTAGTTATCAGTATTTTTATGTCTAAAATATTAAAATACGTGTTTATTCATTTATATGACTATAACAAATACATTTATATCAACCAGACAGGTCTGTCATGTATAATTCTTTTGATAAAATTATTTATCTTTAAGGATATGTATTTCCAATAAAAAATAATTTATCTGCACTATATAATATATGTACAGTAAAATCCCGTCTATTCGAAGTTGAGAGGACCGAAAATCAAGAAAAAAGTTCGAATAACTATTTAGCATAATGAATATAAAAATTTCAAAAATTCGATTACATACTAACTTTTTTCATAGAAACTCGAAGTAATTATATACACCTATATCCACACATTTAAAATTAACAAACAAGTTGTCAGTATACAGTGTAAACAAATCACAATATTATTTTTTTAAAACACTATTATAATGGACTATCTTTTCGCATGCCATTTTTAATAACGACATAATAGTCGAACTTGTCAACCTGCCATTTCTCCGCTGAAGTTAGCGACAAAAGTTTCCAGCGCTTTTAAAACATTTGTTTTATGGTGGACCGCGGTGACATTTGGCACTCGCCTTTCAACATTAAAGTTCTTTCTGTCATCATGTTTAATATTGTCGACAACTTCATTAATGGGGTTGCGTATTTTTCTGTTAATTTTGTTTTGGATAATATTTTTTGTCAATCTCTTATATTAATTCGGCTTTTTGTACGAGTTTCGCATTAATGCTATTATCGAAAATATAAAATTATCAATCAAAATTATAAAAATGTTTTAATTTAAATTTAATGAAATACGAAAAAGTCAAAGGAACGCAAACCACGCATTCGCAAATTTCAAAATATTTAACACGTAAATATTAGAGAAAAACAAATAATGTTCTTTACATATAGAACAATGGCAATAAAATAATTAATAAGATACGAGAAAATCTGAGAAACACTAACTACACATTCTTTAAAATGTCTTACACTAAACTTAAATAGAAAGATAAATGTCTGTTTTAAAATTAATACAAATTAAATAATATATAAAACACGGAAAAGTCTGAGGAACTTAACCGCGTACTAACGTTTGTACAATAAAATATACAAACGCTACGTAAAAAAAAAATGATGGTAATAATACGGAACAGAAGATTGGCGAGCACTGACATTCGCAGCTGTAGCTGGGAGAACTAGAGAACTGCATTACCTATAAGGGCGTAAATATAATATTTGCTATCTTTTTCTAATGTACAGAAAACGAGCGAGAGAAAAAAGCATACGACTTAAGTTAAAGCGTCGCGGTAGAAAATAAATATTTCAAATCGAGGACGCACATGATATATTTCTCATCTTTTCTAGTATACTGAGAGTGAGTGAGAAAACAAACAATGAGAATTAACTTTATGCGTCGTGAATCAGTATGGGGGAGGAATTACCCATTTTGATGGTCTTGGATTTTGGACAGGCACATCGCGTAGCGCATGTGTATTTTCCAGATTGCTGACATCTGACAAAAAAAATCGAATTAGGCGAAAAATATATCGACAAATTCATCTGATAGGGTCCAAAAATAGCTTCGAGTAACAATATTCGATTTATAAGTACAATTTAGTATGAAAACTTTCCAGAGGGACCACATTCTGCTCTGAAACTTCGACTTGCGGCGAATTTCGAATAAACGGGGTTTTACTGTATATTGAACTATATAATTTATAATGTTAAATCAAATACATAATTGTTATAGAAATGGTAAAAATTATCAACTTACGTCGCAATTTTTTTTCAAGAAGTTTATAACCATTTAAAATTTTGTTGGAACATTTCCTAGAGCGTGTCAATGGATACTTTTTGACCTTCGGCATCTTGAGTCACAGGAGGCAGTAATTTCAGAACAATAATGTATATAATAATATATTATTGACTTTTAATGAGAACCAAATCCAACAAAAAAATCACGGGTTCGCAAATTTCACGTTGAATCTTGTGAATGAATGGATTTCATGCGCTGACGGGCATGCGTTAGCCGCGTCAGATTGTAAAATGCTCCGATCGGTTGAGCATGTTTTATGTTGAAATGTCAAAATTATAATCTATTTTCGTATAAAAATAGCTCAAAACCATACAATTTACAAAAATAAGCAATTAGTATCGAGAATAAGTATAATATTCATTCATATTGTCGTCAAAATTTGTATTAAAATGTGTTTTATAGTCAAGTTTAATTAAAATCTAACAGAGCGCAGATTTCACGACTGCCGTGGCCGGTTTGAACGGCATACTAACAGTGTGAGATATAATTAATAATATCGTATTTCATAAGACTGGAAATTTATTATTTAAAAAATGATTATTGTGTTTCTGATATTAAACTTAGTTTTAAATAGTAGTTGAAGCCTCAAAGCATGTGAGTAAATATAGTATATTATTTAAAAACGTGTGTTTTTACTAAAACAAAGATTTTAAAAACGTCAAAAATTCATCAAATGTACTGCAAATTGAATGATTTATAACATTTTGATAATTTGGTTTCCGAGAGATTTGTCTCCGTAATCTTGGCTTCAAGATTATAAGAAAATATATTTAGTTTGTGCATTAATTTAGCGTATTGACTCAATTTCGTACCATGCCTAAAATGCATCTAATGGTCGCGGTCTTTCTTATAATATTTGTATCATCTTAATTATGGCAAATAACATTCAGTTTATTAGTTTTATATTAATGTTAAGGTCCAATCTAAGTAATAGTTGAAAAAAATTCAAATCTATTGAATAACTTCTGATATAAATGAATAATAAAAACCCACATTTTCGTAAAAAACGCGAAAATATGAATTATTATTACTTAACTAATATTAAATATGAATTAAATGTATTAATTATAAAGATATACATACAAAATCAATATTATCGAAAAATAAAAACATTGTTGTTGCGCTACCGGGATTCGAACCTGGATCTCTTCCCTAACCGGGGGAGGTGCTTTATCCAACTAAGCTACAGCGGCACTATTTTTATCGACAATTTTTCGACCTTATATGTTACCTTTTTGATATCAATACATTTAATCGTTCCATCATTTGACAGAGCCATCTACCTTATTTTTACAGAATCTCAAATACCTTTGAGTGAATCTGATAGCAGACGCTAGAGTTATTAATTCATTTTTATTAAATTTTGGACACATTGATACAACTTTATTATTTTTAGGAGAACACATTCTTATTGTGAAGTTGTAATTATTCAGAACATAGTTCTGTGTTCTCCTAAAAAAAAAAAAAAAAACTTAACTAATCTCCTCAAGTATTTTGCATAAAAAAGACAATTCACATATATTTTTCTGCACATGTGAGGCACTTTAACAAACTTTTAAAAGTGAGAACTACATTTTGATCAGAATTTTTATTTATTTATGTTTAAGTTATTATATTTCATGGATTATAGTTCCCAAAAATTGTATTTCAGTATTGACAATAAATAGAATATTTCTGTACTTAAGTCGTTGTACTTTAAATTATTAGAGTTGTATTAAAAATTAATTTTATAATAATTAACAATTGACTCATTTTTCAGACCAAAAATTCAACAGCAATTTTCAGATCTAAAACGTGAGCTGGTTACCGTCTCAGAGGACGAATGGGCCTCCATCCCCGAAGTGGGAGATGCCCGCAATAGAAAACAGCGAAATCCTCGAGCTGAGAAGTTTACTCCACTGCCTGACAGTGTGCTGTCTAGGAACTTAGGTGGCGACTCCTCAGCCTCCATCGATCCCACCTCAGGCCTGGCTTCGATGACCCCGGGAGTCTTAACACCAGGGATGCTCACACCTACTGGTTAATATACCATCTTACTCATATATCATGATCCTCTTCTGCTACTTATACTCACTACATTACATACATGCATTCATACTTACTTTCATTTTGTATAGCTCAAGCGGTTAGCTTGGTTTAAAAAATTATAAGAATATTGTGATCACAAGATTTCCACGTACAAAAATAAATAAAACTTTTTTTTCTTCAAAATACATATTAATTTACCTACTATTAACAATGGCATTTATTATTATTACATTTATTTATTTTTAGGAGATATGGATCTTCGAAAAATAGGCCAAGCCAGGAATACATTGATGAATGTAAAATTATCTCAGGTATTTATATCAGATGTTGTTCTAATTAATTGAATTAACTTTTTCAATACCTCCTACACTTCAATATAAGTTTGAAATTACAAAATGGTAACTTTCACTGTAGCCACTTTATTTCAGTTGACATCAAAATTTTATTATAAAAGCTTGTATCGTGATGCTTTGGATTATGCGTAGAGTGAATCGGGATAAGTGCGACATATAAATCATCGACATAAACTTTGAACTTCATAAGATGATGCTATGCCTTTGAAACTTTGATAAAAGCATCATTAACCATTTCCTAATTTAAGTCTTTAAAAATTGGAATGTAACCTTTTAGGATAGCTGATTGAAAGTATTTTATGAAAATTGGACGAGTAGAATAATATAACTAGATGCTCTTACCCCAAATTTACAACTAATACATAAATGTTTGTTTCATTGTTTGTTTTCTCACTCATTTTCAGTATACTAAAAAACGATGACAAATATATCTTGTGCATCCTCAATTTTAAATCTTTATCTTCCTTTCCGTGACACATTAACTTAGCTCGCATACGTTTTTCTCTTATTCATTTTCTTTACATTAGAAAAAGATAGCAAATATTATCTTTGTGTCCCATTCGTAATTCTCCCAGTTGCTGGTCTGCGAATGTCAGTGTTTGCGAATCTTCTGTTCCGTATTATTAACTTATTGTTATGTTTATTTACATAACATTTATATATTTTAACAAACGCTAGTACGCAGTTGGTTTCCTTAGACTTTTTCATATTTTATTAAATTTAAATTATAACATTTTTATAAATTTGACTGATAATTGCAATGAGGTTATATTACAAAACAGTCGAAACAAATGTGATTTGAAGCTTCAATGATGATTTCACGAAATTCGTACGGACACGTCGATTAGTCATCTCCCGCCTCATCACTGGTAACGCTTGGCTGTCATTATTAGAACAAAGTGCGCTTTTTAAGCGGTCTAATTATTCAAAATGGTGACTTGTGATGTCAAACTGTGTTCATCAAACCCTAATAAATTATTAAATGCATTAAGTGATATTAGATTTCATCGGTAAGAAGTATTTTTTTATGTTTAAATTTTGCTCATACATTAATATCGGCGCATATCACAGAAACGTGTTAAGTACAATTTTTTAAATAAATTAATTACTAGAGATTAATATAGAGTACATCATCGTGTTTAGGTATAATGAAAATAAAGCAATTATTTGGATAAAAATTGAACTGCTTTTATTCTAGTTGAACTTCATTAATTAGTCCAACAAATGGAATATGTGTGAAAAAATTATAATATTATCGAAATATATTAAACATGAAACAAAATATTAAACACCACGACAGTTTATTGCAATGAATTATTAATGCATCAGGAATTACGAGATATAAGAAATATACAGATTTTGAATTGTTCTTCAGCAATAACAAAAATTAATAGCACAAGTGAAAATTATAGACCGTAATTTATAGAAAATGAATCAAATGAGGCAGATAGTGAAAATCTATCAGAATTCCTAGTTACAAATTTGACGGAAATTTCTAAGCAAATAATTTCTTATATTGGTGGATTTGTTGTGCGACAATATTTGTCTATTCGAATAGGGTATCTTACAAAATTAACAAATATGAAACTTACCAAAAGGCAGTATCACAATAAATTGCTAATTTTTAGTGATAACTACTAAATGAAGTGGAAAATCACATTTATTAATTTATTGTAATTATCTCATACTCTAAATACTACTTTTCTCTACTTTTCAATACAAGAATTGTATTTCTGGTGTGCACGTACACTGTTAATGTAAAAATTATGTGAATTAGCTATTTCAGCGTTAAATCATTTAAGGGCGTACTTTTATTTTTCCAGTTTGAAATTCGAGAAATTCTTTGTGAATCACATACTATTTATTTTACGGAAACATTAGCTGTACTTTTGTTTCCGTAATTACCCACTACCCAGCAAATCTAATCATGTTTTACTTTAGTAACGAATCCCTACAAATTTGGTCATATTCATTAAACTCGTAAATTCAGTAAATAAAAATATATAACGAATTTTAACATTACGTTATCTTTAACGATTTTAAAATGATTAAAAACATCTCAAAAAATGACAATGCAACATTTTGAAACAAACAAAACACAATATAAATATCAACCTTAATAAGTAAACAAAATTAGTGTGAAAATAATATAAATTTACGTAATTATTTTGTGAAAATTGACTTATGGTGTTATTGTAAGTAACGCTCTTTACGTTCGGGTATTTTTGAGAACTGCCAATCATTGCCGAACAATCTGAATGACCTTCTCACATATTACAAAAGCTGGCATCATAATTTTTCTCAGTACAACGAGATAGTTCATCTTTCTGGATAAATCTCTTTGGATAATTGTATATTATTGAAAATAGCATAAATGCGAAACTCATACAAAATCAATAGTTGTTAAAAAATCAAATTAATACTAGAGATTGTCCAAAAATATTATACATAACAGAAGACATTTAATGACGGTGTTGAGAATATTAAACATGATGATAGATAGAACTTTAGTGTTGAAAGGCGAGAAACGGAGGAAAAAGATAAAGAACAAGACTTCACAGGCGAGTGCGAAATGCCGCCACGACTACCACAAAACCATGTTTTAAAAGTGCTGGAAACTTAATACAGCTGGAGGCATGGCGTTGTTAACAAGTTTTGACAATTATGCCGTTATTAAAAATGACACGAATAGTAAATAATCTTAATCTGTCTTTTTGTATATAAGGTATTTGTTTAAATTTGTACTGTAATCACGATTTTATGATTAGTATTAGTATTAGTATGTAAAAAAAAAAGAATTTAAAAAAAATTTATTATCATTATCATAAGTTGTTATTTGAACTAAAATTTCACATGAAATAATAAGATAAGTTAACAATAATTTCATTCAAGGAAAATTAAGATTATCAATACAATATTAACAAACAAACAGTTATTAAAAATATAATTGTTCATAAATACGTGAAATAATACAAAAAGTCAATCTTTAAGGGTCACTACCGAGAAAAATTAAAAAAAAATCATTTAAAATTTTTTTTCATTATATTATTCTATACTTTTTTTGTACAAGAAAATTCAATCCGCACATATCTACGATAAGTAGAATTGCTTGAAATTTTTATCGCCACATTAGTGAGGCGGCCTTTACCACCTATTGGCTTTCCGTCTTGTTGGAGTTTTTTTGATGTGTAGGATGTTTCCAATTTCTTCTGGATGTGCCCTATGTACTCTAACTTCTGAACCAAAAGTTCATCTCCATAAGGTTTTTGCTTGATTACTTTCAAAAACCCTTGAAATCACCATCCCCCAAATAGTGGAATTAGTTTTTCGGCTCCTGAAAAGTTTTATTTTTTGCACATTAATCCCATTATTTTGGAAACCATAATAGATATTGAGGTATTTTTTTTAAATGCTCATGGATGGCATCACTGACTGCATTCCTGACTAAGGAAATGTCAAACGAATCAGCTGTTCAATTACCACCTTTTTTCAAACAGGAAAAAAATATCAAAATTTGAAAGCTGCTACAGTTTTTATTTTAATTAATTTTTTTAAACCTTTAGTTACATTAACTTATTTAATACTAAATCAGAAGTGTGCAAAATTTCATTGAAATCGGATTAGCGGTTGCTGAGAAAATGGATCTTACTTTTGCGCAAACTGTCCAAGCAAATCAAAGCAGCCAACTGAGAAAGCGTACCCGGAATTCGCAACATAATATAAAGGAGGTTCCACACAAAGTAGGCTCAGACGCGTGTCGGCAGGTATTGCGAAATACATAAATAACGCTTCGACTTCGTTTCAATTGAATTATGTGACATAAAAATGTATTGGTTTATGACGCGAGGGCCTGAAAATCATTTCGTACTACAAGTTAACGAAGTTTTCATGTTAAAGAGGTTAATTAAGTTTCAAACAATTTGGGTCTTGTGATTGAAAATTTCGAATTTCAAATAAAAGGGGTTTGAATTAACACGGTTCTACTGTAATACAATTTGTATGGATTCATATTCTTCTGTAACCTGAATCAACATGGTTCACTTTGATTGCGGAATTATGTTTTTACAGGTTTCTGATTCAGTGACTGGCCAAACTGTGGTGGATCCTAAGGGTTACCTTACTGATCTGCAGTCCATGATACCTACTTATGGGGGAGACATCAATGACATAAAGAAAGCCAGGCTTCTGTTAAAGTCTGTGAGAGAAACCAACCCCAACCATCCCCCAGCGTGGATTGCTAGTGCTCGATTAGAAGAAGTCACAGGTTTGTTCATAATTATTATTCCTTTCGTATAACTATTTTCTGACTATAAGTAGGGTGACAATTTCCTCATCAATTCCAAGTGCCACTTCTGATGAGAATTCCATCTGAAACTGAGTGCCGACTGATAATAAATATACCGTTTTGAATACATATACTATACATAAGCTTGATTTGGATCTGAAATAATTTGACACCCTGAGAATTCTAGACCAAAACTTAATTCTATATTTTTATTATTTAACAAGTGAATTTAAAACATTCAAGATCGAGAATCTTTAGAACTGTTGTATCTTCGTCAGAACGATTTGTATTTTTGCCACACAATTTTTGCCTCATTCACATTCATACATCTCATACATATACATATCTCCATCCTCGTACATCGTACATCTCGTTCATTATTGAGGTTTCTAATAGGACCATCATTCAGTATTTGCTTTCCCGGTCATACCAAGTCCTCCGTGAATGCCCTCTATTCTGAGGCCATTAACACTCACTTCATATATCTTTCTTACCATTTGTTCCATATAGCTAAACCTAAGCGATCATTTCTTAATTCTGTTCACTATGCTATGATTAGCTTTACATTATTTCCTTATTTGTTCATTCTTTACTCTATCATAAATGAATTTGCCACTTATAATTTTATATTATGTATTAAAAAAAGTTTATATGCTAATTACCAATGAATAAATTGAACCTGAACAAAATCGTTTTCGATGACTACCAAACTTATCAATGTATTACATACAGAATTTGCAAATGAAAATATTCATAATACAATATAAAACTTCATTTCTTCAGTGCCTAATCATATGGTAATCATAGAACCAGTGGCAAGCATTAGGTATAGATTAAGGTTGTGCTGTTACTGTTACTAATGATATTATACAGGATGTAAGATGTAAACCTAGTCCACAATATTTTATGGGTGGATACCTGACTAAATTATGAGTCGAAAATGTTCAAGAAATATGTGCAAATTCTGCGCTGTTACAGCAAATATTATTGTTTGAAATTTTTACAAAATCGTGAAAACGAAGCATGAAGTCCACGTACTTCGAAATAAATATTTGCAAAATTGTTCAATTCAAAATTCAAAAAATAGTCTGACCGCTTGAAATTCGATGACCTTTCATTTCTTATATTCAATATATAATTTGGAATCAATAAAATATTTCAATTAATCAAAATAATCGCACAATTACGATTTTTTTTAAATGCTTATATCTCTGGCATGGTTGAGATTAGGCACATATCCCTTGCACATTTTTGATTCGTAATTTATTTAGGTATCCACCCATAAAGTATTGTGGACTAGGTTTATTACATCTGTATAATATATCTACCTACTATATGCTGTACATAGGATTATGAACTTTCATTTAATCAATGTCTTTACCAAAATGAATCTGTCGATTATGCAGCCCTACCATTTTTTTATTTGTATTTTTTTTAGTACTATTTACTACTAAGTTTTAATGTAAAATAATACCTTCTTACCTATATAAAAGTCAATATAAAAAATTTATGAGCATTTTTATAACACTTTTTATGATTGAACATAATTATTTTACTGTTTGAAATATGTAATAACTATAGTAAATTATTCTTTTTATTGAAGGTTAATGTAGGAAATAGTTCGGCCGGTTTGCTTTTTGTTTTTCCCAAATCAAAAATAAATCCATTATGCACCTTGAATGATCATGAAAACAACACGTTAACAACAGTAAGATAGTAAAATTCGCAAATTTGTAAAAGAGGAAGTAGATAGTTCAATGATTTGCACGCAGCTGTAAGCCAAGCTGAAAACCTTTCTGTTATTCTGTTAAAAACCAGCATAAGTTAGGACTCCGTACAAAACGGATCAGCTGAATGGAGTTTTCAATTTAGTAGACAGTCAATTGTACGGCTTGAGTAGAACGATAGCTTAAAAATAGAGTATAGCAATTTTAGTAGGGATAAATGAAGCATAAGACGACTACAGCGGCAGCAGGATAGTCGTGGTAGTTTTTAGAACTAAGCAATTAAAAATTCTATTGGTACACAGATGGCGTTAGCGTAATTATAATAAATTGTCCGTTTATAACCTATGAACTATTTAATTTATATTTATTTCTCCAAATTTTCAGTAATGCACACCTTTTTTCTTGTATGCACTGCATGCCCCCTGCATAGAACATACATTTTCCACATCTATGCAAGAGATATAAATAAGCCTACGATATATCAAAGTGCTATATAGTACTCACTATTCTTTATCACTATAAGAAAATATTATACATATTTTGATTAACAGGCAAAGTTCAGTCAGCCCGTAATCTTATAATGAAGGGTTGCGAAGTGAACCCGAGCAGCGAAGAGTTATGGCTGGAGGCAGCCAGGCTCCAACCTCGGGACACAGCGAGGGCTGTCATTGCGCAGGCCGCCCGCCACGCCCCTACCAGTGTTAGGATATGGATCAAGGCAGCAGACCTTGAAGTGGAAATTAAGGTATGAATATTTTAATATTTGTTTTGATGAGCAATATAATTAAACTCAATGTAAGGTTATACTAATATCGAATAAATCTCTTTGTATATAGGCCAAACGACGAGTATATCGCAAGGCTCTTGAACACATACCGAACTCTGTCCGGTTATGGAAGGCTGCCGTGGAATTGGAAAACCCCGAAGATGCCAGAATACTTTTGTCCAGGGCTGTGGAATGTTGTCCCACCAGTGTGGAGTTGTGGTTGGCCCTCGCCAGGCTGGAAACGTACGAGAATGCAAGAAAAGTCCTTAATAAGGCGAGAGAAAACATTCCCACCGACAGACAGATTTGGGTAACGGCTGCAAAATTAGAAGAAGCAAACGGTTTGTTTGATGATTAATAACTGTTGAAATTTGAGACAATCCTGCCCAAAGTTTTGAAACTGCTGTGTTATTCTCAAATATTTAATGTCCAATATTAACCTCTTAAATGCTACCGTATCAACAGTTGATACAGTATGAATCAGTTTTTGTACGCAACCGTATCAATTGTTGATACGCCGACTTTGGTTGGCGATCAAATAGCGCACTTATTTCATAGAATATTTTAACACACACTGGAAGAATCCTAATACTTTAATGGTGCTGACATTTTCAGAAATTTCAAAAAGAGAATAAAAAACATTGATAATCTATCACGTGTCTAGAACAGCTGCCAAATTGCGCGGCAACAGCCGTACCGTATGGTATGTTTTTTACATAGAGTTTATGTTTTTTCATTTATAAACATCCTATGAGTTTTTACAACCATGGATTTGTTTTTTTGGGAATAGCATTCAAAAGGTTAAATTATATAAAACGTTGTAATATCTAGAATCAGGAAACAAAACTGGTAAATTTTGTGCATTTCACTATTTTTAGAAACACAGAATTTAAAAAAAGTTATAATCTATATTTTTTCATGAATATTCTCATATTTAAACAAAAATCAGCTAGGGCAATAGATTAAGGGCAAGCGCATAAAAGGCAGCAAATTCCATATTTTTTTATTTGGAGAATAACTGAAACGGAGCTTGAAGAACAATGTGTTAATTAATGCACACCTTATTATGAATGACAATCCCTATATAATCCTGCTTAAAATACAACACATTCTTCCAAAACCAAGCTAGTTTCCATACTGGTGGCCATTTAAATTTCTGATTGGTGAAGACTGCTATTGATTGAATTCTAATATAAATGGCAGTGGGCAAAAGTGAATTTTGCAACTAACACTGATTTTGAATGACCAATTTATATATAAAAAGCTAAGTTTGACTGTTCATAAATTAACACAATAAGTAAAAACTATATGTATATATATATACCAGTGTCTCATAGCTAGTAGCAAAAAACTTCGGGGGAGTGTTCTTCATTCAATTTTGAACAGAAAATATTATTTACATTTAGATAAAATATTTACAGTTTAGGAGTTATACGATACGATAAGTTATACGAACTTGCATTTTTTTTTCAATATTTCTTACTTATCTTTTGTAAAACGTTGGACTACCATTAAAGTAATTAATATCAAATGTTATAAAATATTTATCTATGATAAAAATCAAATAAAAAGATTTAAAAATTCTGGATAACATTCTATTCTTACTACTGCTTTGAAATTTTACAACAGCTGACTGTAGCTATATAAATACGCACATGAATATTGTACATAATATACATACGTACCGACCGATACTCGCTAAGAGTCCCGCTGAACTTAAAACTGTGGTGCGCTGTTTCACTCGGCACAAAACACAAATACTGAATAAACTTTATTTAAATATTGCATATGAAGTAAATAAGAATTTTTAAATAAATGCAAGCACTGTAAATTACCAAAAATAATTTATAAAACAAAACAAACAAATGTAAATAACTTATCTACTAATCGAAAATATAGATAGGTATATATATCTACTCCTAATCTTGTAATATTCAAAAATTGAAAGAACAAAAATGTCGCACGGAATATAATACTAATGTTATAAACACATCAAAATGAAAAATTATGTTTACACAAAAATCCCACGTAAATATCTTTTATACAAAATTACGCACAATCTGTGCGTGATTTTATAAAACCATAATTTATTTAAATAAAACGATTTAAAATATAATTTTATATGGAATTAATATAAATTAAATAAAACCATAATTTATTTAAATTAAACTATTTAGAATACAATTTAATGTGGAATTAATAATTCTATATTTTAAGTTAATTATATTAAAATACAAATAAGATTAAAATTAAAAACTGAACTAAAATGATAAGACAATAAATTTAAAATGGTTTATCACAATTCGTAAAAGTAGTAATATTTAACATAAATACAATTTATTGTAAATATGAAAACATTGTATGCTGTTTATTAAAATGTATGTTAAAATACGGGGAAACATACGCGCCTCATTTATTTAGAATCATAGTAAAACCCGTCGGTTAGCTCCAAAGCATCGAACTTAGTAACGCACATCTTCGTCGTAAGTGACAAATTATTCAAATACAACAATAACCAATTCATGTGTCTCTTTTTATTTCGCGCCTCAAAATTATATGGCAAACGTAAATATTGGATGGACGATGTCCATAAACATGTAGATGGTATAGTAAAAAAAAATATTTTTAAATATCCGTGGAAAGGAAAATATTTTAAATGAATATAAAAAATATTATTAAAATAGGTCTATTTACTAAAATAAGATATTGTATTTTACATTAAGGTTAGCTCATTTAGTAATGGGAGGTTAAAAATATCAGTAAATTTTTATTTATTATGTCATAAATAAAAATATCCTTGAGGCTTAGGTAATTAATTTTTCAGATGTTGTGTCATTGAATCGAAGGATAAAGATTTTTATTTTGAAAATGTATTTACTTCGGAAAAGAAGACTGTTTTGGCACATCTGTATAACTCAATTTCCGTTATTAAATTTTTTAAATCAAATGAATATTATTTGGAAGCTGCAAATAATCAGTTCGTAAAAAAAGTTTTATGGACTGATGAATGCACTTTTTCGCGATTTGGCCTCTTCAACTCGCGAAATAGTCATTATTGGTCCCAGACAAATGTTTGTACTGTGCGCTCCTCGTATTTTCAATATAGATGGTCGGTGAATGTATGGGCTGGCATCTTAGATGATAAAATAATTGACCCATTTTTTCTTCCACCCAGAATAACTAGTGCTAATTATGTATCATTCTTACAGTATGATTTACCCTTAATGTTGGAAGATACTCCACTTAGTATTATTTGGGGAATGTGGTTTCAGCATGGAGGTCCGTCGGGCATTAGCATATTTTAAATAGGTACTTATTTAAAATGCGCTTTGAATAATTTAAAAAATGCCTACCGATTTGACAACACAAATTAAACAACCGTCCGAAGACAGTAACTATAGAGGTAATTTCAGATAATCCTTTTAACAATCAAAGCTTGATGCAGAAAATGAACATCTTTTTTATTTTATTTTACGTTTTTACATATGTTATTGTAAGCAATGAGATCGCACGGTAATAATTGAAAAAAATAAACGATCTTTCATTACGCGTTACAATTATTAAAAAAATGTCAATCTTGGCATTTTTTATCTTATATTTTTTCCACCCTGCAAATTCTAGGTCAGTGGGTCAGTATATATTGAGGTCATTGAACTCTCATATATGGAATGTATGACATAATACTTAACCTTTTGAATGCGAATTTTGAAAAATAAAAAAATAGAAAGTTGATAATTATTCGCCAGGCAGTGGGAAAATCGACAAATTATCTAGAATATTTTTCGTTCTAAATTACTTGATTTATCTATTCTTGAAGTTTGGACAACTAGCTACGAGACACCTGTATATATATATATATATATATATATTTTTAAGTACACATTTTTGCATTTTCAAAACATAGTTCTGTGGTATTTTAATACAAATAAAATTAAATCAACTTGAAATAGAGAAAAAATCTATGTATTTAAAAAATATTTAGTTGCTAATATCTATAATTCTTAATTGTTACTTTATTTTTACTTATTTATCTCAATTTGGAGACACACCTGTATTGGAACAAACAAATTTACAACTGTTAGTGGGTTTTTTTTGCAAACAAATTAGGGAATAAAATTACAGTGGGTTATAATTTATTTTTTAATATTAAGTATTATAGTACAAAGTAACCAAAATGTTAACATTCATTATTGTCAATCTTTAATTTCATTACTTCTGATCTCATGTAGGCTTGTATTATTTATATATTCTATAAAACAAAGTTATTTAATTTATAAATTATTATATTTTAAATTTTTATTCATATTAATAATTTATTAATTTCTATTAATGCTCTCTCATCTTCTGATAGGTAATATTAATATGGTTGAAAAGATCATAGACCGCGCCATCAGTTCACTGAGTAGCAATGGGGTCGAGATCAACAGGGAACATTGGTTTAAAGAAGCTATGGAAGCAGAAAAGTCCGGAGCGACGCAAACCTGTCAGGTTAGTGCATTAAATGTACTCTTTTTCACATATGTAATACCACCACAATTTATAATATTCCCAAAAAGAATAGAATGCCGCACATTCCTGTTCTGGTGCATACCATTTATCTTTTTCATGTACTTTTTACACTTGTTTGTCATACATCGCTCATTCCATATTTAAATCATCTAGGTAAACTTTTCTTCATCCGAGTTTTATATTATTTTCTTATGTCTTTGTTGACCTGTTAGATACCCAAATAATTCCTAGGCGAAACGTCATCATACCACCCATATTGGCGTCAAAATTAATAAAAATTCACAGGCTAGCTTTTTACGATGATATAATTATAATGATAGCCAATGTGGCATTCTGACATTTAACGCTCTGCGCCGTTTTGTCACTGTCTCTGTCGCAAGTATCCGACGCGGGCCTTCACTGGGTTAAATAATTTTCATTTTATAAACAATGTCTATTTTAATGACATAAAACATTATGTTACAGGTTATTGTACGATCGATCATTGGACACGGAGTGGAAACTGAAGATCAAAAACATACTTGGATGGAAGATGCTGAACATGTAGGTTCACCACTATTATTTATTTTCCTTAATACAGTTATTAAACCTTTTACGCTCTAATGGTAAAGACCAAAATAGGGACATTTATAAAATTCGATAAATGTTAAGTAGCATTACTATTAAAATTCTGGGGAGAAGCCTGGGGCAATATAAATATATAGTTATATTGTGGAATGTTGTCAGACTATCGGCAAACGGCGGAGGGACAGAAGGACATTGGACAGGAGTTACCAGGGTGATAATATTAATACAAAATTTCATAATTTAAAAAAAATCTAGTTAGCAATGTCAGTAGCAGTATAACCTACGTTTATGTCTACTGCACGTCATTTTGATGTTTAGGTACTATCTATAAAACTTAACTGTTTTTTTAAAATTCAAATGTAGGAAATACATATTATCTTACACAAAACACAAATACAGTAAAACTTTGTTAATTCACAACCCTATATTTCGGATTTTCACGGAATTTGCACTTTTTCAAAAAAAATTTGCCCCAAAAATAACATTTCATACTAATTTCTACCAATAATTCGTAAAATCTGATTATTCGCAGTTCGTATGCGTTTTTAACACCCAAAGTAAATAATTTGTTCACGTAATTCACATCTTTGCAAATGTTTTTAAATCCCTAAACTTGTGCGCTACGCATTTGACCTTCATCCCTTCGTAAAAATCCACAGCTAGCCCCGCATACCAGCCAATCACGACGCCGTTCCTTATTGTAAAAACAGTGTGCTGACATGACAGGTGCCGAACAAAGTTTTGTCATATGACATATGGTAAAACTCGTGTACATAATATGATATGTACATCAAATTCCACAGTGCATTTTATATGATTTGTTATTAATATAATGTTTTCATTGAATCACTTTATCTAGTTTCTATGTTTATGAAACGTTGCGATTTGCATATGTAGGTACTAAAGAAACTAAATCTTTCATATTTAAATACGTTGACATATATATATTTTTTCTTTCATGTTTCATTCTCTAAAATGGCACCAACATCTTGTAATTCATATAAATCCTTGACCATTTGCATAAATGGAGCTCATTTTGAAAACCAACAAAAAATTGATATCATAAATAAAATAGATGGAAAAAATCAAATCCTGAACACCTTTCTGGGTTCGAACTTGAAAACTCACAGGAAAATAATAAGCTTCAACTAACAAGATCAGTGAGACATGAAGATTTAAATGTTTTTAATTATTTTTCATTTTAAATATTCTTATTCGGATGGAAAAGGTAAGTTCGACCGCCAATCAAATTAATGTGTGTGATTTTGTTGCCTTGAGAGACTGCCGCTTCACCACACACCATTTTTATTCAGGAGAAATACGTTATTTGGTAAACATTTTGACTCATAAGAAGCTGAAATAATGGAGTCATCATGTTTCAGTATGAAAATCGCGATGTCAACAGCGGCGGCGCGCACTAAATCATGAACGCAGCAAACTAAAACGTTTTTTTATAAAAAAATATTTCTAATGTTACCTTTAAAAAACTTTGTTCTCTTTATTCGTAATTCAGATATTTTTTTAAATTTCGGTCCCGTGAGTTACGAATTAACGGAGTTTTACTGTACTTACACATTTTAATATTTTTTATTTTCCACCTTTCCATACATTTCAGTAATCAGGTTGTATAAAGTGCCAGATTAGTGAGATTTTACTGTATATATAAATATTTGATTGGAAAGTACATAAAAATAAAGTGAAAAAAAAATTGTGATTAAATATACTCGTATTTATTTAATTTAAACAGATAATTAATTTATTCAATATGGTAACATTTTTGTTTTTTTTTGCATAAGTAAGAAGTAATTAAAACAAAGTAAATAGTAAGAACAAAAAACAAAAAGGAGACAAGTAGAGAATAAGTTAAAAAAGCAACAAAGTAAAAAATTAAATACAGACTGAAGACATGTAAGAAATAGAGTAAGAGCATATTAAAAAAATAGAGTAATGATGATAATAAAACATGGTAAGGTAAGAGGTAAAAATGTATTTAATGTTCAGAATATATTTTTCTTTTTTATTATTTTAAATTTGAATCCAAGTTAGTGAATTGTATTTCAAAGTGATTCAGCTGACCTTGGTAATCAATTGCTTCCTTTAATGTTAAAGTAATTTCTTTATTGTGGGCACTTCTTTCCCCACAACATAAAATTCTTGACGAATCCTGCACAGGTCCATTCTATCAAGAATATATTTTTTTTCCCCAGGTTTCCAAAGTTGCGATGATGTAGAAGCTTTGTTACATTATTTTTTATTTCTCGACAAAGTTCTTTGAGACAAACCTAATAAACAAAACAAAAAATAAATTCACACTTTGATACGATAATGACATAATTTTATATATTGTAAATATGTTGAAAATTTTTATTCTATTCCCATACAACAATCATCATAATAAAAATAATCACCCTGGCGGCACTAAGCCAAATAAATTTGTAATGATGGCCGCTCTCTGTAGCATCCTATCAAATGGAAACATCGGTCCTTTATTGGCTTTTTCGGCTTCGCAAAACTTCAATACCTCATTGGCAATTCTTCTGAAGTCACCACATACTGTTTTAAATGTTTTCAACATAATTCTTCTCTAAATTTTGGTAATTAAAATATCAAAACTCTAAATATTTCACCGCGCGTAACAACCCTTAACCGAATATAGGGGTGAGGGGAATAGCCGCACGCAGGCGGAGAGAATTTTAATTTGAAAATTCACCTCTCGCTAAGTTACATTGATCAGACTATAATAACTAATGAAGATTACATCTTGAATCCATAATAATACTGGTTTAATCTAAGAAATTTTTTTTAGTGCACCACTCAAGGGGCTGTGGAATGCGCGCGTGCAGTCTATGGCCACGCACTGAGCGTATTCCCCTCAAAGAAATCTATTTGGTTGCGAGCTGCTCACTTAGAGCGTTCCCATGGCTCACGACCTTCGCTCGAGGCCCTACTGCAGCGGGCTGTGGCTCACTGCCCTAAATCAGAAGTGCTGTGGCTCATGGGGGCTAAATCAAAATGGATGGCTGGTAAGTTTACTGATACTCTGTGTCTATTTCGTACGCAAAATATGCAACAGATTTTTAGTAATTTGTTGCTTCAGAGCATGTATTAAAAAATGCAAGTCTTTTTATTCTTTAACATTAATAAAAAGCAATCGAAATTACTGCTAATCGTGTTCACATTAGTGTATCTTATAGCTTCGAAACTGTCATTTTGGTATATAAAATATTATTATTAAAACCAAAACAAATAAAAATTAAAATCGTACCGATAATATTGAAAATTATTTTAATCAATTCTTTATAAAACTGTATGTACCATGCTTTTTAGACAAAGCCTATACTTGCGTATGTCATAAAATCATTTCTATTTTACTTTTCCACGCAGGCGATGTTCCAGCAGCCCGAGGAATATTGTCCCTGGCTTTCCAGGCCAACCCTAACTCTGAAGAAATCTGGTTGGCAGCTGTCAAACTAGAGAGTGAGAATCAGGAGTATGACAGAGCCAGAAGACTTCTTGCTAAAGCTAGGGCCTCAGCACCTACACCTAGGGTACGGTCTATAATAACAACAATTTTAATTTATGAATACATTGCTTTGTTGTATTTGCCTTTTTCCACATTTTCTGGACTGATTGTAATGTAAGGCTGGAATTAAAATCACCAATAATATACTAATTTGTTTAACATATCCCGTGCTGACAATGCGTAGGCACTTTCTCCTATTCATTTGCTTATATTACAACACAGTTGAATACCGTGACAATGAATCCTTTTAAGATATCGGCGATATCGGTCAGTCAGAATCGGTATGTTATTCTGGTTGTTTGTTGCGTGAATTTGTTTTGATTTAAATTGGCAGTGAATGTTTTAAATAATTATAATGCAATGTTGATTTTTAAATGGTAGATAGAAATTTTCTTGACTGCAACTTGGTATGTATTTGAATATGAACATTAATTCAACTCATGTGTGGGAGAAGAGATAAAACACCGAGAGGAAGAGAAAAATCTGATCAATTTATAAAAAGATTTTTTAAAATTATTTTCTATTTCAGGTTATGATGAAATCAGCAAAACTTGAATGGGCATTAAATAACTTGGATGTAGCTTTGGAGCTTTTAGGAGAAGCCATCAAAGTCTATCCTGATTTTCCAAAACTAGTGATGATGAAGGGACAGATAGAAGAGCAACTGAGACAATTAGATCAAGCGCACACATCATATAATATTGGGGTAGGTTCTTTTTTGTGTTTCATATCAAGAATGCAGATTCACAAGGTTAAAAAACTTATAAAATTAAGATCTGTATTGTATACAGTAAAATTATTACCTCTTTAGAAAAGTAGTGTTGAACGCACTTCACTTGAAAATGAATGCTGTAATTATATATGATTAAAAAGAAAAATACCAGATACTGATACACCGCCTTCCTCACTTTTTAGATATGAGTTTTTTTTATTTTATAAATTGAATTGACATATATCATCGCTTAATATGTGATACCTTGTAAATGTAAAAAGCAAACTTTTCAGGAGAAACAAAAAAAACAGTTTATAAAAAAAATTACTGATTATTTTGATATTATTACTGTAATATGAATTAAAAAATATGTTGCCTGACATTAAACGCAAGTGTTGACAGAAAAATTTGATTGATGATATTTTTTTTGCTTATTTTATTTTTGCTTATTTTATTTTAACTTATTTTACAGTAATTTGTCAGTTACGAGGTATCACATCTTAATCGACGATATATTACGCCAATCTTATTATTTTTTTAAATAAGCTATGCCTTTGTGCTATGAAAAATTGACTTGGTGATTTACCAAGATGAGGAATTAATTCCAATCTCCTTGGTCACTGGTAGAGCATCTCACCACAAGACCGAATAAGCATGTCGAGCACACTTCATGTTTGTAAGTTTTCAGTTATTGAAAAGCTCACCCCATCCATCAATATTTTTGGAAAAAAACATTCACAGAAATACTAATTAAATTAAAACATTTTTATTGACAAGTTGGCCTGCCCCCGAGGGGCGATGACATGGTTTGTCAAACTGCGGCGCGCTCGATTATTTATATGTAAACAAAAAAAAAACAAATAAATAATATAAAAAGTTACATAAGAAAATCTTCATTAAGAATCTTGTACTTTCAAAGAACAAATAAATAAAAATATCCTAGATAGGTTCTTGACACAATAGTTTTTCATACACAAAACTATACAAACATAATACAGTAAAATTCAGTTTATTCGAAATTCGCCGCAAGTCGATGTTTTAGAGCAGAATGTGGTCCCTCTGGAAAGTTTTCATACTAAATTGTACTTATAAATCGAATATCGTTATACGAAGCTGTTTTTGGACCGTATCAGATGAATTTGTCGATCTATTTTTCACCTAATTCAATCGATTGTCAGCAATCTGAAAAATACACATGCGCTACGCGATGTGCCTGTCCAAAGTCCAAGACCATCAAAATCCGGGTAGTTCCGCCGCTATACCGATTCACGACGCATAAAGTTAATTCGCATTGTTTGTTTTCTCACTCACTCTCAATATACTAGAAAAGATGACAAATATATCTTGTGCGTCCTCGCTCGTTTTCTTTGTATTAGAATAAGATAACAAATATTATCTTTGCGCTATAGGTAACGCAGTTCTCTAGTTCTCCCAGCTGCTAGCTGCGAATGTCAGTGCTTGCCAATCTTCTGTTTCGTATTATTACCATCATTTTTTGTAGCGTTTGTATATTTTCACAAATTCACAATATCTCATAAATCGCTGAATATTTTTCAATAAAAAAAATATTATTGGGCGTATTCGCCATGAAAAACAATAGTTATAATCGAAAATACCTACTAGTGAACCCATAAAACATCACATTTCAACTGGAGTTCTTCGATTCCCTAAATATAAAAAAAAGATTTTTTACCTTTCCATATCGTCATAAAAAAACATATTATTAATACATATAATCGTTCCATCATTTGACAGAGCCATCTACCTTATTTTGTCGCTAAAAATATTGTCGCTGTAGCTTAGTTGGATAAAGCACCTTCCCCGGTTAGGAAAGAGATCCAGGTTCGAATCCCGGTGGCGCAACAACAATATTTTTCGATAAAATTGATTTTATATGTATATCTTTATAATTAATATATTTAATTCATATTTATTATTATTTTGATATCTTATTTTTACATGTTTTTTCATGTTTATCAGTCTTAACGGCTAAAACTATCTTATATGGACCAGTTATGTGAGTCATATCTGTAAATTTATGAGATGTATTCTGTTGAAATATATCAGGAGATGTCGATTTTTTTTTCGATTTTATTGCTATAATATAGTAATTTGGCATCTTATATTCAAGGGAAATGATTGAGTTTAGTTAGACACTAGTGTAGTGAACTGGTTTAGTACCTTTCTCACTGTTAGTGTGTTAGCAATATATTTGTATTTTATTTATTTATGTGTACATTATTTCATGATATAGAACTTAAGCCGTTAATACGAAAAAACTTTAATTTATAAAGTTAACTGTGAGTTTAATTGAAATTATATTTATTAATGTGTATTTTTGTGTTTTACTATATTATGTTCCTATAGTTTTGTGTGTGAAAAACTATTGTATCAAGAACTTATCTATTATATTTTTATTTATTTGTGCTTTGAAAGTACAAGATTCTTAATGAAGATTTTCTTATGTAAGTGTTTCTTATGTAACTTTTTATATTATTTATTTTGTGTTTTTTCTTTCGCTTATTTTTTTTTGTTTTACATATAAATAATCGAGCGTGCCACAGTTTGACAAACCATGTCATCGCCCCTCGGGGCGGGCCAACTTGTCAACAAAAATGTTTAAATTTAATTAGTATTTCTGTGCATGTTTTTTTCCCAAAATATTGATATGCGGATGGGTTAACATTATGACATAATCATCTCAGTTCTAAAAGATTCCTTCTTTACATTCATGGATTTTTAGTCTTGCATACTCTTCTCTCAGTGTTGCCTACTCAGATTGCAAAAAAAATAAATTAAGAATTAAACTTTATTAGACTTTATTGACATACTTGTTTTTGTTGTAACTGAGGTGAATATATTATAATATAACATGATAAACATAAGATACAATTATATTGCAATTAAATACTCTTAGTTTATTGTATGAGATGGAGTAGACTCCACCTCTGATATATACAGCATTGTCCTGGCTACTTTGCTAGACTGCAGTCTTTGTTAAAGTAGCCAGTTTTTTTCATGCTCTTGTGGTGTTATTTAATTCCAGAAAGATAAAGATTCGACAGGAATAAAAATAGAGAAAAAAAAAAGAAAATATGTAGTGGGAGTGTTGTAGAACTAGTGAATTATTAGTGTAGGCACTGTATGATGATTATGTTAGAATGTTGGATAGCGATGTTTCTGATTGATCTCTACCCAATTGGATCATATATTGGGTCCATATTTGTGTAATCTTATTGGAATGATAAATGACACTGCATCTGGCGAACCCAATGCACATATTCAAGTATTTCCGAGAGTATTAGCATGTAGACTTTTGGTGTTTGAATCTGCAAGACTGCTTATTATTTCATAAATCTCAAGACTGTTATATGTTACTTTGTTTATAATAAATACCATTATTTAACATTAACAATTCTGTTTATTTTACAGCTAAAACAGAATCCTACCGCTGTGCCACTGTGGACCCTCCTATCGGCTTTGGAAGAAAAGCGTGGGTTGATAACAAAAACTAGGTCCATCCTGGAAAAAGCTCGACTAAAAAATCCCAAAATACCCGAAATATGGTGAGATTTTTGTATTGCATTTCAGTTCATCTAACAGCATACATCTCGATTATACAAATGATAAAAAATAATAATAATCTTGGTTGGTGGAAAGTAGAAATGTTTTCAAAATTCATCAATTTGTTGATGTATCTACTGAGAGAAGATACTTGGGTCGAGTCGTAAATAACTTCTGTTTTTTTTTAGACATTTATTTTGCTTTCATGAAATAACAAAATTATATTAATCTATTATGTATGAACTTCTCCTATTTTATTGGGAGCAATCAATTCCTTCCTCATAAAATTTGGTGGGTTTTGGACTGGACGAAATTTTTGACAGCCTCATGTCTGACGGGGCAAAGTCCGGGGGTAAGGTGGATGATGTGGTAAAACAAACCATCCAAGCTCAAGAATTTTTTCTTGAGTCACTTTTGTTGTATGTGGTCTCGTATTGTTGTGTAAAAGAATGATGTTTTTGTGATTGATGAGTGCGGGACGCTTTTTGTGGAGTTCCTCTTGAACTCTTTACAGCTGCTGAACATATGTATCTGCAGTAATCGTAAATTTGAATTCATCAACTCATGATGGATTGATTATACCTCGATGGTAAATAACGAATAAAATCTTTTTTTCATGAATGTTTGGTTTCTGATCTGGTAGATGCCCGATCTGTTATTAATCTTTCACCATATACACTGCATATTTTTCATCTGTCACCGTAGCACTATTGCCTTGTTTGAATTCCCAAAATATCACATGACAAATATGCAGTTTTTTACTTTCCATTTTAAGGGTTAGAAACAATACTTTAATGCGATGTGCACCACACAAAACAGTTGTCAAAAGACTAACAGAACCCTTATCTATTTAGTGAAAGCAAAAACGCATTTGTCCCATTGATTCATAGTGGGTAAATACAAACAATAGATTATACCTACCTACACTGGAAGTTATTTATGATTCGACCTGACAATATTCGATAATAACATGATCTTAGCATTTTTAATTAATACATATACAGTAAAACCGCGATATAACGAAATCCAAGGGCCCAAAAAATAAAAATTCGTAATAACGAATTCCCACATATAACGAAATAAATAAAAAAAATCCTACTATATATTACGCGCCGTCGCAAAAAAATGTTGCGCGGCTTCAAAAAAGATCGCAAATTCTGCAAACAAAGGAGGAAGAAGGCCATAGGGAACTGAATACCTACAGATTTTTAGTAGTTTTGTTATTAAAACAGATAAGCAAATGGATAATCAAAGGAATTAAATTAAGAACAGAACCTATTCAACACCAATTGGAATATATTTTTGTAAATTCCAGAATATTGCAAACACAAAACAATATTTTAATTGTGTTTAAATGTAGAGCCGCTTCAAACATAGTTTTGGGCATGAAACATAAAAAATAATTCAAAAATAAAAATTTGACAGTTGAATCGCGGCATTTTTATAAAATGAGTCGTATATAAATTACGAAGGTACTTACCGGTAACGGCGGCAACCACTTCAAAATATGATACTATGAACCCAAGAAGAAGTTTGAATTGTTTTACTACCTTGTCGGCAGACCGCCGCGCACGGCCTTTTCGGCGGTGCGCGGCGTTTCCGTTCGCATACGGCAGATGCAGCGGCGCGGCTTTGTAAGTGCGAAATAATATTTTCATATTTTAAATTTTTTTTATTTCGTTATAAATTTACGTAAATGTATTGGAATTTTTTGTACGGGACAAAAATGATTTTGTTATAAATATTAACGGGATTTCGTTATATAAATGCATTTTTGTATGAAAAATTGGTTTTAGGGACTAAATTTCGATTTTTTTTTCGATATACGTCATTTTTCGCTATATCGGGTTTCGTTATATCGCGGTTTTACTGTATCTCAAAATTTTAATAAATATTATAGGAGGAATCCTAGACATTTTATTTATCTCTTTATCTTCATTCATTTTGTAATGTCTATATCAAAAATTATAATGGCTTATTTATAAATTACAGAAACAACACTTTAATGTGATGTGCACCATACAAAACAGTTGTCAAAAGACTAACAGAACCCTTATCTATTTAGTGAAAGCAAAAACTCATTTGTCCCGTTGATTCATAGTGGGTAAATACAAACAATAGATTATACCTACCTACACTGGAAGTTATTTATGATTCGACCTGACAATATTCGATAATAACATGATCTTAGCATTTTTAATTAATACATATACAGTAAAACCGCGATATAACGAAATCCAAGGGCCCAAAAAATAAAAATTCGTAATAACGAATTCCCACATATAACGAAATAAATAAAAAAAATCCTACTATATATTACGCGCCGTCGCAAAAAAATGTTGCGCGGCTTCAAAAAAGATCGCAAATTCTGCAAACAAAGGAGGAAGAAGGCCATAGGGAACTGAATACCTACAGATTTTTAGTAGTTTTGTTATTAAAACAGATAAGCAAATGGATAATCAAAGGAATTAAATTAAGAACAGAACCTATTCAACACCAATTGGAATATATTTTTGTAAATTCCAGAATATTGCAAACACAAAACAATATTTTAATTGTGTTTAAATGTAGAGCCGCTTCAAACATAGTTTTGGGCATGAAACATAAAAAATAATTCAAAAATAAAAATTTGACAGTTGAATCGCGGCATTTTTATAAAATGAGTCGTATATAAATTACGAAGGTACTTACCGGTAACGGCGGCAACCACTTCAAAATATGATACTATGAACCCAAGAAGAAGTTTGAATTGTTTTACTACCTTGTCGGCAGACCGCCTTTCCGTTCGCATACGGCAGATGCAGCGGCGCGGCTTTGTAAGTGCGAAATAATATTTTCATATTTTAAATTTTTTTTATTTCGTTATAAATTTACGTAAATGTATTGGAATTTTTTGTACGGGACAAAAATGATTTTGTTATAAATATTAACGGGATTTCGTTATATAAATGCATTTTTGTATGAAAAATTGGTTTTAGGGACTAAATTTCGATTTTTTTTTCGATATACGTCATTTTTCGCTATATCGGGTTTCGTTATATCGCGGTTTTACTGTATCTCAAAATTTTAATAAATATTATAGGAGGAATCCTAGACATTTTATTTATCTCTTTATCTTCATTCATTTTGTAATGTCTATATCAAAAATTATAATGGCTTATTTATAAATTACAGAAACAACACTTTAATGTGATGTGCACCATACAAAACAGTTGTCAAAAGACTAACAGAACCCTTATCTATTTAGTGAAAGCAAAAACTCATTTGTCCCGTTGATTCATAGTGGGTAAATACAAACAATAGATTATACCTACCTACACTGGAAGTTATTTATGATTCGACCTGACAATATTCGATAATAACATGATCTTAGCATTTTTAAATAATACATATATCTCAAAATTTTAATAAATATTATAGGAGGAATCCTAGACATTTTATTTATCTCTTTATTTATTAATTAATTCATTTTGTAATGTCTATATCAAAAATTATAATGGCTTATTTATAAATTACATTACCAGAAAAGTATTTTGTGCAAGAAATCTTTTACTCAAATTTTTATGTGTGAGTTTTTTGATAATATTTTTTCCAATTTTAGTCAGATTTCATCATAGTATCATCGACTAATGTATCTATATATTTTGTATAATAATTCATAAAATATTTGTATTGTTATCAGGTTAGAAGCAATCCGGGTGGAAATGAGAGGAAAACAATTAGATATTGCCAATACACTGATGGCCAGAGCTTTGCAAGACTGTCCCAATTCTGGATTACTTTGGGCTGAAGCGATATTCCTAGAGGCTAGGCCTCAGAGAAAAACAAAAAGTGTAAGTACATATATGTATTGCAATAGTTACAGTACAGCATTTCTCACGTAGAGTAAAATTCAATTTATTCGAAATTCGCCGTAAGTCGAAATTTTGGACCAGAATTTGAATGAAATTTTTAAATACAAGTATTTGGCCAATGTTGCATTCATTATTGTCAGTCCCTCACCTCTATTTCGTCAACTTTTTTACTTTCGCCACATATTGACAAGAATGTTATGTTGAACCCGCGAAGACCTGTGGTGGTCCTGCATGCCTCACAGATATGGCTGTGTAAGGACTCATCTGACAGTCATATAGGGCCAAAACAAACTAACCAACAAGCAAATACCAATACACCATGACGAGTCCTAGAAGCTAGCCAACCACTTCTCCGCAAACTATTATTTCATCAACATCTCAAGTGAGCCACTCCAGTCTTCAACTTCATACTCATCGTACCTGCCATTGTAAATCGTTTCGCAATAAATGCCAACTTTTGTAATCATACATGCACATTCATATACTCTTTGTCACGCACCAACATGTGTGAGACTGGAAGAGAGTTAGGTCCTTGATGTTTCACCATACATAAACCTTCTGATACGATCACACAATTTATCCAGTCATTCTACAACTTATCTCTATCTTAATTATTTTAATGCCATTTGTTTATTTATAAAGACAATTATTTGTATTTCTCTAATATTTACGTGTTAGACATTTTTAAAATTCACGTGTTTATGAGCGGTTTGCATTCCTCAGATTTTTCCATATTTCATTAAATTATATTTTTGTGATTTTGACCCATAATTTTATATTCTCGAAAATAGCACCAATGTGAAACTTATACTAAATGCTAATAGTTAACCTCTTAGCTGCGCAAAAAAATCCTTGGTGAAACAGCATCATACCATCATATTGGTGCCAAAATTCTTAAATTACAAAATTCACAGGCTAGCTTTTTCAAATTTTGTTTTTAAATAAAAAACCATGAAAACGTTGGTATAACTTAAAAAAAAAATGTTGGTATTATTTCATCATAAGCGTCCATCAGTCGCGATTTCGTACGGTTTTAAGAAAGGAAAAAATAAAAGTCAGATCATAACATTTAGGACATTATTATTTATATTATATTTGTTTTTTGGAAGGACGACATCAGACATTCATATTATTTTGTTTAATGTGAGGCTTAAAATGAAAAAATATTAGCACTTCACATCACAGTTACGTACACATTATACATCACTTATATAGCAAGAATGAGGAAGGAGGAAAAATGATGATGACGCGGACAGTCTTGGGGTTAAAGGAAATCTAATTAATATAAAAGATTGACAAAAAATATTATCTAAACAAAATTAGCAGGAAATACGCCACCTAATTATTGACCATGTCGACAATATTAAACATGATGGCAGGTAGAACTTTAGCGTTGAAAGCTGAGAAATATCTCAGAGGGAAAACGAGTAAGAAAGCAGAGAGTGAAAAAATAAAGAATAAGATGTCGGGCAGGTGCGAAATGCCACCGCCACCACCACAGAACAAAGTTTTTAAAGCTCTTGAATATTTTGTTGCTAACTTCGTGGATATGTTGACAAGTTTGTGAATTTATTAAAAATAGTGCGAAGATATAATCCATTATAATCGGATTTTTAAAAATAAGTTATTTGTTCAATTTTGTGTCGTAAATCATGATTTTGATATTTAATCAGGGACTATTTGATGTACTTTTTGTAATATGGACTAAGTGCAAACATTCCATATGACCAAGTGAAAATAATTCAATAATATTATTTACCGCAATTTTCTATTTTTATTGAGATGTTTATGCTGTATTTTGACAACTTGTTTGTTATTTTAAAATGTGTGGAAATAGGCGTACATAATTACTTTGAGTTGTAATGAAAAAAGATTTGAAATTTTCATATTCATTATTGTAAGTCGCTATTCAAACTTTTTTCATGATTTTTGATCCCCTCAATTTCAAATTAATGGGATTTCGCTGTGTTATGTTTTTATTTGTTTAACTATGAAAAGTAATCTAAACATCTATCTAAGAATTCTTTATTACTTAGCCAACTTACTAATTTATTTTTCTTACTTCCGTAGGTTGACGCTCTGAAAAAGTGTGAACACGATGCTCATGTGCTACTGGCAGTATCTAAACTCTTCTGGTGCGAGAGGAAACATCAAAAGTGCAGAGATTGGTTTAATAGAACAGTGTGTATTTCATTGTATTTTTCACAAAATCACTTTAAACTATATATCAATGAATTTAAATATTTGAGTAAGAGGTGCAATCTTATTTTCAAGAAGCGATTTATTGTGTGTAGATTCTGTGTAAGAAAAGAGGAAATGGGAAGATACGGGGATGTACTTGGTTGGAAAGAGATCTGATTACCAAACATAACAAAACAACTTATTGATATCACAGTTGTTCAATTTCAAAATGTCAAAAAAATTAAGAATAAATTTGTTGCTATTTTTTTTTACAGGTGAAGGTTTTTTTGCTAGTTACAATAAAACCACATTAATTAAAATTTTGTTCAAAAACAGTTGTCAATTTTTTTTGTTAATTAACCCTGTTGATTCGTAAACCCCTGTAATTTATTATTCAAAATAATTTTCAAATCCGCACACCGTAAATCAATACATTTTTATATCACATAATTTGAAAAAATTTTAAAACAAAGTTATAAAAATTAACGATACACTGCTTTGTGCTCGTGCCAACCCCTTTTTCAATTTCGAATCCACGTTAAAAAAAAAAATTGGTTCCTTAAATTTTTAATTAATGTGGTTTTACTGTGTTTAGTTTTTACTTTTATATAGATTAAAAATAATTTTAAATTAACTGAAAGTATTTTGAATTCCATGACCTCAAATGTCGATAATAAGATATTATCTTGTTCTAGTTACGTATATCGCTGAGTAATTTTTTTTTTTTTTTAGGTAAAAATAGACCCGGACTTTGGGGACGCTTGGGCGTACTTCTACAAGTTTGAAGTGATGCATGGTACTGACGCTCAACAGGAAGATGTTAAGAGTAGGTGCAAGGCGGCAGAGCCTCACCACGGAGAACAGTGGTGTAAAGTGTCCAAGAACATTGTTAACTGGTGTCTCAATACAGAACAAGTATTGCTGCTTGTGACCAAAGAACTTTCAGTTCCTACATAAGTGTACAAAATATCATGCATATGCAAGGACCGGTTATGTGATCAGTAGTAACTTTTTACTTTAGTAAAAAAAAGTTACTAAAGTAAACATTTTTTCTCAAACGAGTTTGATCGTTGGTAAAAAATATTTACTTCTCGAAAGTACATTCCGTAGTAAATTCATTTTATTCTCTGATATCCGATAGTAAAAATGAGAATCGATAGTTAAATATGGTGGACTCTTCACAGCTGTTCCAAAAGTCATCCAACACATTGATACTTTGAAAGTTGCAGTATATGACAATTAATCATTATCCTAATATAATCCTGCTATTTTAGCGATAAGAGTTTTTCCGATGATGATATCATTGTTTAATATACACTAGCACATAATCCGAAAAAATTTCACCACCAAAGTGACAGATTTCGAACGCAGAGGTGAAAAAATTAATGGATAAAGCATATTTCATGATTATTCGTTGTGCCTATAGACATCTCATCTATGTTTTAACAATAGTAAATTTGACATTCAAACAACCCACAAACGATTTTAACCACAAGTATTAGTAAAAAGTTACTACTGATTTGTTTTTTATTAACTCATTAAAAATATTATAATTTTTATTTGATATGTACTGGTTTGTAAGATTTTTCTGTGAATATGAATTAAACCAGTCTGTCTCATCTTTGTCTGAATGTGAAAATAATTAAATATTTTCTAGAAAAAAGTGTTGTATTTTGATGTTAATAAATAAAATTATTGATAAATAATATTTTGACACATTTTTTATTTAATTTTGTAGTCCACCCAAGTACAATTATACCCATATGAATTTGTTTTAAAAAAAAAATCGTTTTGATTTAATTTTGGCTTAAAATAAAACTGCGTAATTATGAGCTTTTACATAATAAAAAATGATGGAAACACATATAATACAAACAAGGAAATATGAATATTTCAGCATTGCCACACAGCAAGAAAGTACATGGTATTGATTTTTCAAAGCCTGCATGTAATAGGTTGCTTATGGGCATGCTCAGTACAAACTCTACAGGTAACATATGACATTTTATGTTTGACTCATGCATAACTCTGACTCAAATAAACATATGGAACCTTTGACTTTTGTTAAATGTGTGAGATCTGTTTCCTGCCACACATTTTTATACACAATGTAAATAGAGAGTGAAGTGAATAGTGCCTTGAAATAAGGTCGTGAAATATTTAGTTTCTTTGATTTTATATAAGAAAAAGTGAATATTGCAACCATGCTTCGTTAATTTATACAAAAGTAAATACTGCTGAAACAGAACATGGAAGAATTACTGTTGGATATTATGAAGGAGTCTAATGGGCCGAAAGGTGCTCATCTACGCAAAACATGTCAACAGGCTTACGGTAATGAAATACTATTTTGATATTATGTGTCAATGTACAATTTATGTTATTGAATATACATAACAGTCGTACATTTCAGATTTGCTATGTACACAACAGGGAACTACCAGAGATCCGTCTTACGAGCTACGAAGAGTATGTTTCATGCCACTGCAGATAGCCCTAGAAACGAAACGACCTAAACTGGTTTCACTTGCTTTGAATGGATTTCACGTAAGAAACTTGTTTTTTGAAATGTTGTTATATTTTAAGGAAACCACATTTTTAGAACATAGTTCTGTGGTATTTATAACAAATTAAATTAATCAACTAGAAAGATATGCAGAAAAAATCTATCTATCGAAAAAATATTTAGTTGCTACCGGGATTCGAACCTGGACCTCTTCCCCCGGATAGGAAGAGGGCTCAAATCTCGATAGCAACTAAATATTTTTTTGATAGATTCTTTTTCTGTATATCTTTCTAGTTGGTTCATTTAATTTGTGTTATTACATTTGTTAGCATTTTTATTCTGCACAAAAATTGCGATAGGTATTGGGTAATGCGGGGATTAGAAAACTGGATGTGAAATTATGAAAAAAGTGCTTTAGTAATTATTTTATTGAGATCGATATTTGGTTTAAATGAAAAAAGTATATTGATCTTACAGACTTCAACACTTTATCGCTTTCATCAAATTGTCAACATTTTTAAATTTTGGGTTCAGAAACAAAAGTGACGAAATTGAGATAAATGTATTTATAACTGATTTTATAGCTAGAGCAGAGATTTTAAAATTGATATGCTTTTGATAAAATGGTTCTAAAACATACAAACATGTTTTAAAATGGCCACTATTGCCATATAATCATATTCAAACTCCTTTATTTTTCATCAATTGGATAGTGGCAGTTTTGTTTCTGAAACCCTCATATAAGCAACTACAATAAACTTTATCTGGTGCCCGGAACAGTTTGGTAACAAGTAAATTCACATTTTTAATTTTTTCTGTCAAATGGATATTTTCTTATTTAAAGGTATTCCTAGGATGATTTTATGTTCGTATGAAAGTAGCGGAATATTTTAGATTAGTTTAAAGCAGTGGAAAGGCATTCACATTGAGCATTCCGCCTAACTCCTTATAGGTGATGGCTAATTAAGCGACATGCCTAATATTTCTAATTCGGCAAACACATCTCATACACATAGGTAAGGAGAATTTCTGTCATAACACACATCTTACGCAAATTCCTATCCAATACACCTTACAAACACTCTTTGGTTTTTAGTGTCAAGTATTGTTTTGTTTTATGGCATGTGTCCACGGAATGGGACACACGATAAATTTCAGAGAATTAGTTGAGATAAATCTTAGTACTGTGTACACGTGTTAAGATTTTGATTTGGAGATAATCTCGGGGATCATCTTGAAATTGGTAAAAAGAGAGAAAAATACAAACCCACATACACGACGATTTGACAAGATTCGACGTGTTTAACTAGAACCATTGATATCTACAACTATTTATTATGAAAAGTTAAATAAACAGAAGGCTTTAAATTACCAACTTTTATTCCATTTGAACTGCTGCTGGGGAGATGCTAATTCACCCAAGTGACGAACTGAACATCGATGATCAAGGAAGTGAGATTTGAAATTTGACATAAAACAAGCATAAAGTGAGTTGTGAAACAGTGAATCTCTGAGTCTTGATGTATACATAGTGGACTACGAAAGCTGAGAGTTGTCTTCAAAGAATCTCATGGAAGCATAATCCATGTCTCAGATCGTCTCGAGTCAAAAATCCATGGATACGGGTCATTAAAGTTTGTTTATGCTATAACTTCTTGTTCTCCTTATCTGTCTGACTATCTTTTCATCAGCAAAATAAAATAAGCCTTTGTTCATGTCACCTATTACGCTTACCCCAGCTAGCTTCTCATTTTACATTTTTTGTAATTTAAATAAAATATTACATTTTCAGAAAATACTACGAGATGACAGATTTCACAGAGGAAATGAACCCGAAGATGATTCTTTGTGGCTTCCTTCTCAGCTGCTCTGTGCGACTTCTTCGATGGCCTACCATCCACAAGAAACTCAAGTAATTTTTTAATGTGCACCTCTAGTACTCTCTTTCTTGGAGTCAAACTTTGAATTTTCTTTAATATTTTGAAGTGTGTATATGTATTTTTTTTAAATTTTAGTCTAAGAGCATAAAGTCTGGACATGTGGACTAATATGTATATTTTTAATTAATACATTTTCAATATGGTTTACATCATTAGCAATGCACATATTAATCCTTTTTGCGAAATTGACATCTACACAAGGCAGTAATGCATTATCTCCGTTGATCCTAGCAATTTTATTGTGATGCGTTACTTCAGATGATTTATCATTGATTTACATTGAATAAATCTTCTTCCATTGAAAATTGGTTAATTTGGCCTTGTGGAATGTGCCCCCATTCTCTATCTTAATCCCTTTGATTCTTCTAGGATATGCTGAAAGAGAAGGTTTATTCAGTGAAAATCAACAATAAATCATCTCAAGCAATGCATCACAACTGAATGTGCTATAATCGACAGAAATAATGCGTTATTGCATTGTGTACATGTCAATTTCGCAAAACGCGTCAACACATGCATCGCTAATGACGGAATCCAGATTGAAAATGTCATCAATTAAAAATTACATATTAGCCTGTGCATCCAGACTTTATAACCTGTACAAAGATAATTTCCAAATATGTATATAATTTTATAATAAGGAATAAATTTGTACCAATATATTTGTAGCTGCTGAGAACTTTATAGCAGAGTATAATATATTTTCTTACCTTACTTACTTAAAAACTTAACTTTTCTATTTATTGTTTTAGTCATTTACTTATATTATTTATATAAGAATTACAAGTATACATTATACAAGAAATGATTTGTAAGTTTAAAGGAATATAAAACTGATTACTGTATATTTAAAACTTATGTTGCAGTTATATTCTTTGATATTTCTCATTCGTCATTTAAGTCATTTTACTCCCCAATTTAATCCACGATATTCATAAAACTTAAAAAATAAACATATAAACAATTTACCTTTTATTAGGTTCATATTCTACGGGTGCTGTTAGCCCTCGGCCTCCGCAGCGGGGGCGCCTTGAATGGTCGGTTAGTCCTGTGGCTTGCAGGGCGGTGTGCTGAGGCCGCTGTTGCTGCCCCCGTGGCCGCCCCTGCCCGGGCAGCTGCCGCCATGACAATACGAGCATTCTGCCTTTCATTAGGTAAAGATTACAAGATTAATAGGCTTGTGAAAGTAATTTTACTTTTTAACAGAATTTTGCTAATAAAATGTTGTTCTCGAAACTCATATAAAAGATAGTACAGGATTATTGCTGAGTGTCCTGACTATTTCCTGTCAAACTCATCTAGCATCATATTCAATCTGTATAATTGCACTATAATATTTTTAAGTTTGATATAAAAAAATAGATTTGTATATTCAATACATGCCGCATCGTATTTTTTAATTAACCTAAACGTTCCAGCTTTGAAAAATAGGACTAACTTGGTGACCTTCCAGAACGAGGCTTAAACCTCCAACCGCATGGTCACTAGTCCAATGTATTACCACTAGACCAAACAGCATGTCATTAAAGATGATACTTCTGTGATGGGCTATTAGAAAGAATGTGTGTGTGATGATTCTCAAAAAAAAAAATTACATCGCTTTTCTCTACCAACTCAAATAAATATTATTAATTGACCACATTTTATAGGTTAGTGAATGATTTTAATTATTTTTCCAACAGATGAAGAGTGCCAAGAATTACTGAATGAAGGATCTCCTCTTGTGAAAAGTAAAGTTCCTGCTGTGGCTTGCTTTAGCGAAATTATTCCAGTGATGCAGTATTTGTGCAGTAGATTATGTGAAACTCAAATGTAAGTATTAATTCAATTTAAAAAATTCGTACAGCTTATTTACAAAGCTTAAAAAATGGACTCTAATATGTACAGAAAAATGAAGCAACATTAGATGTATTTGAAAAAAGGATCCTCAGGAGAGTTTTTGGAGCTATCTAAGCTAGGTGTTAAACAGAAACTTTATGACCTATATGATAAGCTGAAAGTTAAAAATTTCCTAAAATTAGAGGGGCTTTGAATGATGTGCAACTCCTAAAATATCTGCTCAGAAATAAGCCTGATGGAATATGAATAATAGATTAGCCAAAATGAGATGGCTAGACGATATAAATAAAGATTTATTGATTCTTAGTGTCAGCAATTGGCAGGAAGCAGTCCAGTGACTGGTGGAGGTATATCCTCTAGGAGGCCAGGACCCATGCCGGGTTGTGGAGCCAGAGATTATGATGATTTATAATTTGTATATTATGAATAAACAGCCAGATCGAAAATCAACCATTTTTTTTCATTAAAAAAGAATCAAACTTTCAAGCCAGCTTTTTAAATTTACTTTAAGCCTTTTCTAAAACCTGAACCATTGAAATATTTCCGTTTTAATAGCTTTCATATTTTTATTTCAGGACAACAAAATCCAATGTGACAGCCATCTTTTATCTGGAATGCCTTTTGACCTTGGTGACTAGTTTACCGGAGATTGTGAATAGTAACACACATTTTACAAATTTCCTCTGGCAAAAGTTTTGTCCTGCACTTATATCGTTCCTCGGCACACCGCGGGTAGATAAAAACATTAAATCCAGGTAACATGATTTCCAAAATTAAATCATGATTTGTAACTCATATCTATTGTATTATTAATTGAATAAATTCTGTTTCAGAGATGAAGGGCACGGTGTGGATGACTCTGGAAGAGGTTCTGGCTCTCTTGCTAGTGCTCCTAGTTTTAACAGTCAGCAAGCTAAAACAGTATACAGGTGCGAATCAGCCAATGAATGATGGCCATTTTTAATATTCATTTTAATTATAATTTAGTTTTATTTCTTATTATTAATTTCAATCATTCTTAATAATAATACATACATATTTATATCAATTGATAGTTGATAGATACAATAGACTAACATAACTTGAAATATAATACAGTAAAACCGCGATATAACGAAACCCGATATAGCGAAAAAAGACGTATATCGAAAAAAAAATCGAAATTTAGTCCCTAAAACCAATTTTTCATACAAAAATGCATTTATATAATGAAATCTCGTTAATATTTATAACAAAATCATTTTTGTCCCGTACGAAAAAATGCCAATACATTTACGTAAATTTATAACGAAATAAAAAAATGTTAAAAGATGAAAATATTATTTCGCACTTACAAAGCCGCGCCGCTGCATCTGCCGTATGCGAACGGTTTTATGGCCTTTTCGTAGTAAAATAATTCAAACTTCTTCTTGGGTTCATAGTATCATATTTTGAAGTGGTTGCCTCCGTTACCGGTAAGTACCTTCGTAATTTATATACGACTCATTTTATAAAAATGCCGCGATTCAACTGTAAATTTTTCATTTTGCCAAAACTATGTTTGAAGCGGCTTTACATTTAAACACAATTAAAATATTGTTTTGCAATATTCTGGAATTTACAAAAATATCTTCCAATTGGTGTTGAATAGGTTCTGTTCTTAATTTAATTCCTTTGATTATCCATTTGCTTATCTGTTTTAATAACAAAAAATATGTAGGTATTCAGTTCCCTATGGCCTTCTTCCTCCTTTGTTTGCAGAATTTGCGATCTTTTTTGAAGCCGCGCAACATTTTTTTGCGACGGCGCGTAACATATAGTAGGATTTTTTTTATTTATTTCGTTATATGTGGGAATTCGTTATTACGAATATTTATTTTTTGGGCCCTTGGATTTCGTTATATCGCGGTTTTACTGTAATGAGTCCAATGTGACATTTTTATAAAATTTAATTAATGCAATAAAAAATTAATTATGTAATTTTATGCGGCGCTTTATAAATTATTAAATTTATTATTATTTGTTATTAATCATATTAAAGAGGTTAATTTTTTACTGAATTGCTTCTATATTTGAAAAATCCTTTCGATAATAAAAGTCATCTCTTATTTTATTACTTCTTAATAAGTTAAATATCCCTCTGCAATATTCTTAAGCCCATCAGTAATTGTTTAATGAAACAGCAAAGCACCGAGGATGCGGAGTTATTATCCCGGTTATTAATTTCCTGTTTGACCGTTGCTTAACTGATAAAAATCATGTTTACTTACTATTTATTTATATTTCCAGTATTGCCGGTCAGCTGCTGCGGTTGGTTGGGTGTGTGGGCTCGATGAGACCTGTGTTGGAAGCCTTGTACCACCGAATGCTCCTGTACCCTCCCGTGTCACACAGGGCAGAAGCCCTGGCGAGCACCAAAGATATCCTGGGCGACCCCAAGAAGCTGTGCTACCTATTAATATTAAGGCAGTCCAATAACGTTACAGACCAGCACAGTGATGATATGGCACTGGTCAGATTGTAAGTTTATTTCACATATTAATTATTGGATTTTTTTTCAGAATTTTCTTGGATAAATAAAGGGTTATTCTGATCAATGAATTATCTATCACTAAACAATTACAGTATTTTTTGATTGAGGCAAAAAGAGAGCAAAATCGTAAGCATGATTATCGTTCTCGCTATGATTCCTATATATTATTTTCTTAATCCATCTGCTTATCATTTAATTGTAGAATTAATGATTATTTACAAGTGATAGTATAAAAAAAATTCACTTAAATTTTAAAATATTTTATTAAAATTATTATTTAATGACGTTGAGATGGATTTTTAACCCTTTTAAACTATTTTTTAAGACTCATGTACCTGTTTTGTATTCATGACTTCCGTGCAGTGGTGTAACTATAAAAATTGGGCCCCAATGCAAAATGAAAAAAAAGATATACGTATATTAAGATCTACGTGGTTATAATAGTGGAATAAAATTGGTCTTTTGCCTTCTGTAATATTTCCACTTTCATGAAAAAATAACAAAAGTGTGTTTTTATGCATTTTTATATGCACTCGCAACTGAAAAAATCTGTGCTTCGCCTTATGGCGATTTTCGTTTTCCAACAACGGTCTGGTCCCTAACCCAACATTATAGCACTAAGGCGCGGACAGAATATTGTGGCCCTATTTAACCTGGGTCCCAATGATTTGTAATTTTATTGAAAAAATGTGACATTCAGACATTAAATGGTAAATATGTATATTTCTGTAATTATATTTCAAACGCTTTGTAACATTACATTTATTAAGTTTCAAAATATTTTTTTGCATATTTTTAGAATAATGGATGCCATTGAAGAATGTGCAGTGAGCAGCAATTCTCATGTCCTCCTTGTGAGTCTAGAGTGCATTGTTAGCTTGTTGGGAGCATTGGAAGAACTATGCGAGGGGAAATATCTACCACCAAATGCCACAGAAATTAATAACAAATGGCTGAAATTAGAGGATGCCGATTATAGAGGTCCCCTCACCTACCAAAGCTTGGCCAGGTTGCCTAGCCCATACAGGTGCCATCCTATATTTTTTATTTTAAGTTGTCAGGGCTGTAGAAAGGTCACTTCACAGGGCCTGTTAGGGTTAGGAACCTAGGATTACGAACTTAACTTAACTGTTTGCAACCCAAGTTGTTCATAAATCAAAACAATTGCTCCTACAAGAATCAATGTAAAATGGATTATGAATCCGAAATGGCCCTTTATTATTTACTTCATGCTTAAAATCCTATACAAAACAATGAAAATTCATAGTAAAAACAAACTTTATTTCAACTTATCTTACAAATGAGAAAACAATTTAATTAAGTGATAATTAAATTTGGAAACAATAACAATACATATAAAAACTAATAAAAGACACATTTGAATTGCAATAAGTTGTGATAAATAAAACGCACTCGAACAGCAATCCGCTCTGACTGCCTATTCGTAAACCGAAATTATGTTTGCAAACCGAGGCATTTTTTCAGCAAGATTTTGTTCTTAACCCAAAATTGTAATTAGAGCCATTCATAAACTGAGGTTCCACTGTACCAATATATAAGTAAGTCACAGTCAATAACGGTGATTAAAGTTGATGTTATTTTGATTTGTAATTTGGATGCTAATATCTTAAACCAAACATAACTGTTATGAGCGGTGAATTATTTCTGTGTGCATCTCCATTCCAGGGAGAAAATTGAGATTTTCTATTTCAATGTTTTGAGTACAAATATTCTGAATCTGAAGGGGAGAGAGGTGTGTACAGAATGTCTAGTTCTTGTGACTAAAAGTATTTTAATATTCATACACAAATATAACCACACTGAACTAAACTGTTTTATCGTTCCTTTTTTATATATACATTACTAACGTCCCCCCCTCAACAAACATTTTTGCTTACAGACATCTTGATTCCTCTTTGTGGTTTTATAATGTGTTTAATTTGTTTACTGTAATGTTTTTTCTTCAGGGATCTTGTAGCAGAAATGCAAAATAAACTTGAAAATGATGGAGCAGACTCTTCGGGTATGATAAACTTTTGCATATTAATTTTCTTCCAAAATCCAAAAAAATGTGTATTGCTGTACGCACTTTATTTAAAAATATATTTTGTTTTATTAAAAGTAAACATCTTAAAAATGTTTCTAAATCAAATTGTGTTTTTTACATGTTTTGGTTATACATATTGCTTTGCTAGCAATGTGTGATTCTTTCATTGGACTACTTCAATTCCATGTTTAATTTATTCATGACCCAATTTATTACACATTTAAATAATATACCTATATATATACAGTGAAACCCTCTATTAACTTATTAAAGTTCCCCTTTAATATGTTTTTCCGCCTAATAGGATTTCATTCTTCGGTCCAGAAAAAGTCCCATACAAATTACGTTTTTTTTTTATGCTTAATACGTTTCCCGCCTAAGAAATAAAAATATTTATGACAGAACTCAATTTATCAGTACAAAAAAACCCCATGTAATACATTTTTGGTAGAAGTAATTTTGTTTGACATTTCTAAAAATGAATGTGGTATTCTTTCAATGGGTGCAATAAAATTAACTCCCTTTAAATGGGTTTTTCCATGTATCATAAAAGTTTATCCATTTACAAAAACAGTAATATTTGAATAGGCCAATAAAACATAGTGCCCAAGCAAAATAAATCCCAAAAATCAACAAAACAGAACCCCAATCATCATAAACAATACATTCAGCATGTACAGAACCAAAGCTGCATTGGCAATTTTATTTTATTTCCACTAATATCTACCTTTAAATATTCTTAATTGCTTAGGAAGTAGAAAACCCCTTAAAATAAATTCTTAGAATACACAACAGTTTACTTAACTCTTATGATGACCCGCGTTGAATTAGGCCTCATTTTATGACAAGCTTGTCTTTTCAGATACCATATAGATAAAAAAAAATATGTAGTGCATTGAAATTTTTTTTTCATCTCTTTGCTCGTATTACCCTAATTATACTCCTCTGACTGAACTTTTAAATTTATTTCGGGAATTCCAAGTATCAAATTGATTCGTCAAATTTTGAATTTATAATTGTCTGAATAAATTGTGTGTAATCTTATTTTGTATACTGAGTGTAACATCATATTTTAGGGGTAGATACATAAGTATTAAAAATACGAGTTGAAAATTTTCAAACTTTATGTGCCTAATTTCAATCATTTCAGAGATATAAGTATTCAAAAAAATCATAGTTATGCGATTATTTTGATTAATTGAAATATTTTATTGATTACAAATTATATATTGAATACAAAAAATAACTAATGGGAACTTGTCAACCGAGGCAAGACTAGCGGCACACAATGAAGTTCTGGTACTGACACCGATGTACGGAAGTGAGGCCTGTAGCTAAAGTAGACTTAATACAGTGGAAATGAGATTACTTAGGCGTACATGTGGCAGATCTATTTATCACAGAGTAAAGAATGAAGGAAAAAGAAAGGAAAGAATTTAAATCTGACCTTAGTGTAGTGAGTAAGATTAAGAAAGGATCACTTTGGTGGTTTGGTCATATGGAACGGATGAATGAGAAGAATGGTTTGAAAGATATATGACGCAAGTATTGATAGCACCAGAAATAGAGGACGTCCGTGGAAAACTTGGCACGACCAGGTAAACCGGATACTGGAAGATAGTTCTGTTGGAAGCTTCAATAATCGACGAGTTTGTATAATAATATGTATGCATGTGGATGAGGCGAGAATTGTGTTTCAGGACAGAATAATGTGACATTCTATCCTCTGCCTACTCTCGCAGCGAAACAACGTAATGGTATGTTAGTTACAAAAAAACAAAAGTCATTGAGCTTCGAGCACATAGACTATTTTTTATTAGACGATTTACGGCCTGAAGCAATGATATAGAATAATAATAATGGACCAATTTCGCAAATATTTATATTGAAGTAAATTTATTTGAAGCTTAACATGATTTTGTAAAAATCTTACAATAATATTTTCTGTAACGGTACAGAATTTGTACATACTCCTTGAACATTTTCAACTTGTAATTTAGTAGGTATCTACCCATAAAATATTGTGGACCTGCATAGCAGTACTCAACCAACTAACCAGCAAATTGCTTATATTTCTTCTTACAATTATTACTTAGTCGAAATCTCAGCTACCTCCATATTTTTTATTTGGAGAAAACGTGAAAATCTGATAGGAGCACGAAAAACAATATATTTATTAATGGATTTCTAATTATAAAAGATAATCCCCATAATCTGGTTTAAAATACAAAATAAATACAACATATTCTTCCAAAAATAATCTAGATTCCATACTGGCGGCTTTTTAAATTTCTGAGTAGCGAAAAAGTGGCAAAAGCAACTCATTTTGCAACTAACACCTATTTTGAATGACCAATTAATATAAAAATGAGTTAAGTTTGACTGCTCATAAATTAACACTTTTAAAATTTGTATGAAAAGACAACTGCATTAAAAGTTAGAACAAATAATAATGGAGGTTGTTGACTTTGCAACTAGTACCTTCACTTGTAGTTCACGAAATTATTTAAATATATATATATTATTTATAACTTTGTTTTTAACCACTTTTATGACTTAAATTTAATACACCAACCGGTTTTCTGAAAATATCTTTTCCTTCATCAGAATGTCAAATTAACTAAAAGCATGTTTTTTTGCATAAAAGAAAATGAATTTTTCGAAACCGGTTGATGTATTAATTTAACTCATAATTTTTTATTTTTTATTATAATGTTCGAAATCTGATAGCATCCGTTTTCGGAGAAACCACATAGAACTGCTTTCATTGGGAGCTGTTTCATTTTAACTACTTCTGGTTCAGCTTTGATTAATATTTTTTGACAAATAAAATTACAAAATTGTTTATTTTAGCGATCGATACGTATTTGAAAATTTATTAATAAATAAACAAAATAGAGCAAATCACAGGGCACTGACAACTGAATTAACATAACGGGCTGATCTTTTTGTTTGCTTGACTTTTTACGTCGACACAAAATAAATAAACAAAGAAAAAATAACGTCATCATATTTGTGATTGAAAATTTTATTCATGATTAAGAACAAAAATACTATTAACATATTTTTGTAAGTTCGGGCCTGCCATCGTCGGTGTCAATGCTGACAATAATTTCACTAAGCTGAGAGTCGTTCTTGACATTACAGTGATGTCTCGATATGTTGAGTGTACAAATAAATTATGTAAAAATCATCAAAAGGGACAAAGTTTAGGTATGCAGTGTAACAACTTGATACGATACGTCTTGTCATGCAAATTTTTTTACATTTTGTAAAAAGAATGTACTTTCGTCGGACTGATGCAACCGGCATTTACAGGTGACATCTTTTGTCATATGTATTTTATCTCCTAATACCTTTGACCTACCCTTATTCTACTACAAAAACGCCGAATACATTGAATTTTGGTCTTGTCAGTGGTTCTACTTTTACTTTTTGCTACGTCGATTTATTCTATTTAGGTAGTTAGATATTTAATGTCAGATTAATTTTAATTTCATTTTATAATTTTTTTTTCTACTTTTTTTTTGCAATTTACTAAATACTATTGATAAATGTCTGAAATTTTGACAGGAGTCGTTAAAATTTAAACTCAAACTAAATTATATTTGTAACATAACACTTTCATCAAATTATTTTAATTTTAAGATACATCGGGTCCGGAAGAGAATGGATCAGCGTCAGATGGTGAACTAGACTCTGATGCAGACAGTGTATTCCTACCGTCTCGTCAGCATTCTACTTACCGCAGAGAAAGTGCGGATGATCTATCAAATAGAGAACATGACACACCGTTCATGAAATCGGTTCCATCAACTCTTAATTTGGGGCGGTGCAATATAACCGACTACAATGTGGATGTTGAAAGACAAAATGCAAAGCAATATGTGAAAACTTTGCAAAATGTCATGGTGCCAAAACTGCTCTCCTTCAGGACTTGTGTAGAAGTATGTCGTAGTCATTATTCTACCTTTACTATAAGGATATTTTTTTTAGAAGATACTAAAGATTCAGTTTTAGCTTTTACATTTTACATGTTGCTCTAATAAATTGTCAGAATTAGGAGATATTAGTTATAATTCTTGCTATTCATCAATTTACCATATTTCTTTAATTATAAGAGATCTTTAATTTTAATATCACCAACAATGAAGCTTTGCTTCTAAGATAGATATCTCTAAAATATATCTACTATTCTAAATATTTTTATTATAATAGAATTCAATTTACTCACAACATAGTATTTATCAGGCCCGGTTGTGTAATCATTAGAAACTTTTTACTAATGCCCGTGGTTAAAATCGTTTGTGGGTTGTTCGAACGTTAGATTTACTATTGTCAAAGCATAGATGGAGATGTCTATAGATGTGACAAATAATCATGAAATATGCTTTATTTTATGCATTATCTATGGATTTTTTCGCCTTGGTGTTCGATATGTCACATTGGTGGTGAAATTTTTTCATATTATGTGTAATAATGTATATTGAACAACGAGATCATTATCGGAGGAACTTTCATCACTAAAATAACGGGATATTGATTAATTAATTGTCGTATACTGCAACTTTCAATGTGTCAGATGACTTTTGGAACAGCTGTGAAAAGTCCGCCATATTTAACTATCCCGTTTTCACTATAGGATATCGCAGAGTAAAATGAGTTTACTACGGATGTACTTTCGATCAAACAACCCGTTTTCGCAAAAAATGTTACTTTAGTAACTTTTTTACTATAGTAAAAGGTTACTACTGATCACACAACCGGCCCAATAAGTATGTTATTCATCACTTTTTTCTGAATCAATATCAGAATCTGGCTCTTCTGAGCTGTCAATAATAATGATGGCTTCACATTTTACACTGTTTTATTATCCAATGGAATTGAAGAATACTATGATAGTCAATCTTAAAGGCAGCATTTCTGTATGGTGTCATAAGTTAAGTACAAGAAAATTTGAAAAAAAAATTGCTATTGTCAGACACATATTGATTTTAAAATGCACCCTGTTTTTAGAGACGTTTATGTGAGAGAAAATTGCATCATAGAATTGAAGAAATACAGTGTATCGGTCGAACTGTAGTACAATCATTTTGGCATCATCGCCCTCTGTACAAATACAGCTTGGATATATCACAAATATAAAAATTAAAATACTAACAAATTCACAGGTAGACGAGTCGATGCAAGACTTTGCATCAAAGTGTTGCCAATTCAACGCGGCCCGGTCTCCTTCCACTTCAACAATAATGAATGCAGACGGCATATACTTGACCACTTATTCTACCCTTCTGCTCAATCTCAAACTCATTTATTCAGGATACTATAAAGGAAGCACTGTAAGTATTTTTGCTCATACATAAGCATGTCTACTTGATATAAATTGTTTGTCTATTTATTTGTGTCAACCACAGACCGCCAAATAAATAAACATGAACTAAAGCAAATTCTTTGTCCCAAAATTTTCATTTTGGTGGCATCCACATAATCACTATGGTGTCACTCGCGCAATCAAAGAGCTCTGCGACTTTTTTTAAAAATATGGCTCGATTGGAACGAAAATTTTAACACTGACAATATAATATGCATTAATGTAAAAAATATGTTTTGTTTACACAAAGATTTACTTTTCGAAGAGTAAATACTTTTACTGTTGCATAAATTTGAATTTATGTTTCATTGGATATATGTGATAATGCCCCTCGCCCCACAAATAATGTTCCAAACCCCTCTCCTATATATGTATACACTTCATATCATATCTATTAATTTACTAATCTGTGGTGACAACTCACTTTACAACGAAACTGTCTCCACGGAGTATTCCTTTTTAACTGTACAGGTGGTCATCGTTTATGCCTCGTATTGCAGATGACATGTTTTTTTTTAAAATTGATAATATTAGGTGTACCCATAAGTAATCAATTATTTAAGTGGCAACAAAAAAATAATTTAACTACATTTAATTTTATTTTTAATTGATTATATAATCTCCATCGTTATCTAGGACCTTTTGCCATCTTGTTGGTAGACTTTTAATTCCCTTTTCATAAAATTCAGTATCCTTTGAAGAAAAATATGCTTCTAGGTGAGTTCGAACATCATCAACATTTTAAAAAATTTTATTGTTCAGGTAGTGTCCCATGGACCGGAATAAATAAAAATCGGATGGTGCTATGTCTGGGGAATATTGGGGATGTGGTAAAACCTCCCAGTTTAGCTGCCTTATTTTCTCTTGGGTTAATCTTGCTGCATGCGACCGGGCATTATCATTTTGCAATATTACCCCTTTTCTGTTGACCAGATCTGGTCGTTTTACCAACAATTGGTTGTGCAATCTATCCAATTGTTGGCAATACAATTCAGCTATAACTGTTACTCCCGGTTTCAATAGTTCAAAATGAATTATGCCACCACAGTCCCACCAAATGCATAATAATACCTTCTTTAAAGTGTGGGATGGTTTAGGAGTAGGTACAGCTAGTTGATTTGGAGAAAGCCATTGTTTAGTGCACTTGTTGTTGTTGTACAAGACCCATTTCTCGTCACTAGTAATAATCCTTCGTAAAAATGGATCACTTCTTTCTCTGCACAAAAGAGATGTGCAAATTGTACGCCGTTGATCTTTATTCATCTCCGACAATAGATGTGGGACCCATATATCCTGTCTGCAAACCTTCCCGATTTCGTGAAGATGTCTTTGAACTGTTGACCAAGTAGCCTGAAGAGTGTTTGCTATTTCCTGGATACTCAGTTTAGGATTCGTTTCCACCAGTGTTTTTAAAGCGTCATTATCAAACCCTACCGGGCGCCCACTTCGATCGCTATCAGACAAGTCAAAATCACCATCGGAAAATTTTCTAAACCAACGTTGGCACTTATTTACTTTCAATACGTCTCCATACACATCACAAATTTTCTTTGCTGTAACCGTTGCATTAATACCCGATCAAAAATGAAACAGCATGCAATGACGTAAATGTTCTTCAGTTGGTTGATTGTCCGCCATTTTACAACAGAGTAATAAAAAAATTTAAATTTACTTGTCACGAGTCACAAGACCACGGATTGTAATATTGCGTATAAAACACGCCTTTACTACGTTCACACTCTGAGCTAGACTAACGCAAACATTCCACACTAAAAATAATTGATTACTTATGGGTACACCAATATTATAACTTATTTTGATTAAAATAGCTTAACTATTTTTTCTATCTTATAAATAGGTACTTACAAAACATTATAGAATTTTCCAATCAGGAAATTTAGAGACATAGTTTTGATAACATTTTACTTTATCTCCCATGATATTTAGCAAACCTTTTACTATAAATATACAAAATATATTAAAACCACGCTCTTGGTATAAAATTCTAAGTATTTTACGATTTTTGATTCTTGTTTTTAGTCATCAGTGCCCCTTTCAGAAGATGATTTTGTGGAAGAAGTTCATGGAAGCGGAGTACTAGTCTATTTGTCTTCCACATGGCTATGTGAAGTCTACCAGCAAGTATTGACCACTTCAATATTGGAGATTGGTGGTTATCAACCCTCTGTGCAAGAACATAATGCATTAGTTAATCTGCTCATTGGTAAATTACATACATATTTTAAATGTTTGCTTTATATTAATGTAACAAAATAATATTTTAGCTTTCGTTTTATTACATTGTTTACTTTTATTTTCAAACATCAGCATGGCATCGTATCTCATAATTATTTTGTTATGAAATGTAATGCCTAGATATAAAATTAATAATCTTTCACAAGAACTACAAAATAAAATTTTAAATTGTCTTATCTATAAGCCTGAATTGCCAAATTTGTTTTATCCAAAAGCCACATGCATATATGTATACATTTTACCCAATAACATAAAAATTTTCCAAATCGTATTCCTCTAACCTTACAATTTCATTTTGCAAGACAAAGTTTCACATAATGAAATATTGAAATGTTAGAGAAATCATTACATAAAGACATAAATTTTTATTATGATAATGGGTGTTTTTCAACTATCGCTCAAGTGAAATAAATATATGTACTTTAAATTTGGTCATCAACATCTATCATTTTTATCCCTTTATCCTAGGAGGGTCAGGAGCTCAAAATCTTGACTATCTTGCGCTATTTCAGTATTTGATGTCCAATCTGTCATTACAAAATTTTATTCCTGTTTATTCTAACTTGGTCTACGGTGACCCACCGGCCACCTTCTCTCCGAAGTTGCCAATAAGATACAGCTTGATAATCATTTCTTCGACATTTGCAAGACTTTTTAATGACCAATCTGGTTAAATTCCGACTAAACCTAATTATGTACGTGATAAAGTAAAGAAAAGTATTGATTTTCCTCATTGCGTATTTTAGAGGGTTTGAGAAATGGAAATGGCTCTCTGAATCTTCTGAATCTTCATCAAAATTAATTATTGATTTTCCAGATTTTGGAGGTCTCGGCACAAGCCAAGTGATGTGTGATTGGCAGAGATTGAAAGAAGTTTCCACTCCAAATGGCAATATAGGATCTGCTGAGAAAACTGCCGCTCTGAAATTAGCCAGACGGTATTTTATTTACAACTCGTGTCAATAAATATTTATCTTATTTATATTTTATATTTCTCAATCCTTATTTTTCCATCACACGGTCCTACAAATTTAGCACAATTTTATATTTAAAATATTTGGCAAACTTTTTTCAATAACCTACAAATGTTTTTTTATTTAAAATCTTTTGAATTGTAACAGAATTAGAATAGAAAAATAATTGTTAAGTAAAACTTGCATTTTTTCAGAGTTCTCACATGCATGTGGGATTCTATGGTGACTCTCTTGAGTGCTCCTCTGATTGGAAGATACTCAAACTCCGGAGTTAACTTGACTTCCAGTGTCAAAAAGCTGCATAAGCTTTTGCCAAGAAAATCTCGCTTCTCGTTGAAAAAGGATAAAGCTAGGGATGAATTGGTGTCTTTGTCATTGGAGGGACTTCATAAGGTAGAAACAAATTATCAGTAGTTTTTTTTTTTTACTTATTAACTGGATAATTTTTTACTCGTATGCTAGATTTGAATACCACATTTCCGACACATTTAATTTACAATTTTTTTTTTAATGGGGATGCGTTTACGGAATACATGTTACATAAATGTTTTTACTAGTTCATACATATTTTCAAACTAAGCTAGACACTTTTCCCTGGAACGAGTCTCGAACTCCCGACCACTTGATCACTAGGCGAATGTCTTACCACTAGACCAAACAAGCTTATTACATATTCACTATATACAATATTTAAAAGTATAAAAACTGTTATGTTTGTTTTCCATTTTGAGTTAGAATCAGAATTTCTTGTTTTATTGGTTCAACTTGTAAATCTAACACTTTGTAAAACCAAAGTTCAGATATCCATTTCGATAATAAACACAAAATAGTTTTCAAATTTAAAAACATACCAAATTAATAAAAATATCCTTATAAATACAGATACGATATACACCACCGTTACTGGCATTTAGCGTAATGTAATAATAGATGGTTATGATGAAAATGAAAAAGATAATTTAAGTTTTAAAAACACCACATTAAAAAAAAACTTGCAGCCAATGATAGGATTCAAACCTACGCGCTCCCTCCATCTCACAATTTAATATTACATGTACAAGATAAATTTTAGCGCTTAAAATAGATCCTTTTTTCTCAATCTGACTCATCTTTTTTGTTGTATATTTTTCTCTAAAACTAAATTAGTATTTAATCATAATTAGTTCACCCACCGTCTGTTAATTTTTGCCTTTTATATTACAAATCATATCTTAAAAAAATTACTCGAGTTAAGTCGAAAATCATATTTTGAATAAAAATTAATGCATGATTTAAATAATCAATGATGTTGGTAAATAAATACGAGACGGACAAAATGTATTTAATTTTATAAACTAATGATTTTAGGCTGCACGTATCAGCAACATCCTCAGTTTACAAAACAGATGCAGCAGTTTGCTGGCTCTGCTCTCAGATTCTGCCTGTTCAGAATCTCCCTCCACTAAAATTGTGTCATCTCATGCACTCTCCCTTGATGTCTTAATATCTGGTAATATTCCTTATATATTGTATTCCATAATAAACAGATGGTTATGAATATAATTAATTGATTGTTACTTTGTGGTACCACATAATTATTTTAATATTTTAAATAAACTTAACTTTGTACAGCACACATATTTGAGTTATATTTTTATCATGATTATAGTTTTGAGAGGAGCATTCCCTCTGTTCAACACTTCACTAATGTAAATGACAATTATAATAAACAATAACGTGGGTGAGTCAAAAATTATCTACACTTTTGCCATAGCACACCTTCAAGGTTGTCATACTGCCTTCGCGTGCGTGTGGTATGACTGCGGTTACATGTGCGAAATTTGATCCCAATCGCGTCATTTGCCTTCCGGCTATTACAGTGAAAGTATGTCCGCTCCATGAGCAGTGATTCGATTTGTCTGGTCGGAGGGTGTGAAAGGGGCTGAAATTCATCATAGACTTTTATCACAATACGGAGACAGTGCTTTTTTGTGGATCGAGAAGTTTACAAGTGGCCGGACAAGTGTGACGCACAAAGAGTGAGCAGACCTCCCGTCAACCTCTATCACAGATGACAAAATTCAGCAAACTCAATCTCTCTCGCCTATTCACTAGAACCAGAGTTACCATCGGTGAGGTAGCGTCTTCTTTGAGCATCAGTCATGGTTCTGCCCATCAAATCATCCACGACGAGCTTGACTCTCGTCAATTCTGTGCGCGTAAATTTTAAAACGAAAAATGTATATAATTTTAGACTCGCCCTAAAACATCCAAGCTTAAAGAAATCACATAAATGTACCGTGACCTCACTGGGAATCAAACCTGGAATCCCGAGAAAAACCAGCGCCTTGCCTACTGAGATGTAGAGCCTGCCTACGAGGGTCGAATATGGAAAGTAAGAATGAAATGTTGATGTAATGGACTACACCTCGAAACTGTAGTCGTGACAGAAATATAACTCAAATGTGTGTGTAGTACAAAGTTTAATAAAAAATAATATATTTTTTAATAACGTTGAGGTGCTGCTTACTAATAAAATATTTATAGAACTAATGAGTTATCTTTTTAAATATTTATTCTAATTAAAGAACTTGGATCATTCATATTTTTAAACATTGTTCAAATTATTGAAATTCAACAGTGGATGTCGGACAAAAACTTATATTGTACTAACAGTTAATATTCCTGATCTCTCTGGTGTTCTGAATTATTGATATTTTAAATTCATGACTATGTCACTATTTATTTACTCATCCTGTGGTACGGAAACTCATCAGAGCAGCAGGGTCTTATTGAAGAAAGAAGAAGAAAAACTCTCAGAAGCTGGTAGCGACCTGGACTAGTCAAGTTTTATTCTTTTCATAGGTTCTTTTCAGTAGATATCAGAAGCCCAGAAACTCAGCACTTGCTTATGTTAGTAGAAGAATTGAAGAAGAAGATGGCGAAGTTTGTAATGCGTATTCTTGAAGTATCTTGATATTTTTTGAACCCTGCTCGCTGGGCCAAATGCGCCCCTATATATACGTCAAGATAACTTACGGGGGGTGTGGCCCTCCAGACACCTCATTATTACATTTATTTTATTAATCCAATTTGTAATCATAATAGAGAAACATTTGCGGTAACTGAAATGATCTCCTGCAAGTGCTGGTTTCCCGTGATCTTCTGATAGCTTCACATAAATTATACGATTAACAATAAACTCACAAAAGATCCTTATAAATTAATTTTATACTCGAGACATGTTTTTGTGGCAAAATATCTTAAAGTATTACTTAACTAGACATACTCCATACATTACTTATTTTATTTTATACCAGTAAGTAATTTCCTAGTTTCCTTATTTTTTACTAATTATTTAATGCTTTATTTGTAAAAGATACTACCTCATCGGTGTGTGCATTTACCTTATACAATGTTAAACGTGACTTCTTATTGATCCATTCTCAAATTTCACCGGAATTTTGTTTGCATCATTCACTTGAGTGACGCGTGAAGATGTTATTTTGATTTAAAACTGACAAAAGGTAGTAATTGTATCTTAAACTGCTCTAATTTCAAAACTGTGCAATATATTTTATTACGGTCTTCTTACATAAGAATTATTTTACCATATCTACATGATTAAAATATAAAAATGATGGGTAATATTTTTGAGTTTATTTGCTAATTTTGTGATCTATCTGTTCCACGCACTGAGGGCTTGTGCCTGTGGCGAGCGCGCGGTGTAGAAAATACAATTATTTTTAATTCTTTGTAACTTGGTCAATATTGGCTGAATTTTCATCCGGTTTTCACTAATATGCGTAATTTATCTATCCGCACATGTCAAGACTATAAAATATTAAAAATTACATTTTCACCTGCTGTCAGGTGTACTCCTCAGGTGATTTTGGACTGAACAGTCACTAATTTCAGCCTTGGTTCAATTAAAGTGTCTGATATACATACCGAAATTGTTATTTGAATAAATCTTCCACTCACACTTTAATTGTGCTCTTTTTTAATTTAATGTTCACTGGAAATTTTCAGGGGGCCTCGAGTTGGGATCTCGTTCTGTAGATTGTTGGAGGCACATATTCACCGCTTGCCAGTATGTGTCTCGTCTGGAGCATACACTATTTGGTCAGCAGTGCAATACTACAACTCCTCTGATAACATTACAAACTGGGCGCAATAAAACCATTTCTTTCACTCAAAATTCTCACGGGAATTTCTTGAGTGATAAATTACATCAAAGTTTCAATTTTAATCAAGGACAAGTGGATGATGAAACATGGTAATTCTTTATTTACTTTTGGCTCAAATCACAACACCTTTTTTGATTTCTTTTTTTACAAATATTGTTGCGTACAGCCACAAGAAAACAAGGATGGTTCGCCAATCTCCGCTTCTCTCATCTGGTGATGATGATAATGAGGTCTAAAGAAATGAAACACAGAAATATACACTGCGGCGAGAGAATCGAGAATGCGCAAACAATACACTTGATTCATTAATATTTTCCCACTATTTCAGCGAACGGACTGCAACAGGTGCCAGGAGACGTATTTCATCAGAAAATGACAGCCATTGTTTGCTGAAATCAATCTCACGTCCCTTAGGCGCCCCGCCGATGATACACTGCAAATATATTTTTAGTAACTGCCTCGTGTCCTTACAACATCAATTAATTGGTGTCATTTTGGCGACCTTTCAATCCTGTGTGATATAAATGTTGTTTATAATGATAAAAAAAAAAATTCTGCTGATGTTTCGGGTCACATATAGACTGATGTGACTATTGATTTTTGTTGTTTGAAACTAAACACATATTGTCAAGTGAAAGTTATTTGTCTCATTTAACATAATTGGGTTTCAATTTAGATATATTTTTTCAGTGTTGATATATACAGTTTTCTGCAATCAAACATTGATAGTGTTGCAACCAATAAGATGTCGGTAGCATCAATCATCCAGAAGTTAAATAAAGAGGTATGTTTCATAAACCTCAAATTCTGTTTGGAACAATTTTGCTTTCATTCGCTTTTTAACTTGACATAATTAACAACCTTCACTATTACAGACAAATAGAAGTAATTCCTCTGGCTTCATAAGTGGTACTGATGCAGCTAAAGTATGTTGCGCACTCTCGCAGCAAGTTGACGCATTGTTTGGTGATGCTGCTAGCAAGCTAAACCTACCGGCACTCTGTGGTTTCCTTCAACAATTATGCTTGGCATCTGAACGACAGGTGAGACCACTTAAAGTTATTTGAAATATGTACATAAATGAATATGAGAGAAATATACACAATTAATTATCTTTACTTTCGGTCCAAATCAAAAACATTTATTTTAAAAACTATTGTAAATATTAATTCTGGTTTGTGTATTTGGACTAAACATTATTTTAATATGTAGTAGCTGAAAATGTTATTAAAAAAATATATTAAAATATTGTATCTGAAAAGATAAAAACTTTTAATTTCACTAATGCGTTATAAATATCCATTCTGTGCTTATTTTTCGTTAGGTCCTAAGAAGATTATTAATATATTTACTGTTTCCGAGGTAAGTTTGTAGAACTCCATAATTACATATGTGGTATATAAACACTTGTTTTTTTATTCTAGTGGTTTAATTTACTTGAGACACGTTTCACCTTACAATCTAATAACCAATCTAACAATTTAACTCAACAACCTGTATTTGTAACTATAATGGGGGACAGTTAATGAATAATGCTGTCCCTTTTCACCTCATGTAAATAAAATTGTATAGCTGTCCCCCATTATAGTTATAAATAAAAGTTGTTGAGTTAAATTGTTATATTGATAATGGCCTTGCAAAACAAAACGCATCTCAAGTAAATTAAACCAGTAGAATCAAAAAACAAGTGTTTTATTTCCTCTTATAATATTATTCATATTTTAAGCCCTCTTATATCGCAATTTTTTTGTCCAATATTTTCCAATAACCAAAAAATCACAAGAAAAATTATTTCGTATCCACACCTGTATAGTTGAGCGCAGAATCATCCCAATCAGAACAAAATGCCAGCCGATGGTGGAAGGGGGTGCTCAACCGTGATGGCCGCGGCGGGGCAGGATGTGTGCCCATGGGAGGGGGGGGTCTGCTGGCCCGAGTGGGAGACGTCACGCTGCAATGTCTCAGGGCCCCCAGGCCTCTTGCCCACCATATGGCTGTGTGGACTATTGTAGGGCCGCACTACATGAAGGTGAACTTTTAGTCCTATACTTTTTATGAGACAAGAATTTTTTATCTTATCAAATAAAATACATTTTATTAACCTATTGAATGCTACCATGTTAACTGTTGATAAGGTATAAATTGGTTTTTGTACGCGGCTGTATTAATAGTTGATACGGAGACTTTGGTCCATGATCACATAGTGCATCTGTTTACACTAAAAAATTCTTAATACTTTGACAGTGCTGACATTTCTGGAAAATAAAAACGTACTTCATTAAAAACATCGATAATCTAGCACGTGTTTCGAGCAGTGGCCGCAATACTGTACCGTTATGTATGTTTTTGTATGGAGTTTATGTTTATTCATTTATAAACATCCTACGGGTTTTTATAAACCATGTTTTGGTTTCATATTGAACAAGATAACCTTTTATCTCTATCTGAGGCGATAAATCATGCGTAAGTTGTCTATTTTTATGATTTAATGCGTATTTGACTATTTAAAAAAATGTGCCGCGTGTTGGTTTGAAATGTCAGGGCTGGGAGTAGCGATCAAAAGGTTAATCACAATTTCAAAACAATAAAATTATGCTACATCAAATCCTGATATTTGTGTTATTTAAGTATTTCATAGTACATAGTACAATTGATGCTTATTATACAAAAGGCAATGAATGGAAGACAATGGCATTGTGAAATCCAATTAAACTGCATTGGCACCGACATTGGTACAAACATACTGTAATGCTATCATTACCGCCGACAATCCCTGAATGCATCTCACATTTACCGGTGTGTAAAACCAGAGGTCCTGACAGTTGCAAAAATACGGACAGACGACCCTGGCCGACATTTCGGATCCCATTGCAGGGTCCATCATCGGAGCTGATGTCGCTGATACGATGTGTAAGTGTTGGTGTTACAGTTAAGCATTGTCTTGTAATAATGTGGGAAAAAAAATTTGGATACACATGGCAGAATAGTCCAGAAAAACTACACGGAAAAGTTTAAAGGTCGACAAAATAATTATAATAAGTGATTTGAAAACAGACATGCCCTTCCTGACATTCTTCCCTTCTCATTGTTCCATATCATTGCATGAAGAATTTGTTCAGTAAAAGTGATCCGAATACAGTCTGTTTTTTCCAGGCTGCTTGCAGCAAAGATCGCCGCATTTCGAAGAAAGCTATTCAGTGCCTGCACGATGCTGTCACACTACTCCTGAACGAACAGACAGAACTCCCTCACTTTCACTTTAATGAGGCTCTTCTCAAGCCATTTGAGAACCTTTTGTGCTTGGAGTTATGTGACAGTGATGTCCAGGTGAATAAATAGACAAGCCTTTTATTAATATTTTTAACTTTAATAAATATGTAATGCAATGAACCCATTTTTACATCATGAGCTCAAGCTGCAGAATGTATTCTTGTCCTTTTATATTGCAATTTTTACATAATTAGAATAAAATTGTTTTTTGTGTCACTTTTGTAAAAATAAGACGGCAAGAATATAAAAAAATTAATCAATTTATATGTGAAATATTTATTTTAAATAGAATCTGAATAAATCAATTTTACTTCCTAATTTTCAGGAGCAAATAATTTCATGTATTTGTCAGTTTGTTGAGGCCAATCAAACAGAAATAAAATCTGGCTGGCGCCCATTGTTTGGAACTCTGAGGGCTGCACATAACTACAATCAGTATTCCGCAGTTCTCGAAATATTCAGAGTGTTTTTGAATACAGACAATACTTTGGTGTTTGCAAATGCCGCAGTCGATTGCATTTTGTGTTTGCTGAGCTATATAAGAGGATCAAATATTGATTTTTTTTCAAACAACACTCAGACAGATTCAAATAGTCCACAAAAATCTCCAGATAGTAATGCAAAAACTATGTTCAATTTATCCCAAAGATTCAATCAGAAGAATGATCAAGATTCGTTAAATGAAAATTGCCAAAGTCAATTGACAGTTGAAATATGTAAGGAATCTTTACGGTATATTGAAAGCTGTGCTGAAATTTTGGGGATGATGTACAGTATGCCAAAATGCCCAACCTTCAACACTGCACACAGAGTAAACGTTGATCTACCGCTGCAAGTTGTGGATGCTCTCTTTCCAAAAACCGCACTGCATGTAAAACAATTTTTGAACATGCCTGATCTCTCCGATTGTAATATTATATCATACCGGATTTTATCAACAGCTTTGCCAAGCTCTAAATCAACAATTTCTTCATTGGTTAAATTTGATCGACCCAGTGGTATCCTCAAAGTTTGGCATTTGCTCATAGAAGGATTAGTTTCTGCGAGCATCTCTTGTCCTCGGCAATTTCAAATGGCCTCATTGGAGACACTGTTCAAAATATTTCAAGATATGATGATAATTCCTGGGCCGCTATTTGGACTTCATTGCATAAATCATTTATTGTTGCCGTCTATGCAGACGTGGATCAGACAAGTTAGTAAAAATGGCACAGAATGGGACTCTTTCGCCCCCAATTTCAAGCAGTGCTGCGGTATGGCAACAGATCTTATTGTGAAGTATTTGAACCATTTGCAGCATGAAGATCAAGAATCCAATCTTTCCAATAAGTATAGCCGATCTGATAGAGATTCACCTGACTCCGGTGAAGAAGAATCTGAAAAACAAAATGAAACGGCAGAAATTACATCTGTAACATTTGCTTTGAAGCAACTGCTTTTAATTTTGGTTGAATGTGTTTCACAACCCCATGAAATAATAGCGAGACTGGGCGCATCCTGCATTCGACACATTATTTTGACATCAGGATATTTATTAACACAAAAGCAATGGGAAATAACTTGCACGAGTTTGCATAGAGCTTGTAATGCTAGCTTAGCGCCTCTTCAACAGCTGTCATTGGCATTTGAAGAAAACTCCAATAGTTTTTATGGCGACGTAGCTATAGTGAAAGTGGCTGCCAGATGCGATAGTTCTATTAATGATAATGTAAGGTTACACTCGATGGCGCAACAAGTGTTTTTGTATGATTATAGTAAAGAACACTCACTAAATATAAAAAGTGCCCAAAATTATAGCAGACAACACAACCAATCATTGCTTATTAAAAATCTTGTACTAACTGATGACAGAAGTTATATATTTCTCTTGTATCCTCAAGATGCTGCATCAGCGGCAAATCCTGAACCTTATACCATAAGGATACCTCATAAAAGTCTTGTTATAGGATTACTGGCACACCAAATATTAATCCAAATAATTGCAACTATTTTATTGCAAAAGATTGCCAATATTATGCCATTGAATCATATATTATTGGACACTTTCAAATCCAGTGGCTTGGTACTGAATAATCGATATTCCCTAAATTACAACAATGTTGATATTTTACTCAAATGTCTTGACATGTCGTATAAACGGGCTATTAGTTTTGATTTGAGACCTGGACTCAAATTTTTGGTTCAAAAAGTTTCAAACTTGGATTGCGCCGCCAATCTTTACAAACACACTACGGCATCTTGGATAATCAAAATGATCGCTCTCACTGAACTCCACCTGCAAGGGTTGTCCAAGAAGCGAGTTTTTCTTGACAAGTTACAACATTTCATGGATAATGATCACTTCATACATCACGACATTAATAATAAATTTATGAACAGGTCTTTTGACTTGAAAAATTCTTGGGATATGCTATGTGATCTGTATCTAAATGCTATAGAAATCGACTGCGTTGCGGCAGATCTTGCAACAAGTGAAATATCTGACAATATTCATGAAATCAGTTTGAGTTCCCTGGATAATGATGATTTATCAGATATGGATCAATCTGATAAACCGAATAGGTGTTTCATGAACAGTAAATCTGGCTCATGTGAATCTGTTACTCTCGTTGACAAGTCTTTGGATGGTTTTGTTCCAAAGCCGTTCACATTCAGTAATTTTCGAGATCAACCCGTATGTTCCGAGTATGGAAGTGATTCCGATAATGATAATGCAGGTGTCATCACAATTAGTCTAGTCGAATCAGAGAAAAGCTCACATGATGATTGCTATAAAAGCAATGATATTCAACCTAACCAAGATACAGAAGACGATATTAGTAATGATGCTGCTTTAAAAAGGGATTTGAAATACGCCATGAATAATTTACAAAATAATACAAATAGTCATCTAAATAATATTCATGGTGAACCACTATTACCAGCTCAACCAGTTCCGCCGGAAATTGAACAAGAACGAATACACAGCATCACAAAGGTAAGTTTGTATCAATTTATTTATTGAATTATTATTTTTATTACATCAAATCGACGCCTTTGCCACTTCAAGTAAAATCAAACATAATTAAGTATTAGGTGATTGCATTATTACAATACAAATATTGCTTCATTGACCATACACAGTAGAGATTTCTCACGATAACTAATCCCACTCTATTACAAAAATGTATGTATTTGACAAAAGCTTATAGGCAATGTACAGTAGACTCCCAATTATCCAGGTGGTAGGGAAAAAATTAACCCAGATATTCTCCGACAAAAAAATTAAAACAAAAACTAAAAATTATCCTACATACAGACGTGATGCTCCTGAGCACTTGCATCAGAAGTAAACACTGAATATAAGCATACCAAAATTATTTTCTCTTTCATATTATCAATTTCACCGGTTAAATTTTTTGGTACATATTATGTAGTCAAATGAAAAATTATTTTTACATTTATAGTATTTTGAAATGTTATTTAAAAAATTCCGAATTTTTGACTGCTTCTGTTTATTTGAAGCCAGGATAATCGAGAGTCTATTGTAATCCTTTAACTTGGTCAAAGAATGATTTATTAATGGTGACAATTTTATTTATTCACAATAAATCCACAAATATTGTAAATATGAATTAAATATATTAATTAGAAAGATATACATATAAAATCAATTTTATCGAAAAATATTGTTGTTGCGCCACCGGGATTCAAACCTGGATCTCTTTCCTAACCGGGGAAGGTGCATTATCCAACTATGCTACAGCGACAATTTTCGAACCTATATGTTACCTTTTTGATATTAATACATTTAATCATTCCATTATTTGAAAGAGCAATCTACCTTATTTTTACAGAATCTCAAATACCTTTGAGTAAACTGATAGCAGACGCCAGTATTATCAATTCATTTTTATTAAATTTTCAATTAATTCAATTAATATCACAGACCGTCTGTTCTGAATAATTACAACTTCACAATAAGAATGTGTTCTCCTAACAAATATTGTATTTTATTTAGACCAAAAATATACAAACTATAATAAGAAGGTGATGAAAATTAAGATAAACATAATCATTATTATAAAATGTGCCTAATCAAAATTTTATTTAATTAGCTATTTGACCTCCGTTTCATTATTTAAGGAAGTATGATAGTTTGATTTAAAAACATATTTAGGTGATAATGACTAAAATATATTGCTATGATAAAATATTGATTGGCTGTATACATGTGAAAAAATTAACAATGCTCAAAACATTAAATTGGATTAACTTTCCACCTGTGACTAGATCGCTAATATTATAGTTGTAAATTTTAGATACTAACTTAACTTGAATACATTTTTGATAGATACATGTGAGACCCCCTCTGCAACAATACTGCATTTCGGTTTTTACAAATGTTGATAGATAGACGGGGCGTCGGCCATCTTGGACAATATACAGTGTTGTTGCAGGTAAGATTACTGAGAAACTGCGTGTAATAGTATTTTTATTTATTTTATATGGTTGTTTAATATACCATTGGATGCCCATGAAGATATACATACTACATTGTGGCATTCATAACTCAGATCTGCCCAAAAACGATATAGAGTGTTGTTGCAGGGGCGGTCTCATGTTTTAATGTGAAAATATGTATAATGTTTTTTCATAATGTTATGTTTCTAATTATTTTAGGATTCGGAAGCAAAGAGAATCGCACTGGCTAACATCCTCGCAGCATATTTGGAGCTAGTTTTATCATTTCCTGTGGATCAGTTTGAATTGACAGCGCCGATGCTCGACTATGGATATTCGAGATTATTAAAGTGTGCTACTGACCCCCTATTGCTGCAAAGAATCGAAGCATTTTCCAACAGAAGAGATACAGTCTAATTCAATAGCATTAAAGATAATAAGATAAAGACAACAACCAACTCTTATTCCGTGTATATTTTTACTAACTTGACCAAGTTATATATCATGATATTGTCGTAAACTAAATTTTGGCCTATATGCTTGGATAGAGAACATTTATTAATTATAAGGTTTTATTAATTGTAAATATTTTTTAACGAAGCTCTTGCACAATTTTTCATTTCAACTCGAAATAGTCTGTACTGATTTTTTTTTTATCAAATAGTTTACATAATTTTATGATGTACTGTTGAAACAGACAATACTGAAACTTTATACACTTCTTTTAACTTATTTATGGTTTGTCTAATAAAAAAAACGTTAGTTAAGATTATTACTAAATTTGGCAAATATTTTATTGTAAACAATTAATTTTTCTAAAGAACAGTAGGTGCCAGTTATTGTGTTCAATGGTTATTAAAATCAGCTCAACTTCAAATAGACAGAATCAAATATGAAAAATAATTGTATTTTTCTTCACTTTTTAAACTCAGGTTATTAGAAACAGTATATTCATAAATAACTTGGAGTGAAATAACAAGCAATAATAGGGTCACCAACGTTTCTGAATTCTCGGCAATAATTAATTATGGCCAGTAATTACCCTCATAAATATCGGAATTCAGACATCGGCCTTAGTCAAATGCACTGCATTGTCTTATCCGAAATTATCAGTCGTCCTAGATATAGCCAAACATGTTCAGTATTTTTTTAGATTCTGGTATGTTCTCAAGCATCAGTATTTGATAACTCAAAATATTATATTGTGTTGAAAATCAAGTTAATTAAGTGTTTACTGATTCTAGTAAACATTCTAAAATTATTGATTTTTAAATTAAACTATTAAATTTATTTCAGAAATGTAATATAAAATAAGTTTTCTTAAACATAGGTGTTTCATACATATTATCATTGTGTAGATTACAGTTTTAGACAATAGAATATTATATAAATATATGTATTACAATCAAAATTTTCGAGAGCCAATGTGATCGTAATAACTGACTCCTACTGCAAATTATTATATAGCGTACGAAATATACCTATAAATTTTTTATTTGAATCCAAATATTAATTAGAAATTTTACTTAACCCTGTAACAAAAATGTCATATTTAGGAATTTAAAATTTAAAGTTCTATTTTATGATTATTTTGTGCAATAAGATTCGAGTGAATAAAAGTTTTATACAACTGCTAATAAAAATAATAATATTGCCAAATATTACTTGTCGATTGAATTTAGGATGGCCAAAATTTCATTTGATGGTGTGTGTCAATTTTTTTCACAAATCACATTATGTATTTTTAATACATAATTGTAATTTATTTTCAATGATTTGGGTGCGCATTTGTGTGGTATTCTTATGTTTTATTGCACGATTGTGATTTTTATTTGTTTGACAAGCTTCAAGAGAGGATTTTCTATATAATTTTTAGCCTAAATACCTTGTATACTTTTATACTGTTCAGGTTCACTGCAAAATATAATCATGGGATAAAAATATTAAAAATGAATAGAAACACACATTTTTCAATTTGACATTTTCAATAAATTATTTTTGATTCTTTAAAATTCATTTGGGTTTCTACTATAGTTTGCGTTTATAGATATATAATATCAAATGTCCAAATAATGTTGTAATATAAAACTAGAGCTTAAAATTGTTGTTTTTAAGTTTTTTTTTTGTTAAAAACAAAAGTGTATGTACATTCTACACACTTAAAATGCTAAGTAATTTGTAAGATTCGTGTTATAAACACAAACAAGTACTAACTATCCTTATCCACTTATTCTCCTGTCCATTATCCTTAAAGATGGCATTATTTTTTCACTTTGCACTGTCATATCATCACTGCAGTGCTATAACTCGAATACTTGTTTTAATACTACATATCTACTATTGAGATATATGTACTTATGAATGACATTTACTTTTGAATGATAAACTTATAAACGTACGATGATCCCCTGTAAACAGAAATATGTAATTCAAATTCTGCTGCTGAGGTGCTACTGCCTGGTTCAGTATTCAGTCAGTTTGGCCGTAAAATGTGTAACATACTCGGTTGCCAATATATATAGTGTCATTTGTCACATTGTATGTATTGATAACCGAGCATGTGCATATTTAACTAACACTTTTTTTTTATTATTTTGAGAATAAGAACCAATACAGTAAAACTCCATTAATTTGTAACTCACGAGACCGAAAAAAAAATCCGAATTACAAATAATGAGAACAAAGTTTTTTAAAGGCAACATTATACTGAAAAATGATGAATCTCCATTATTTCAGCTTCTTGTGTGTCGAAATGTTTATCAAAAAACATATTTCTCTTGAATTAGAAAGGTGTGTGGTGACGAAGCGATTCACCACTTGACGCAACAAAAACACTCATATTAATTTGATTGGCGATCGAACTTGCCTTTTCCATCAGAATTGGAACATTTAAAATGTGCGTGAAAAATAATTTTAAATTTTAAATCCTCTTTTCTCGCTGGGCTTGATGGTTAAAGCTTATTATTTTCCCGCGATTTTTCAAGTTCGAACTCAGAGAGATATTCGGGATTCGATTTTTTTCCGCCAATTTTATCCTTGATATCTATCAATTTTTTGTCAGTTTTCAAAATAAGATCCATTTTTCCAAATGGTCAAGGATTTACATGAATTACAAGGTGTTGGTGCCATTTTAAAGAACGAAATATGAAAAAAAATGTCATTGAATTTAAATACGAAAGATTGTTTCTTTAGTACCTACATATGCAAATCAAAACATTTCATAAACATAGAAACCAAGTGATTCAATGAAAACATTATTTTAATAATAAATCTAAACTCAGTTTGTCACGTCCTGTGTCATACCAGTGCGCCATTTGTGCGATAAGGAATAGTGTCGTGATTGGCTGGTAGGCGGAGCTAGCTGCAGTTGTTTACAAAGGGACGAAGTTCAAATGCGTAGTCGCGCGAGTTTAGAGATTTAAAAACATTAGCAAATATGCAAATTACCTGAACAAATCATTTACTTCGGGTGTCAAAAACAATACGAACTGCGAATAATCAGATTTTACGAATTATCAGTAGAAATTAGTATGAAATGTTATTTTCGGGGAAATTCGAAATAAGGGTTACGAATTAACGGAGTTTTACTATATTTATAATTTTCAAGTAACTTAGTTATAGTACATAAGGTGATGATATTATGTGCTTTTTTACCCATTATGTATAATAACTATGTAATATCTTAGCTTGGCCTTAAGAATACAAGTCAAGAAATTAGATTTTGCAAAAGAAGAAAGAAATTACTGAATTAATATATTAAAATTGATTAGTTATTATTTATGAATCAAACAATATACATATACTGAGATGTTACTGTTAATATTTAGGGAATATAACGGGGCTTACACTATTATTGGCTTATCAATCAGGAAAATATTATATATCTTTAGAATAATGGATTTATTGTAAAAAGTATGGAACTACTTTCATGTTTAAAGCATCTTTAAAAATCTAATTTTTATATATGTACTCTTAAGGCTAAGCAGCCTAGATACAAACATCATATGATATATTTAACACTGTCCTGAGCTGCCTCTTTGCCATTCAGCCATAGTACCTAAAGTTAATTCATTCTAAAGTATATTTCTGATAAGTTTGTAAATTAACTTTGCTAAAACAATCAGGTAATTGCAAAAAAAACTACCAAGCCAAACTCACATTTCAATTCTGCAATAGAAATATTTTGTGCTTTTTTTCAACTGTGTATCTATTTGTTAAAACCAATTCTTCTAAATGTGCGTAAATTAAATAATAAATGGCATTGAAATATGTTTTTTTATTTCTTAAAAGTTTACGCAATAATTTTAAATTATCACGTAATACAAACTTTCATCAATCAATTTAATAATTGCCGTCAAGAAATTTGTTGTCATTTTGAAACAATAAATATTAACATCGATGTATAGTCAAGTCGCAAAATCTGCCGTGTGTCATGTTTTTTAAAAAATATTTGAATACTACGATAAGTGAATTAAAAATTAAATGAATGTCGTATGAAGTTGGTTTTAGGTTATCAGCGAAAAACTTGTATGTGACTGATGAAACTGTCAATAATAGAAATGCTAAAAACAAAACGGACTTGTGGAAACCTGTCATATTTTAAACATATACATACCTAATAGAATCATAATAATAAACAATATTAACATTTAAAAAAGTTTTTACCTGTCAGTTTTTTATTATTTTTATCTTCGAATTGGATTTGCACCATCAATTTTTGAAACTTTGAAACAAGCATCGACTATACCCGAATTGCCTTATACTCGGTTTTTCATAAATAGTTAACCTTACATTTATTTTTAAAATTAGTCTATTGTTTTAATATTTTCAATTCAGCCATAAAAATTAATTTATGTATCATCTAATAATAAATAAAAATACCCCATATATATTAATTTTTTAATGTAGTATACCACACCACAATAAAACTCAAACACCCGATTCCAATGTGAGGTAGGCCAATTTATCTTTTATATGTATATATACATATATAATGGATTTTGTAAGTATTAACTTTAATAGTTATCAGATTTTGATAAAACTTTTCTGAAAAATTGATTTAAATAGCGGCTGAAACTGAAAATGTTGAAAATATTGGACATGTTTGGGACATATTTGTGCTTGAGCGAGGATGATGTACTGTACCTTCCACCTCCCCCCCCCCCCCTTCCTAATAATTAAGTCGATTGGCGACCCTGAACCGGTACGGTTACAAAAAGATTTCGCAGTATAACAAAGAGTGAGAAGTGTATCTACATGACCATCTTGTGCAATCTGAATCATTCAAGACCCTGAACAGAGATAGTGTCCAAAAACTTAAGGTTACAGTCCACCTTGGAGGTGCCAGGAGAACGGGATTGTGGTGAGGAACTTCCTTCCGAATCCTGTTTCTTCCGGCATCTATGCCATTACGCAACAGGACGTATATAAAAAAGTAAAAAAACACATTCACACACAAATTAAACCACCTGATTTTTGCATCCAGTACCGGAAGGGGTTTTTTCATGTAAAAGTGATTATCCAATATACTCATAATGTATGTTGTTTTAAAATCATAAATTTATTTTAAATTGAAGATTAAAACCAGCAAAGACCATATTTCTTTACAATATAATTTGTGTTGTTTTAAAATCATAAATTTATTTTAAATTGAATATTAAAACCAGCAAAGACCATATTTCTTTACAATATAATTTGTGTTGTTTTAAAATCATAAATTTATTTTAAATTGAAGATTAAAACCAGCAAAGACCATATTTCTTTACAATATAATTTGTGTTGTTTTAAAATCATAAATTTATTTTAAATTGAAGATTAAAACCAGCAAAGACCATATTTCTTTACAATATAATTTGTGTTGTTTTAAAATCATAAATTTATTTTAAGTTGAAGATTAAAACCAGCAAAGACCATATTTCTTTACAATATAATTTGTGTTGTTTTAAAATCATCAATTCAAAATAAATGAATAATTTAGTTTTAGCCATGACTCACAACCACCATAAAACTCCCGAACAAATTGGTATTTTGTGAAGAGGACATGAATTTGATCCCGTAAATACAAAAATTATAAAGACAAAAGACTTTATTTTATTTAAAAAAAGTACATATTTTTCTATTTCAAAGAGAAAAATATTTTCGATTAAGACTAGGACGCGCGTGAAGTAAATTAAATTAAAATTATTTTGTGGGAAAGAAGTTAATAGTGAGAGGTGTCTTTGAACATTTGAGTAAAGAAAGAAGTGACTATACAAATGATAGAAATAAAACAATAAGAACTTGTAAGAATAGTTTATTATAATATGTACGTATATACACTTGATTTCCATATACATAGCAATAATTTTTTTTTTTTTATAACTATTGTATCCAATTTTATAGAATGATGGATAGAATGTACATTCTTACATATTCCTAAATATCTTCATCGGATCATATACATATATCTTCCTTCAAAATTGATTATGTACTGCCTTTGATTTCTTATACCTTCATGGTCATCTTGTGTAACTTTCATTCCTGTATTTTACTTCAAACCACAAGTCAGGGGTCTTAAGACTGCGGCCCGCGGGTCATAAATCCGGCCCGGAGAGTTGACTTTATTTTTTTAATAGAGCAAAATAATAATAAAATGTTTTATATACTAGAAAAAATACACACTCATTGACATACATAAACCCATATTTATAGAATAGAATTTAGCATTGTAATAATAATTAATGAAATTTTTGTGGCTGTGTTTTTCCCCTGACAATTGTTTGCAGTTGAGGATTAAGTATACTGGTGCCGATTACCAAAAGAGATTTAAGATGTTTACCAGTTAACTTGGATTTTTAGATGTTTCTAGTATATTTCATTTTGGAGAAAGTTTTTTCACACAGCTAAGTATTTCCGAATGCGGAAAAAAAACTATGAGAAAATTTATATAACTAATCAAACTGTGTCAATGGAAGACTTATAAAATTCCAGCAATGAGGACTTTTCACATGTATCTTTAAAAATATCACTACACTGCAAATCAATCAATTCTATCCAAGTTTTGGAGTGAGGGTTTCTATGTCGGTATTAAAAGGATTCTGAAAAATCTTGATGTCATTCGCAATTACGGCAAGACGTGAAAAACGAGACTCAAAATTAATCTTTAACTCACGCAAAGCCTAAATTGCAAAATCAACAGGGAACGGAGTCTCAGTTTGCTGACTGAATATTTGACGTGCATTAAAATGTATGAAACATTTTTTATTCAATTTTCGATTAAAGTTACAGTGTGCTAGATCTCGGCCCGCCCGACTTTGTGAAACAGTCAGTGTGGCCCTTGGACCAAAAAGTTTGGAGACCCCTGATCTAAGTAAACCTTATTTTATTACATCTTACATTCATTATTACTCATCTCTATTTCTTCACCTCATACATAAAATGGAACTGCATTTTTTGGCAATTTAGAGTTAAATGTTAAATCTTATAGAAAATTTTAACAAAAACTATTGGAAAATGAAAATAAAATTGGGCTCATAACTTAAATATTCATATAGCGAAGTATGTTGACTCATCTAATGTCCAGACCATACGAGGCATATTCATGTGTATGCACCTGGCACAGTGTACTCTTTAGAGTGCAGAATCATTAAAAGCTGAACACACAAAAAATGTCTGTTGTTTAGGTAAATGCTTGTAGCAATTATTTTTAAATGTAAAATAGTAGTGGAAAATTTTAAATGGTAAATGTGTTAAGTATATGAAGTTATATTAAAGGCGATTCACCCCTGCGACTAAACTAGAGCTCATAGCATCTGTTAGTCATGCTCACGTAACGTAAGAACTAGCCCTTCTGACACCCCTTAGAGTGACTCTACTCGTCACGCAAAACACGTTGGGTTGTCCTCACAATCCAGTCAGTTAACCGATGCTGACTCTGTCGATGCCTTGTGGTATATGTCGCCTAGCCATACCTCTCGCAGTGCTCGAGTTAAAAGTCCTCCAATTCATGAAGGACCCCCATAGTACTCGTGTACAAATTAGTCAGCTCTTTGGTACTCCCCGCAGACCAAACACCACGCCAGGATATGGTCGCTGCTAATCAGGTGACGTCACTCACCCGCCTATTCACTCTTTCAGCTATTAGGGGTCTGATTGTACTTATTGTTCTTAGCCGTTTGTGCTCGCTCCAGACCGTGAGCAGCAGATATTATCTGGGCGTCTAAAATAACCATGCCGCGCTCGCCAGTGGCGACGAGGTTGGGTTTTTTACCCACCGCGAGATGTGCGATATAACCTGTCTCTTTCCACATTCCACCCTTTCTCCGTCAAGGCTCCTGCTAGAGTCGCACAGATATCGTGCCACAAAATTCTACTAGCAAGCGTGTGGTGACACACTTGAATGACATGCGTAGCCGTCTCGGTGGCGTTACACCCAGCGCGGCATCGCACTTGAGGGTCTAGGCCGCCGTGTCCTGTCTCCTACGAAACTCTCCCCCTCGGAGTTTTAAGTTTTCGCCTGTGCCATCAGAGTTGAAAAATGCTTTCTGACGCTCGTCCAGGAGGTTAGCTCTCTCTAACCTCCTAGCCAGAACCTTGTGGAACTGGCACAGGACTACCGATGATACAGTAATGGGCCTGAAACATAATGGCCCTCCGGTCTCACCTTTCTTTGGAATGAAGACAGTCTTTGCTTGCGTAAGATCTTGTGGGATCTTACCCGCTAATAAGAGTATGTTGAGAACAAACCTGACGACCGACGATGAGATCTTTCCTCACTGTCTCGCAGTAATTCCGTCGGGATCCACAGTGGAGGACATGCGGACTTTGGCTTCGAGAGCCAGCCAGCAGAGATAGAGGCTCGTCCGCTAGTACTGGCTCGGTCATCAGGCCGCTAAGAGATTCTATGGCTAGTGGAAGACTTCATAGGGAACACTAGACTGCCCAAAAATGGGAGCCCATGCCTCCAAGGGAGGGAATTCAATCCTTTCTCCCTCATCCTCCAGGACTTCTCATGCGACTTGGTTGGGCGCAATTGCCCACTTGCTCTGCATGCGACGGTACTCACGACGTCGTCTATCACGCCTCACCAATCTTCCGCTTTTTATTCCTTCATTGTTAGTTTCTGATTAATCGTTTCGTGGACGATTCCTCAGCGGAGGTACCGTGCAACGGGGAAAGACTTTTAAGTCTATATCATTCCCTGCCAAAGCTTGCTCCACTATACTGGCAAGCTCTATGCTCCGGTATCCCGATACTTACTGCAGTTCGTCAAGAAGATGACTGAGACATTGTCGGATCGCCTCAGAGTTGCCTGAGTTCTGCGACAGACTATTGCTTGACTTTCAACCTGAGCGCTCTATTCATATGATAGGCGTCCCCTTCGCTAAGGATCTCGGCCTTCGCCCTACACCAGGCCACAACCTCGTCTTCTGTATATCCACCAAGGGAACCGGGTGTGACGAGGGGCGGTAGTGCATCAGTATCGATTTCCACTGGTGCTTCGGGTGTAGGCCGCAATGCTTCGAACTCTCTCATATATTGCTCAACATAACTTTTGTAAGCGGGTTTTTGTCTCATTTTCTGTATCGCTTCAACTGAGTGGTTCGCGTTAGGCGGACTTTTACGCCGGCATACCCAAAGTACTGCATCCGTCAAGTAACAGTAAAGATTCTGCTCTGGCCCATAGTTTTTCGCCTTGAGATGTACTCCCAGACCTATTTTAGTTGCAAAAACACGGTTGAGGACACAGTACAAGTAAGTATAATTATTTAACATATCAAGTGCGACACAGTCGGCATCGCCTCCCCGGCAGAGGAATGCGGGCAATCCAACAATATAGGTGGGCCAGTGGGCCCTCCCGTACCATTCTGAAACATGCCGTTGTGACTCCATTCTTGAATAAAAAAGTGGTGATAGGTGAAGAGAGACCATGCAAACTGCGATATCATTGGAGATTTTAATGTGACTCTGGGATCTCTGTTTGGCAATAAGTTAACGATGTTCTGTTTGGAAAATAACTAAAGACTTGCTGACATAGAAACAATTCCTGTCGATGATTATACATATAAGTGACGCACACGATATCACCAGTTGGCTGTATCATTGCATTGTGAACGAAAATACATTTAAAAAAGTTACTAACATCTCCATCGATAATGATATTGACTGGACAGATCGCAGACCAATGTCGGTGATTATCAAGATAGGTAATGCATCATGCATTGCACAGATTCCACACTGTTTACTTTCTCAGCCTAATGCATTTAGGTGGAACCCAAAGCGTCCATCTCAAGTAGAAAAGTATTCCGTGACAGTGTAAGTTCTACTGGATAATATTAAACTCGTAACATTGGAATATAACAATGAAAACAGTTCTGACAACCATTGATCATACATAGACAATAGTCATATCGATAATTACTGCAGACGGCAGCAAAAATCAGCTTTAGCGACAATCGTATCAGTAATTGTACACATAGTATTTGTGGATGGAATGATCGTGTGGTGAACAGTTACAAAGCGTCCAGAGAGGCACTAAAGAAATTAATTCGGAATGGTAAACCTCGTAACAGTCCAATCGCCGAAGAGAGAAGGAAACTTAGGGTGGATTTTAAAAAGAGACAGAAGCACTGTCGGCAAAATGCCGACCAACCTCGAATGGATAAAATTGCCTCACAGTTTCAAAGCAAAGACTTTAAAAAGTTCCGGAACAGTACGACAAAAACAACAGGTGTCTGGTCATATTAATGGAATTTTAATTTTTTACGGTCAAATGGTCAGGATTCCCCTATGCATGCAGCTGAACGGAAGAAGCCATACCCCATAGTCACGTGTGAAATGGTTACTCGTACAATTAAAGCTACAAAAACTGGCAAATAACCTGAACATGACTCTCTCAGAATTGAGCATGTAAGAAATGCAGAAGAATATCTATCCCTGCTCCTGGCGACACTGTTTAGTAACATGATCAAGCATACATGTGGAAATTATGAAAACTATTATTGTATCAATATTAACATCGAAACAACTGGATATATCATCACCCAAAAACTATAGGCCGATATTGCTAAACATTATAATGACAAGACTTTTTGAAAGAATCATTATGGACCAGATTTCTATAAACATGAACAATAGAGACAACCAAATGGGATTCAAAATAATCTGTCAACTGAGAAAGCAAATTGTGGACTATTTCAAAAGTCTATTTCAATCACGATATATGCGTGCTTTCTCGATTTGAGCAAAGCCCTTGACCGTGTCAGATACGACCAATTAGGGACGAAGCTGCGCGAGTGAAACGTTTCCCAACCAGTTGTAGACATGCTTGACAGGTGGCATAGGTAGAAAGAGAACTTAGTGTGGTGGGAAGGTGCCGACTGGTGAAGGTGCCATTTTATACTGGCGCCATCTATAAAAGTGATAAGAAAGTTTTTACAGATTTACGAAACATATGCTAGCAAATCGGTCATAATGGCATTCAAATAAGGAAAAGGGCCAGATAATATCCCTCCCGTGTGGCTGGACAGGATGAAATTGGAAATTGAGCGTTCAAAAAAAGATCAAATACCTTGGCCATATCTTCAATGAAGATGGACAACACGATGATGATATCGAATGACAGAGGAGACAGTTAAACATTAGTATGAATATGTTGTCATGGCGTTTCTACCGATGCAGTAAGGAGGTAAAGAGCATCCTTTTTAAATCACTCTTCACCAACATATATACCTGCTTTGGAGCTCTGATTGAACTACAAGCAAGTGTCATATAACCGTCTACGAACTCAATATAATAACTCATACAGAATACTGTTCTGGTTGGCGCGTTATTGTAGTGCATCAACAATAAAAATGTTTTCACGGCCGTTCTGAATCTTAAATGTACAGTTTTCTGGGCTAATCTGCCGTGTATATCTGACCTTTCTGGCCGACGTTTCGGATCCCACTGCAGGGTCCATCATCAGTACTGATGTGATTGCAACTATGTATAATGTTTGCTAAAGGCCATGTGCATGGATTTGTTCCATTTCTGAGACAAAGCTGCGGCTGAAGCTCGGTGCCAACTCTCTAGTGCAAGTGGCACTCTCATAGAAGGCTGGTTCCCTGACCAGAGAATGGCATGAATAGCTAAAGATATGATGGTAGCCGTAACTGAAATTTATTATTTATATGTGTATATTTCTTCCTCATTTTTTTAACATAAATATTATTTTGTAACTTGTATGCATGTATATGGCGAATCAGGTCTTACATAAACAACCTGATCACACCGGAATGAACATACTATTATTATTATATTCACAAGTTTAGAATAAAATTTTGATGTTAGCCGAAACGTTAAAATCTACTGAAAAGTTATCATATTTTAGTTGCGACCTTTTATTCTAAAAGTGTTAATTTCTTCCTCATATTATCATTGAGATGAGATTTGACATTCTTCCAAACCATCACATTTCCACTGCGTTCATTCGGCTTTCATCAATCCTTTGCCATATATAAGAAAGTTTATTTTATTAATAACGAAGCATAGAGCGCATCTGTATTTCTATCCCCGGTCATCTCACTTTTTAGATATACAAATTTGCTCATTATTTATTTTTATATAATATATAACAATATCACGTAAGAAAATTATCAAAATAATATAATTTATTTCATTGAAATAATCTTTCAAGAGCATCTAATCTTTAAGGACCGATAATGCTACTTCCTCAGAAATATTAGGGGTATCAGAGATTTGATTTGATTCCACCATATTGGCCAAATCGTTTTCTTCTGCGGATTCGTCAGTATCTTCCAAGCAAAACAACAATCCATCATCTTCATAGGTAGGAAAATAAAACTCAGGTTGATTCCACAATTTTGAATCTACCAATTGGAAATGCGCTTCTTTTGACATGTGCAATAACAGTTCATTAATGTTTTTAAACTGAAAATCGCAAGAAATGCAATGCAATATGTGGACTTGTCGTCTTATATAATTAACAATTTTAACTTTTTCATAAAAATTTAGTTTCTTCGTGATTGAATTAAAATCAAAATTGTGGTTTTTACGAATATGAGTCATTAGGTCATCATACTTATTTTCGGCATGTTTGCAAAACAAGCAAGTGATCGATACACTGTCTTTTTCTTCCCAATCTGACCAATCATCGGCGCTGTCGGAACTAGACTCCTTGTTACTTCTTTTGGATCTACCACTGTTTGCGCTGCTGTTAGATTTTTTCGACTTGTGGGCCCCGCAGGCTTTCAGATAGGACTGCCAATTTTTTCCCATTTCCAGATAATTGCTGACAAAATATTTATCATACTCCTTATTGCTCGGATTTATTCTTTTGTGGACCTTTTTGCGCATGTGCTCTTTAAGTATGATTCTATCTTTAAATACTTTTTCACAAAAAATACAAATACAGCTATCTAACTTGTTTGACAACACTTCTATTAACTCTCCGATAAAAACTAAATTTTCAGTTTTTGCTATGTAGAAATTATGTTTTTCAAACAAATGATTCAAAAAGTTTGCTCTAGACTCCTTAATGATAGATCTACAAAAGAGACACTCCCTTTCATATGTTTTATCCTCTCTCTCTATTGTTTGGTGTGAGAGAATCTTTTCCAATCTTTTTTGTTGCAAATCTCTTCTGAGCTGGTTATCGGCGGGAAGAACATCACTAAGCAAGTAGTACTTTTCATTTTTAGATATTTTTCCATCTGGCGTTTTATCTAAAAGCATAGTCGAACAGTATTCTCCCAATTCTACACCTTGAATAAAACAATTTTATAAAACAACTTGTAAAAGATTCATTAAATCCAATGCGTTTTATTTTATTTGCTTACATACCTTTAAATTTCTGTTTCCAAAAACTTATGTAGTCATTCAAAATTGCAATTTGTTCAACATCTGAAATGACCAAACGGTGTTCCATGTAAAGATGGGTCAACATGTTTTTTTGGTCCTCCGGCAGTTTGAAATTATTATCACACAACATGCATTCACAAGGACGAGTCGGGAATAACAACTGGTCGAAGGATAAAACATCGCATTTATCGTGTGCACTTCCATTAAATGTTAATGGCCCGATTATGTTTGATGGTCTAGTTACTTCTTCCATTCTATAGAAATTGGAAACAATGAAAGAAAATATTTTCTTGGTTATGCGAAAAATTTTATGTCATTCAAATGTCAAAACATTCTATGGAACATTAACGAGTAGGTACTACAGTAAAATATTTGTAGCTTCGTCGATTCAAAATTAAGTACTTCAGTTCTTTACAATTGAAATATAAGTTTGACAATTTTAATACATTAAGAAAGATCTCCAATGTCTTACGCCATGAGTTAACAGACTATTTTGCAAATGTACAGAAAGATAAAAAGTTTTCGAAAATCTATCTATTCCTACATAATACATTTAATAGAAGGGAGTTAAAAATAAATGCGACAGTTTAAAACCGTATTATTTGTTAAATTAGCCATATATATTGATAATAATTACAATATTAATTCAAAATTTTGCCAAAGTATTCATGAAAATATATTTTATGGCCATTTTTCTCAGAAAATAGAGCAATAGATCTCTTGTCTAACCATGGCCACTCAAATTGGCTTTTTAAATCCAAAGCACCAATAGAAAATAAATAATTATAGAATTGATAAAAATTAACAAACTTAGAAATTTAAGAAATTAAATTAGATCTTTTCTCTACGAGTGATGATGGAAAAGTTTTTAGCAAAAAACCAAAAACTTTTTTGTGCCTTTGTAGATCTGCAAAAGGCGTATATAAGAGTTATAAGAGAAAGGTTATGGAAGGTACTCTCTGAATACAGGGTGAATAGCAAACTTATACACGCAATCGCATTCCTATATGAAGGAAGTTCTGCTCGTGTAAGGATCAATGGATCAATCACATCATAGTTCGACATTATAAAGGATGTCAAGCAGGGTTGTGTAATGTCTCCATGGCCGTTCAACTTGTATATGGATAAGTGTGTGAAAGAACTGGAATATATGAATGTAGGAGCGAAAATGGGCGATTTGATTGTATGCTGTTTATTGTATACCAATGATGCAGTATTAATGGCGAAAAATGTACAAGAATTACTGAGTCTAATGAGTATAATGTACAATGTATGCAAGGAAAGCGACCTTATTATGAATGTCAATAAGTTGAAAGTGATGGTATTCGAGAAGGTGGAAAGTAAAACATGTAAAATACTTGTGTTTGGAAGTTTGGAACAAGTAAATGAGTTTGTGTATTTGGGAAGTATGTTCGATAGAAACGGAAATACAGAGATTTTTGTAATTCTAATAATGTTATTTATTAACATAGAACAAGAACTACAGAGTCTAGTGAGTAGAATGTACGATGTATGCAAGGAAAACGGCCTTGTGATGAATGTTAACAAGTCAAAAATGATGGTATTCGAGAAGAAGAAATCAAGACACCATGCAAAATACTCCTAGGTAATGAATGTTTGGAACAAGTAGATGAATTTGTGTATTTGGGAAGTATGTTTGATAGAAACAGAAAGGCTGAGAATGATATCGAAAGGAGGGTGACTGCAGGGAATAAAGTGAATGGCGCTTTGAATTGAATTATATCTAACAGGAATTTGTCAACCGAGGCAAGACTAGCAGTGCACAATGGAGTCCTGGTACCGACACTGATGTATGGAAGTAAGGCCTGGAGCTGGCAGAAGAGGAACGAAAGTAGAATGAATGAAGCGGAAATGAGATCACTTAGGCGTATATGTGACAAATCTATTTATGACATAGTAAATAATGAAGAAATAAGGAAAGAATATAAAGCTGATGAGTCAGATTAAGAAAGGATCACTTAGGTGGTTTGGTCATATAGAACGGATGAATATGGAGAGAATGGTAAGAAAGATATATGACGCTAGTGTTAACGGCACCAGAAGTAGAGGATGTCCACGAAAGACTTGGCACGACCAAGTAAACCAGATACTGGAGGACGGTCCTGTTAGAAGCCTCAATAATCATGAGAAAATGTATGAATGTGGATGAAGCGAGAATTATGTGTCAGGACAGAAGAGTATGTACTATTCCCGCGGTAAAAGGGCGTGATGGTAAATAAGTAAGTAAAACTTAATTGGTTTTGAATATTTTAAATTTAACTTAATTAGTTCATTTTATTTATATTATTTTATTCTAGTTTTTCAAAAGTCTTGATATGTTATTAACAAACAAATGTTGTATAGTTTATTAGTGTTATGGAAATATATAAGGTTTTATCAAAGTTTGAATATCGAAGTTTGAAAATAGATGTACAGGTATTTTCAATTATCCAGGCTAATGGTGGGAAAGGGATGCATGGATAACTAAAAAACATGGAAAATCCGAACATTATTTTTATTGCATAGTACATCGCCAACACATTGAGCCCAAATCATATTCTTTTGCAAGCTTTATTACAGTTTCCTTCTTTTCAAATTTTTCATTTATCTGAAGCTTTTTATAGTAGGGAGAACTATTTTCTTCAATATCTCAGATATTTTCTAAGCTCTAAACACACTGAAAAATTACAATATTACAAGCATTATATTACAAAATTACTGCACTAAAAAATACCCTTTGTGGGTGGTCGCATCAAATATTCTATATGCATCTACATTTAGAAATTGCCATTTTATAAATCAAATATGTATTTGGTTAATTAAAAAAAGAATCATGAACTTATAACATGCAAATTAAATAATCTGCACCCTGATAATCAAGAGTACACTATTCATTTTTATTAAGTGCCGACATAATGACAACTGGTCTGCTCAGAGAGTATAGTGCACTTATGAAATGTGTAAATATGCACTATTACAGAAATATACTTATATTAATTTACATACAGAAATCACCAAGAGTCCTTTTGCTGAAGCGTAGATGACAGATTCAATACAGAAAGAGAAATAGATACAAGTAACTCAAGATCTTTGTGCTATGTCTACCAATAATATCCCAGTTACCTTTGGTTTGCCTAATAAAAATTTATCAGCTTTAACTTGAATTTCCAAGAACTCAAATAAAATGTATTAAATGTATATTCGTATTCAATTCAAGCTCAAATTTTTTTAATATATGTACAGGTGTACACATATTTGAATAATCCGCATTCCTTTTAACACAACGTACCTTGATTGAGCATTATCAACCGATGAATACAATACATTTGTCATATATTTAAGTTGCCCGATAACAGGATCTTAAATAACCTCAATCTCAAATTAAGGAGCATGTACATGAAGAGACGTTTGTCTCGAGACTAATTCTAAATGATGATACACACAGGGCTCAAAATGGACCGGAGTATAACTTCAGTTTATGCGATTCTCAAAAATATAGTTCCTACTTGTTATTTTGGATTTAAAACTAATCTAACTAAAAAAAATAAGTATTATACATATATCGTTTATCAGAACTAATTTTATTTACCATTTGAATGATAAAAATATATCAGTCGACCAGCAACACAATGCAATATTGTAATAATGTATTGCAGTATTGTAATGTAAGTGTATACATTTGATTAAAAATAAGTGTAAAACTTTGGATATTATTCAGTTAATTAAATTTTTCATTTCGAGCCCCGGATACAGTCATTTGTGAGACATTAATTTAGATATTGTCTATTGCAGAGATTTTATATTGTAAAAAAAATATTATCAAACCAATGTGTACATACTGACCCTATCTCAAGACAAAAGTATCTATGGCTCTCGAGACATGCTGAGAGTAGTGGTAAAGGTCAATTGCACTTTTGTTGGTTCAATCATATATAATGTCTATAAACTGTCCTTTATCGCCAGGTCCTGTCTAGAGGTCTATGAACACACAGTTGAAATACAAAATAGCAATAAAAAAACATATCTTAAACACATGATATTCAATCAAATATTATTTAATTTTATTGATTCAGAAGGTTGTTTATTTGTCAGGCATTAAGCACAAATTATTAAATAATTGAAAGTAACTACATAATGATAAAAAAATACAAAAATATAACAAATTTAAACTTTAAACCTGTGGAGATAAAACAAGTTGTGTATTAGTACTCTCAATAATAGCTGTTAGCAATAATATATCATCCGGAGTAATCGACCATCCGCTCAACTGTCCTATACTCTTCAATTTTGGACAGAAATCCATCAGCAGCTCCACCGTTTCTTGTGTCAGCAATGGAGCACTCGGAAACCAGATTCCTTCAAGATGATCCAACTTGTTATAATGCAGCATTCTGGAATGAACAGATAGAAATGTTATTTTTTATGCAAATTTATCAAAATATTTTGGACATACCCAGTTATGTTAATATTTGAAGAAATATATAACCAATGAAATATAATGTCAGATAATTATATTGGCTACAAAGCGAAAACATTTTTTATACATAGAATGTTTATTCAGTCCCAATACAATTTATTCAGTTTATCCTAATAAAATTTGTCATGAAAACTGCATTAGAAATTAGAAAAAAGTTAGAAAATTTTGTAACATTTTTATATTCGCTCAATACCTTGTGATTTATTTTCACCCTTACCAGGCGCCCCTAATACTTTTTTGAAATGAAAAAGATTTTGAAAGCCCTGAGTATCAATTCTGGCACGAGCACTCTACCATCTTGCCATTCCCCCACTAAACTGTGGTGTCAAATTGTCATATATGTATATAATGCTGTTTTTGTTTGTACAATGCATTGATTTATATTTTTGATATTCTTTATTATTTGTACGTTCTTGGCATCAAATATATAAACATTTCATTTAAAAAATAGTTCACCTTGAAACTGTTTGTAGCAAGCTACTATTAATTATTTTTAAACTTTATTTGTATTCCTCGGTAGTATAGTGGTACATATCCCCATTTGTTAAGCGGGAAGCCATGGTACGCTTCCACACCAGGATAATTTTTATTTAATTTGTTCTACTGAATTTAAGAATATTTGTCAGTACAAAAATATAAAAACTCAAAATTTCACAGTTTTGAGTTTTTTGTGCAGTCCAACATTGTAACAATCCAAACTATTACTGTAAGCAATGAATTTAGTCACATGTTCTTCTATTGACATAGTATCCTAATTAAGTAACTTACAAAAATACAGGCAAACTCAAGAACCTCCATTTTGAGTTGTTACCCTTTTGTACTGACAAGGCGATATATTCTATGATAATACACGTATCTGAGATAAGTAACATGTTTTTTTTTACTTACTATTGTTATTTTGATTAAAAAATTTATTGTTAGTGACTACATAATATAATAAGAATAAATCAACCTCTTATTTTTTTATTTCTCTACCGATGTTTAAATTTTTTTAATCTTCCCTGGAAAGTTTGCCTAACAACACGTCATATACTTTAAAAACTAATTTAAATATGTTGATATGATAAAATTAATTTAATGTAAGGGTAATTAACCATATAAATAATGAAAAAATTACTCCCAAGACAGTTTGATCAACACCATAATGTTTCATAAGATTGACAAATTAAATAAATTGTAGTACTTGCACATTACTCTCTAAATTACTTAAAACTTAAACAATGTATTAGGTAACATAAAATATATATAATACAGAGGCCTCAATAAAATGTATATGCATGAAACAGGAGTTCCAAAACCGAACGTCCATTGCATTTTAAAGTGAGGTTATTGGTAAAGTTTTACTTGTTGTGGTTTTATTTCCAACATATCCCCACTACCGTGATATGAGAACCTATTTTGATGAATATCTTGCCAAACAGATGAATTGGTCAAAGAAATAAAATTCAATATGCCCCACATTCTGCCGACTTCGCGCCATTGCACTTTTTTTACAGGGACATGTAAAAGATAAGGTTGATGGTGCAAAACTGACATAAATTATATTAAAGGCAGCTGTTAAGGTGCAATGTATCCAAATACAAAATGTTTGCCATTTGGGTTATCAAAAATGCCTAGTCCGGAATGGACAAACTCAAACATTTACAATAATTTAAAAAATCTACATTTTTATTCTTTTATTTGAAATAAAATAAACATAAATTTATCTTAATCAATATTAAATATATAACCCTTCAAATGTGTACACATTTTTTTGGGACACCTTTATATAGAAAATATAATATAATACATACAAAGAACAATAATTGATGTAATAATTGATTACATACCTTGCCATATCTGAATCATTCATCTTTATCTCTTCTCCGATAATTATTTTCTTCAGAACTGGACAGCATGTCATCAAATATTTAAATGTCGATGTTCTAATGCTAGTGTGTAAAATCTCTATGTCTTCCAATTTGTTGAAACGAATTTCCTCTTCGTGTGTTAAAGTGTCCATTTTATAAAGTTCTATGGTCGTTAGATTACTACACTTATCAGCGATATGTGTCATGTTAAGAGGACCAGTGCCTTGAGACAACATTAGTGAATTAATTCTATGACCACATCTTTCGATAACTTGGTGAAATTCATGGCATGGGAATTTATGCAGTTTGATACGGTTCACATGCTCCAATTTATCTATACTGGAAATTACTCCGGTATCTGGTTTTTCAAAATAAATTGTCTCTAATAAAGGACACACCTTTACAATGCTTTTAGCTATATCTTTATTTGTGTTTGTGTCATGAATATATTGTAATTTAGATTGTAGATTATCGGGGTATTGCTTGGACTGCACAATGTGATGAACAGATTTACCAACAAAAGAATAACTTCCAAGATTTACTAAATTAGGTAAATTAGCAATGAGTATTGCAACATCTGTGTGACAAACATTTTCTTCACCAAATTGTCCGATGTTTACAACAGTTAAAGAATCTCTTATAGATGGAGCTCCTCTACACAGAGCATCTAGTCCAATTTCAGTGATGTCTGTTTCTCCCGAGACATCGAGCATTTTCAGATTTTCACTAAACTCACCAATATATTTAAGAACCTCATCATTTGCCATGTATGGTATATTAAGAACATGTAAATTGGGTAATAATTTAATTAAATCGTACAGCATATGGAGTTGTTCATCTTTTATCCAAATTCCTTTTAAATTCAGAGCATTGAGACTGGTACCTTGATTAATTATTGTCTCTAAAATCCTGTCGTAGAAGAAAACAGGAAAAATACCAGTAGCCAGCATTTTTACATTATCTTGCAGCAATAATTTCATTGCAAAATATCTGGCTGTAGGGTCCAAATAATCAGAAATCATTATTAAATTTAATAAGTCTTGATAAATATCTCCCGTTACACCAAGATTTTCAAAATACGATTTTATTACAACAAATGTTAAAGACACATCCTCATCAGCCTCTAGTGCTGCCAACACATCCACCAACTGTTTAGCGACTATAGCCAAAGACATCTCATTTAATAACGGAACCACTAATTTAGGAGACATTTTTGCCTGTTAATATTAACTTTATAAAGTTTTGTCTTCACAACACCATTGAATTTTATTTTGTTATAAAATATTATTTCTCTCTTATTATTTTATCACTCAAAGTTACTTTTTTCATTCACCTTTACACAAAAACAACATATTCTTTAGGATTTAACATAGTAAGTGAAATTTGATGCATTATGACCTAGAAAGTATACATAGCCCTCCTCCTAAAATAATCTGTTTAGCACTTGGACTGTTGCCAGAATCGGGACAAGTAAATATGGTGCTGCATGCGTGATAAAGTTTAAACATATTCTGAACCATCAGTGGTTGACTAAATATTTTTGTGTACATAAACTTATTTAGCAAATGAAAGCTCACATTCTCTAATCACGTTTATATTTAAAATAATAAGACTTTGCTTTGCTTCATGCGATCTTTAAATAACACATTTATTTGTGGACGATTCATCTATAAATCTACTTATTCTATGACATACAGCATTGAAAACTATTTTGAGAGTTTTGATCACTGAATATGCAGTGTTCTCACCTAAGTCTAAAATAATAAAAGGTGAATGTATGTGTGAATGTGTGAAGTAAAATGAAAATGGAATTGTTTAATACATATTCATATTTTTATTCCTTGTTTAATTAATGTTATAGTCTTAAATTATAAAGAATACAATGAATGGAAATATAACACATTTTTGTAAAATAATACAATAATGTTTTGTACACTTTCTGTCACATTTTAAGTGCTTTTATTTATACTGAAACTATGAACAAACATAAAAATGTTAAAAATAATATAAAATATTATTTCATTAAATTGATGAATTTAATTAACTACTCAGGAGTAATATTTATACGAATTGACAATTTAAGTATTTTTTTATTTATTAATTAAAAGTTTTAAACTTTTGTCCCTAAACTCACTTAAAGGACAGTACACAAACATAGCATAAAAATTAACCCAAAGAAAACACTCACTCTAGCAATATTAAAAGATTTTATTAAAAATTCTCATCCAAATGAAGTGTGCATGTAAAATTATTAATATACATTTTGCATGTTTTCGAGCACAACTCTTAATCTTAATTTTGTTGGTTTTTCTAAAATATTGCTTTGGTTCCACGACAAAAGCTCCACGGACTTTTGGCCCAACGACTATACATCCATGACAAAAGATCTAGCTGACTAAAGCCCCAGCCGACTTTTTGATTACCTATTAAATTCTTATCATTAATTTACAAGTGAGCAAAATAATAATTAGACATTAACAATTAGAAATTAAAAATATGTATATAATAATGAACATGCAAATTTGATACAAGTGTATTTTGAAATTATGTCGAAAGTCAATACTTTTAAAAAACTTTTTGTGTAATTATGATGTTCGTTTTTTCCACTTTCTCACTGTCAACTTTGTATTTCGCATCGGATTTGTTTTGATCCGATCGATTCATCGAAAGCTCATTAAAAGCTCTATCTTATAAAAATCGTTTCAAAATCTTGTTTGTGGCCGTTATGTCGTTTGATCTAATTCCGCGTGGATCAATAGTCGGCTGGGTCTTTTGTCGTGGATGTATAATCGTTGGGCCAAAAGTCCATGGAGCTTTTGTCATGACACAATTACTTTTGAGAGTTTTTTAACCAATTTCTCAGATAAACATTTTGAATTGGCCCAGGGACAAAACTTTTTTTAAAAAAAGACAATCCTGGAAACCTAAAAATTATAACTAATAATTTATGTAAACACTTTCAGATCAATTAATTCATTTATCTAATAAAATTATTATTACAATAATCATCTTTATATTTTATCCCTACTTAAAATTTTAACAACCCTAAAGCATTAAAGCTAGCACACATCTACGACTTTATGTTGTAATGGCGAGGATTATAGAGTGCATTCTCATATATTTCCATACACCCTCAACATTTCAACAGAAATGTCGTAACTCCAGATCAAATAAAACCTAACCTAACAGTAAAAAATAATACCATACAAAGGTCATCCATTAATGTTTTTAAAAACTATTAAATCTCCAAACTTTATGGGAACTGGTTTTCCTGATTCACTTCTGGTTCTTTCTGCTTTTTATTTTTCATCTTTTCTAACCTCATCCGGTACATTTTATTTTCATCGGAGCACTTAGTGGTAATTATATTCCTGAAATAAAAGTAATATTTTATTTTCAAAATGTTATGGTACATCACTTAATTGTGACAACATACCACTTAATTGGGACAGTAAATTTAAGATCACAATACATATACACATAACATTAAGACATTATTTTGAGGAAAATTAGTTCCACAACAGCCAGGGAGATTAGTGTAAAAATTTCCCATTTCAAGCAATACAGTTTATCGTTGACAGTTGGCAAGCTAAAAAAACCAACACCATACAGAATTAATACATAATGTATGAAAATTGTGAGGCTTATCTTTGGGCCGGTTTTTCAAAAATTTCAGTGTAGATGTTACGACAATGAGCTTTACCATTTGTATAAGATAAGCGTCTCGCATGGTTTATAGAAATAAGAAGACTTTGGTGGTTTGAAAATGTGGAGAAGAAACCGAACAGCAATCACCAAAGTTAATGCTGAACATAAGACTGACAGGGTGCGGGAGCTTGGGAAGACTAAAGACTAATGATAACATAATGATGTTAATGACTGAATGTAACAAAAAAAATGTAATAATGACCAAATATAATAATTATGCCATACAAGGAAAAGAAAAAAGTTCTATAAAGAAAAGCCATGAGAGTTTACTAACTGCCGGAACGTAACTAACTATTTTAGCTTTAAAATATATTCCAAAAAAGCTTTGAAGATTTTGAAAAATATTGCACGTGTTTCTTTGTTGAGTGGAATCGAAGCAAAAGTAAACAACTCTTAAAACGATTCCGGGATACGATGCGACTCTTTGGGGTTTCCTTCATACTGCAAGAAACGTAATAATAATATTTGAAAAATCGTTATCCACGTATAATACAGAAATATGAAAATGTTATCAATGCATACAGTGGCAGTACCCCGTTAATATTTAGGATTAAGGACTAGACTATCGCTATGTAGGAGACAAGAGATTAATTTTATTCTTACTATTTAATGAATAAACCACGCACTACTAATATTCGTAGGCATTATATACAATGCTTATTTAAAAGGCCCTTTTTCCATTCTGCATTGGGGCCCAACTTTTGTAGTTACACCACTGGATACCTGTCTAAATTCTAAGTCTAAAATGTAAAATCTGTGTGAAAATGTCTTACTGCCATAAAAGTAATTTAGAATCTTTTTTTTGATTTTACCAATTTAATATTAGAAAATATAATAAGTACATTTTAGGATTATCAGTAGGATATACATTTCATTTAACATTTATTACTTCTCTATGAGAGTAGGACTCGTGTATAGAGAAGGAATTTTGTTTAGAATCTATTGAAAATACATTACCACTAAAAATTATTAAATTATCTTACAAATAGAACAAGAAAGATTAAAAACCCCAATATAAGTAATAATTATTGTTATAATAGTTATTAATTTATATAATAATTAATAACAATTCGCATTTGACCTTTTTCGCCCGTCTCAGTTATTCATTTTATTTTTAATATTATATCATTTGAATTTTTTTTATTCAATTAACATTCCCGAACCAAAATGGGGCACAACGTAACCCCAAAAATCTTATTTTTAGAACTATATATTAAATATTAATTATATTGAGCTGGTATTCATTGTAATCCTTGTCGATACATGTCGTTTTCAAGCAATACATATGCAATGTTAGTGAAATAGGAAAAAAAAAAATTAAAAAATAGGTTGAAAGAGATTATTTTTCTGAAGTATATAACATACCTTACTAAACTTTCCTGTACTTTGCACATTTGTGAAACTGTCATTATAATATCAGCAATTTTCTTGGCATCAAGTTTCATTTTGGCTGGTTTATTGCTGAATGCTGGTGAAGACTTTCCCGTCAGTGAATGTGTGGCCAGTGTCCTAGAATATTAATATAACATAATACGTTTGGCATTAACCTCTGAACATTTAGTGTTCTAGATATCATATGATACTTTACTTCGTTTTTATTTTCATTTATAAAGATACATTTTTTATTTTGAAATTAAAGAGAACGAACTTAAACTACTATGTCCCAACTATTTTAAAAACCCTGATCACATACAAGTCACATTAGTGAATATATCATAATAAATTATAAATACATACCTCCGAGGAAACACCGACATGAGTAATTTTCTTGTTGCATAAGAATACGAATTCCATTTTATTTGATTATAGATATGACGTGGTATCAATGTTTTCCCACTCCCGATAGGTATCTGCAATAAATATTTTAAAAGTATGTATAATTAAAATCAATGATTAATAGATTCATTTGTATTTTTATTTTGTTCCTCTATGTTTATTTTTCCAATCTAATTTAAATGAATAAAATCATTCATATAATACCATACTGTATTATATAAAGATACACTTTGCATTTAGCATTAGACAGCGACTGAATGTAGAAAATGAGTTATTTTCCAGAGAGTAGAACAAGCATTTTCAAAATATTTAATTGTGGATTAAATATGATTGCTGAGGTTGTCCACCACAGCAAGAAATGTAATCAAAAAATCATTACGAAAAACATTATCAATGTATCTCGCTAATGTTAGGTTAGAGACCAGACTATCGTCACAAAATGAAAAACGCCGTAAAGTGGAGCAAGCATTTTTTCAGTTGTGATTATTATTATTGCATATACGAGGTTTGATCACAAAATTTGCAAATATTATAGGAAACAATAGACCAATAATTTTGTTCTTTCTATTTAACGGATAAACTGCATATATTTTTATATATTACACACAATACATAATCAGAGGGCCCTTTTATTTTGCATTAGGGTCCAATGCCTTTTTTCCTTTCAGCATTAGAGCCCAATTTATCAGGGGCATGCACTGCATACAAGTAAAAAAAACTGTGCGTTACTAAAAATTCTGAGAAATAAAAATAAATTAACTAATCATTATCTTATGAAAAGACCCTATAAAATTCTAGCCGTTATTACCCGGATTAGCGTAAACTTATCTATGGCGAATTTAGAAAAATTGCAAATCATTTGTCCACAACTTCATAACAATCCAATGGTGGCAGGGATATGCGTATAAACCTTTATCGTTTTTGAAGGGACCTACTAAAATAAACTATGAATGCGGAAATATAGAAAAAAGTTACATTCATACATCATATTTTAAAGAAGATATATATTTCACATTTAAATGAATAAATGTAAATAAAAATGAAATTAAAAAGCTGCACAGAAACATAAAAATATATATTATACTTTGTATCGTACATACTCTTTCATTATTTGTTTTTTGGCTGTTGTGTTATTTTGCCTTTTTTCGGTGTTGCAAATAACATTTTTTTCGACATCAGTTATTGAATGTGCATAAAAAAAAGGGTTTCAATTTTTCGAAGGCCGTGCATGCTATTGAAAACGAAAGTATAGGCGGGGGATTCTTTTCATCAGCATCTTCAAACTCTTCTGCTGTCTCGTTTAACCTTTCGACACACAAATTGTCAATGGATTCTTTCCCACACATTGGGACATCGTCGTCAAATGCAACAAAATTTTGAAAGTTTATCTCTGTATCCAATTTGAGCCAATCATCTTCAGAAACCTCAACTTGTTCATCTGATGGTGCTGCTACACTGTTGTAACCACACATCTTGAAACAGTTTACCATTGTAGACTACTTCACCTGAAGCCAAGTAGCCAATGTAAAATGTAATGCCGGGAGAACGTCAATCTTTAAAAATGTTTTATTAACTGTAGTGCCCGAATCCATTCAGCATACAGCCTTTTGCACAAGTTGTTTCCGGTAAAATCTCTTTAAACACTTGATACCTATTAGACAGGCAATTATAAAATAGGCCAGTGTAACGAAAAATGATGCGTAATTTAAACGATTAATGTGGTAAAATGATGTGTAGAGGAACGATCGATGCAATCTATTTTTGCGTGTTTTGTATGAAATTAATTCAGCACTGGAATAACGACACATGCGGGAAAACGATTATTTGATAAACGATCGATCAAGATTTCACTGTATTTGCGATATTATTATGTTAGATTATTACCAATATTAAATGAAATGTTGAAATAAATTTATTTCTGTTATGACCTATGGTAATTTGTAAAGTTAATTATTTAAATATATGTTTTTGACCACAGTCAATGAAACATTTTACATCCTTTGTCCGAAGAAATTGTAGATAACATTTTAAGCGGAATCGAAAGCAGAGTACAGAACAGAGCAACAAAAGAACACGCCTTTTTAAAAGTAATAAATTCATAATTACGTTCCAAATTTAAATTGATAGAATTGTTTTCAAAATTGGAATAATTTTTCTAACTTTTTTTTTGTTACCTATTGGATACTTAGTTAACATCGCCGGTAACAGCATAACCTAAGTTTGTGCCTACTGTTCGATATAGATGTTGAGATTAATATAAAAGATTTTGGTCTATTTTTTTTAGTTTAATTTAACCCAGCACAAAATAATTAATGTTCTCTCTACATATAATATATTAGAAGAAAAAAAGATTATTGCAGAATGCTATAAAAGTTACTGCCCATTCGGAATCAGAATGCTTTAGGATAGATTTTAATATTATACAAGCAGAAAAGTACCAATTAGTATCAATTAAGTACTAGATTACTACTACAATTATGATTTTACTCATACATTGTGTAAATAAAGTGAATTATTTAGGCATAAATCAAAAAAATAATCAAACATATTTCATCATTCAATCAATTATTTTTCACACACAAATATTTTTTTACTAAAATGATTATTTATATAATATTTACCATATCAGATGCTGCAGTTTCTCCCTCGACATTTGGACTCGGCGGTCGGTTCTGATATATGATAGGTGGAGATGGATAGTTAGCGTATGGTGTTCTGGGTCTCTTTGATGCAATGTTTTCTATCTCGCATCTATTGGCTTCTCTTAAAACTGGAACATTTTCATGTGGAATTTCTTGAACATGCTGTATGTTATTTTGAAACGTATCATGCTCTTCTTCAGTGTTTTGCTTTTGACACCCAATATTTTGCATTTCTTCCATGGTTCTTTGTATTGATTCAACTTTTATATTAATGTCTTCTATAACCTTATGTATATAACGAATTTCTGAGTTAAAGTGAATTTGATTTTGAAATAAGATAGATATGCTTTCAGAGTCATTATTTAAAACGTTTGTCTGTGTTTGTTGATCGAATGTCATTGGGGGAATATTCATGGGATCATTTCTGGCAAACAAAAGTCTGACCCTTGGTCTTGGTGTATCGATTCTAACATTTCCATTAGAATTTTTTTGTGCTACTTCTTCTATTCTCTCAACAACCCCGTAATTGTTTGATTCAATCATGTGTCCATGTGGATTCATATTATTGAGACCAGTAAAACCTACGGAACGTCTTTGTATTTGAATACTATTTGCGAATGATCTTCTTATATCTTGAACGGTACTCACAACTTTTGATAGGGTCTCGTCATTTTTATTCCAGCTTTTCTTGGGTAAAGCTTTCTTGTCGTTAGGAATTTTTGTTTTACTGGTTATATTACTTTTCTTAAGAGTTGCTCTTTTCTTGTGGATTGCTGCAATCTGTAAACAAAAACAATATGCATAAATTCAAGCACAAAGAATAAGTCGAATATCAGAGTTAATATTAATATAGTTCAACATACTTTGGTATCCGAGTCACATTCAGATGAACTTGGATTCCAATCCGATCCACTGTTTAAGAAATCTCCTTCGTCAGAGTCTATTTTGAGTGATGGACTTGCAGAAGATTTGGCCTGTGAAAGAATTAAAATAGTTTTACAAAAATGAAGTATACGCAAACAAATATTTCATAATACATAACTGTTATTAATTTCAAATTCATGATGCAGCAAGCTGATATATATTAAAAAAATGAAGCTTGGAAACCACATTTTATTTCTGTTTATTAAAAAATATAGCCATTTTTATAAGTACAGTAGACTTCTAATTATCCAGGATGAAAAAGCTTGTTGGTGTAGTGGTTAAGACGCTGACCTAGTAATCTAGTGGTTTGAGATTCGCGCCTCGTTCCAAGGGACCAACAAGTTAGTCCCATTTTCATACCATGTACAAGCGTTAGCTTAGTTCGAAAATAGTAAGAATATTAATATGACAAGTATTCCGTGTTCACATTTCCATTAAAAAAAAAAAAAAAGATTTTTTAAAAAGTGAAGTTTCAAATTTTGAAAGCCATTGAAATAATATTTTTTTTAATGAAAATGTTCCACAAAATGGCATCATCGTGTCAGCTGTGTCGTATCATAAGAGTGATCTCTCAAAACATTCATTTAATTTTTTATTATTTTATGAAGGTTAGTTACATTCAATGTCCTTGTCACTGGTGTATAATACAACGCAGCAGGGTAAATTATGACGGCACTGGGATTTGCTGTCAGTGATGCCAGTTTATTTTTATTTGCGCAGCCTAAACAAAATGTGTTTTATGACAAATTAAAGTTGCAGGACGACTTTATCGTGTCTTCTGGAAGATTAACATGGTTGAAATAAAGGCACGACATCTGACAAATTCTAACTTACCATCACACAGTTTCCTCACGGGGTAGACAGAAAGGATAGAATGCCACATTTTTCTATACTGACACACAATTCTCACCTCATCCACATTCATTCTTCTTCTCATACAAGCTCACTGATTATTGAGGCTTCTAACAGGACCATCCCCCAGTTTCTGGTTTACCTGGTTGTGCCAAGTCTTCCGTGGATGTGCTCTATTTCTGGTGCCATCAACACTTTAATTACGTCTCCATCCATTCCATACGATCAAACCATCTAAATAATCCTTAATCTTACTCACTATACTACATTGTCTACTTTCGATCCTCTTCTGACAGCTCCAGGCCTCACTTCCATACATACATGTCGACAATGGAGTCGAAGAATTCTTTTGATCACTCCGTCGTCAAACTTAATCATCTTTATTGTATTACATTAACTATGCACATGTATAAATAAATAATATATTAAAAATTACTATTTATATAATAATTTATCAATATTAGTCTTCAATCTTCATCTGGACTATTTCCTTATATCAAATTATCAGTAAAGTGAGAGCCAAAATAAATATAAACTCAAAAAATAATCTTAATCAATTATTACATTGTAAAAATATTAGCTTTAGGATAAAAACTGAAAGTTATTTACGAAAAAATCTTAAAATGCGTTTTCTGCAAAATGAGCTTTTTGGATTTAAACATTTATTATGCTTATGTGCAATTCGCACATTTGTGTTAAATCTTACCTATTTTTGAAAATATATTACCAGCCGACTCGAGTACTGACGCTCCTTAGATTTTAACTAACACTTCTTACAAGTCTTTATATTAAATGTCATTCAAATTACTTTGTGGGAATTCTTTATTTCTTATCTATGGGGAATTCCCAAGTTTTTTAATACAAAAGTATGCATTTATTTGAAATATTAAAAAAAAAAAAAAAATTTTTTTATAAACGATATTTTTTTACAGTTAGTGTTAGGTTATATTAGTTCTGATTATTTAGGCAGTAAAGTAAGCACTTTCTTCTATTACGTAATATTAAACTCAGTGGCGTATATGAACAAAAAAAAAAATTGGGCCGTAATGCTAAATGGCAAGCCTTATTTTATATATATTATGTTTAAGAATAAGAGTACTAAGTGGTTTTATCCATTAAATAGTAATAACAAAATTGACAAACACTTCATATTATATTCACAATTACATTTTAAAAAATCATGTGTGTTTTTTGACAATTATATATATAAACATCTGAAAAAATATCATTGCTTCGCTATGTGCGATTTCTGTTTGCGGCTATGGTCTGGTTCCTAACTAAACATATTAGACGGGTACAACTATACATACGTATTTTCGTAATACAGTCGATTCCGCTTTATTAAGACACATAGAGACCAGGAAGTTTGGCCCAATTAAGCGGCTTCCCCAATTAACCGAAGCGAGCTTAAAATTAAATTATAAATATTTTTCTTTAAATACGTTGAGCTCCCTTCATTGTCTTCTTGGATAATTTTTTTTTTCTCCTGGTTACTTATAGGCATAATTGGATATTAATCATCAACGTCTTCTTCATCTAATTTTTGATGTTTCGATTTAATGCTTCAACAATTGCATCCCCATTCTTTATTTTCATCGTAACATGGTAAATTGTTATCTATTGTCGAAAACTCTTGATAATTAATTAACAATAGAACTTCTAACATGTCCTCATTTCCCTCATTGCTCAAAATTTCGGAAATAGCTAAAGGTTTTAAGATTTTATATGGTGTTGGGTTTTATAGCTCGCCAACTGTCAGCAACAAATTGCATAGCTTGCAAAAGGGAAATTTTTGCACTAACTCTCTGGCTTTTGTGGAACTTGTTAATAAATTTTAAACTTATGTATTGTAATCTTAAATCTACTGTCCCAATTACGCGGAATGTCGTCCCAATTAAGCGATGTAAATTAAAGTTTCCGTTCCTTGAGCAGTTGCCCCAATTAAGCGGAATCTACTGTATGTAAGTATATGAATAATGATTTTCAAATTATTATTTTTTAAATACTAATTTAATGTATTAATTATAAATATATACATATAATTTCAATTTTGTCGAAAAATATTGTTTTTGCGCTACCGGAATTCGAACCTGGATCTCTAATTCCAATACGGGGAAGGTACACTACCAATTGTGCTATAGCGCCAGTATTTTTCATGACAAATTTTCTAACCCAAAAAATGAAAGCCATCTAGATTGTTTTTACGGAATCTCAAATACCTTTGAGTAAACCGACTGCAGACGCCAGAATTATCAATTCATTTTTGTTAAATTTTGGACACATTGATACAACTTATATTATTAAGGATAACACATTCTTATTGGGAAGTTGTAATTATTCAGAACAGATGGTCTGTGATGTATTAAATACTAATTTCTGAATAATTACAACTTCACAATGAGAATGTATTCTCCTTAATATTATTTTTTTGCTGCGATGGATTTTAAAAATGATTAGTCCACATTAGCACATTAGATGCATTGACGTAGTTACACTACCGTTTAGACTTTTTATACGAAAGAAAAAAGTTGTTTAAAATTTCTTGAGCTCGAAAGGTAAAAAATAATCCGCATATTTTGCAAGCCGAGCATATTTCAGATAACCAAAAGTAATATTTTACGTTGTATGCAACATAATTATTAATTAACCTTTACCATACCGTGACAAAAAATACCCGAATGCAGCCATGCTGTCAACTCGTGTTACCGTAAGTAACAGTTAGAAAAAATGTTTTTATTAGCTTAAATGGATTTAATGGTACGAATTTACTTTAAATATTGAGCATTCAATTTTGAAAAAATTATTAATTACATAATCTGGAGCATTCATTAAGTCATATACAATGTGTCCTTCCTTCTTATCTCTCTTCATTTAATTAGTGAGAAAGATATAATTATATTTGTACGTTTGTTGCTCTTTTCACTGTGAATGTGTTCATTGTGTGATCTCTGTCTTTCATATTACAAATTGTATTTTTATTAACATATTAATTTTACAACGGATTGAATGTAAAAAATAATTGTTTTTGTACGATTCCCTTTTCATAATTGGTTTTTCACTACTCATTCCTAAGCGCTAATATTTTCTTTAGGATTACCTAAAATTTGAATTTTATGTTGCATGTATTTACCGAAATATCACAGGTTTAATTATAATGGTAGACCTGTGTTACAGCATGGTTCGGGAAGGGTTAAAATCTTCAACAGTCGTTATGAGATTATCAAACCATAAGAAACAGTGGCGTAATCACAAAAGTTGGGCCCCAATGCAGTATGGAAAAAAGGCCCACTCAATAAGTATTGTATGTAAGATACACGAACATTAATAGTGCATGGTTAATCCATTAAATAGTAAGGAAAAATTGTATTTTGTCTCCTACAATATTATTGTAGAACATGTACAGTGTCTCTACATAAGTGTTTTAGGTATTTATATGCACTTATAATTTAAATATACTTCCTATGCTTTAAGGCGATTGTCGCTTGGTCAGGTCTTTAGCGGGGCACTGCTACTGTATAAATTGACGTTACACACAATGTTTACGCGTTTTTTTTTTTTTGTAATACACAAAGGCATCATTTTTTTAATTTTTATAATTCCATTTACCGCTGTCGTGGATTTTAGACATTATCGGTCCTTATTAACACTGAAAAAGTATCGATGCTCGCAAAAATATGTTACACTTACACTGTTTGTTGTTACGCTTCTGATTAACTTTTAATTCAACAACATAATATTTACGGAAAAATTAAACTAGCGAAATTAATAATATGTAATGGAAAACAAAACCGAAAATCCCGGTCGATGAATTCGGGCGCTCTTCAATTCAGTGTTTTACTTTTGTTTGTTTTGCCGGCGGGTGCGTCACATTGACAGATATTTTGGCGGAGATTTTCTAAATTTTTACCCTACCACTCCGGATAATCGAGTCTACTGTATATATACTACATTAATCATTATTTATATGTACATCATATTTGTAGTATTAATCAAATTAACCAAAATATTATAAATAACCAACTAAATTTTACCTTCAACATCGTAACCATTTAAGGTAGGTATTAGATTTATTTTAAATAAATTATTATTTGCTTTTAAAATAGATTTTTTTTTAACGTTAGAATAATGTTTTTCGTTAGTTAATTTGACATCCTTAAGAAGGAAATGGTATTTTGTGAAACCGGTTGGTGTATTAATTAGTTAAGTGGTTAAAAAACAAAGTTAAATAATTTAGACATTCAAATGTTATACTTTAAAAAATGTAGCAGTTTGTCACATGTCCGCGGATGAAGTTTTGTCCTTGAAGCATCTGAAAATTAGGGGTATGTAAAAAGTTTCGTGGTTCGTCGCTTTCAACCTGCCCAGCCCACCCTTTCTCCCACCAATTTTAATATTCTTTTACTACTGTTACGTTACTTTATATTGTAAACTGCGACATCATGTGCTCGAATATTTCTGTACATTTTTACATATAATTAGTTTCATATTATGTTAGTGTATCATAATTATTTATACTGTTAATTGTTTAAATAAATCAGTATAGCCAGTAATACCGTGCTAATATATCGGACCAGGATTTATTTTTCATTTGTAAGTGCATGTTTGTGCAAGTTTCATGAAAATTTGTTGGAGAGGCCAATTATGTTATTATTATTAAAAAGAGCATGTAGCGATCGGAATTCAAATCCACCGCCATCTCAGTCGGCATCGACGCTAGCGTCAGCGCTGCCGGCTGCTGCTACAAGCCTGGCTCGAGCATTCACCGCCAGGCAATCTCTCCAGTTTCATCGTTTCACAACGGCGGTCTTGCCGGCTCGCGCTCGCCGAGCAAGACCGCCAATTCGCTTCATTTCATTTCATGCACCTTCTACATCTTCATTCACTGTATTCATTCTATGTCTTCCTTATTTTTAGCATACCGACAATAAAAACCTCGACACACGCCAATCACATTTATTTCATTTAACCACCGTCCTAACCCCCAAAAGCATAATACTAAATATTTTTATTACTTATATACAATTCCATTTCGCATTGGAGCCCATTTTTTTTAGTTGGGCCACTGGTTCGTCGCGTAAATTATTATAAGAAGATGCATCGTCTTACCTTTTGGTAATGATAAATTACAAAATAAATGATTAAATTAACTCACATTTTCCTTTGGTTGGGCAGACTTCCTCTTTGTTAAGCCAATTTGTTGAACGGCATCTTGCAAGTGCTTGATTTCCATTTCCAAAAAATCTTTGTCGACTGAAAAAAATACCCCGATTATTAATTAGTTATCAATAATTGAAACACCCGCTGATGAATATCAATACATATACAATAAATACATATACACACCTAATTGTGGAAAGTAAAAAAAAAAAATAGGCCAATGTTAGACACACTAGACGCAGATCGGCAAAAGAAAGACTATATGTGAAAGGTTACTTTACAATGAATTTAAATGCACAATAATAAAAGTCAGGATTGACTCAGCGCGCCCGTCTTAGGATGGGTAAAAGGCCTCCACAATGCAGGTAAGTGTATCCGAAGGTTTTTACAAAAAAATTGTTTCTTCACAATTTATTTTAGAGTTAAGACCCGTGTCCACGATAATCTCAATGAGACAATGAGTCAATAAATGTACGTGCGAATACTGGATGCATCATTCTAATCCGCGCGCAAAACACGTGGGGTGATAAATAATTATTAAGGAGAACACATTCTTATTGTGAAGTTGTAATTATTCAGAACAGACGGTCTGTGATGTTTTAAATACTAATTAAATGTATTAATTAGAAAGATATACATATAAAATCAATTTAATCGAAAAATATTGTTGCGCTAACGGGATTCGAACTTGGATCTCTTTCCAAACCGGGGAAGGTGCATTATCCAACTATATTAATACATCTATCGTTCCATTATTTGAAAGCCATCTACTTTGTTTGTACGTAATCTCAAATACCTTTGAATAAACCGATGGCAGACTCCAGAATTAACTATTCATTTTTATTAAATTTTGGACACATTGATACAACTTATATATTATTAAGGAGAACACATTCTTATTGTGAAGTTGTAATTATTCAGAACATAGGTCTGTGATGTTTTAAATATTAATTAAACGTATTAATTAGAAAGATATACACATAAAAATAAAGTAGATGGCTTTCAAATAATGGAACGATTGATGTATTAATTTGATAAAAGTTTAACATATAGGTTCGAAAATTTGTCGTCAAAAGTACTGTCGTTGTAGCATAGTTGGATAATGTACCTTCCCCGGTTTGGAAAGAGATCTATGTATATTTTTCTAATTAATACATCTAATTGGTATTTTGATAAATAATTCTTCGGTTTTCACGGCCGTTCAGAATCTTATGTATACAGTTTTCTGGACTAATCTGCCATGTATGTCTGACCTTCATGGCCGACGTTTCGGATCCCATTGCCCCATGATAGATATACACGGCAGATTAGCCCAGAAAACAGTACACAGAAGATGTTGAAGTGATGATTTATGAATCGCTTCACGATTCGCGAACTGTCCTAAACTTGATGGTTTACAATGTTTATTTGGAGCGACCCTCCCGCACAAAAAATATTTTTTGTCCATTTTTGGAAACAATATTACCCAAAAAGGAAACAACAAAAACACCCACGAAGGAACCAGCATGAAGATGTGGAAATCTACAATCGGCCTTATAACATGACTGACGTACAAACATTTCATTACAATTTTGTCCCGACATTTAGTTGTAGCCAATTATTTATAATTGTGAAAAAAAACATATTGTTATTATTTGATTGTTTATAACTCTAGCGATATTTAAGTGGAATGTCAATTTAACTGTACCTGCGTAAATAATTTATTCTCCTTATCATTTACAATACAATTCAAATTATACTAATTAATGTTGCGGTCTGTCTAGGGTCCAAACTTCAGGATACCAGTAATCGTTCATGTCATTAGTATCAATTAGCGTATACTTGGAATTTTAATTTTCAACTTTCTAAGGTAAAAGCACCCGATCAGTAATTCCATGAAATGTATAATATTTTCAGGACAAAGGGAAATATTAAATGGATAACATTAACATTCGACTGCCTTGTGAATTATTAACTCATCATTTTATCTAATAACGAGGACAGGATTCGAAAATTAAATGATTTTGATGGAGATGGTATGGTACACACGAACGAGGAGGATGGTAGAAAAAATGATGGCAATGAATAATAGCATAATTAGATAAATCAGATATTGGAGAACAGCCGTGTTAAAAGTCATTAACCGAAAAGCACGCAAGAGGTATATGGAAGGGGACAAGACGGGAATGGTATGACGGATGAGTGTAGTAAATTAGTTAGTTGATCGACAACAAATGTTTTTTAACACAGACCAGTAAATGAATAGCCATGATATGAAATGTATATATATATAGGAGAGGGGTTTGTAATATTATTTAAAACTACAAACCTTTCAGAGTAAGCGCATCCGGTTAGCGCTGGACGCACCCAAATGGATAAGGCTTTCTCAATTACACATCAAGAGTCGGGCATTCTCCCCGTAGAAGAGTTCATCACACGAATCTCTAAACGTTTTTACGATGGGCTCGAAAAGCGCCCAAACCCGACCATCAATTCGTTAGCTAAACACGACTTGAACGATATAAAACGTCCAAATCCGTCCTCTTAGAGGCTTAATTCACCGCGCCGGCTAGCAGTTCCCTGCAACATGATTATATGCAGCTTGTTATTTATTTTGTTGCGATTCTAATGATAAAATTTATCAGGCCTCAAAGGCATACTGCCGATGAAAGGGCAAGGGGTTCGTCGGACCCGGTACCCTGTAAGACATGAAAACAATTACAAAATATTGTTTGCGGGGCGAGGGACATTCTACACACACATATCTGATATATATATATATCTATAATTACACATCTGTGCAACAGTAAAAGTATTCACTATTCGAAAATTAAATCTTTGTTTAAACGAGACGTATTTTTACATTAATGCGTATTATATTGTTAGCGTTTAAATTTTCGTTTCAAACTAATTATATTTTTTAAAAAATCGCGTGATTACGTGGGTGCCACCAATATGAAAATTTAGTTAGTTCATGTCTATTTATTTGGTGGTCTGTGGTTTTTGACATGTTTTTCGAAGGCTTCCTTTGTAACATGTGTCATTAAACTGCATTAAAAATATGTCGTTAGAAAATTTCGTTTAACATTTTATAAGTTCGCGAAAAGGGATGTAAAGTGTAAGAACGTTGTTACGAGTATTTAGTATCTTTGTAGATACCGACAAGGAAGAAATATGTAGAAAAAACATTTTCTATTCAAAGATAGTGGAACGATACATGAATTTGAGACATGTTATTCATTTTTAAAGTGTTCAGATATCCGGATTTCACCGTGCCCCATCGCTATGCTGCGCGGCTACCACACAAAATACACCGCTCACTGCCCTCCGGCAAGACAATTCTTTATTATTTAGCACATCACTACAACATGGTACCCAAGTGGAGAAATACAAAATAAATCGGCAATCAATCAGAACACATCTGACATTATATACAACAAATAGAAAAGACGTTCGAACCGGAGAATCCGGATTTCACAAAGTGAAGTCGTAATACAACAACAGACGTAACCAATTAACGTTTCATCCAACGCCGTTTCCCCGCCAGGATAGGGCAAGCAAACAGACGGTTTATGACACATTTATGCAACAGTAAAAGTATTAACTCTTCGAAAATTAAATATTTGTATAAACAAGGTATATTTTTTACATCATTAATGCATATTATATCGTCAGCGTTTAAATTTTCGTTCCCATCGAGTCATATTTTTGAAAAAAGACGCGGAGCTATTTGATTACGTAAGTAGTGCAAAAATGTTAAACAATGAATTTGCGTTAGTTTATATATTTGGTGGTGTATGTATGAGCGCGAAAAAAATCATTTGAATTGTTGTAAAACATAATAAAAACAGAGAATGAAAAATGTGATAGTCGTTCTTTCTTTTAATATAATCAACATTTAGATTCTTCTTCTTTAACATAAAATTGTTTTAATTTATTTGGAATCGGATGTACCTAATCAATTCTGCTTTCCGCGTTCAAGTAAATGGGAATCGGCCAGACAGCTGATTTCGAAGAATTCAACTGTGGGACACGTAAAAGGATATTCGTTGGCAAAGGGGAGAGGGGGGTTAAAATTGACAAGAATGCAAGAGCACACCCGTACTCCTATACATACACAACATTATTACGACATACTATAGTAAATACCAACCCTTTTCTACTAGACAAAAAAATAACATGCGATACATATTACTTTTACGAATTTGATTTTGTGGAAGACCTTTGGAGTAGGGTTTTATAGATGATCCAAATTCAAGTGTTATTTTAAATATCGCTCTATTTTTTATCTTTCAGAATCGTCATATTATGTAATATATGTCAAATAAAAATTATACCATTAACAAAAATGTATCGATATTTGATTGAGCAGCGCAAATAAATTATGAAAATTTGAAACAAAATTTATTTTTGAATGATTCACACATTCAGGTTTTTATTGGCCGTATTCGAATATCTGATCTTGCTAGATTTTTCTTAGAAATCTTGTTTCCATCACAATCCCTCAACCATACGACATATATATATATATATAAGTATAATAAAGGACAATGGTGATAGGTCCAAAATATCAACATTTTCGTCAACCTACGATTTTATACTTGTCATAAATCGCAGAAACTGTACATAAATTTTAAATACAGACATTCTACTTATCTAACTTTATATATATATATATATATATTATTTATTTTTTTATTGTCCGTACATATATTAACCAAATCATGGACATGTTACGATTGTGCTCTATAGTATACAATTGATATGTCAAAATTATCTAAGCTACTCTTTCTTGTTGAGCTCCAATTAGTTTTGCCTTCGATATTTTATTAAAAAAATCTGCTCTCTATAGAAGATGCACTCACCACATTATACATGATTTAAATTAACTTTAATCTTAAATTAATTAGATATCCAACAACCTTGCAAAAATGAATGCAGCAAAAAACTTCCAACTACCCTGAACAAGAATTGATGATTCCAGGCAATTCTGTAAAATCGTTAAATCCAACTGATTTTCGAATTTGAAGACCAGGATCCTAAAATTCCCTTTCGGACCCAGATTTTTTGTGGCGCAACTACCCCAAACTAAAAGGGCCTTTGTTATTAAATGAATGATTTATACGGGGTGCCATTTATCTCTGGGAACTGGGAACCGTCCCCCGAACCCGCCCGGGCCGCGATGCACTATTTTCGCGGCAAAATACTGTGCAGATTATAAATACACACTACAGTACCATCCAAAAAAATGTTACTCATACGAAAATACTTCAGGAATATTTATTATATTTACCCATAAATACCCTATATTTACAATAAATACTCTATATTTGCAATAAAATTTTAAAAATCTAATTTGAGTAGCTTGGTCTAGTGGTCAGGGGCTCGGGCTTCGTTCGGGGAGAGCATCGAGTTAGTCTTATTTTTATAACGCAAGCGTTTAGCTTAGTTTGAACATAGTAAAAATATTAACGTGACACGTATTCCCTGTACGCACTGTTTAATTACTATTATATCTGTTATATATTATATTACATATTGCTTAACATAATTGTCGTAAAATTAAATTTTAGTTGGCTTATCAAGTTTAATCAGATGACGCAGGTACACTTACAATTTTCATAATTTAGAATCCAAACATTAATTAAAGCAGTAAAATAGTAATAAATAAATATTGACATTTTTAGATTTGCGTACGCACTGTGATATAATGTAAATTAAATGTATCAAATTAATCAGATTTAATATATCACAAATCTAACTGATGAGGGCAATATCGGTATTACATACAAACGAACAATTTTATTAAATTATATGACCATAACGTAAAAACAATTGTTTCAATAAAAACGTGTTTTCGCGGGCGTGAACTTTTGAAACATCCTATAGCCACAATCAATACATACAGGACTTCTATTATAATGGTATTAAAAAAATATATTATGACATGACGTATTGGAATTTAATGGGAAATTAATCGAATAATTGTTTTCTTTCCGATTTCACATGAGTATGCAAAAAGTTTTTACAATGTACCTGGCACGCCGACCTGCGAAAATCACGCAGAATAAAGTTTATCAAAGTTGAGCACATGTTGAGTACACGACACAAACACGACGCCTGCAACGTTATAATTCAAATAGCTGGCACAGGATTCTATATCTATATAGGAAAATATTAATTAATCTTTTATTTTTAGTATGTTGAAAAATACGCAACTGTTAAGATACCATGAAAAATACAGATTAATCAAATATTATGTTTGTATTAAATTTTAACATATTTTTTATTCATTTAATTGAAACGACTCAATCGAAAGCATTATTGTTACAATTAAATTGTTTAATTGTAATTCTAATGAAAAGAAAAGAAAATAAACAAATCTAATGGTAAATACACTCACCGGAAACAATAACAATACAGGCCTGTCGAACGGCCGAATTCTGTTTAACATTTACGAGCTTTCCCGTGTGGTAATCTTCAAATCGCAAATTGTCCGCCAGATCCTCACTGCTCACCAGAGAATATCCACTGTGGGTATTCTTCGGCGACTTCCACTCCACGATCAGCCACATCTTTCTGTACTCGTTTCCGATTGGAAGGTAGCTCATCGCGCGCCGCAATACGATCGATCAGTATATAAAAAATCAAAATAAAAATCGCCGCGACAAGAGCGACTCGACCCGCTCCAACTCGAAGGACGGACCGTCGCGCACTAAGCGTCAGGCACCAGGTATAGTTATGAAATTCCACCACGAGTAGTCTCATTGCAGCCCTTGAGGTCTCCACCCCTCCGCACCTTTCTTAGAAAAGCATTAAGGCTGTAAAAACCCAACTTACTCTTCGGGACAATTCGTTATGTGGGCCTATGAAGAATGCTATTTCGCTACGGAAATGGCCTCGAAATAAGGGTGGGTAAATACAGCAATTTTTGCCTACTTACAAGGGTGCAGCAAAAACTACCTGGTAATGCTTTGATTTAACTACGAGCCAACATCTGCACGTATTTGTGATCCTGTAATGAAAAGAAAATACCCCGAGTGTTCGTCGCTCGAAGACGAAATATATTAGATTTAGGAGAAAATATTCATTCTCATAATGATTTTTAAAATTTCGCTTATATATTAAGAATTATACATTTTCATTTAATTTAACATAATATACGAGTTTCAATAATAATAAAATATTTTAAAATGTACCAAAAAATATTGACATAAATATGGCAATTAAAATCGGTTTATTATTCATTTGATTTAAAAAATGTTTCTAAATTATATAATACTATTTAAAAATCTGGTGATTACACCATTAATTAAACAAATATTGATAAAATGTGTAAAGCGCCCTTGAGGTGAAAGTTTTTACGAAAATGGCGCTATACAAATTATCCATTATTATTATTATTATTATTAAAATACTGCCCTTGACGTCACGATTCCTGTTCGAATTTTGGATATCCGTGCGATTTATAAAACACAGAATGAATAAATAATGTCTTCCTTAATTTTTATTACATAGATTATAATAAAAAAAACGGATCATAAATTTGTATTTCGTTTCATATTGAATACTGATCGAACAAATTAGGGGTGAATCCAAAACTGACAGGGTAGTTAGCAAAATGAAGAAACGATCGATTAACAATAATACAAAACATGTGGCACGGATGTTGAGGCAACAAGAATATGGACCGCTAAGGACCAGATAAATTAGAATGTATTGGAAAATGATTCTGCTAGAAGTATTGATATCATTCGACGCGTAGACGAGACAATAATAGTTTATTAGTTCAGAAGTATACGGTGGTCTATCCTTTCTGTGGGAAGAAATCGAGTCAGAGCGCGAAGACAAGTAATTAGAATGTCACGACATTAATTTTGAATTTATTTCAAACGATATCTTGAATATATAAAATCATAAATGTGTTATTAATTAATTTGGGATTTTCAAGTAATTCGCTATATTTGTTAGATAATTTAATTATGTTTCCTTTAGATGTTTAATGCACACAAGTCAAATATTCCAATTAAAAATCAATAATCGAATCTTAATTTCGCATACAGCATGAATATTTCAAATCAGAATTTGTACCAGTGTCTAAATATCAAAAGTCTGTCACGCTTTACAGGTGTGTCGCTAAATAGATAAATAAGTGCTACTAGAGTGCAGATCGAAGTCAAATAAATCAAGATGTACGTGCGACACTGTAGTATATCTGCGAACAAATTACGTTCATAATTGAAATATTTCCCGCACAAAAATTAACCGATATTATAAAAATAAAATAATTCATTGCTTTTTAGCATCAAATAATACATTTTGGACTACTCCGTGTCCACGACGATCTCTCAATGAGACTTTGATCTCTAAGATCTTAAGTACTACTTATATGTTTTGAGCGCGGATGAGAATGACGCATCCAGTAGGTACACACGAACCTTTAGCAGCTCTCAGAAATCAAATTCTCATCGAGAGATCAACTAAAGAATAAAAAAGTGAATCCAGAAATACATTTTGAGCTCATTTAAATACCTATTTTTTAAGACTATTTCATTAATTACGTAAAATTAAAGCATCTTAAACAATAAATAAAATTAATGCATATTTAATAATTAATAAAATAAATATTTAAAATTTCATAATAATGAAACTCAAACTTATTATTTATACAGGGTGTAACAGACCTAGTCCACAATATTTTGTGGGTGAATATCTGACTAAATTGCGAGTCGAAAATGTTCAAGGAATATGTGTTTTAATCTAAACCATGTCATAGATATAATCATTTTAAAAAACGATTATTTCGATTAATTGAAATATTTTAATAATTCCAAATAAATGATTGAATACAAAAAATTAGAGATCATCGAATTTCGAGCGGCAAGACTATTTTTGTTACATAATTTAGGTCCTGATTCAAAGATATAGATTAATAATTGAACAATTTCGCAAATATTTACTTCGTTTTTATCTTTGAATCAGGCCCTATAAATTAATTTTAATAATAAATATTAATTTTGCAAATAATATTTTTTATTTCTAAGTACGTGGATAACATAATAATAACAAGATTTTATTTTAATTTCAAATGGTAATATTTTCCGTAACGGTGCAGAATTTGCATATATTGCTTGAACATTTTCGACCCACAATGTAGTCAGGTATCCACCCATAAAATATTGTAGACTAGGTCTGATACACTCTATATAAGAGGGTAAAGGCGTGGCAAGAAAAAATAGAAAATATGTGTTTTGTAAATATAAATTTTAAATATGTTTAAAACTTGAAGAATATATAAGTATATTGTATATATTGATTTTAGTTAGTTATCTAAGTGTAAAATATTAACAGGTCCATGGAAGTGAAATGAAATTTGAATTTATTGTTTAATATTCATGTTTTTATTCATTGTTCAATTCATATTTAGTCTTAAATTGTAAAATACATAATTAATGGAAATATAACACATTTTTGTAAAGTAATAATACAAAAAATATTTAATCTAAATTCATTTGGTAGGTATAAAAAGGATCTTTAGTTTCAAAATTGTAATAATGATATAATAATAATACAATTAAATATTTGTATTTGGACAAAAAATATTCAAGAATTTAATAAAGGTGACATATACATACATATATATATATAATAATTTAAAAAACATACAAATGAATAATATAAATATTATATCTGAGAAATATTAAAGGTTTCAATATTTGAAACCCCCCCTGATAGAATGAGACCATTTTAAACACTTTTAGTTACACATCAGAAAGACCAATGAACGTGAATATGTTTACAAGGGTATAAAATATTATTCACTAAATTAAAGTGGCTTAAAATGCAAATGGTGGGTCGTCAAAAGAAGATAAATAACAAAAAAATATTGTATGAAGGCAGATTGGGCCTTGACCAATGTTCTCTCAGGTGTGCGGGTTTGTGTGCACACGCTTTGGCATCATAGCGTGCACAATTTTTATCAAGACTTCTTCTTCAAATGTTGGCGACCATGTTGCAGAATATTGACTTTTCCTGTATAACAATCTTGGAAAGTGAGCCTCTTTCGGAGATTACACTGCCAAGATAATCTCTTTCTACCTATGCATCTGCTGCCTTCTATCTTCCCATGCATAATGACTTGTTAAATATCATATTTATCATTGCGGAAAATGTATATGAAGTATACTACTTGCTTTGATAGTTTCTATTAATTTTCGCGATTTATTTATGCATCTTCGTACATCTTCATTAGTAATATGGTCAACCCAGACTCCACCAGTAGCCTTATGCTGGTATGGTAATGTTTATCTTATTTTCTCCCCCAGCGCACAAATAATAGCATTGGTCCTTAAAATTGCACAGCATATTTTTTATGCGCACGCCGTGATCCAAAATTAGAGGGAACATTGGCCAACTATTACCGAAGCGGCGCAATATAGCGGAAGATGGAAGCGCCTTGTCAAATCTTTGGACCCCTGACCCTTCTAGGTAAGGGGACAAGATGATGATGATTTTATTAAATGTAGGAATATAATTAACTTCTATAATAAATTACTATATGAGTGAATAATTAGTATTTTTATAACAATTAATTAAAAACATAAATGCACAAATGAAACTTTATACAATAGATAATACAGAGCTGAGCATGGAGAATAGTCATTCAAGTCAAGTATATTTGTGTAGTAGGAGGGAAGAATGAGACGTATAAGGAAAGTTTCATCTAAGTTTTGGAATAATACAAAAAGTTTTTATCGAAAATTCTCATCTAATGTGTATAAAATTATTAAGGTACAATGTATAATCTGTGTATGTTTGTGAGCCCAATAGTTGATCTTCATTTAGTTTAATGAAAATATTTATTTTGAGATTTTCTTAACCAAAAACCTAAAATGGTCCGTGTCCACGACAATCTCTCAATGAAACATTAATCTCTGAAAGTCAGTAAAGGTATGTATGTACTGGATGCGTCATTCTAATCCGCGAGCAAAACACACTAGGTAAATATTCAAAGATCGCTTCATGCTAAACTCTGTACTGTTCTTTAGGTACATGCGAGTCAACCATGGACACGGGTCATATAACACCTAAAAATATATTATAACTAATATTTTTTGCAAGTAAATAGCAGGCGTCAATTTTATTTATTTATTTACTAAAAATATTTTTATCATCATCTTTAAGTACATATATTACTAATTGGTACAATTTAAATATATGCATTTAATAAAATTTGCAACTTTTTCATTACATAGATCATTAGTCCACCTTGACACAGGATCACCTATAAGGGGACATTATTATTAATAACTGTAAAAAATATATTAAAAGAGAAGAATAAAAAAAAATGGTATATATAACATTTCATTATATTGATATTTTCTATATCTATCTATCGATGACTAAATATTCTTACTTTTTAACACATATTTATATAAATTAAAGAAAAGAATTTAAGTAAATCAAAAAACGTGTGTTGTATAATTGCATTATAAGTTATCGGTGTCAAATTAAAATTTTCAATAACGTTATTGTTTTTTCTTAATCCCTGTTGTTTTATTTTATATTATTTGAAAATTAACAATTTTTATAATATTATGCAATGCCTTCAAATTTATGTATTTTGAAATCAATCGATTTCAGATTATAATCAAATTGATTATAATTCCTCGGCACGGACAGAGCCTGTATTTGTAAAATGCAAATTATAAAAAATTATCATTATATTAAAAGTGTACCAACAGTAATAATCGTCATCATTTTTTTACTTGTCCTAGAAGTTTTCTACAATCCACAGATTCTGAGTAATACTAAAATAAAATATTAGGTACATAAAAGGCCACTCAATTCCTGATTTAAATGTTCAATGAATGATTTTATATCTCCAAACTGATATTCCTGATTCACTATTGCTTTTTTTTCTTTTTCATTTTCTCTACCCTCATCTGGTACATCCTGTTTTCATCAAAGCACTTGGCGGTAATTATATTCCTGTAATAAAAAAGTATGACATTTTATTTTTAAATTAATGTTAATGGTCTTAAGGAATTGTTTAACCACATATGCAAAATAAATATCCAACAATATGTTGATATCTTTTTTCCTTTCCTCCTTCTCGAATACTATCACTTTCGACTTATCAAGGTCGCTTTCCTTATTATTAATGTCAACAAGTCGAAAGTGATGGTATTTAAGAAGGAGAAAAGCAAGATAATGTGCAAAATACTTGTAGGTAATGAATATTTGGAACAAGTAGATGAGTTTGTGTATTTGGGAAGTATGTTTGATGGAAACGGAAAAACTGAGAAAGATATCGAAAGGAGGATGACTAAGGAGGATAAATGAGAAGAGAATGATAAGGAAGGTATATATTTTTTTTACAATTTTTTATAATATATGAGTTACTTGAGTATTTTACAAAACCAAAATTACTTTTTTTTTAATCGCTTACCTCTCCAAAAAAGAAACTAGCTCTCTTGTGCTTGGAGAGGGACTTACACTATAATAATTTTTATAGAGTTAGAAGTTATAATAGTTAAATCTATAATATTATTTATTATCTAATTGTGTGCTTCTGAAGTGTTAATTTAATTGATTTTTTAGTTCTTTTATCTCTTTAATCTCTGTAGGGAGGCTATTGAAGTTTTTTTATCCCTAAGTATATGAAATTTTGCTTATACATATAGGGATTTTAAAATCATTTTTAAATCTTAATGATGCACTTGTTTCAAGTTTTACAGTATTATTTTCTTTGAGTAACTGATTCATTGAGATTTTTTTGTAAATGTAAAATCTATTTTAGGAACTGGGATTTTTGCAAAAAGTACTTGTGTTGAAAAGGTTGATCTTTTTTTAATATTACTTTAATAATTGTTCTCTGTATTGTTTTTACCAAGTTTATTATGTTTTTGTATGCTCCTCCCCACCCAATTATTCCATACTGGAGTAATGAATGAACAATAGCAAAATATATGACACAAGTGTTGATGGCACCAGAATTAGAGGACGTCTGCGAAAGACTTGGCACGACCAGATAAACCAGATACTGAAGGATAGTCCTGTTAGAAGCCTCAATAATCGGCAAGCTTGTATGAGAAGATGTATGAATGCGGATGAAACAAGAATCATGTGTCAGGACAGATGAGTGTGGCGCTCTTCCTCTCTGCCTGCCCCGCGGGTAAACGGCATGATGGTAAGTTAGTTAGTTAGTTAGTTAAATCGATATCTAAATAATTGTTTTTCCATCATGATATTTATGTATTTAATTATTATGTTTTAACACTCAAATAAATTAATAATAAGTTATAGTATAGGGGTAGCTTGTTGGTGTAGTGGTCAAGACGTTGGCCTAGTGGTCGGAGATTCGCGCCTCGTTCCAGGACACCAGCAAGTTAGTCCTATTTTCATAGCACAAGCGTTTAGCTTAGTTTGAAAATAGTAAGAATATTGATGTGACATGTATTCCGTGTACGCATCACTATTTAAAAAAAAAAAAACTCTGCTACATCATTCTAGAAAAAAAAAAATTTCAATTTTATTCTAAGAATCTATAATATTATTCTATATTCGATGTCAACGAAGTTCCCACTGAATAAAATTCTACTGCTATGGTGAATTGGAGCCACTGCACAGTTATGTCATAAACCGACTAGTATAACACATAAAAAATCATTTGCTCTGATTGCTTTTCAATAGTTTAACAATATTTTTATTTAAAACTATAATAATATTACGTTAGTCGCTCGTTATTTGAATTCGCTCATGAATAATAATTTATAAATTTTGTAGGTGCCTACTATTTCGTTGAAATAAGGCTGTTTAATTAGAATTGCCTACCTCAATTACTAGAATTACGTAGTTACATTTTTTTTAAATTGAAAATTGCCTTTGATGGACATGAAATAGCAGTAGTTTCAGAATCACGAATCAGGAGTACATATCCGCATGCCATACAGTTATTTGGATCAAAAAGTAGTATAAAACATCTAACATACCGTATTAAGCTTTCCTGTACTTGACAAATCTGTGAAACTGTATTTGTAATATCAGCTATTTTCTTGGCATCAAGTTTCATTTTGGCTGGTTTATTGCTTGAAGTCTTTCCCGTCAGTGAATGTGTGGCTAGTATCCTGGAATATTAATATAATACATTTGTTATTGTTGAGTTAACATGTTAAGTTCAAGCACCGGTACTACAATGTCAGAACTAAAATGGAGAGAGCTGGTGGGATACAAAACATTGACATCTGTTGCCAATGACGTATCCCGAGTTCTGATCGTACACAAGCCAAACTTCACATTATATCATATATAATACAGCAAATTACAAAAACATACTTCCGAGGAAACACCGACATGAGTAATTTTCTTGTTGCAGAAGAATACGAATTCCATTTTATTTGATTGTAGACATGACGTGGAATCAACGTTTTTCCTCTTCCGATAGGTACCTGCGATTAAAATTAAAAAAAAACATAATTAATTTATTGAAACCAATGATTAATGGATTAATAATTCTATATATGTATCTGCTTTCTTCCACCTTGTTTATATTTCCAATATAATTTAAATATTATCCTGAGATTTAAATATAGGTACATACTAGAATTGCACCTAAGCGCATTCAGTATATTTTGAGATATGGGATTTATAGGAAGTAAAAGTAAAACATTAGTTATTTTTCAGGGAGCATAATTAGCATTTCTAAAATAATTAATGATGCTTTATTTTGGAATACCACAGTGCAGGTTGGCGGCAGTGCAGGTCGGTGGCAGTGCAGGTTGGCGGCAGTGTCTGCACCTGCTAAGCCTTACCTAATGCACCACTGTACATAACTTGGATTTGTTTTTTATTAATTTTCCTTATCAGTTTTTCATTGTAAATTTTCTTTTATAAGTAAATATTTGCTTACAGAAGATATTGCTTACACTTTCATATTTAAATAAAAAGTGGATGGAATAATCCTGGTATATAAATTTGATAGCTTTTAAATAGAAATTATAGATGTCTTATTTAAAAAAGGCTGTATATAGAAATCTTAAATTTTAGCATAGACTTTAATGTTAATGTGGCATAATGGTAATGCATACTCTTGAAAAGAGAAAATTCCGAGTTGTAACCTGAAAAATATTTGGTGGCAACCAAGTGACAGATTTTTCCTGTATATCTTTCTGATTGATTCATCTACATAGTTATAAATACCACAGAGCTGTGTTCTAAAATTGGAACATTGCAATAAAAATGCGTTTTCATTCAAATATGTATTTTAATTAATATAGGTACTAGAACATTTTTCTATTGTGCATTAAAATTAGACAAATATCTTTCATCATTTGATCAATTTTTAATTGAAATAATTATTTATATTTACCATATCAGATGTTGAAGCTTCTCCTTCAACATTTGAACTCTGTCGAGCCTGATAGGTGTTAGATGGAGATGGATAGTATGATGAACTGGATTTCTTTGATGCGTTGCTTTCTACCTCACATTTATCGGCCTCACTTAAAACTGAAATATCTTGATCGCACTCGTGTTCATGTTCTTCTTCGCTATCTTGCTTTTGATACCTTATATTTATCAATTCTTCAATGCTAATTTGCATTGATTCCATTTTTATACCAAACTCTTCTATAGCCTTACGTAAATAACGAATTTCTGAGCACAATTGATTTTGATTTTGAAAAAGAATAGATATGTTTTGGGAGTCATTATATGAAACGGTTGTTTGTGTTTGCTGATCGAATGTCATTGGCGGAATATTTTCATTTCTGCGAAATAAAAGACTGCCCCCCGGTCTTGGTATATTAATTAAAGCATTTGCGTTTGATTTTTTAAGTGTTACTTCTATTCTCTCAGTAATCCCACAATTGCTCGATTGAATCATGTGTCTTGTGATTGTATTACTTTTCTTAAAATTAGCTCTTTTTCTGTGTAGTGTTGCGATCTGTAAAATGAGGCAATAAGTATTGTCCTTAGCAAAGAATAATTAGTACATCAGTGTTAATATACGTATATGTTAATAAGTAGTGTTAGTGATAATATGCAAGAATTTTGGTTGTTTGCCTTACATTGGTTTCCGAGTCGCATTCAGATGAGTTTGGATTCTGATCCAGTCTACTATTTAAGAAATTTCCTTCATCAGATTGTATTTTAAAAGTCTGACTTCCTGAAGATTTGGTCTGTAAAAGAATTAAGTGTCAAAGCAATTTTACAACAATGAAGTAGTAAGCAAAATTATCTTCATTATAACAATATGCTAATTTAATTTTACCAAATAATGCAAACAAATATTAGGAGTACCTATATGTAATGTCGTTTTTTGATGTTACACAATTGATTTATTTTTAACAATTAGTACAGATTAATCGTACATTCTCCATCATTATCGATAATTTTTCTCCATCTGTGTGGTAGGTTTTCAATTCCCCGCTTGTAAGATGAAGGTAGTTTCGAGGTGAAATACTCCTCGAGTGCAGTTCTGGTGGTCATCTACAGTAGGAAATGTTTTCTCTCATCATTCTGAATTGGTAGAACAGCGTTTGGAGAAAAGACTTTCCAGCTCAACTAACTCCCTGATTTTTTCTTGGGTGATTCTGGCACTACGAGACCTTGCGTTCACGCGATAACACTCTTTGGATTAATCAACATGGAGGATTTATGAAGCAAAATGATATTTAATCGATCATATTGCGCACAGAAATATTCAGTAATTATGGTTTCATTGGGATTCAAAAGCTCATAGTGATTAATTTCTGTAAAATCCCATCATTAATATTTTTTTTGGGTGAAGTTCCGCTTTCGGTGTTGGCAATGTCCTGGGGACAACAATTTTTTTCCATTTGTGGATTCCTATTAAGAAATTTTCATCTCCGGTGGTAATTTATTGAAGAAACACATGACAGTACACTGCAGCTGGTTACACGCTGAATTTTGTCCCCAACCCATATTCCTTTTCATGCACCTTATTCAGTTGCTCCATTACATATGAATACATTCTTGATCAATCTGTACTAAATATATATTTTTTTTAAAAACTCAAAAATTGTATTAAATCAAAAAAATAATATTATTATACATGCGGATAGGTACCCCTAATATTTCATAAGACATTCTCATTTATTTCAAATTCCCAAATAAGCAAGCATATGTGTACATATCAAAAAATGAAGCTTGGATACTAGATAATTTTATTTTCGATTATTAGTTAGCATTGCAATATAAAGTTGATCGCTTTTAAAAAAGACTACAGAATATAAATTCAAAATTTGTTGAGAACCTGATCGGTCGATTCCCCGAACAGGAAAAGTTTAAGGTTCGAATTTCGATAGCAGCCAAATTATTTTTTCAACAGATAATTATTTTCTATATATTTTTAATTTTATTAATTCATTTAAATATATTTATTTTAATATAATTATTAATATCGTTTATTTAATATATTTCTATCTTTTTCTTGTATGTTCTGAAAAAGATCAATTATGTGACAAATGTTTAAAATACTCACGTTATCCATTTGTTGCGTAGATTTCCTCCTCACAAAACTAAATTGTTGTGCAGTACCTTGTAAGTGATTCATTTCCTTTTCCAAAAATTCTTTGTCCACTGAAAAAAAATACCATGAGAATTAATGACTTATCAAATGAAATTCATGAATACTCGAAAACAATCTTTCAAATTTCTCTATCTGCGAATACAAAATTGGGCGAAAACGAAGGGTGCAGGCATTCATCTTTATTCCGGCGATAGCTAAAATAATAAAATCTGTTCTGGCACTGGTCGCAAGAATCATCATAAGCGAATATCAGTAGAATATCAGTAGCGTAACTATACAAATTGGGCCCCAATGCAAAAAAGGCCCCTGTATGTGTTTTATCCTAAGAGGTTTGGGGGGGGGCGCAAATACTCGACCAGGCGTTTCCATCTTCCCCTGTTTTATGCCGCTTCTGTACTAGTAGCCCAGCTACGCAGTTGATTGGGCACACTTTTATGAAGAAAAAAAACTACTTAGTGTGTTTTAGGTACTCACATGCACTCGCAATTGCACAAAATGCTAAATGCTCTGCTAGGCGATGGTCCTCTCCCTAACCTAACCCGACATATTTTAAATGTGATTAGACCATATAACAAAACGAAGAAACAATAAAAAATGGATTTATTTTTGGCTCCAATCTATTTTGTTATGCATTTAAAAAAAAACAGATAAATATAAATGCGAATTAAACTTAATGTCCACTGAAGACATTTTCGATTCGAGACAATCTCTGAGATACGGATTTTACTACCATGAGATGCTTTGGAAACAACTCTCGGCTTTCGTATTCACCGTGTACATACCTTGTCTCGCAGATTCGCCGTTTCGCGCCTTTCTTCACGCTCGAATGTTACTTGTCAAATCTCATTATAGTCATGTTTGTCATTTAGATGATTTTATCCTCAGTAGCAGTTAAAACGCAATAAATGTTTGTAATTTAACGCTTTCTACAATTAAACTTATAGAATATACAGTTGTAGGGATCTATGGTAGTTTAGGTGACGTTTATGTGCACGTATCAAATCTCGGCAGAACGTACGCCGTGTGCAATGGTTGAGTATTTGTCTCTTTCTAACAATCTCAAGCTGATCTCTGAGTTTATCTTCAGAATAAAATCTCATCACGTGTAGACGGTATTATTATTAATCAATTCAATTTCTGAGATCTCTCTCTTTTCTCGTCTCCTTCCGTGGACACGGATCTTAAAGAGAGATAAAAAAAAAGTCATTTTAAGACCTTTTTTTTTACACAAAGCAGTCTAAGCGGTAAACGTTAGTTAACTGATGGAAGGGTTACGGGAGTGATTCCTGTTAGATGCAAATAAATTAAAAATATATATTAAAAAACCTATCTCATTCGGTCTGTTTATGTTTTTAATTTTTAAAAAAATGCTAACATAAAATGTATTTACGTCTGGTAGGTACCTACTCTCTAGAGTTGGAAGTTCTTTAAAAAAAAACTCCCAATTCGTTATGTATGTAATTTAAATATGTACATATTCACAATAGAATACACTTTTCAATATTCAAATACATCAAGAACAATTCAATTATAAAAGCAATTCATAAAAATAGGGAACTTTCAAATTTCAACCATTATTTCACGAAAAACTTCTTCCAAGCCTTTTCCGACATATTGCTACCACAAAAATTTGGAATCTCGTATACCGGTGACAGTTAAATCGGTACATTTTCTTGCAGCGCCGGACTATAAATCATTCAGTATGACATGACATGGATCATTCTGAATGACATTCACTAGTGATACTGACGGTGTACGGGAAGAGAGAGACAGCAAACCATTTTGCTGCCCCCCTCTCCCCGTCGTCTGTGTAAATAATATTTTTATTATTATTTATTATTTTATTTTATGTCGCGAGACTCAAAATCTTTATGTCCGTGTTATATCTATTTGGGGGTTAGGACGGTGGTTAAATGAAATAAATGCTCTTTGGCGTGTGATGAGGTTTATTATGACAATGACATTGAAAACAGATAGAAATGAATAAATGAATGAAGATGTAGAAGGTGCATGTGTGCATGAAATGAAATGAAGCGAATTGGCGGTCTTGCTCGGCGAGCGCGAGCCGGCAAGACCGCCATTGTGAAACGATGAAACTGGAGAGACTGCCTGGCAGGGAATGCTTGAGCCCGACTTGTAGCAGCAGCCGGCAGCGCTGTCGCTAGCGTCGATGCCGACTGAGATGGCGGTAGATATGAATTATGATCGCTACATCTAAATCTCCCTTCAGGGAGCGTCTCTATAATACTACAATCTCTAGCCTTCGCTACTACATCTCTCTCTTATGACTATAATTACACCTTGTTAATTGGTACTTGATATCTACTTGTAATTATAATTGTTATTATTTTTATTTTTTTATTATATGTGACTAATCATGCTTTCAACTTTAACCAAATGTTTTGTTATCAACTTTTACTGTGTACTATTTGTTTTTTAATAAATACCATCTAAATACCGCTGAAAGCTAGTATAAAAGAGTAATAAACATTAGCTAAAGAATTACTCTATACCGCATTCATATTATATATATATAGCGATCTCTAAATCAATGTAAACGTAACTATATAAATATAAACTGTTTGAATTAATAAAGAAATAAAAGCATTATTTTCATTTGGGCTTACATTCGTCTAGTCTCGGAGAACGAAGATAATTGCCTGACATGTTTCCATCAAAGCTTGCCAAATAGTTGAGATATTAAAACTGAAAACTTGAGATATTCGTAAGAACGTCCAGTTGTAAGATGCAAGAGACCAGGACAATCAGGATATACTTGCTGTATTAAATGTGGTGTAATCTTGAGTAATTTTTTAAAAGGCGTTTTGTTCATACGGTAGTCGTTTCTATGAAACGTCTACGCCTGTGCAATCTCACGCAACAAGTCCAAATGTGTGTATTTTTTACCTTTTTAAGCCATTCTTTTTCCCAAATTGTAGAGCTAATATAATTTCCAAACATGCCTCTTCTTTTTTTAATAATCTTCATAATTTTGGCTAAACTAATCTAAAACAACATCATTCTAAATGATATTCAGAATGAGAGTCTAAGTTTTATCGTCATTCCATAGCAGAATGTTATTCTGATTGACTAGTTAATCGTGTGCAGTTCGCTCAAGATTGTACCGAGCGAGCGCCGAAGCTTTCCTAACTAACGAAAATTTCAAACGCGTTGCACAACCACTATTTAGAGCTTTCCACGAATTATCTAATCCCACACATTTTACAAATCTATCGACAAAATAAAACAGCGAGAACAAAATAAATCTGAGTATTCGTATAGCGACAGATGACATTATTCTTAACAATTGACAATATTTGAGTATGTCCAAGAACACGCAATGTTATTATTATTTTCATCGAGTTGAAAAATATTAAAATCGAAGAGAAGTTTGAAATAAAATAAAAACATTTTTTACAATCGACATCATTAGTATTGTTGCAATTTAGTATATATTAAAAAAAAAAAAAAACTACACTTACCAGAAGCAATAACGATGCAGGCCTGCCGAACAACTGTATCCTGTTCAACGTTCACAAGTTTTCCCGTGTGGTAGTCTGCATACGGCAAATTGTCCACCAAGTCCTCGCTGCTTACCAGAGAATATCCACCGTGGGTGTTCTTAGCCGGCATCCACTCCACAATCAGGCACATCTTTCTATCTTCGTTCCCCATGAAAGATGCGTAACTCATCGTGCACCGCAGTCCGATCGATTACTGTATAAAAAATTAAAAAGAATCCGACCCGATCCAACTCGCGGGACGATCCGTCGCATACTAGCATCAACCGCCGGCCACCCAAGTTATGGAAATCTACCTAACTGACAAAACAAAACACCGACAAACTCAACATTAAATAACTTACTTAATAAAGCGTGCATTGAGCGGCGCAACTAAAAAACTTGGCTCCCAACGCAAAATGAAAGTATTAAATATAAGATATAAGAATATTTAGTTTTATCGATTAATTAAATTAATAACAGAGTGCAACAGACCTAGTCCACAATATTTTATGGTTAGATAGATATCAGACTAAATTACGAATCGAAAATGTCCAACCACGTCAGAGAAATAGGCATTTCAATAAAATCATAATTATTTGATTAATCTAAATATCTGATTGATTCCAAATTATATACTGATGTCCAGACTATTTTTTGTTAAATGATTTAGGACTTGAAACAAAGATATATTAATAATGGATTAATTTCGTAAATACTTATTTATTTCGAAGTACGTAGACTTAAACAAATGACAATGAAAGTCTTTGTATTGCTGGAACGAAATTGGAGAAAATACAAAGTATTTTATATGTAGGGATCAGATTTCAAATTCACCACTATCTCGGCCGGCATCGATGCTAGCATCACAGCGCTGCCTGATCTGGCCTGATCCTTCAGCGACGATCTCTCTCTCTCCTGTTTCATCGCTCCGCAGCGTCGGTCTTGCTAGCCCACGCGCGCCGAGCGAGACCGCCGACTCGCTTCATAATATACACGCGCACCTTCTGCATCTTTATTAATTTCTTTCATTCTCATGTCTTCATTGTTCTATCCGACTCAATCACGCCAATCACTCACTCTTTCATTTAACCACCAACCTAACCCTCAAATATACCTGGGTTGCAATATAAATGAAAGATAGGATCCTTTTGTTGAAATTAAATGTCGCATTGAGTAAGCTTGTGCAAACTTTATCCGCATGAAAAAGATGTTCTCCTATCATGATCTCAACTTTAGATTACGAATAAGAATGGTCACATGATGTGTGTTCTCGATATTATTTGATGGAATGGAAGCATGGACACTTACTGAAGAAATGATAAGGCGACTTGAAGCATTTGAGATGTGGATCTACAGGAGAATGCTCAAAATAAGCTGAGTGTATAGAATTACGAATGTAGATGTTATGATTCAGATATATAAGTATTTAAAACAATAATAATCATAAAACTTCAATAACTCGGACATGTGATGAGACATCCGGAGAAGTGCGAAATCTTGAACTTGTAACGATCATAATTCAAATCTACCGCCATCTCAGTCGGCATCGACGCTAGCGACAGCGCTTCCGGCTGCTGCCACAAGTCTGGCTCAATTCACCGCCAAGCAGTCTCTCCAGTTTCGACGTTTCACAACGGCGGTCTTACCGGCTCGCGTTTGCCGAGCAAGACCGCCAATTCATTTCATTTCACGCACACATGCACCTTCTTCACTCATTCATTCACTGTATTCATTTCTATCTGTCTTCATTGTAATTGTCATAATAAACCTCAACACACCTAAATCACATTTATTTCATTTAACCACCGTCCTAACCCCCAAAAACTCATAATGCAGGGAAAGATTGCTGGAAGTTGGGGCCCTGGAAAAAGGAGACCATCATGGCTGTAGATCCTGAGGCAACGGTTTGGCCAATCTACTGTAGAGCTTCTCCAGGCCGCAGTAAACAAAGTGATGATAGCCAACATCCGTTGAACAAGAACAAAAAGACTTTAAGCCTAACATGATTTAGTAAAAATTTCAAACAATATTTTCCGTAACGGCGCTACCGCCTGCAGCCGAATGAAGATGCAGAAGGAGTCGGCGGTCTTGCTCGACGAGCGTGGGCCGGCAAGACCGCCGTTGCGAAGCAATGAAACAGGAGAGGCTCGACGATGAGGAATCAGGCAAGATCTGTAGCGGCAACCGGCAGCGATATATCGCTAGCATCAATGCTGGCTGTGATAGCGATGAATTTGAAATCTGATTTTATTGATAAAGATTTCCTGGGTGTGCCATAAATTAGGCAGAAAAAGTACAATTTCGGATACCTAAAAAGCTAAAGCTTTTTTAGAGATTGGCGTGACATGCGTACCTACATAAATTCAGGAGGATTGTACATCTTTGACTTTTCGGTAGTATGTAATTACACGGACGCCACTATATCGATTAGATGGACACAGGTTATTTGCTTGCAAAGAGTTGAATCGCCGAGAGAAATCATGTGCATGGAAACGAAATTTATTACATCATCCACATCTGCTGCATGTGCAGTCTGTACCAGGCGCTTGGCCCGGGCGGTAGCGATCGGAATGCGTAACGCGCTATACCATAACGTGTACCCATAAAAAATCTATTTTTCATTTTTAAGAACCAATACTATTATTTGTACGTTAAAGTTATCAGTATAAAGTTAATGGTAGCGTGTTGTTAGTGGCCGGCAGCTCTATTGACGATTAAAGATGTTCCTGGTTGACCGCATTACTAATGAAGATGTAATGCTTAAATAAGAAAACGAATAACAATTTTCTATCAAGAAATGCCGTATTCTCCGTAATCAAAATATGATATTTTAAAACTCATTAAGCAGGGGAAGATAGAAGGCAGCAGAGGTGTAGATAGAAAGAAATTAGCTTGGACGTGGTTACCTCAGAAAGTGGTTTGATAGGTGATTTTATACAGGATTAATCAATATACTGCAACATAGTCGCCAACCTTCTGCAGAAGGCGTCATATTAAGACGTCCTGTTAAAAATTGTGCGCGCGCGCACATCCGCACACCTTAGAACGAACATTCGTTATATAGAGAGTGAATATTATGTTCCAGGCAGATGTTGTGAGGTGGCACCATCCTGTTGAAGTCACATGTGTTGCAGGCCCAATCGACACAATACGGCCACCAAGAAGTTTTTACAGTATTGTCTCTTGGTCGTTGGTGTACCAATTGAGTATTTTCAATGCCCCAATAATGGCTGTTTTGTTTATTAACAAAAGCCGCCAAGTCGAAATGAGCTTCGTCACTCATGAAGTCTAACGTATTGTTTAGTAAAAATGTTTTAATTACATCAACACGTTGTTGAGACGTTAGATGCTCCATAATAAATTGTAATCAACTACTCTCTATAACTACCAAATTTGAACAGACAAATATTTGCCAAACTAAAATGGCGGTCAAACAAAATCAACCTGGAACATAATATTCACCCTATATCTATGGTGAATATGGTGAATTGATTATCAAAAAAATCAATTTCAAAATAAAACACGAGGATTTTGTTCAAAATATTTGATTCAATCAAAATCAGAATCTATATACATAAAGAAGAGTCCTGGTTTGTTTGTTTTTTATACAAATCTACAGTTTTATTCCGAGCTTGATGAAACTTGCCACAAAACATCTTCAAATCAAAAGGAAGGTCATTGTCTACATGAGATTTCAAAAAACCACCCCCATCCTCCTTTCCCACCCCTTAAAGCAGAATTTTGGTACTTCGTGATGAAATTTTGTACACTTGATGTTCAAAATTCCCCCAAACTGAAACCTCTTCACTCTGCGTAAGGTTCGGGCAACGCCGGGTACTTCAGATAGTTTGAAATATAAATTTTAAAAAACATGAAATTAAATTTTTGAATACACTTAAACCAGGCGCAGTACATTTATCTTATTCTATATTGCTAAAAGGAGGGTGGGATATCTATTTTTTCCTCAGGGTCCTAGAGTTCAGCTGGACAAAATGATTTTGAATGGCGTTCTTGTTGAACGGGGAATGGGTGGAACAGGAAGGTAGTGAGGGGAGCGGGAGGGGAAAAGGGGGGGGAGAACGGGAGGCAAGAGGGAGGTAAGAAGGAAGGGAGTGAAAGGGGACTAGGAACTTGGGAGTATGTCTTGCGTAGTGTCCTAATCTTAAAAGTAATAAGAGGAAGATCACTGTCTACATGGGATTTCGAAAAACCACCATCCCTTAAAGTAGAATTTTGGTACTTCTTGATGGAATTTTGCACACTTGACGTTCCAAATAAGAGGAAAATTACTGTTCTTACCCCTATCCCCCTAAATGAAGCCTGTTTACTCTGCGTAAAGCCCGGGCAATGCTGGGCACTCCAGCTAGCATAATATAAAATGAAAAAACCCTCATACATTTCACTTAGAACCGTGGGCAAGTGCTTGACGCATCTCATTCTTTCTTGCGTGTGTAACACCCATTGCCCACTGCCAGAAAAGGTGGAGGCTATAAGAATTTACGGCAGGCCGGAGACCATCAAAGATCTCTGTCTGTTCCTAGGTGCGCTAAACTTCTACAGAAGGTCCCTACCCAGGGCCGCAGAAACGCAAGCGCTGCCCAACAACTTCCTGAGAGGAAACAAGAAAAGAAAACAGCCCGTTCCGTGAACACCAGATTCCACATCGAAGCTTTTGAGATGTGCAAAGAAGGCCTCACTCAGGCAACGCTATTTGCTCATCCAACGTGCGATACTTCGTTATCCATCATTAGCAACACTTCAGATACCACAGCCAGTGCTGTACTCCATCAGCTCGCTACTACTTCAGCTGAGTTGGTTTACGGGGAACCACTTCGCCTACCAGAAGAATTCCTCATAATACGACCGGCGGTCGACGAAAACCATAGGAAATTCTTGAAAGAACTACAGCAGCATTTTGACACCCTACGACCAGTAGACGGCACCCAAGATGGGGGAAAGCGCCAGTTCATCTTCAAGAATCTCCCTACGACCACATGTCTTTCTAAGGGATGACTCCATCAAGAGTCCGCTCCAACGACCGTACAGTGGCCCTCACAATGTCATCCACCGAGGCGAAAGGAGGTACACCATACGCATAAAGGGGAGAGACGTGACCGTCAGCATCGACCGCCTCAAGCCAGCATTCATGACTGCAGAAGCTACCACAATACCCCAACCGATAATACCAAAGGCCTCCGACCCACCGGATCGGACCAAGAACACCACACGTTTGGGCAAACACATCCGATTTCCTGATTTTAAGAAAGAAGATTTGAAGAAAGCCAACTATGTTGGCTTAAAATCTTAACTAGATATATTTATAGTTAGAGCACACAATTGTAGAATAAAAGAAAACAAACATGGTTCTGAAAATATTTTATTTCCATCTGTTTAAATGATAAAATAAAATATATTGAATGGTACACAACACAGATAAAATATACACAGTACTGTAAATATGCAAGCTATAATTCTTGTACTTTCAAAATTACCTAAATAATAATTATTCTCACTATGTATTGATTAATTTACCAATGCTGTTTGAACTCACGACTTTTGTTTGATTAAAAACATATTTCTCTACATAGATTTTACAATTTCATCTACACTGAATAAATACAAATATTTGTTGACTTTTACAAATTAAAACATCAATCATAAATATTTCAATGTCTCAAATATTTTTAAAAATTAAACATTAATATCACTAAAACAAAGTATGTATATAAAAATGATCCTTTTTTTAAGCATACAGATATTTAAAAAATGAACTTTGCTACAAACAGGGGTCGACAAATTATGTTAAATCCTACCTGCATCACCACTCTCAGAATTGTCAACTACTTTCAATAAAAGAATTGCGTTTTTACGCACAATATTAGTGACGGAGAGATCCAAAATATATATATATTACATTACCCTTCTTTTCTTATAATACAGAAGGCATACAATTCTATCTACATCTGTTTTCTTAAAGATACTATATGAACCTCTGTGCAATACACAATTAAAAACCATGAATCAAATACATTTTAGCATGTTTAAACTTGGCAGACAATTGATTATTACCATTGAGAAGTCATATGTACTAGAATTATTTTTAAGAATACTTAAAGTTTATTAAATTCAAGATAAGATTAGAAGTGTGCATCTCGATATTTACTGGTCTAAGAATATTCAACATTTTCAAAGCGAATCTTTTACACATATTCATTCATTTCATCCCCTGGGATGGTCGGGAGCCCAAAATCTCTTGTCCCTATCTTGCGCTGTTTCAGTACTTGATGACCAATCAAGACCCATCTGTATCTTTTTTCATTAACAATGAAAATAACTTTGCAACTTGTGATCACCTGTTGACCATGAAAACAGTGGTAAAAAATTGTATCCTTTCTACATTGCTTTTGATGATTACAAAAAAACTTTCAATTCAGTTGAACACTGCTTTTGAATAAGGGCTACAAAATGCACGCTTAGACCGTAATATTCTTATTTGTTAAAAAATATTTAAAAATTGCTGTCTATTAAACTACACAATAACACTAATGTATTTTCTATCAAAGAGAAGTTCGACAAGCGCTTTAATACCAAAGAACTTTACTCTAGCTCTTGAAGAAGTTTTTATAAATCTACAATGTTGTAATAAAGTTATAAACTTGAATTGGACAAGTCTCAATTATCTTAGATACACCAATGACATAGTATAATTAGCAACAACAAAGAAGACCAAATATGAATGCTAACAGTTCTTGAACAAATCTCATCTCGTAAAATCGGTCTGAAAATGAACCTCACCAAAATCAAATTCAATAATATTTACATCTAGAGTTCAGAAATTGGAGAAGGAAAACCAGATTAGTTAAATTATAAATTGAGCAAAGGAGAAAATCACACTAAAATCACCTTTAAAAAATTTAACGTGCTTAGGAGTGCAGATACGGATTCTTATATGGCAGATTGTATTAAAATTGGCTGTTATGTAATAACCAATATTAGGTATCTAACTGAGAGACTAGAAGACCAATGAGTGAACAAGGCTAAAACATAATCTAGAGCAAGACTAATGGACAAAAGACGGACCAGGAGGATTCTGTAATTCTTGAGTTGACAAAACAAAGATAAATACTGGCCTCACAAGGACGAGAAAAGACAAAAGAGATAAAAGAGTTTGAAGAAGGTACACTGTACTCAAAGATGGATATAAAATGGCTAAATATAGAAGAATATTATGATTGAAGAGATGAAAATTAGGAGGATTATTAGAACCCAATAATTTATATAAATTAATACTTTACTGCTACAGTTTTGTAATATTGGGACATTTTCACCTAATGAATATTTTTGATTATGAAATTTTATTTGACGTTTTTAAATTCAATTATATTTTGGAACAAAACAATACATTCTAGTTAAGAAGTGTAATAAAAATGCTTATGAAGATTTAATTGACAAACTTTGAGATGTATCCTTTTACTTATTGATAGTTATAGATTACTTCTACGCTATATCAATTCTACAACTTTATACGTGCGTGAAACCACAAAATTTATGAACGAATAAAACTCTATTAAAAATATTTTTTATTTCATAAATTATTCTCAGATGACATTGCTAGCTGGTAATATCAACCTTCCATTGGTGAGTGGATAACCATACTTATCGACCCCTGACTACCAAATACTATATACCAAGACTGCCGTTACAATACATTTGCTCAAGAGTATCAAGGATTTAGTACAGTATACTGAGTATGCATAATGGTTTGACTATACACATCCCATTTTTAAATAGACATTTTCCTGACAAACTATAAACAGGACGGTAAAGTTTCCCATTTTTCTCAGAGCACCATATTACACAAGGTTTATTTAAAAATTGACATTTCGCACAGTGAGTTTCTCAAATCTTATCTTTGTGCTTTTTACTGTTACAAATAAAACACTACAAACTGTTTTCTTGCGAACAATAATTTTATGAATGAAAATGGCAAAAACAATTTTTAGGAAATTCAATAACAATCGCTGCTTTGAAATAAGTACCTAGAATTGCTTCAAGAGGCCGTTTTATGAATGCAATGGAAGGAATAACGCCAATCCGTATTGGAGCTGAAAGAGTCATCTTTCGGAAATTATTTTTCACCACGTCATTAATATTGACTATTGTCAGTACTTTTCATTAGTCGTATGTATTTCTAAAATAGAAAATAAAATTACCATCGATGGATAAGTACATGTAAGGCATAAAGTTAAGAATAATGGAATTGTTTCTTGATAAATCCAACTAACTAAGAAATATTAATCACTTCTGTTATTATATTAATAATATAATTGCAAAATTAGCTACAAATAGTTAAAATCTTTCAGCTAGGTACTATTAGCATAGTAATAATTATTAATATCTTTGAGCATGGCAACATAGATTTAAAATATGTATAAAAATAAATCTACAAATTGGTTGTGGACTTTAAATACCAGGTGTTCATCTAAATGATCAATTTTTTTTAAATGTTAAACAAAAATTTTTATAGGAAAATGTTAAACCGCCTCAAGATCTCACTCGGTGATAACCTCTTGTCCAAAGTATTTATGGATGGTTTACAGCCTACGCTCGAATATAAATGTTCAGGCTGTGTGTGAAAAATCCACCATTCAGATATTTTTAAGATTAAATTGATTTTTTTATGGAAACATTTGACTAATATGGAAATAATCTTTCTAACACAATTTCATCATATATAACTAATATAGCCATGTATAAGTTGAGAAATTAGTTACCATTTTGAAACAATAAATATTAACTGCGATTTATGAACCAAATTTTTTTTTAATATTTTACGCAAACGATTTTAGGTTGAAGGTAGTGGAATATGCAGATTTGTGAACATTTTAATGCGGGAATTCAACGTCAATGGAAAACTTGTTCGTGACTGGCAAAAGGCGAAACTGAATATGAATTACCAGAAACTTCACAAATAAAACTGGCTTGTTGTGGAAATATATCATGTTTTAAATATTTTAAATGCATACCTATGATCAAATCACAATTATAAACAACATATAAAAAATTATAACAATTCGCATATTAAGTCAGTTGAGTTGAGTCATATTTGGAACATCTTCAACCCAAATTGTTATAATGCAACCATCCTTAAAGTATTGTGAACTACGTAACGCGTCAATAATTTTTAGAGGTATATTTTTTAATTGGGTAAAGTTAGTACAAAAAAAAGTATTTATAGTACGTCCGGAGAGATAACCAATGCCAGCTACATCTATTGGTGTATTAGTTGTAACGGATGAGATGAGTCAAAATGTCGATTGAATATTAAAAAACTTTTTAATTATTATATAATAAAATCAAAAAGGATGTCAAAGAATGTACTGTGTATGCATGAATCAATGTTGAAAACCAATATTTTTTGTCTGTGAAATATTTTCAACATCCTACACATTTGTTTTAATTTAAACTATTTCAAAAAAAGTTTTATTTAATGCACAAGGGCCATGAGAAAGTATAGCATTTTCCTATAAATTAAATTAACATGTAACATTTCATATTATCAGTGAACACCTGTACCAATATTACGGAAATTCTAAACGCATCTAAAATTTGTATTTTTTGGAAGTACATACATATGTATCTCTAATAATTTATTTCATAATAAACTCTAAAATATTTAATACGGTTAAAATTTTAATTGAATAACATTCGTACGTGCATTCTTACCTCTTTTCAATTACTCGCTGCGGGAACAGCTGTTATGGAAAGAGAAAGCAATCACTTATAAAATATGAATAGCATTTTGTACGAAAACATTTCAGTAAAGTACTACATGATATGTATTGCGTTTCGTGATTATTGTATTAAGATAAAAGCATGATACAAATATTTTGAGCTTTGCGACTTTTGCTTAATTAAAAACCAGGTAGTTAAAGTATTTGTAATAAATTTATTTAATTTATCAATAAATAAAGCAAAAATATTCTTCAAACGATTTACTGGAAGGTATTTGAAAAAGATCACACATCTGTGTGTATTCGAGATCCGAGAATTGTGTTGGTACTAACATTACTTTCTTTGGACAAATCGCAAGTAACCACATTCTCGTCATCTGATTTTGAAGAAAGTGTATCCAAGTCACTGTAGTTGGTGACTCTGTAGAGGGCCGCAAGACTGAGAATAAGTTCCACAGCATCCGTTCGCCCGAGTTCTTCAAGCTTCGCGAGCAGTGTTCCTAGTAAATTGTGACTCAGATAGATTAATCATTATAACATTTTCAAAAATAGGATAATGATTAAAGTTAAATGAGAAAGAAGAATGTACGTACCTATATTACAATTGACGGTCATCAGTAGTTTTATAGTATGCCATGTATCCATTTCAGCATCAAATGCAGCTATTGAATCCTGGCTTACACCTAAAAAAAATTATAAGAATTATTCAAAGCTGAGCGTAGTTCTAATATGGATATTTAGATATTTCTATATAATTGATAACATTAAGATTCTATGATGACTATGTACATTTTCATCAATATGTGTACATTATTCCATGAATACAGACCGAGGGAAACAGCCAGCATGCACCAGTGAGCACCGAGTGGATGTGGGGCGTCAAGCAAAGCGGATAGCCGGGATAATAAAGAAGGGTTCATATTCCTCACGCTAATCTCTGGACACCACTCCAACGTCTCACTTATTGTGGGACTGTCTGCAATAGAAATATACATTTTTTAAATAAAATTTGCAACACATGTATGCAACTTGTTTCGCTAACAAATTAACTTTTAATTCTAGTTACCAAAACAAATCAAATTTTGTAGTGATTCCTTTTTGTTGGTATTTGGATTAGTTAAAACTATTTCACTAGTAGGAGAGGTTTCGTCATTTTGATATTCAAGCATTTTAGTAATGATTTGACTTCCTGTCCAAGTGTATGGATCCTCGCAGTGGGTTCTCAGCTGGTTAGCGGACATTACTGAATAGTCTAACGTCAATCCTGGGGCAGTTCGACTCATAGCCTAAAATGTTAAAAAAATATTGAGCCAATAATAAAGATGCAATAATTATATAAACTTGGAAAAATGCAAAATTAAAGTACGTTTGTACTGTTAAAGAATTCTAAAATATTGTTTGTCATTACTGATTCTATATATCTTTGAATATATATCAATATATATCATATATATATATATATATCAATATATATCAATATATATCATATATTTTTGAACGCTATTAAAATGCATTTTTTCTGGTATTGAAATGAAATCCAAATAGGTAGATTCCTACATTTGATTTTTTACATGGTTGTGACGTAGATATAAACATGAATTTGATTATTTTTGATCAAATTCATGGTTATATCGGTGATAATGTGGTATGTAGTTAAATATCAAAAATTATTGTTTTTCTAAATACCTGATGAATACAATGAAGAATTTTTTCCAAATGAAGAAAGCAAACATGAGAGGAGCCGGGAGATCCTCTAACTCTCAAGTCCAGGTACTCGCAGCCTGGTGGGCCGTCCAGAGTCAACAAGCATTCTGTGTTGAGCCAACTGATCTTAGATCCATGCCACCACTGATACAGATCACAATCGTTGCCCCAATCTCCAATACTATCAGACACCTTCAAAGACTCTATGTCATCACGCAGTTCAACCTTCAAATGTGATATATAATTTAAGCTTCCACTTAAGGTTATTGGATAGATTATTGTAAATTAGGAAAATAATTTTAGGGTTAATTTAGGGGAGTAAAACATGACCAATATAATATATAATAATTATTGTTTTCCCAAAATTTATAATTGATAAACAGAGTAGACCTAGCATTTTAGAAATAAAAATTTATTCCTGAATATTTTTAATGAAGACACATTTTTGTTGTGAAATTTTGATTCAGAACATAGTTCTGTGGTACATATATTCAATACAAATTAAATTAATCAATTAGAAAGATATAGAGAAAAAATCCATTGAATAAATATTTTGTTGCTGCTGGATAAAATTACATATTCTGAAAATGTGTGTCGAAGAATTAGCAAGTTTTAAAATACAAGATACATTTTTGTCATATGTTATGTGCTACATTTATGTATTAGAATTTAAATTAATCTAAGGCCTAGCGCGCATTGCGTTTTTATTACTGTCCTGGTTTTATACCGTAATGTACAAAACCGCGCACCAACACGCACTGTGATTTTAAACTGCATATTAATGTGGCCGGACGTATTTTTAAAATCAGTAGCGGAAATAAAACGCAAGTGCGTGTGCTTGCATACAAATCAATGAGCTATAATTTCTTGTGGGTGAAAACCGCGCGCATTTAATTGCAGTACGTGCTAGACCTAACACTACATTCTAGGTATGTTAAAAATACTGGCAAAATTTTCTACAAATGTTAGATAATATAATATTTCCATACAAAAAAATTACAACTGTGCATATGAAATTAATGGGTAAATAAATCATTTATTAAACTAGTTTTAAATCATTCGATGTTAAAAAAGACTAACCTAGCAAATATTCTGCTAGCTTCATATCCCTAAGTTTGTCAGTCAAAATCAGTTTCATAATATGTATTTAAAAGGAATAGCACATGGATATAAATGAATTAATAGTACATATATAACACACCTGAATGTGCGGAAAAATGCTAGTGAGAAGATGCGTGAATCCCCTCGCTTGACCAAGCTTAAGTCCTCCATAGCACGAATCCGAAGATTGATAACGTGGATCATCTGAGTCCCACAGGCCCTCTAATGTCTCCACAAAGTTAAAACAAGGGAACTCATATTCTATTTCATCATCCACTTCGCACTAAAAAAAGAGTTTTAATAAATTAAACATCAAATATCAGATAGCATCAGATAATTTTCAATATTTTACTCTAGTTTTAAAAATACTTAAATTTAACAGCTTTAAAAAAGCAGGACTAACAAACATTTATTACATGTAGTGTAATATGATCACAATATATGTTATCGCTTTTGTTTTGCCTACAAATTTGACTTAATTGAATTATGAGATTGATACATAATGATATATTTTGCACAAATCCACTTACTTAATATGCTCAAGTAATGTAAGATTTAATGTAAGATTAATGTAAGATTAATGAAAGGTTTTTAGATTTTAAAAAATCAGTAGATCATAAGTGATGTAAATATGAAAACATGTCAGGAAAGAAAATCAAATGAGAACTTCAATAATGAAATGAGAAAAATAATCAAATATGTTACCATTGTGCAAAGGCGCATTTCCTGCAATAAACCCAGTAACTGTGACGCATCGCAACAGCCAAAGTGAGCCTGAAAGTCGTGCGCCGTGTAGACCCCCAGGGCCCGAGCTTCCCTCAGACCCCCGCGACCCAGCAGGGCCCCCAACATTCCACAAAGCCACCCGCAGCACAATACCACCACTTCGCCCACGTACAACACCTTGAATGTTTAATTTTTTTTATATTTTAGTAGAGATGGATGCACAAGCAGTAGAAAAGCACATGTCACATCCATTTTTTTTATTTATTTTTTTCAAACTTTAGTAGTACAATAACTCGATTCATCAGAAACTACTGCAAATGCTTTTTGGAAGCCATTACATAACAAAAACATTCCCAATATATAATGTGGTATACTTTAAACAATTATTTCTAAGATATTTAATGCAATATGACTGATCTATTTGGATTCGTAGTCTTACCTATTGAGACATTATTCTACAATTTGGAATTTCTATATTATTTCAAACGCAACATATTAAAATGTTAATTATTTTAACTCTTTAAAAATGTCAATGTCAAGTACAAATATTTTCATTATAAATCTATCAAATACATATCTTATTATATCCATAACATCATTTTATATACATAACATCATTTTATTATTTACAATTTCTATTAACAAAACAATATAAAATTTTTGCCTCAGCAGGGCAAAGCTCAATGAACGTGACATTATTAAAATATTAAATAAATTTAAATACATACATACATATGAGAATATTGAAAAAAAAATTATAACTTGCTGGAGATCACCAGCTGTTATGTAGTTAAACAAATAAACATACTTCTCCCAACACGTGAAGATGGTGTATCACATCAATAATGTGATCATCATTCGCTAGTAAATTAACATGACAGCGAACATTATCCATAAATGCCTGACGATCCATAACCGGGAAAGATTCCATTGACTTTCGAACACTGGTTATCCATGAAAGAGTTGCTTCCAAAAATCCATTCCAGTTACCTAAGGAAACCTGTAATGAAATAACAAAGATTAATAATTGTAAAAATACAAATTTTCTAATACATAATTTTTTTTTCTTGAATAGAAAAGAAATTATCAGCCCATATTATCATAAGAACAAAGATTAATAATGCAAACTCAAACATCCTTCTGTTTTACATTGTTTACGATGTAATGATGATAATTATTATATTTAATATACTTAACTAAAATATTTAAATATATAAGCAAGTATTCATTTGAAAAAAAGGCACAAGAAAACAAAAAATATTATTATTTATTATTTGGTATCAAGGTATGATCTATTTCATCTATTGTGGAAAATGTACATGGATGAAACTCGTCTCGAGAATTGTATAATTGACAATACAGAGCTGAGCGCGACTCACTTCTTTATACTTTCTACAAAATAATATTCTTTATTCTATATTTAGTACAAAATAATAATAATAAATGTAAGATGATACGACAAATACATTCTGAACATTACTGACAAATCTCCAGACGAATGATCATAAGTCTCATCCGTGCACATGCACCATTAATATTCTGGACAGGAAAGAAATAGGGAGATGTACTATTGTATTTTATTTTTCATTTTGCATAGAAAAAAAAATACATATGTAAAAAGAAAAAATTTAAAATTCACCAAATAGGTAGCAATATAACTTAACTGCAGGCGAACCGGAGAGCCGTGGATTAAATCATATTCACTTCCAAAAACTGTGGTTCGCTGCTTTCCAACAAAATCAGTGCCCTGTATAAAGTAAATAGTGCATTGCAAATAAATATTATTATATTACGAGTAGCAAATCAGACAAGAGAGCAAATTAATAAAATTAGTTTTAATAGAACTGCATCTGCGATTTGATGAATAAAATTTTAATAAAATAAGTCAATAAAAATAAATTATTATCCAATTGCTTTTTAATGCATTTTTTTAGTCCATAGATGCTAACAAAATTTTGTTTAAAATAACATCATTTTTGAAGACAAACAACAAGAAATTCAAGAAACAATTCAAAGAAGCCTCACTTTGTGAATTTAACGTTTAATTTACTTGGTGTTTAGAATTTAGATTTTAAAAATATATTTGATGAACTTTGGCAAATAAGGATTAAGAAGAAGTAATAATGTTAGTTTAATAGTGCTTTTGAATGCGGTGTAAGTCCATAGATTTAGTTTACATATCACATTAATTATAAAAATTTGCAGTCAAATATTTAATTATGGTTTTTCCAGGACACAACAATGCCTGCTCCATCCAGAACATGTAGTCCCTCTCTCAGAAATTTGCTTCGCTCTGTCCTTCCCTTAGAGAAATCATATTAAAGTATAATACCATTATTCAGTCTAACTTTAGCAGATTCATGGACGTGACGGCTATAACTACTAATATTTGTTCCCTCATTTGAAAAATGACAGTTAAAGCTGTCAGTAAAATGTAGTTACGCGGTGAATGTCGGCTATAGAAATCGTGAAATGGCGTGTGAATGTAAAGCAAGTTGAGATTGTGTCCCTATAAACATTTTTTTACTTCATCTTAACTGTCCTGTGTACGGATCGATCTCAAAGATTTATTAGTCTGTATTAATTTATATTTATATCATAATATAATAATAAACAAAATAATTTAAAACGGACAAAAGTTACGTATAATATTGGCGAGTTCAAAAATTATATGTCCGCGAATGTGTTAAGAGGCCAAATTAAATTAAGTTCCAACATAAACAAGCAAAATTGTTTATATTTCACACATGTACGTCTGCACCATAAGCGTAGTGTGAAAGTCAACATCAATTTAATATGTATAAGCCACATATAAATAATGACAAAATTCAATCCAAGATAACTATCTAATCTTGTGCAATTTCTTTATAAGGTCAATAATATATCAGTATCAAAATCATTGTAATTTATTTTATCATGTTAAGAATTTTATAAATATATATTTCAAACATAATATATGGGTTACTTTCACATGAATTACCAATTATTCTCAAATAAACAAAATAATGTTTTTAAATATAACAAGAAAAATCCAGATTCGACATCTATTTTAACTATTTAACAATATAATGTACTATTTCAACATTTTTCATACAATAAGTACAAAGCTAAAACACTTTAAAGAAGATAACAAAAATATTGTTTATCGGTCCTTGTGAAGATCCCTAAATTACTTAACAATATTTTACAACTAATACTATGTAAGTTATTCTAACCTGTGTTATAGATCGCTTTACGGATGCTAAATATGATTTAAAACTCCTCAGTCCTACTGACGTGGAAGCATTACAGTCCAGAGCAAGGACCTGAAATTTATAAGTCTAAAATAACAACATGCTACAACCGTGCAGAGGATGAACCCTATTGCTAACAAATAATGCTACAAACATAAAAGACTAAGTTATCTAATATAACTAAACATCAACAAAGTTTTGTACAATATTAAAGTCTGTCCACATATTTAAAAAAGTTACATTACACAAAAAAAGCACAAAAGTAATGTTTTTACATTTTTATAAAAAGATAAATGTTGTTATTATTTTTTATATATATAATATATAAATATAGATTAACAATTTTTATACTAATTTCAAACTAGTCCTAATGGCGTATGTCCATGAACAAAACTTTTCCCTCGAGATACACAAAGCAAAACGGTAAGTCAATATACATGATTAGTTTTCAGCTGCGCTCCATTCAAAATGCATAGTAAATATGTAAATGAACGATTCTGCATTGTTGTTTAGCAACACTCCCCCCGTGACGTGTACCTCGCCGCTCTCGCTCATGTATCTCGTAAACCATGGACCGCACCCTAAAAACTCTGTGCTACGAAAATAGGATAAATTTAGACTGCCTTTGATTGATCTTTAATTTATAGACAAATATGAACTTACTCAGCCATTATGTCAATCATAAATTAAATTTTTGTTTAGTATTTTAAAAATTAATTATAATCCAGTTTTTTATAAAAATTCTAGGATAAATTCATCTTTAATACATATATAAATGACACTAAATCACTAAAAAAATAGTAAAATACTTAAATTTTGAATAACAAATTGATTACCTATGTATGTGTATGTACTTCAGATTATAAAATAAGAAAAATGATTATAATAAATACAACCTGGGGATGAATCTTAAAAAATTGGCTAAATATCTGCTGGACTTCTTGCAGTAAGTTATCACCGGCAGGATAAATATATTCTCCTTGAGCAGTCTTGTGCACCCTTAGATCCGCGTGACTCCCTATCAAAATTACATTTCCCAAACCACCTGAAAATTTTAATTTTAATTTCACAACCACTAATATTTCAATCATTTCTAAGCTTGGAAATAAACATATTTATATACATATCTGTAATTTTTTTTTAAATTTTGTATACAGTATTAACCTGAAGTCTAGGCGACTATACTAAAGTGATATAATTGTCTAATTGAACAATAAAAATGTAACAATTGTAGGCGAATTATAACATTTTTAATGCAAAAATACTTTAATAAAGAAAAAGTGATTTTGTAGTCCCAGGACAAAAAAAAAATTCTCTTGTCAAATTTATTTGTAACCATCGACCACCTTCTTTATGTCTTATTTAGAAATTTCTCCTGTCTTTATTCAAATTGATTTCTTCTAGAACCTTCAGGCTGGCCTCAATTAGATCAACGCCTTCAGTTAATTATCGAAAGGTTGTCGTAGTAATCTCTTCAACATCCTCAATAGCATTTTGGTTATGAATTGAAATTTAGTTGTAATATTATCTGGTGTGAGCTTTTTGTTATGGGAGTTCAATGACTTTCTCAGCATCAACCTTCAAACCAAATTTTGAAGCAAGAGCGTCACAAAGTTTTTCCATACATTGTTCACGAACCTTTAACAAACTTCAATCCACGAGTCTCTTATGATTCTCACTGCATCCAGAACATTAAATAATTTTCCAGAAAGAATTTTAAAATCAACATAATATAAATCAGGGTATTACTGTATCTTATTTTTAGTTCCTCAATCTTGTGAATTTTAACTTAACTCTTTTTTTCATATGTATATAATACAATTAAATGGAATTATTTTTCCTCAAATATTATATTTTGAGTAAATTTTACTCTTAATAATGTAAGACTCATTTCACATTGATCTTTTTACTTAGTAGAATGTGTAAAAAAATATATGTTAGGTGAGTCCATTTTCTGGAAAAATATTTGAAAAATTCTCAAATAAAGCATTTTATTGGCCAACTGCATAAGTATGTATACACTCGACTGCACGACTGTGTAAGTATGTATGTATGAAAATTATATGTCTTTGGATAATAAATAATAATAATGTCTTAATAGGAATAATCTTAGAATAAAAATATTTTCTTATTTCCCCTTTAAATCGAATAATCGAATCGTTAAAAAAAATATTGTTAATGTAATATTGGGAGCAATGATGAAATTATTTAACTTTTTCAAACTCCACGAATTGAAAATGTGTATATATATATGTTTCAACAACTTACAAATGTTGTCATTTTCAAATGTGAATAATAATTGAATATGCATCTTTCAGTCGATGTTAACTAACCTGGTCCAGCACATGGAGACTGCTTTGAAATAATAAAATTCAACCAAAATGTGCATTGTTGCAGTTGAATATAGTACGGTTTCTCCAAGTTGAACATAATCACATAAACGGCGAGCTGTGAATATTTGCTTGAATTGCAATTCGCAGAAGGGCCATTAATATTTTGATTGCACAAGTTATCAATATTTGTCTCCATTTGTGATTTTCCAATGTTTGTGATAACATTATCGTTGGCTGCCGTATACTTGGCCAATTCGTTTGAATTAAAATTTCTCTTCTTAACAGAGTAGGGAAGGATAGTCGCTGGTTGGGGAATAGACACATCACTCAGGAAATGATGATAAATTTGGAAATACGCTTCTTGCCCAGAAAAGTCCCAAACAGTTATATCCCCGACATTATTCAAATCCATCTAAAAAAAACAAATAGGTACCTAAAATGAGTCTTCTGTAATGCTATAAAGTTACAATTATTCTACAAGTACAAGACTTCCTAAGGAGAAGTTCTAAATCAAATAAATTTGTAAGTAAGATTTAATAATATAACAAACTCTTATGGTGCGTTTAAACAGCTGAGAGTCTGTTCTCTCATCTCAGAAATTTAGTAGTAAAGGTCAGTATGTATCAGCTGGTCATTCTACTCTGCATACAAAACACAATGGACAATGAATGATATATCTTTCCGCTGTCCTTTATGTGACATTCAAGACGAGTCTCATTCATTATAAAATTATTTTTTAAATCAGAATTGTGTACATATAGGCAGAAAATTTCAAAAAAAAATTCAACCATGAGACCTTTGATCCTTATTACTTCAAAATGATTGTTTCATATTAATTCAAAAGGATCTATCCTTATTATTTCACAAATTCTTATAATCATTTGCACCCTCACCTGGTGAACTTGAATTCCCTTTGTTGGAGTGTAATTGGGAGTTGTACAGGAATCAAAACTCAATGAATTGTGTCTAGGAGTGATATCCATTTCTATTTGAGATGACTGACTCGGTGATGATGGTCGTGCTGCAAACCAATTATGTAATTTGATAAAGTCGATCATTTTGTAATTTCTATAATTAACCTGTTAAGTTATTATTTTAGCATTAAGACTGCTGTCAGGTTCCGGGAAAATAAAATGTAAAATTATAATTTACACTTTGCTGTACAATCAGAATAAAATTTTCACTTAGGGAATATAAATGAAAAGATCCGGCAACATTCCATCGTGCAGCCTTTAAGTGTTATTTTGTAAGACATTCACAATACAAGCAGATACAATCATTGCTGGAAGGTATAGGAGAATATGGGAAAAATTATTTAAGAACCCCATTATTGACATTAGCAACCTGTAATTCAAATCTATAGTGTATCAATTGATCATTGGTTATTGTTTTCAGCTCTCACATTACATCATATTTTTAATGAACGAGGGAAGATACAAACATCACTCTGTCTGCATCAGGCCATTTAGTCACAGCTAAAGAATTATGCAATGTATATGTATAATATTTAACACCATAACATTTTTTCTTATTTCTTGCTTTCAATCTGAACACACAAAAAATGCAGGTTCTCTACTGATTCTGTCAATCAAAGAGTAATTTGCTCCGATTGGATGACCGCATTATGACAAAATACATTCATCAATACTTTGCTTGCTTCATTGCCATTACAAGCGAGTGATTGTATTTTCAGTGGTATTGTGCTTTAATTATTATTAATTGGTTTCTAGAAAATACTATTTAAATTATAATTTTAGATTTCTATTCAGTTTATTTTTCTTATTGTTATTCAATTGAGTAAAATAAATCATAACATGAAGAGATCAATAGGAAATTTAGCATAATGACAGTGCAGATGAGAATTCAGAAGTGATAATAATTCTTTAGATAGCGAAGATGATCATTATATGTATAACAATTATGGGTGTGAAATTCTTATATTAAAATGAATCTTCTTGAATTGATTTGAAAAGTGAGTCTTCTCTGTAGATTTCTAGATTCCTCAAACTAAGGAAGCTAGAAATCTATAATATCACCATAAATATCAAACAAACACCGTCCACGCCACCTGTTTACCCAGGAGGGAACAGAAAATGTGAATTCATTGCCAATATAAAAAAAAAAAGGTAAATCTAAATCTTTATCAGACCGATAATTCTAAAATTAAATAATTAATTCAATTTTCATAAATTAATAACAAAACTTTATTTTTCAAATATACTTATGAATAAATCAAAGATTATTGGACTTTCAGTGAGGTTTTACTATTAAACAATGGCAGTGAACCTGTAAACAATATCTGTAAGGTCATAAGTCTTAAATAAACTATTGTGAATGAGTATCATTACATCTAGTGGTGAGTGAAGTGGACCTCCTCAGCAGCGCGTGCAGCAAGCCGGCATTGAGAGAAGCCGAAAGCGCTGACTTTCCGCTGCCGCTGTGTCCTAGAAGACGCACTTGAAGGCGAACCAAAGGACGAGACCCGCTCGAGAGCTGGCTACGCAGAGTATGGGCATTCCAGCCTCCCACTCTTCAAGAAAATAATAAAACATTTCATCATTTCCTGTCAATTGATTGCTTTACTTTAAGGAGACAAATTATCAATAGGTCGTCAATAACCCTAATAGATGGTCCAATACAGGCAGAGTTAAACAATTTGATGATAGAAATGTTACAATTGACAATTTTTGTTATAAAATGTTAAAAACATATTACGATAATTAAAGAGCGTACATACCTACCTAATACATATTACATTTTTCATGGTTGAAAAGTTAGAACCACAGTTTTAAAAAAACAATTAAATGTAATTGTTAGTATGTATATTATAGTGTGTATGTACTTTATTTACTAACAATGTATTGTGAATTTTGATCAGTATGCAATGTTCACTTATAAACTGATTTTTGCCACTTTAACATTACCATATCAAATTAATCTTTTGTTATGTTTGCATTCTGTGTCTTCATTTTCATTATTATTATTATTTTGAAATGGAGATTACATCAAGCAAAAATTTGTAAAAAAAGACTAACTATTGCTTGTGTTCAATACAAAAGTAGATAAAATCCCACCTTACATATAGATCATTGTATTTTGTTTTGGTATCTTCAAACGGTGTCTGAATTTTATTTCAAGTTCAGGTGGTGTTTTTTTTTGTTTTGCTGAAATATGTCTTCCTCATTGGTGTCTAAAAATACCAGTAACATCAATCTTATATATTTCACCCAACATGAACCATTTATAAAATAAAGCATACATTGTTCTAAAATTTTCACTATTTTTAATGTTCTTGTTTAATGTTGTTTTATATTTAAACTATTATACTTTTATTAGTCATTTTGAGTCACTTTATATACCTACTGACAGAGAAAGGAAGAATTAACAGCTTTAAGATTGGTGAAGCTCTTCAATACATATCGCGTAATGTCAACGAAATTTTGTATAATCGACGTTTAAATAATATGCTTTCCAACAACATTCAGAAACTTTTGTAAGTGAGTGATGCATATGAGAAATAAATGTCAGATCAAAATTCTTATTATTTTTAAACTATAGTATAATTTATTTATTTACACCCAATCCCAAATCGTTTTAATGGTTGTTTACCCTCGTTTTGATTCGTCATAATTACATATATTTTTTTATTTATTTTATTACATTCAGTCATATCATCATAACACCATCATAGGTTGGCTCCGGTATCGTTGTACCAGAACCATACCTGTACAATATGAGAGATTTGTTTTGTCACATTAATTTCAAAAGGCAGCCAGAAAGAAGCTATAGAAATCACACACCCCCAAAAGGGGAGGGTAGACGTCACATTTATGTGTTTCAGTCACAGAACTCGGTCACAGTCCGGCAGAAATTCACTCTGTCCAGGTCACAAGAGTGCGAAGGAGAGACAATTGAATGCTCCGTTAGGTCTTTCTAGCTACTGCTCTTCCAGGCATCGCCCATCCCATCAACCCCCAACTGGAGACCCACACCTTAATAAATACCCGGAAATGTCCGAGATTCCTTTCAATTCTTAATAGGTCATCGTTCCGGGGAATCCGATCACCTATTCCTTCTAATCCGGCAATCATGATCTCACGTGCATCATTCATAATCACAGTCTTAGAGGATGTGCTCCGGCGTTTGTCTCACCTGAGCGCAAACACACCACGGTTCACGGACAAGTCCTAAGTCGAAGGGTTTACTCATAAAATGCCCATGACCTGAGATCATCTGCATCTCGTAGTTGTCCAGCGCCGGAGGACCACCTCCACCTTTTATTTTCATCTCCACGAAGGGGAGAAAGGTCTAAGTCCATTTGCCCTGCGTGGCAGCATCCCACCTTTCTTGCCACTTTCTCAATGTGACTATTCGCATTCGAGCAACCAGAGCCTGGAATCGGTCATCTGTCTTTCCAAAATGATCAACCTCCAGACCATTCTTCAGGGAACGGCGGGCCAAAAATTCCATTACTTCAAGGTCAGCCGGGAGGACGCCAACCAAAACTGGAAGTGCCATATTGGATACAGTCCGATAGGCTCCCGTCATAGCCAGCAGGGGGATCCGCTGGCCTCAGATCAGCACCATGGCGATAGAGATAATTCTGATTCTGTGCGCCCATACCTCGGCAGCGTATGTGATTTGCGACACGTATGTGGCCAAGTATATTAGGCGTACCGCAGGAGTTCGTAGTCCCCATTCTGCCCGTTGTAATTGACGCAGTTTCATAAAACGACCCCCCGCTCGTCCAGAGACGGCCTTGACGTGAGACAAGTAAGAACCCGCTGGATCCAAAGTTACCCCAAGGTATTTCACATTATTTTCAAACTAACTGAGTTTAACCGAGTGTGGCCGACCTATCGCTCAGAGAGTGTGCCATTATCCGGAATAGGTACTTTAGGCATTGGCGTAGGCATAGGCATTAATTTAGTGAGAATCATGTGCCAAGAAGCATTATCAAAGGCACCCGAGATGTCCAGGAAAATTGCTAAAACATACTTCTCATTTCGTGCAGCCACCCACTCTTGTGCATACTTAATGGCATGCACCGTGGACTTCCCTCAGACAAACCCAAACTGTCGGTCGCAGGCAAGTGAGAGGGAGACCTCCAGCCTGTTTCGTATTAGAGTCTCAAACACCTTTCCAAACATGGGAAGAAGCGTGATCGGCCGATACGCGCCTGGATCAGACCGAGGCTTGTTATTGCCTTTCGGGATTATGCAGAGCAAGCCCTTTTTCCAATCACTGGGAAAAATTCAATTTTTCAAGCAAACATCCATTACATATACCACTTTGGCCTAAGCACTTCTCCAGTCATTCTTACCAATCGTACCAGTTAACCTGTCTATTCTGGGAGCTTTAGTGGGACCAAGTCCTTTAAATATATGATTTAGCTCTGCAACCGTAACCAAGGGTGGTTCCCGTACATCCCGTACAGACATATTTGTCTATGGTGAGCCGTCTCCCCCTCAGTCATCTCTAAGAAGATGAGTTTGTCCAAAAACCCGTTGAGAGTCGTGACGTGATCTATCGTCGCCGCCGCTCCTTCAACAATAATGCCTGAGAGGTGGCGCACCAAGTTCCATCCCGCACCCGCGACAATTTTCATTATTTTCCAAGGGTCAGCAGGACGGAGCTCACCTAGCAGAGTTTGCTGTTTCACAGAGTCAACGAGGCCCTGCCTAACAATCCCAAAATTCCGGTAGGCCCGTCTATAAGCCCCACGAAGCAATACTAGAGTACCATTCCACCAGGAAGTTCTAGCCGTTTTTAGTGGCTTAGTACGACCAAGAGCCAGGTACACTATAGTATAAGTGAATATCAAAGTATTTCTTACCTAAGTTTGTCCAATAGCTCTGCAATATTATTGTGGCCGTATTTCAGAGCTGTTATGTCGGCCCGAATTCCATCACCATTTCGTTGATCAATTTTACATCCATAGAAGCACAATAACCTAAATATTTAAAGTATTTATAAACATTTAAAACATACTCAGTGTGCTTAATAAGTCATTCTTTAAAACTTTTCTTAGCATTACTCCAAAACATTATTGAATTTAGGGCAATCATCTTCACCTTCCCCCCTTTAAAGGATTACTTTCAGTACTAATTCATTTTCACTGAAAACATGGGATTTTGTTATTTATTTACAGCGGAAGATAAATATTTGATCAGTTTTTTAAAACACAAACATAGATAAAATCTTTAAACTGCTCTAAAATGAATTAATTCCACAAAATTTATTATAATTAAGATTTTTTCTGTAATTCTTTGAAAGACTGGGACAATTAAATTTGTTATTATTGTACCAGAAAATACTTTAACGATGGACAGGATAAAATAAAACTAACCAAGTATATATCTTCTGATAATAAGAATTACAAAAACATATCAGTTGGTTCAATCTTTTCTACCGTCCTTCATCATCACTCTCGGCATGTTTCACACTCCATAGATATAAGGATAGAGATTCTTAGATGCAGTTACACTCTTCAAACAAACAAAATAATATTGTGCAGTAATATGAAGCCTACCTCACAATGTGAATAAACCCATTTCGAGCAGCGATATGGAGAGGATATTGCCCTCGGAGATTGTGTCCCTGTCCACAACCCATTGCGCATAGACATCGTACCACATCATAAAGGCCCGAAGCACATGCTAAGTGCAAACAGCTGTTTCCTCGCTATTAAAAGGTATAGGATTACATTAGAAATAAATTGAATAAAATATAAATATTATAAAATAAAATAAAACATCTTTAAATAAAATCTATAAACTTATTTGAAGTAATAAAATTATTTATAAAATTTTATAATTATTAATTTCGTAGCTTACAAATACTTTATGAAAAAAAAAAATTAAGATAAATTATGATGTAAAATACAATAATAATTTCAATTGATGTCAGTCTAGTGATGTAATCATGCAAAATTATTATATTTGTAATAGAGTATACATATATATATACAAACACTGGAAAAACATAATTTATCCAAGGATGTGTAGAAATATGTACAAATATTTTTATAAACAAGATAATAAGTACTACAAAAAGAAAATAAAGATTACAGAATCGTACAATGAATATTGATTGAAGTCATTTTACATTTTCATTTGGGTATTTTATAAAGATAACTTTAATTAAATAGATTTTAATTATTTCTCATTATGGGATATGCACAATCACGGTGGCGCAAGGATACAGAAGGAATGATGAAAAGTTGCAAAAAATAAATAACCATAAAGCAGTTACATTTTGTTTTCTGTCTTCCAGAACAGATACGAGGTCTGACTATGTACAAAGTAATGAGTCTGATTTTTTTCCACCTGCAGCCCACCATCGTAACTTCAACTGACATAGACACGCTTAACAGGTGATAAAGATGTGTATGCTCCTTGTGACGAAAATAAAATAGCCGAATGCAGTATAGCATCTTAATTGCGTGAAACTCAGTAATAATAATAACTTTTCATCTCATCATACTAAAGTATTAACAATGTAACCCAACGTGTCTGTAGTATAAAGTTTAGTTTAGTGAAAATTTAAAAAATTATGTTGCACCACAAAGTGACTGCCATGTTAATTAATGATATTTAATTAACAATATTACTTATTTAAACAGAGAAGAATTATCCCGCAACCTTATCTCTACTTTGTATTTGAAATACATTTTGATTTTAATTGTATGTTTACAGAGAATCTTACCAAATCCTTAACATCACAATCAGCTCCATGATGAATCAGTAGCATAGCTACATCCGAGTGGCCTCCCATCAGGGCAGCTACGAGGGGAGGCTCTGGAATACCGGTGTCAATGCTAACACCGTAATCAATTAAAAATTTCACCGCTTCCAGTTGACCTGACCTAAGAGGAGAATATTTTGGTATAAAAAACAACAAACACTCAATCTCCTGAGAGTCTCTCTTCCCGAACGATTCACTAAAATAATGTTCTAACTAATTTGGTATTCTGATCATACAACTTTTGTGTTTTTACTCAGTGATTTTCTTTAAAACAATTTAATTTTTTAAATATGTACAAAATGAAAACATGACAATATTTTTATATCTACAGCAGGTAACTTCAGTTGAATTAAGTTCATTGATGAAATTGACATGATTACTGTAGATTGTACCTGGAGGCGGCATACAGAGCTGCTGCCTGATGAGACAGAGGAGGGGCAGTATGTGAAGAGGGGGTGAGCAGCTGTCTCAAGACGGTCGCCTGTCCCCCCCGAGCTGCTACCACCAGTGCTGCTTCCCCTGACATCTCTACCGACTGGATTTATAAAACCAATAATAAAAAGTAAATATATATGTATTTGTATACTGCGAGATTGAGTGCTTAACAATAATATATCGCTTGATAACAAAATGCCATCCAAGATATAACAGTTAAGCCACTACTTTGAGATGTGGGGTTCTGGATTCAACCTCAGATGAAGGAAGAAATAAACATTTTTATAGTAATAAAGGGTTTGCGAAGAATTGACCAGATTCACAATGTGTTTTCGTTTGTTGTTTTTTAATTTCAAAAATAATAACTTCATTTTAATGACCTTTTATTTGTTAAGTTACGATTTTTCAGAACACAATTTCGTAATAATTAAAATAATACTTCACAAAGCTGTCTACTGCTAATTTTTTCGATACATAAATTTTTTCTTTGTATCTTTCTAACTGATTTATGTAATTTTGTTTTAATAATTGAGGATAAATAAGCACTTATTATTATAAAACTAAATGTAATAATAGTCAGTGATATGTTCCATTATAAAAATAATGAAAGCAATTTATAGAAATTATTATCTATAAATTTTATTTTTGATTATTCTTGCTTTTTTTATAATTTATTCAATAATTAAATAAAATTAAAATGTGAATTACTTGTTACCTAGGTACATATGTACGTGTTTTCAAGGTTGCAATGCATGATGGTATTAATTAAAGGATTTTTTTACATTATCGCGACCGGAACAGTTTAACAAACAAAAAAATCTTTAATTATAACTATAGATAAAATAATAAAATATTACTTTAGGAAAACAAACAATATTTAAATATTATTTTTAAAAGATACATACATTATTATTTCTCCGATTCAGATCTTCCATGTGTTGTACACTTTTTAATGTGAATATATATGTATATATTTATTTTTTTCACATAGCTATTGACGTCTTATATTCAAGAAAATATTTACAACAAAAATTGATCTGTCATATGGAAATGAAAATCAAAAACAGGTGAAAAAATAGAAAATCGGACTATAGAAGATAAATTATTTTAGTTTAAATTGAACCATTGTTTAACTTGATTAACGATTCAATCATATTTGTTATCACTTTGCTCACGTTCATTCTCGTATTTACGTACCGCGCCTCCCTCCCGTTTATTATCGCGAATCCTGCGCGCAAACTCAAACCTCCCGCCACCCCCACAAGAAGACCTTGAAAATCGGGACACACTACAAAAAAATACTACCGCGAATGGGTAAAGCCAGTATCCAAATTTTCTAATAAATGCCAAATGATTTAATTATTATATATAACTGAAAATTTTATGCCTGTTAAAACTCTTTAAACATTTTATTTTTATTTTTTAATAATATATAACCAAATATATTCATGTATATTCGAACACCATTTTAATTGATTCGAGTAAATGGGGTAAATTTTAAATAATACTAGCAACATTATTAAGTAAAAATACGAGGGGCTATAACACTAATAGGTCTAAAAATCGTATTATTATGATCCAAAATCGTGCAATTGTAGTTAAAAACCTAGTTTTGGCCAATTTATAGAGCTTAAAAATTTTTAATGGCCCGTGTTCACAGAGGAGATTATTTTGAGATTTTCTAATCAAAATAATCTCTGAGATACGGATTTTGCTCCTAACAAACAATCTCGGCTTTCGTAGTTCCCGTAATCACACCGTGTCTCAAAGATTTACCGTCTTACGCTTCAATTCACGCTTGTTTTATGTCAAACGTTAAAGTCCGAGGGAAGTCCACGGTGCATACCAGTAGGTATGCACAGGAATGGGTGGGTGGCTGTACAAAATGTGACGTATGTTTTAGCAGTTTTCCTGGACTCTCAGGTGCCTTTGATAATGCTTCTTGGCAGATGATTCTCACTAAATTAAAGATTCGTCAATGCCCGAAGTACCTATTTCGGGTACTGGATACAAGAACTGGTACTGAATAATTGTGCCATACAAGAAAGGAAAAGAAAAAAGTTAACTATAAAGAAAAGCCATGAGATTTTGCTAACTGCCGGAACGTAACTAACTATTTTAGCTTTAAAATATATTCCAAAAAAGCTTTGAAGATTTTGAAAAATATTGCACGTGTTGAGTGGAATCGAAGCGAAAGTAAACAACTCTTAAAACGATTCCGGGATACGATGTGACTCTTTGGGGTTTCCTTCATACTGCAAGAAACGTAATGATAATATTTGAAAAATCATTACCCACGTGTAATACAGAAATATGAAAATGTTATCAATGTATACAGTGGGCAGTACCCCGTTAATGTTTAGGATTAAGGACCAGACTATTGTTGAAAAGCGAAAATCGTCTTAAAACGAAACAAGTATTTTTTAAATTGTAATTGCATATACATGCCCAGAAACACATTTTTTTCATGAAAGTGTGAATATGATAGGAGACAAGAGACTAATTTTGTTCTTCCTATTTAATGAATAAACCACGCACTACTAATATTCGTATGCATTATATACAATGCTTATTTAAAAGGCCCTTTTTCCATTCAGCATTGGGGCCCAACTTTTATAGTTACGCCACTGGATACCTGTCTAAATTCTAAGTCTAAAATGTAAAATCTGTGTGTGAAAATGTAAAGTAATTGAGAATCATTTTTTTGATTTTACCAAAATTTCAACGAATTAGATAATATTTTTTTTTATTTTAGTATTAGAAAATATAATACATTTTAGAATTATCAATAGGATATATATTTCATTTAACATTTATTACTTCTCTATGAGAGTAGGACTCGTGTATAGAGAAGGAATTTTGTTTAGAATCTATTGAAAATACATTACCACTAAAAATTATTAAATTTTCTTACAAATAGAACAAGAAAGACTAAAAACCCCAATATAAGTAATAATTATTGTTATAATAGTTATTAATTTATATAATAATTAATAACAATTCGCATTTGACCTTTTTCGCCCGTCTCAGTTATTTGTTTTATTTTTAATATTATATCATTTGAAAATCTTCTTATTCAATTAACATTCCCGTTCCGGAACGGGGCACAACATAACCCCAAAAATCTTATTTTTAGAACTATATATCAAATATTAATTATATTGAGCTGGTATTCATTGTAATCCTCATAAATATCCCAAAAAATACAATGCGCAAAAAAATAAAACAACAATGTATAGTAAGACTAAAAAGTAGAGAAAATGATGTTTTTCAATAGACAATCGGGACCATTTTGTAAGTCAATTCTCCTTATTAGGTAACGGCAGACATGACCTACTTATTTGGATGAGTCGCGTCTTAAATCTCTTCGCTGACTTAGGACATGCACGTGCGCGGTGTGTTCGCGAACGCGACACATCCGGCTGCGTCATTCTGCTCGCATATGACGCTTATGAGTGATGACACTTCAAAATACTACGGTTTCTTATAAAATGACGACAAATTTAGTAGTATCTCGTTCGCACTGTATAATAAATTTAATTAAAAATATGATAGAACATGCTCAAACCATTATACTTCATTAAAACGCAAATTTGAATGGGATCACTTTGTACCCCGCTACGGCCCTCGATCCTATTTTCGATCTTCCGGTACCCGAAGGTTAAACATTATTAAACACTCGTAGAGAAGAAATAAATGTTAAAAGAAATATATATATACCCTACTGATTATTCTAAAAATGTATCATATTTTCTAATATTAAAATAAAAAAATATATTATAATTTTTGAGATTGATATTACAGCAGCCATGACGTTGGACGCCATGTGATTTAAGTCAGGGTTCTTTAAGAGTTATAATTCGATTAATGGGTGATTAATTGAACATGTGTCATGCTCCTGATGTAATGTTCGCTTCGCGACCCATCCATTAGGTATCACGCCTTCATTAGTACCATGGTTATAGGAAGAATACCGGTGAATATGAATAAACGTAAGATGCACAAATTAGACATTTATTAATCACAGTTTACACTCAATGGGCAGGTGAAAATACTTATAACTAACTTATTCTACTTCAGATTATCTCGCGATGTTCTTTCGGGTCTTCTTCCGGAGACCTGGTCTCAGACTGGCGAAGTGGTGCCGTTAGCACCCGGCGTGAGCGGCTGTCTGCTGACTGATCTGCTGGACAGCGAGCTGAGCGGCTGCTCCTGGCTGTCTATCCTCCGGTTCCCTGTCGCGTTCGGTCGAATTTCTGGTGTTAACTGTCTGTTTTTCGACTGCGCATTTTTAACTCTTCACTTCCAAGTCTTGTTAACAACCCTATTTTCAACAGGTGTCTTCAACTGGCGCTTTCAACTGACTCCTTCAACTGACGCTTTCAACTGCTGTTTTCAACTCTTCACTTCCTGGTCCATTCACAACTGGTGTCTTCAACTCACTCTTTCCGGACCTCGTTTTCAACTCACTTCGGTTACCACTCTCCACTCCCAGGTCTCGTATTCAACTCTCCCCTCTCGGACCTCGTTTTCAACTGACTCCTTCCGGGCCTTATTTTTCAACTCACTCCTCCAGATTTCGTTTTCAACTCACTCCTCCGGATCTCGTTTTCAACTCACAGAATGAGCTCTCACCTTCGGCTCTCACTCCTAACTTCTGTTCCCACTGCGTGTTTTCAACTGACTCAAAATATGGCGTTCTGGCCCTTTTAAAATAGCCGTGGCGAGGGCGATTTCTCGCTCGAGGGTCGGTCCGTCTTCACAGGATTGACGAGGCCCCATTGATTCATCTATGGCTGCGACGTCAAGCAATTTTTGGTTCCGCCCATTTTCTCATAATTAATTGTAGTTCGCTTTATTAGATAATAACTTAACGATGTCACTATTTATTTAATTTTTTTTTATTAAAAACCCCCACAATAATCCATCGACCTATATGAACTATGAATAACTTACATTCTGCACATCCTCATTATTTTCCACATTAAGCCTACTCCTTATCATTACAAGTACTAATTACATCGTGAATTTTCTTTTATTACAATTAGGTACATATGGGATCTGGTATTTTCTTTATTCAGCCTTACATTACACACACTTAAACCTATTACATATTTTTCCTACCTGCCCAGTTATAATTACATATCATCATTATCATTATTATTTGTTTATATTTTAATCTCCCTATTCATCTTTCCTATTATTCTAGTTGATTAGTAGAGAGTTGATTACCACGGAAGTGCCGCCACATCGGCACACTTTGATTAGATTTAAATTCGCGATTGATCAGAGACTCGTTCAAATTGTTTTGCCGTATGGGACGAACATTTACTGATAGCACAGTCCGATTTACGCACCACATAAGGTGCAGGAAGGTGGAAAATGTAAACCCGAATACATCGACCTGTGGGTATGCGCTCTATCCTCTCTACTTACCCCCACAGAGAAAAGATGCGATAGTCAGTCACCGCTCATGGTGGGCTATTGCATATGGAGTCCGGCCCGAGTTCAACAAAAGCTACTTTATTACCCAGAAGTTAATTATCCTAGGGACGACAATAGGCCCACAACCTAATGAGTTTTCTTGGTGCGGTCATTGTCTTATTTTCGAGCCACTTGATTTACCACCCATATTGTTACGCCATTAACCGCTCCCGAGTGAGACATTTCTCAGAACGATTTATTCTAGGACAAAAGGCAACCGATTGACTTGATACTTAGAAAACGTTGGCTTCTCTTTCCGGCTGCCATGTCTATCACCCGAACATAATGTATGGTGTAACGCGTGTGGTCATCCTTCGTAATTACGGAAAAGATAAATCTCCCCATTGAATAGCCGAGAAAAAAGGATAGCTTTCTAATGATGGAAGAAAAGGTTCTCGTGTGGCACAGGTCTCTGTGAAATACACTTCCAAGAAAAAAAATCAAGTATTCGCGGGTGACAAATTATGATAGGTCGGTCCAAATCAAAATTGACTCGCGACACGAATTACCGTTCAGGCGTATCAAGATATTATTTTTGTTGAGACATGGTTGAGCCCATAGATAAGAAATATACTGTTGAGTCTGTTAAAATTCTAGTTTATCTCTTATTTATGGTCTAGCTCGCAATCAAAACGTCAAAAGATCACGCCGTAGAAATCAAATCATACTTTTGGTGTTTATCAATACGTGCTTGATATCAGTGTTTATTATCACCACGTGATATGTCATTTTCTGAATTTTTATCTTACTTCACATTATAATAAATATATATATTCTTCACATTTAAAATGTTATCTACGCCGGAAATATCAACTTTATCCAAGAAGCAGCAAAATAAAACTCTTTCTGCGAAGAAGAAACCTTTGAAAACCATACGTAACATTTTATCTTCAAAGGGTACTTCCTACTGGTACGAATTCATTTCCAAAATAGTCAAATAAAGCATTCGTTTTCAAAAGATTATTAAATAGAAGAAATTTTACAGTATAATCGACAAAATCTGCGATGATTTTCATCATATGTTCATTTAAATTGAAACGTGAACGACATTAAAAAATGTGACTAATAAATTATTTTTTTAGGCCAATTTTAGACGATACCAATATTTTGATTGCAGAATTAGAATGTTTAAAATTTAGTAAGTCAAAAAATAATAATGACACTAAATCAATGGAGGTGGATTGCGATGACGGAAATGAACTAAGGTAATAGCTGAGCTCATCTATTATATTTACTTTAAATTTCTTGTTATCAGATTTAAGTGCTTGTCTTTTTTAATATTTTTCAATTTATGTTGTATGTCAACTAATAAATTTATTATAGTATGAATATATGCATTACGTTACGTACAACCTGATATAATCTCTCGGAAAAGGCTTAAATCCCCGACCGCTTGGTTAGATTAAAGAAACATCTATTATTTGCATAAAGAATTTTGACACGTTTGTTTAGTTTAGTGGTAAGATACCTACTTACCTAGTGACAAAGCGGTCTGGAGTTTGAGCCCTGTCCTGGAGGCCAACAAACAAGTTCTATTTTTCATAACACAAGCTTGGCTTAGTTCAAAAAAATAGTAAGTTCTTTTTTAAGACTGCTTGAATCAATTGATGTTTTATTTAAGAATAAAGATGAAAATTCTTGGATGCTTAATTTTTAAGATTTTATTAAATTTCTATATATTGCTGCAAAATAACTTTTCATCTAAGAATTAAACTATATCCTTCTTGCGGATCCTTTGTTTGGTCAGCAAGTTAAATTGCCATGTTTAGTCCTTCATACGTATTGCTGAGAGTCAAATTGCCAAGAGAGCTTCTTTGAATATTTGATTTAACAAAACTGAGTTATTTTGAAACCTCAGTTGTTAAAGGATACATCTTTATTTCTGTCATGTTATCCCAAGATTTGATGCAGTTAGCTACTCATATAAATTTACTATGAAGTTTATCACAATTTAAATAAGATTTGAGAAAATACTAGAATAATAATGGTATAACTGCAGAATTGCTGAAAGAACTGGGCGATGAAGGCATCAAGTTCATAGGTAGCATCTGCAATAAAGTTTAGAAATCTGGTGAATGGCCCCAAGAATCGGTGGAATCGACTTTTATCCCATTACACAAGAAGGGATCTACTAGAAAATGTAAAGATTATAGAACAATAATTGCACTCATATCTCATGCAAGCAAAATACTTTTGCAGATTATTAGGAAACATCTGAAGCACTGCATAAGTTGTCAGATACCCCAAGAACAGGTTGGTTTTGTAAAGAGCAAAGGAACTCAAGAGCAAATAATTAATATTCGCCAACTCGTAGAGAAAAACAGAGAGTTCCTATCGCCAGTCATGTTATGCTTCATCGACTAGGAGAGCATTTGATTGTGTGAAATGGAAATACATGTGTAAAGTTCTTTGTGAGATGGGAATCCCAAAACACCTTGTGCATCTCATTCGCAATTTATATTTAGATAATACCGCCACAGTTAAATTCAAATCCATCTTTTCTAAAATGTTCAAAGTGCAAAAAGGACTCAGACATGGATGTATTCAGACCTTTTTAACATATACATATGGAGAATACATCATGAAAAATGCACTCGAAAACTGGGATGGTGGGGTAAAAATTGGAGGTAGAAAGATTTGCAATCTCAGGTACGCGGACGATATAACTTTGATCGCTGGTATCAGAAAAAGAAATGGCTACAATACTCTTGTCGCATTAAAGTAGAAAGTAGAAAATTGTACCTTGAGATAAACAAGGAAAAAACAAAGCTAATGCTCATTGGTTGACATAACCAGCTTTCACAAACAGATGCCCTTCCAGACCTTGAAATTGTCAAGGATTTCAATTATCTTGTGACCATAATTACTTTTGTGAAACTTACAGAGGTAACTTTGAACATTCGAAAATGCTAACATTGATTCTAACAATTCAAAAACTGTGATAGGAAATAAACCAAAATCAGGAATACCTCAAAAAATCGATGACGATGTGTTAAACTAACCGGTAGTATCAGATCCGCGCAAAACCATCAAGGAATTATCAAAAGAGATCGCCTGTCCCTGGTCAATGGTAAAAGATCATTTTTTGAAAAGGCTCAGCAAAATTCATAGACAAGGAGTTTGGGCTCTGCACAGTATACCGTCATCGACCTTGGATAAATGTGTGATAATTTGTTCTTTGTATGATATCGATCCATTTCTGAGATGAATTATTACTGAAAACAAAAAATTTGTATTTTATAGCAATACTCATATAAAACAATGGCTTTCCCTAAGTCAAACATCAGTTCCAACACCTCGATCATCATTGACCTTAAAAAAGATTATTTTATTCCCTGGTGGGATATTTTTTGGTGATATTCATTATGAATTATTAAAACCTGGTCAGGCCATCACAGCCGAATTTTATTGTACTCAATTGAAGAGATCAAAGGTGGAATTATTAAAAAAACGATCAGTCCTAGTTAATAATCAACGGCGCATTTTACAACACGACAATGCAAGACCGCACACAGCAAAAATTACGCAGGACAAAATAAAGGAACTGGATCTGGAACTTTTACTACATCTGCCTTATTCTCCTGACATAGAACCATTGGATTATCATTTATTCCGGTCTATGGAACATTCACTTTGAAAAGAAAATTTATATTCAATAGATGATGTCAGAAAACATCTAGATTCCTTTTTTAAATCAAAACTGCAAGTATTTTAGAAAAAACATCGAAAAATTACACAAATAACAATGGAAATTATCTTTTGGAATAAATATTGTATTTTTTTGTAAAAAAAAAATTCTCACTAATAAAAAACATTTCTTTTCGCTTTACCTTTAAACAAACCTTTAATAAAAATCGTATATTATCACATAGTCAAGTTCCCGACACATCTCTCGTAAGCGCTTTACATTGCTGAACATTACAAACGGTAATAAAAGCGAGAAATTCCTGACGCGTCAACAAATCATTCACATCTGCATACTATGTCAGCCAATGGTATGTTCCCACATCATTGCATGATTTTCATTGTAGCATCATTCATTGCAGCATACCACCTTTTTGTACTATTGTACCTTTTTTCCGTTTATTTTTAAATGAATTAGCAAAAGCAAGGGCCCTGAAACAGAGAATTTCGCATTGCGGTTCAAACCAATTTAAAGCAATATTAATCAATATTTAAGCATGCATAGGCCTCACTGCGATGTTGTAATTCCCAAAGCTAGATTTTCTAGAAAAAATTAAGGATTTCATAGTCAATTTGAATCACATGGTGTATACCCATTTAATAAGGACGTGTAAGGATGTCAGTGACTCTTGCATGGATTTTGCAGCTCTCATCTGGTACACTCAGTTTAACAGATTAACGCTAAAAACAATTGAGTGTGATAGTATTTGAGTTGTTGCGGTATTTTCTGGGAAATAAAAATAAATAAAATAATTTTTATATTATGAAAAGACCCTATAAAATTCTAGCCATTATTACCCGGATAAGCGTAACCATCTATGACGTAATTCATGACTCCATGGGTTATTTGATACAACTTCGATTTGCTAGCACTTAGGTTGTTAATGAACCTAACTTGTTTTTTCAATTCTTAGAATAATTGTACTGAACTAAATCTTTTTTTACTGAATCTATGTTGGCATTTGACGTCTGCGGATTTTCTGCATTTTTCAAACAATTTGTGCTTAAGGCTGCCGTCTTCGAAAGGGATTAATCCCTAATGAAAACTACGTAGAATAACATTTCTACATATTTGTTTTACTTGACAGACTAAACGTTTTATGTTCTTAGTGTATTCCAACCTATGATTCCTTATTTCGGTGTTTGCATAGATAAAATTTATAGGTATATAATCCATCTGTCAAGCAAGCGAATTTGCATTTTTCAGGATATTAGTATTAAGTTAGATTATTACCAATATTAAATTTAATGTCAAAATACAATTATTTATGTTATGAGTTTCGGCTATGCTAATTTATAAAGCTAGTTAAATAAATAAATGTTTTTGAACACTATTAATGAAACATTTTAAATCTGTTGTCGGAAGGAGAAATCGCAGAAAATATTTAAAGCGAAATCGAGAACAGAGTACAGTACCGAGCAATAAAAGAACTTGCCAATTTTAAAGTAATAAATTTACAATTATAGTCTATTTTAAAATTAATAGAAGTAATTGTTCTCAAAATTTAAAAAAAAAGTATCATTTCTTTTAATACGTTATATAGTTAGCGTACCAGTCATTGCTCGAAGAATTAGGTTAATCAATTATCAATCGTCATTACAATCAAACACAGTCACAATCACAGTTTAAATAACGATTTTACAATCACTATTATATACCTATCTATTGTATATTTAGTTATCATCGTCAGTAACAGCATAACCTAACTTTATGTCTACTGCACGCCACTGATTACAGAGTGTCTGTCTACAGTAGTCTTGGTTATTAATAACCAATTAAACCTTACAAACAACCCGCTATATAATATATTCCCTATTTCAATGCTCCCCTGTCAATCACCTCCCCACTCTTACCAAAACTCCACCTACACCCCGTAATGGATACTGTTTAAATTGTATGGAATAGTTCAGTTGTTCACCAGTCCTGACGAAGATATGTTAGTATTGAAACCAGTTGACGTAAAAACAACACAGTGATTTAAACAAAGTGAAATATAAATACAACAAAAACAGAAGACTATCAAAAAACAATTGTGAAGAAAACCAAACATATATTTTGCCAAAATGCAAAACAGTTCATGCACATATTTTAAGTACATGCTGATGTGCTTCAAAAATTGCACTTTGTAACTTTGTATAATTTAAAAAAAAACTGCAACAATAATGTATTTTTCATGTTATGATTCCTGTTTCATCCCTTTATTCATTTACTGGTAGAATTAAACACAAAAATTAGGTTATTTATGTTCACATTTATGGGTGAAAAATTGAAGTGAAAGTACGTCACAAAAGAAGCAATAATATCTGTAATAATTTTTTATTTCTAGGAAAATAGTGCTCTTTGGAGTGAATGAAGTTGGCAGATGTTTGAAGAACAATGAATGCTCAGCACTGATATTTGATGCGGATGTACCTCGAATCTTAGTGCAACATTTAATTTACATGGCGACATCGAAACGGATTCCATTTGCCGGCGTTTCAGGCCTAACCAATATCATTAAAACTAATTATGGATTCAAAAGTAGTACAGTTTGTTTCAAGGCAGAACCAAGTAATAAATTTTCTAAAATAATTGATATAATTCAAATAAACTTTCCCATGGAATATATTTCAGAACCTCGTGAAATTATATCTATTTCTAAAAATAAAGTGCAAGATGCAATTTGTTTAGAACCAGAAACAAATGTTATTTATCTGCAAAGAAAAAGTAAAAAAGAACGAGCTTTTATTCCACCGATTTCAGCCGCAATGGTCACGACTGATCTAGAGGAGCAAAGAAATACTAAGTCAACATATATAAAAATAGAAGACAATTTAAATCACGGAGTAAATAAACGTGAGAAAAATAAATTTAATTCAAAAATTATCAAAACCAATTTTAAACCACTCTTGGTTCATAAAGTTCAAAATAATGTAAATAGAACAAAAAAGAAAATTATAAAATAAAAGTTGTGGAGTTTTTTTATTGTTTAATTTATGATACATTAGACAGTCAACATGAATAGATGGTCACCATACATTTAAGACAAATCTGGCCGTAAGAACTGATCTGTATTATTTTCTGTAAAAATAAAATATTTGACTTGAATAGATCACATTTTTCAATAGTATTAGTCATACTACTTACACATTGTAAAATATCAAACCCTCTAGAAAAATACTTTAAATTCATTTGAGATATTGGCCAAACTCAAGAAATTACATATACAATGTATACCCATCCAGGCCTACAGAACATTATTTATTGCATTAGAATGACACATTGAGGAGTCTGGAAAGTCATATATTGTATGATGAATTACATAATCAACAAATGTTGTTCATATTTTTATACCCGACTCATTATTTGAGAGCAGATCAAAAATTATCTACATTTTTGTTATAATTTATTTACACAAAACTTTACGGAAGCCAAGCTCGTGTTGTGGATGATTTGATAGACAGAACCATGACTGAAGTTCAAAGAAGACGTTACCTCACCAATGGTAACTCGCCTATTTGTCCTTGAATCTTGTCCGTGGTGGAGGTTGACAGGAGTCCTACTCCCTCTTCGTGCGTCACTAGTCCGGCCACTTTTAAACTTCTCGATTCACAAAAAGACACTTTTACGTGATAAAACAGTCCCCGTATTGTGATGTCAGTCTACGATGAATTTCAGTCCCTTTCACACCCCCTGGCCAGAGAAATCGGATCACTGCTCATTGTTCCTACTTGGTGCAAACAGCTAGCGAAGCGAACACTTTTACACTGTAATAGCCGAAGGCAAATGACAAGATCGGGATCGAATTTCGCACACGTAACCGCAGTCGTACCAACTCTAAGCGTGCATGCGCAGAAAGCAGTACGACAACCTTGAAAGTGTAGGTAATTTTTGACTCGCCCTCATATCTTTTGATTTGAAAATTTCCCATTTCTAGATTAATCTAAAATAAAAGTTTTTTCTACTATATCATTAAACTACCAAAAGTGAAGTTAATTACATTTGTATCTACAAGATTGATTTATCTTTTGCCAAATTAGGTATTTTCTGAATAAAATACACATTTAAATAAGTGTTACTTCCAAAGGCAGTGACAATGCTGTGCTTAAAATGTGGTCAGAAACTATCGTAAGAAAAAAGTGCCAACTGAAATTTGTCAGCCAACGTCAAATTAACAATATTATGATTTATAGTAAAATAATTTATTTTTATTGATTAAAAACATTTCATTATAAAACTGCATTCTTAATGTGATAATATTAAAAAGCCACCAATTTGAAATAACATTATTTTCCAAGAGGGTGTCAATATATTTATCAAACATTTAAATAAATCATTCTTATTAATAACATAATAAAAAATCACTAACACCATATAGCATGCATTCAATTACATTCTTATCGTCACATTCTACAAAAGATCTTAGAATCATTCTTCTCGTCAGATTATACAGTTCAGTTTAACATGTAAGAATATATATAATTCAATAAAGATTATATTTCCATCATCGTGTTATCACACTGAGACATGAAAAGGATTAGGCTCAACAATGTGTTAGAATTTCCTCAAGGGAAATAAATCAGTATTAAATTTGATGTGCAATCAATTTAATTGGTTTTTATTGTAAGCTTCAGACAATACATTTATCCAAAGTAAACAAGACAGAGTTTGCCCTATTTTTAACAAATAGGCACAAATAATAATTAGATATTCATTATCTTACTAATAATTTTTGCATGGCAACTTCCTATTACAGTTTAACTCTAGAAAAATTAAACAAGGATTATGTTTGTATTAAAGATTTGATTGTGTTTGTATGAATACGATATAACAATTTGTACACTACGTCACACTTGGGGAAGTGTGATCAAAATACAAATAAAAATTTAGTACACAGTACCAAAAGAACTTTTGTATATAATACATTTCATTAGACAAGTCACCTTTGTCTCATTCAATACAACTTTAACCATTATTTCTGTCAGCTTCAATGTGAAGCTAACAGTAGGGCACAAAGCTCAATAAGCATCTCAAACAAATACTCTAGACAACATTCTAGGGCGAAGAGCACTCGTGCAGTGCACTGGTTAATAAGATTTAAATACAAATCTACAATATATAAATGCTTGTCTCGCAATATATTATACAATATTATTGTATATAATATTATGTAAGTATAAAAAATTTACTAATGAATATACATAATCAATCTTTTTTTCAATGTAATGTATGGTACTTTTCTATAATGCTAAATTAAAAATCTATTTTTTTATCATGTCAATTTTTTTGAAAAAGAATTGTTATTGTAAAAAAGTTTGCACCGCAATAAATAAATTAAAGGGATTTATTAAATCAATGTTTAGAATGGACCGGAATGAAATAGAAAACTGCTTCGGTTCAATATATTGTTCCATTTCATCAGTCATTGAACGCACATGTACTGAAAACATCATTTTATCTCTTACAAATGCAGTTTTCCGTTGAAAACTTTGTTTTCTGTAACATTTTTCATTTCGAGGACTGAAATATTAATTCAATTGTGACAACAAATATTTGACTGAGAAAAAATAATGCATACATATTTGACACTTCTGCAAAATGTTTTGTGTACACTTTTAACCTTTTTATAATCATTCAATAGAGGAGTTGACCTAAAATTGTTTTAAAACATTTATAATTAACAGTAGCAATGACTGGGTAAATTTGATTAATGTTTGTTAAATAAGAGCAGATTGGAAAATCTTAATAACTGTAAACTTATTAAAAATATTTATTCCAAAAAAATCTCGACACTTATACTGGGTAATGTAAGTGTAAAAAATTTAAAGTTAAAAAATTGTGTATTTTTAAACTTTTTCTTTCCATCCGGAAATTTCTTTCTGGAATGTAATGTGGCAACACATAGAATAGTAGTTGAAATTTTACACATTTACTAATGAAAAAGAAGATGGATGTAGTAGAATAAGTAAAACAATATATATATATTATATCTTGTGCAATACAATACACAAGGAAAAAACAGAAAAAATGATATTAATCACTTCAAAAATTTTTTTTCAAATTATCTGTACAAAACAATGCTTATCAAAAAATAGAGCAAACTCCCCTATTGAAAGTCTATCAATATTCAATAATCCGATTAATACATTTTAATACTGTAGTATTAGTTAAATATTTGTATTAAATTATACTGTTGGTAATGGTCAACAACATTATAATTTCATATTTGCGAGTTAATTGAAACAGTTACAATAAAGGAGGGATTAAAAAATTATTCTCTTATAGACAGATATAGTAAAAGAAATTAAAACCTAAAGATATACTTTCTTAATTACTGTGGCTAACAGCCATACACTGAAGTTCCAATGAACATTAAAGAAAAAATTATCTGTAACTTTTAAGTCAAGATTTAACTCATCGCACAACAGGTTCTGCGACTGCTCTCACACTCTCAATATACAATCCATCACCTCTAAGATGATTACGTCAACTCTAAATCCTGAAAATTCATGAATTTATTACATCGAAGAGTGAATATTAACTTACAATGGGTTTGGAAAGGCACTGCAAAAATGAGTATAAATTACCACTTACATCTATTAAATTTTAGACACACTGACACGCAAATATTGGCAGTGTATATTCAAAGGGTTATTTCCAAAGGTTAAACAGAATCCGCAAGTTTGTTTTTTGGCAAATAAAATTCTATAAAAGATGTTTTGTACAATATTTTGCATTATTTAACTTCATTTGTGAAAAGATGTCAGATAAACTTTCACCAATCTGGCCATGTAACAAGAGTGATGTTTTCATCTATAAATTATGATTTAAGAAAGTTAAATTTGGAACCTGTCATGAATCATTTATGACCGAAAAGTCGCTGAAAATATTTAAAAACTGGCCTAATTATTTGTGGTATTAAAAATCCGAAAATTACTTCTGATTTATAATAGCCGCACATATGTTCTGAGGGTTAATCTCGTCAGGGTAGAGAGCCATGGCCTTCTGCACTTTGTCTTCGGGAAACAGGCTGGCCAAATGGTAGTGAATATGCGTGCGGGCCTCGTGATGCGGGTTATGCTGCTGGGGCGGCTGCGAGGGTTGCTGCGAAGGTGGAGCCGGACTCCAGGACCACGAAGGCTCGGGTGCCCAAGATGGGCATGCGGCAGGAGCGGAAGCTATACGCCCTACCGATTGATGCCCGCCCCACATTCCTCGCACATTGCAGGCCGGATTGATGTGATTACATCCGTGCATACGGTAGAGCCTGGGATCATAAGAGGGATTTAGAGTAAGTTGACGTTGTAGTTTTCTATGCATGTTCACGCTATCGGGAGTGTCCTGATTCTCAACATACACGTTCCACGTAGAAGTATCTCTCGGGGGCATCATCCCACTGGCCCACGCATGCTGTTGCGGATAGCCCATACCTTGATTACCCACAGAAGTGCAGCCAAGATTGATGTCTTTCAAACCGGAGGAAATATTTTCTATACTGTGACTTTTTGGAGGGACCTCCATTTTGCGACTAATGGAGTGATAGTCACTCGACACTGCTTGATGATATTCTTGCTGAGCTCGATTAAAATTGGAGATGACAGAAGCGCGGGACAGGGAGTCAGGAGGGGGAGGGGGTGGCAGGGATGGAGCGGCGGAGCGAGTCCTGCTGAGCGGCATCTTGCGAGGAACTGCCCCATGATTGTCATAGGACAAAGGTAAACTGTTGGTTTTTAAATCATTCCTTGGACTCATTTCCCTCAAGTTTCCTTTTGTTGGAATATGCTTCTGCGCATGCTCTGATAAACATTCAGTAACAGATTTATGTGGCATGTTGCCGCGCTCCGGGTGGTTGTATTTACATTTGTTGCCATATGTGCATTTTTTGCCATATGGACAAGTTGAAAGTGATTCACTCCGTTTTACCATACGCAGGAAGTTATCTAATTTTGGTCCAGATCTCCCCATTGGATCATCGGGTGGCATGAAACGATCATTAACAAAAGAGAACATGAGTATTCTTTCTTCAACCACTTTTCTAAAATCGGAATTTTCTTGTGCCAAATCTCGATAATTATCATTAGACACTACGATTCCGTCAACTTCAAAGGCAAGTTTTAAAATGTATCGATCATCGTAACACACCATTCTCTTGCCTCCTACATGCCGGCTGGGGGTAAACACCAACAGTCTGTCTCTTTCTAGTTCATCTAGAATATCTTTATCCGTGATAGGATTGTCAGGCCTGTAAAAAAAAATATTCATATATGAAGCCAAAATTCAATAAAAGATTATTTAAAGTTTTTGCAATTTTACTAGTTCATTGCATCCAGCTATATATTAGACATGCTTGTACTATAAAACATTTTTCTAAAACCAAGAATGGCGAGCTAGTAATTTCCCGTGCCATAGAACTACCCACAAAAAACACTTGGTGTATATCCCTTTAAATCAATGTTACAAGTGCGTGGTGCGTGGTTCACCAGCGCAGGAATCACTAGCAGCCCAGAAAAATTATATTTAATGAGTAAAATAAATTAATTATAACCTGCTAGCTTCTTTTCTCCATTTAGGTACAAACACGGTTATTTCTTTATGTCCTCTTGCTTTGAACCAGTCTACACAAATCTTGATGCCGCGACAGGAGAACACTTCTTTATTTCCATGACTGCAAAAATAAAAAAACCATACACATCAATAATTATGTCAAAAAATAGTAGAGATCGACTTAGGGCAGGTTGCGTGATCAGTAGTCAATTTTTACCATGGTAACTTTTTACTAACGCCTGTAGTAAAAATCTTTTGCGGGTTGTTGGTACATCAAATTTATTACTGTCAAAGACAATTTCACCTTTATTCGCCCCTGCGTTCGAGACCCGTCATTTCGGTGGTGAAATTTTTTCAGATTATGTGCTAATGTATATTAAACAACGAGATCATTATCGGACAAACTCTCATCATTAAAATAGCGGGACGTTGAATGATTAATTGTCGTATACTGCAACTTTCAAAATATCAATGTGTCGGATGACTTTTGGAACAGCTGTGAAAAGTCAGCCATATTTAACTATCGATTCACATTTTTACTATTCGAGAAGTATAAATATTTTTTTACCAACGATCAAACAACCCGTTTTCGTAAAAAAATTTACTTTAGTAAAATGATGGTTAAATGTGGCTGACTCTTCACAGCTATTTCAAAAGTCATCTGTCACATTGATACTTTGAAAGTTGCAGTACACGACAATTAATCATTCAATATTTCGCTATTTTAACGATGAGAGTTCATCCAATGATGATCTCGTTGTTTAATATACATTAGCACATAATATGAAAAAATTTCACCACCAAAGTGACAGATTTCAAACGCCTAGGAGAAAAAATCCATAGATAATGCATAAAATAAAGCTTATTTCATGATTATTTGTCGCGCCTATAGACGTCTCCATTAATGCTTTGATAATAATAAATTAGACGTTCGAACAACCTGCAAATGATTTTAACCATGGGCGTTAGAAGAAAGTGACTCTCAGTATCATAATGTTATGTTGCTTAATCAATATTACACTGTCCTATCAGACAGGCTTTCTCTGCAAGTTCTGTACCTGTACCTCCTTCCATGTCCTATAGTATTATAGAGAGTGTGGTAAGTATACAACTAAATTAATATTCATATAAATTGGAATTACAAACATTATGCTATAATATTTCATTTATATTCTTAGAATATTCAATCTGTGATGTAAATATTATTCATACTGCTTATTTAATTTTATATTATATAATTTTTTGACCTATGATAGATCATAAACAAATGGTGATAGCATCGGTTCTCGCCACACGATGACGCATGATTTCATATACTCTTAAATCTAAAGTTGAATTTGAATTTCAAAAGTGTATTACAGAATCATAACCAGTATTGCAATTTTTTATTATTGTGTATAAGTGAATAATGTTATTATGAATAAATACATAATCCTTAAAATAGGGCTTAGTTTTTCATATTTTGGTTAATACTTTGGCACAAATACAAATGATATTAAGCTCAACTTCAAATTGAAGATCAGGATTATTATAACAATATGGCAGGTAATAGATGTACCAAGTAATAAATACCTCATAGCAACATTACTTCCATCGACGACGATCGGCCTCAGATGTGAAGTGGCGTGTATACTTGTGTCATTACAACAATTTGTTGAAGATTCCGGCACTCTGGAGGTTTGCGCACCCAATTTTATAAGCTCTGCTAATAATTCATTGTTGCTCGGACAGGGACCAAGTTTCTGCAATGCGGACTGGACAAGTTTTTCCGTATAGCCCAATTTCACAGCAAACTCGACTCGAGTAGCGTAGCCTGGAAGCTTTTTAGTTTGCGCAATAATTTCATCGGTGATGTTGTGGTGCTCCGAATTTACATACTCTGCAAATTCAGCACCCAGTGTGTCGCTCACAGTCCTCGACACATCGTGGTGACCTACAGAGAGACCCGCAGATGAACTCCTCGAGACATTGTGGTGGGTCAGACCAGCGCTCGCCGTGCGAGACACATCAGCGTGAGAGGTGCAGGTTTCATCCGTTTCGAAGTCCGAGTCGTAACTAGAATCTTCGTTGGTCTCCAGAGCCATTTCACCACTTGACTTCTCACTGGCAGCTTCACCAATGTAGTCAACATTACTCTGAAACAATGAAAAAGATTCATTAGCTATACTCATACCAAATAATAAAACTAGTTAATTAAAAATGCTTCCCGTTACTTATAAAAATGCTTGAGAAGATAATACCATTTTTTTTAATAAATCAAATTTCACTGAATTTCTTTTTCACATGTATTACATACTGTGGGAATAATTTCACATATTTTCTTTGTTTAACGCATATTTATATATAAAGTTGGTTTGCAAAGATCATAATGATATTTATGAGAATATCCTCTTATTTTATTTAAAACAAATTATTTAGTGCGATGTGTAGTGAGAGTCTGGCCATTTATCAGCCTTGGTCTGTTCATCTTGTCGGAGATAGAACTCTGGCTGTTCCTCATTGTACAATTCCAGTGATTATTAATTTCTCCTCTTCTAGCAAAATGGCTAAAGTATGCAAGAATTGCATCCCTACATGTTGTGGAGAGCCTTCTCTTCTATATCAAATTATTTTTTCTGCATTACTTTACAATTTTCACTTATTGTGGTTTAGTTATTTGTACCAATACATTAGACGATTGTACAATGTTTGAAGTTAGGATGGAGCAATCGATGCTTAGTTATTTTGTGAACTTTTGTTTCAGTTAGCATATGTATTTGTTTTAGAAATACTGAATTTATAAATTCAGTTATTTATTGTTTTGTTTCAAATAATTGATGTGACTTACTCAATACTGGGCCATAATATAATGGGTTCAGTTTTACTTTCCATTAATATTATTATACAACTATCTGAATATAAAAGGATATATTTAAACATAATTTTGTTTATCATATACATATACTCAAATGTAAGTCGAGAAATTTGTTGCTATTTTCAAACGATAAATATTAACTTTCACATATCGAAGTGTCGCAAAACGAATTATGAAGTGGGTTTTGAATTAAAGGTAGTGGAATATGTAGAGATTTGTGGAAATTGTAACGCGGGAGTTCTATGAGCGATGAAGAAATGCCAAAAACAAAGCACGCTCGCCATGGAAACGTATCATGTTTTAAGTATAAATATGTATATATATATCTCAAATACGATAGAATTAAAATAAACTAGAAAAAAATTGTTTTCAAAAAGGTCATTTATTTTTTTGACTAATACTTGGACCGTCGATTTCTGTCACTTCGACTTATACTTGAATCGCCTTTTACTCGAGTATACGAATAGCGAGTGTTAGTCTAGTGGTTAAGATGCTAGCCTAGAGATCTAGTGGTCGGGGGTTCGCATATCATTCCAGGAGACCAACAAGTTAGTCCTATTTTCATAGCACAAGCGTTTAGCTTAGTTTGAAAATAGTAAAAATATTGATGTGACATGTATTCTGTATACACATCTCTATTTTAAATATATATTTATATATATAACATAATAATATATTAATCTCAATAAGGCTGCTAATAAACCATCTGAATTTGAAATTCGTAAAAGAAAATCACAGAGACAACAACGGTGTCAAATGTTTAAGGTTCTTCTCATATGATTGAATACAGAAAACAAAATGTATGTTTTTAGCTGACTTTAAGAATTAAAATGTTGATATGCACATCCATCTGATACTGAAATTCTAATTTAGTAAGTAACCTTTTGATCTATAATGATTGTGGATCTGTAATACCAGATTGCATACTCTCAAAGTTAACATGCAACGATGTATAATATATAAAAAATTACATCAAAAATCAAAATAATAACATGATCCTACTACATCATCACTATTGCATTCTTTCAAATTCTAATAACCGCTGTTTTCGGAATTTATATAAGCAGTAAATATTTATTTGGTGTTCTATAATCTAGATATTATAACAGCCATATTGTACTGTATAGAGGATTTTTGAAGGCTAGTTGTGACAATGAGGCATTAGTACGGCCATTTTACATCTAACTGGGGCTCCATGCCCCGTGTTGTCTGGGATTCAGATTTAGTTCATTAGAAATAGAGGGTTCTATTGTTTTGTTGTAACGATGTATGCAAAATTTGATCCGGGTGCAGGAAGGTTGAGATGTCCGAAGAGGGTGACTATATTTTCCTTGGAGTCCTAGAGTGCAACCGAGAAAAATTTCTAACAGATGGCAAAAAACATAGATAGATCTTCAGTAAATACCAACCTAACCATGTTTATTAAAAAAAGGGCGGCGAATCACCTTGCCCTAGAACCGGCCCAGGATGTCGGAATACAGACATTTAGACAAAACAAATATTGAAGGATAGCCCTGTTAAAACTTCCAACAACCGAAATGCCTGCATGAGGTGCATGTATAAAAGTGACGAGTGGATGAGGCAAGAATGGTATACTAGAACAGAAGAGTGTGGCGTTCTGTCATTAACCTGTTCAATCTCAATATGGTTTAACAGTGTAACGTGTATTAAATAAATAAATAAAATATACCCCACACCCTTTGTAATAGTACAATTATTGTTACATGTGATCCTCAACTATAGAGTGAGAAATACTACGTGTAGGATTTCGCGACAAAATTCACTAAGTACTTAAAGCAGATGCGTATTTGACATTCGTATGGCTTCCATCTTGTTCAAGCAATTATACAAAAATATTTAAATTTGCAAGTGTTGTCATCCATCCAGAGAGCTCATCTTTCTCTTTCAGTGCATATTTGCAGAATGGAACATGCATACTTAACCATTTACTAAGTATGATTTATCTAATGCATGGGTAGTAAGAGCATAAATTCGGAAAGCATAATTTCGTGGATAAAATCGGAAATAACATAATTTTTTAACAATAAAATATTGTTGCACATCAAATACAGTATTGTTTTCGTGTTCGCTAAATATTTCGTAAAAAGCAAAGCAAATAACGATTGAAAAGTAACAAAATTAAATACAAAAATATCTAAAATTGTAAGTCGACTGAAATACATTTATTATTTATTAAAATATCAATGATGCTTCACAGCTAAACGATTTAATATTCTAACGACACGGAATGCAGAGCGATTGCCAGTTAGTTGCAAAACAACGATATGCAGTGGCCATCAGACCCAGCAGCAATAACAGACGTTAGCCGGTTGCTTCTCGTGTGTTTATTTTACAAATGAATGAATATATGTATATGCTTCGTCGGAAAAGTCAAAAGGCAGCACAACAGCCTGTCGATTGTTGCGCGCGAAACATTTCAAACAAATGCCAATTGTTTTACTGGTGTCGTTAAATTAAATATAATTTACCCAGTATGTTTGCCTTTTGCCACAATTATCGTGCAGCGACATTTCAACGAGGCTGATTAAAAAATAAATAAACACAACGTCACACGTTTTTAAACGTCACCGAAACGTAACTCCGGAGAAAGTCGCGAGGAAAACTTGTGTCGCAACGTAAATTGAAACAAGCCTCGCGAACCAGCGCGGCGGCCGAGCGCGCGGAGATTGGGAAATCAATCGTGAAATGCACTTCCGACAGCTTTCCAAAACTCCAACACTCCGCGACGACACCGTCGGCCGTCGGAGCACCTGACACTGAGCACCGGCACCCGCGCCGGCGCCGATAAGGACTTGGCGCGGCGGAGGATCGCACGATGCATCCGCGCGAAAGGTCAATCGCCTTGCGTCGAGCCGATTTCACGTGCCGACCTCACCTGGCTGTTCCCAATGACGAACATAGGTCCGGTTCGGCTCGCGGGCCGTCGACTGCTGGCTGCCGTCTCCGCCGGACGGTCGGAGCGCGTGTGCCGGCCCGAGGAGGCCGCGGGCCCCCGGGGCCGGGCGGCGCGAGGGGGGAGCAGGTCCGGGTCCGCGCGCGCAGGTGCCCCGCTCGTCGGGTGATCGCGTTCGCGGCCGAAACGTCGCTCGACCGTCCGGACGAGACGCCGTCGAGGCTCGCTCGAACCCGTCCGAGGACACCGAGAAAAAAGTTTTCCTTAACATTTCCCACTTCTCGATTCGGAGAAAGAAATCAACGCTAACGAGAATCGCACTCGCGTCAGCCGAGGATGGCGGTGGTGAACACGAAACGATCGAAACCAAAACGTCACACCAGCTTGGTAATATCACGCGACGTATAAATAAAGATGTCAAATAATAGGGACTTGTCGGGTGGTGTATTGTTATCTCCCCTATCACGACACCGCGAACACCATCTGTCGGACGACCCTGCGAGGTCGTGACCCGCGGAGGCGGAGATCACCTACTCGCCGGAATGACGTCGAGAGATCTCTCGGTCACAGATCAACAAGTGGTGTCTTATTATAACGACTTTTGGCACCTTCGGTAATCTGATGACGAGTTATGTAAATGATGTTTTTATTTAAATATCTCAATCAGCGGCGTCCCTCCCTGGCCCGCCGGTCTCGCCGGACGATCGTCCGAGCACTGCGGAGCCTTTTTCGAAAATTTGAGAACAATGTCATCATCACCTCGAGGTCAACGTGTGCTTCACTAATGCGCTATGTCAATGAACAAATCGTATTTTCTATTAACGAAAGATTCGACCGATACAAATACAAGCGGCCGAAATGCCTTAAGAAGGCAATAACAAATATTTTTCAAATGAAACAAAAAATCTCGCGATTTGCGTAACAAGGTTAAGGCGAGACGAGAGAATATTTTCGTTAACGATTGCAGCACGTTTAACGCGTTGTCACATCGGAAGGAAAAATAATCCCTTCGGGTATTCTCCTTTTCATTTAGAAATAACAATTGTACCAGTGCTAGTAATACCGTACGCAACATACACATTGTGACAGGGTATCGATGCCGCCTGGCGTTTTAATTGGTCAGTGGGCGGGGTGTCGTTTGAAATGAGCTATTAACACGGTATCCACAAAAAATATGTACGAAATGTCTGAAGTTTATATCTGTTAATTTGTTTAATGTATTGGTCGAATGCATTTGTTGGTTTTTTCATTGTTATAAATATATAACTACGGACTTACACTATAAAAGCCATATTTATATAAAAAATAAACACATAACCCTAAAAGCATTATATGTTCCAATAAACCATTTTTTCTCTGTACATCTACTAACCTACTCTTAACCGTATTTCTATCACATATACACGACGATAGAAAACATAAAAAATATATGATATATCGCAATAAAAGGTGGTACATGAAAATTTGAGCTCTGCATATGTTATTTCCTATGAATTTTCCGACACCATGTATTTTTTTTTTTTTTTAAGTTTTACATATTTTATTACACACACAAATACAATTGTTCTGTCTAAATGCAAAGTAGTTTACTGGCCGCAAGAATCAAAATCTTCGTTCAACAGCAAGGAGAACACACATTATTATTGTGAAATTGCAGTTTTTCATAACATAACGTTGTGATATTTTAATACAAATTAAATGTATCAATAAGAAAGATATACAGATAAAATCAATTTATCGAAAAACATTTTTGTTGCCACCCGGACTCGATCCAGGAACAGGTGTAATAGGTCAGCGCACTTCTCCGGATAGGAAAGGTTCCTGGCGAATCCGAGTGGCAACAAAAATATTATTATGATAAATTGATTATATCTACATATCTTTCTTATCGATATAATTAATTTGTATTACAATATTAATAGTTTCAAATTTTATGAACAGACGCCATTTAGAAACGAGACAGTGGATTAGGCTGGATAACGAACTTAGCCGAGATATTTAGCGTGTCAATTTTCCAAATCTACATTACACCGCATTAAAAATTATTTTATGAAAACATCAAACCTATGGAAAGTGAAAAATTTGCTGGAACAGTATTAAATTTAATTTAAAAAATACGAAGTGAGTACCAGTGAATACCAGAAGTTTCAATTTCCTCATATTTTTCATTAGCCAAAACCCGCCTGGCAGGATTTAGTTACATTTTACGATTAGTGAGTGGTCACAACACCAAACTCAGGGAAATAACTGTGCATTTCAGAGTGAAGTCGAGCTAAAAGAAATCCGAAGATCGCAATTCGGAAATTGTTTGAGAATATCCGGGGGTACATTTGACAAAGGGAGCAAAAACAAATAAAAATTTTCATCGAAATAAAAAGCAATGGTTTGAACATGGAAATGTCACAGACCTGAACCAGGTATACCGTTGCGTGTGTATGGTCGGCTTAAGAAACAACTAGACTTAAGACATGTATTATTTTTAACAAAAAGTCAATCGATCGGGATAAGATAAATTGAAAAGACGAAAAGAAAAAAAGACAAAAGTGCCTATTAATTATAGTACCTACCTGTTAAAAAGAAAATAATGACAAGGAAAAAATTATGAGTTGTAGGTACCTACCTACCTACCTAGGTTGGATGCGCAAATCTCGATTCATTTGGAAAAATGGAACGTTCAGTGACCAATATTTTTTCATACTTTTGCACAAAGATTCCATTTGTTTCTAGCACCAAAAATATACAACAGTCTAAATGCAAACGTGAAAAATGGGGAGAAATTACGCCCAAGAACTTTTTAAATTCCAAACTTGAGATTGAAACTGCTATATTAAATATATTAAACCAACAATTATTCAGGGCAGTTTTAATTTTTTACTGTAATGTAATGCATAATAAAAGAGAAAACATTTAACATCTCGCCTCGCAATTGACAGCGCGACCATATTCTTAAAAAACTAAAATCATGTTTACATAAATGATTATTAAACATACGTAAACTGATTATTTGACAGTGCGACCATAGAAAAAATTCGTACGATTTCATTCACGGCTTCTATGATACGACGCGAGATGATCACAGATAAGATAGATGACAGCTTAAAATTCGTACGATTTCGCAATTTACGTACTGTTATTGAATATACAAAAGAGAAAACATTTAACTAATCTTAACCTTACTTAAAAAACACGTTCGTTTTTGCTCCGCTGGTGTCTCACAGACCTGGCTGTTTAATCAAGCATTACATAGCCATAGACACTACATCCTAGACGTTGGAGACATAATATTATTATGGACTTTTTCATATCCATATTCATATATATATGATAAGGTGCCGGACGATTATAGAGTTATTTTATTTGAAATGCACGTGCATACGTCATTAAAAGTGTGTTCGGAGTACAAATGACGAAAATTATTTCAATATTGATAATACACCAGTGTCGCTCATTTACACATCGAAAATGGCTGCGATCTGCCGGACCGCTCATGTCTAAATTAGAAAATCGAATGTATTCGGATTTACAAATACAAATGCCGAGTGTCCCGTAACCGGTGATTTGTTAAAGAATATCGAGATGAGATCGGAATTAAAAATCGTTTGCGTGCATTCTCGCCAACACCGAGATTACTGTTCACGTAGTAGTAGTAGTAAGAGTAGTTGCAAGAAGATTTGTGTTGATCCACTTCTTACAGAATTAGTCGGCCGGATTTTGGTCGAGGCCTCCGTCAGTCGGACGATCTCGGCGGAACGACGAGGCGAAGAGTCGAGCGACGGCGAGGAGGCGGGAGGAAGCCAGGTGAGCAATCCGCGTGCGCCGCCGCGGACGAGACAGCTCTCTTTCGCAAAGTGCCCCGCCGAGCTCGCCTCGAAGCGCCGGAGTTTCGGTGCAGCGCCGAACAGGATGTCCCCTCGTCACCGCCCACTGGACCGCTTACCTCCCCCCGCGCCGCTGGCCCCGTAGGCCGGATCTACACACTACAGATGATATGCTTTCCTTCTTCGTCTGATAATCGCCGTATTTTCTAGCCAAGCCGCTGATCGTGAATACTGATAAATCGGTCGCTGAAGTTACCTCATCTCGAGAGCGCTCCATTCCGCTCCACAGTTTGCAGCGCGAGCGCGCGACCGACGCAGAAAATAAACGTCAGTGATTATGATTGCGCCATTTAAAAAATATTAATTTATAAATGTGAACAAATTTGTCAATGCCCTTTTTTAGAATGCGGTCGTACATTATTGCAGCCGTTACCTCCGTTTGATAACTTTTATACCATCTGACCCCAGGGCCGGTTTGGAAAATTCTGAAATCCGAAAATCACAAAATGTTTATTACGCGGGGGCCGACTTCTCGGAAAAATTCGAGGTAAAAAAGCTTGCGAGCCGTGCAAAACAATAGAAAAATTAATATGAAAAGAAACTTGTCGTAACAATTTAGGAGCAAACCAGTATATAAGCGAATCGCTTTAGACATACATTTTTCTTAAATCAGTTCATTCAATTAATAAGGGTAAGAGGTACCTACATATGTTTTTTAACCGTTTCCCCTTTAAGACTGCTTTCGGCAGATATTACTGAGTCGATCGACTTACCCGCAAATCTGCACTGATAAGACAACACACACTGTTTATTTAAATGCTATAGTTTTCTAATTAACACGAAGTGTTCCGGGTGGAAGGAAACAAACCAAATATATACGTGAAACTTCCGAACGCAATCCGGGACTGCACGTTGGAGATTATTTTAAAATATCGTATTATGAACATTTTTGATATGATTCATTTTTTATTGTTATAATTAAGCGACACCTAGATATAAACACTGAAAATTGATATTTAATATGGGAACAAAATGTTAAAATGTCCCGTGCTACGTAATAAAATATAAAATATTGATGAAATAAATAAAAGAAAACACAAAATTACCTTCCTACACTTATTTTTTATAATTACGATGTTAAATTATTTAAATAAAATTAATATTGAAACATTTTTTTAAATAAATTTAATTCCGAATAGGCGATACGTAAAAGTGCAGAATATTCCGAGTGCAAACGGTTAAACTTAATGTGTTTATTAATATGTGATAATATTTAATAACGGTGGTTATTGGTCATGCGGCAGTGTAGTAAAGGCCATAAAATTGCACTACGTGCAGTGCGGACGGAGAAATAATGATATTTAACTTTTAATAGAAATAAATATACAATTTTCATTGAAAATGTTAAAAAATCAAAATTACATTAGTAAAAATGGTTATTTTAACATGGATTACGCAATTATGTACCTAAGTAAGTACGAGTATATGTACGCAAAATATTGAACGGAATCTTATTTCACACGTCACTTTTTCAAATATTAATGAAACCAAAATTTACATAAAATGGTCTAAATCTCTATTATTGCACAAATAATTCGTTCTAAGGAATAAAGTATCTGTTTTAATGTACGTATTAAATGTTTCCCATTATTTTTTACCACACATTAACAAATATTAAAATAATATATACGTCCGTCACACTTTTAGCTATGCGCATCTAACCTAGCTAAGTACCTACTTCCCTTTTGTTTAATAATAATTCAATTCGATACCAGAGTGTAGGTATCCAACAACTATTTATTCTGTGTAAATTTGAAAATATGATTTTTTTTCTGTAATTATTGACGGGCCTTTCGCCTAGTAATAAATAAAACACAAACAAAAAATGTGATGAATAAAAATGATTGTTAATCAACATAGCGACTCACGGTCGTCATCCCGCGAAGCGAGGACAACAAATATAAAAGTGTTGTATCGCCCTAGCCTCGCCTCACCTCGCCTCGCCGCGCCTCGCCGCTGGTAGATCTTCTAGGTTACATCCGGCTACCGGCTACCGGCTGCGGCGGCTTGGCACTCTGAACTGTACGTACTGAATAAATGCGAAGACTGCCTCGGAGACGAGAACGAGCCGGAAGTGTCCCAACGGCCCGGCCAGGTACAGCCGATATAAAAAACGAACAAATCTAGAAAGTGGGCGTTCGTTTCATCATTGTGCTTCGCGGAGACGGGCGCCCACGACGTCACTAACGAGTGCGTCCATAGTACGAAACCTTGGATATTACCATTTGACTGTCTTTAAAATTCTAATATTTTTTTATGCAGACAATATAAAAAATATTAATTAATTTAAAATACTTTTTCGATGTATACGATATTAGCACACAACACAATAAACGTATTAAACGTATGTGCGTATTACATACATAACACATTCATTAAAAATACGGTAATACCCACACACCTCGCATCTGCAGCCGTGGCAGTGTTTAACTTGAAATCAGATTCTCTCTGGGAGCGTAGATTCGAATCCTACCAGTTCCAGAAATTGAATTACGTACATATTTTATTATACGATAATTGGTCAAGTCGAGATGTATTGTGGTAGATCATTTTTGGTAATAAATTATATTTAACAAGTAGGCCAGTATTTCCGTAAATATGTTTCACGGAAACACTGGCCGAAACCACGAAGCGGTCAATATCTACAGCGACAAGCGAAGCACGATTGATTTCCACTAGTGTTAATGAATATAGAAAAAAAATTGTTTCTGCAAGCTCGGATACGAAACGGTTCGTTTAAAAATTAGAACATAAAAAACCCAGAACGCCGAATAACTGAAACTGGGTCATTCGGCGTCGACAGTTCGGTGTAAACAAAATACAACTGTGCAGCAAGTAGATTTGTGCGGAACCCTCAATTTGGAAATAAGGTTTTTTTTTAATTATTTTTGTATTGGAGATGTGCGCACCGCGCGCCGGTAACAACTATACCGAGCACAACGCGTCACCCAAAAGCCACGACTGCATCCCAACTATTCGCAGAGGCGATGGCGACTGTTGACACGAAACGTTTCCGAAACCGAATCATTGAAACGTTTCTCTTAGAAGACTTGAATGATACTATATTACGAGTATGCCCCATCACGATGATATAGATAATACCTAATATTATTATTTATTTATTTTTGAGAAACAAACGGTACATAATACAATGCCTAGTCCACAATATTGTATAGCTAAATTACGAGTCGAAAATGTTCATGGGATATGTGCCCTAATCTCAACCATGTCGGAGATATAAGCATTTAAAAAAAAAAATCGTAATTATGCGATTATTTCGATTAATTGAAATATTTGATTGATTTCAAATTATATATTGAATACAAACAATTAAAAGTCATCAAATTTTGAGCAGCCAGACTATTTTTTGTTAGTTAATTTAGGGCCCGAAGCAAATATATACATTAATAATGGGTAAATTTCGCAAATATTTATTTTGCAGTACGTAGACTTAAAGTTTAACTCGATTTTGTAAAAAAATTACAAAACATATATAAAATATTATGGACTAGGTCTGTTACACCCCGTATAAATAACTAATATCTAATAAAAATATGAGCAGTGAAGTTTCTTCGTAGTTGAAAAAAGTAAAAATATCATACAAACTGTGGGGGTATATCGCCTTCACAATCATCTCATCAACACCGCTAAAGACCCCTGAACGCACCCAACAGTTATCTGTAAGTAAAACAGGTCTCCTAATAGCCACAAAAACACCCGGTACCGACGATGCGACATCCTATAATAACCATCGACTAGAGCCGTCCGGCGCCGAGCGCCACTCAGAGTACTTTTTATTGCATATTTTCTAACTATAACTATGCTCAAGCAACAATAGCACACACACATACATACAAGCACCATGATCAAATTCAAAAGAACACGTGAGCGCTGGATAAATATATGGGGGGCACCAGGCGCTCACACTTCTCATAACTTATCATAACATTCAATCCTAACCTGCATCCTCGCGCATCTATCTATCCCCATAAAACTAATAACAAAAATATAGTGCTGATAAAAAAAGTACTATTAAAAAGCGGAAAGAGTGGGGAACGAAGGGGAACAGAATGCAATCAATATATGATTTACTTGAAGAATTAAAAAAGTATACACATCGATATCGAGTCGAAGGGTTCATATTATCGACCCCCTCTCCTACGTAAAGTATCGTAAGTAAAAAAATACATTTTTAATCATTCTAGTATTTTCACTTATTTGATACATTTTTAAATGGCTGTAATATTTTAGATATCATGTTAGCATTAGTACCTACATCATAGAATACAATATATATATTTTTAATCTGCCACGTAAATACGTATCAAAAAATACACGCAAAATACTAGAATAATTAAAAATGTCATTTTTTACTTACGATATTTTACATACGAATATATATACGTACGTATATAAAATTGATGTAAATAATTATTAGGGAGTAATTTAATTTTGAAGGGAAACAATTTACCATTGAAGGTGTTATGAAGTCAATAGAGGAATTATGATCGGATATTCGCACGACCTATTTCCTGTCCTATGACAGGGCAGGGCGCCCAAATTGAAACAATAAAGCACGTCGGCCCTAGTTACAAAATGACCCAGTCTCGAAACCGTATCCTGCACTCGTGTGAGTCATCTCGGGTCACGTGCATTATTATCTCGAGTTATGTGAAAGGTTCTCCACCCACCGCGGCGGCTCGCTGCATTCTCAATTCTAATATCCGCCTTCCCGAGCTGGCGACCACCGATAGGGTATCATTATTTAAACACATTATTGCATTTATAAATTTAAAAAAAAAAACGAAAATAACAATTGTAAAATTAATACACGTATTGTCGAATCGGCTCGTTGTGACCTCTAAATGATAACACTTCAAATTGCCGCAAAAATACTCGTAACGAGGCTGTTCGCGACGTTGTAGTGAAACAATCTCGACGTTTCTTGGTTTCATTCAATCTAGCGCGAACCGCGGTCGCATTCGCGGAACGTGACGTCACAATTTCACCAGCCAGTGTCGAAACGCGTTTTCGGTACTGGGTTTTTAGCGTGATTTTAAAAATTAAAACATAGTTTTGATTCTCTCTTGCGTGTTCAGAAAATATAATTTTAAATATTCTACACATTAAAAAAAAAAATTGCTAGTTGAAAAGATTCCACGGTGTATATGTGTGTGCGGCAATTGCTGACTATTTGTAAATAACAAAGCAACAGGACACACACCATTAACAAAGAAGAACCGATTTTGCCGAGAAGCTAAAACCAAACGCATGAAAAAATACTCAAATAGACAAACCCACCGAGCAACACGACCGTATGCATTGACATTAAAAATATGTGAAAGTATAGCCTTCATATTGGATCCTTCCATGGCGGATACAAAAATGTTAGTCTCTACAAAAAGTACACCGATGTCGATACGAGTTAACCCCTTGCCGTCGCGCGTCCCAAACGCTGCACACGCAATTCACACCAAACACGCAATTACACGCAATTGATATTATAACTCATGGTCCTTATATTGGAATTATTATATTTATCTTAAGCTTTATCTTTTGCTGTTATAGAGAGAGATTATTATACTAATAATACACTCGAATATGTTTTTATAGGATTATCTAAAAAGCAGTGGCGCAGTTACCGCCCGCGACTCGTGGCCCGGGAGAGAGGAGGGGGAGGAGGACTCACCGTTTCCCGTGACCGGTTTGAAAGCCAGGGCTTCCTTGTCGGTCCCACTCATCAAAACTAATAAAAATACACGACTTTAATTCAATAACGTATTCAAGTTTATGCAGTACCTATATAAAACGAAAAAAGAGAAGAAATTCAATGTGACTATTAGCAATTTTCTCAAAATTTTTAAAATTTAGACCTTCCAGCGTCCCCTTAAGTGCTGTCTTTATTCATAAAAAACATATAACATAAATCCATAGAACACAGTTTTACATATAGATGGAAAATTAAGGTGCAATAGTTCAAGGCAGACATTCAAGGATCCATTCGTCAAAAAAACACTCCCAAAAGAGGGACATTCACGCGGACAGACTAACGGAGTTGCAAAACACGAGGTATGGAGAGTAAGAGGTAGGCGCGTAGATTGAGATACCCACCCACGCAGGCTGGCCTAAGAACCTACCTAAGGAGCTCGTCGAGAACGTGTCACCCATACCCGAATAAATCCTTATATAAAACAAGATTCGTCCCATTACTAATTAGGTCTTAATCCAGTCAAACCATCAAGCATACGTTCACTTGCGTCTCTAAGAATTTCACAATTCCGCAAAATATGCTCAGGCATCTGTTCCACTCTCCCAGGCGTACACCGTGCCCCGTAATCATCTGCCATTCAAAATGATTTACGTCCGGAGGTTTCATTATGCCTTTCAACTTGACGGCGGCGTTAGGAAGAAAGGTACAAGTCCAACTTCCCTGCGTTGCCGTATCCCACCTCTCTTGCCACTTTCCGAGCGCTAACTGCCTCATTCTTAGAACCAGATCTTTCAAGGTCCCCCCGCCCAGATAAGTCACTTCCTGACCCATTTTTGGGTACGCTACGCCACTGCTGCAAGGGTACGTAAATACATATTATCAGTATAATTTAAGACTAACGCCCAACGTCCAGTACACAATAATGGGACACGGTGATAGCTCAGTTTGGAACAATTGCCGATATGTGTATTCTCGCCTTACAATTGATGTCATAGAAGCCTTCTTCTCCGATTTACGACTGTGAAGGAAAAAAAGCACGGTAATAAGTCGACCTTTATCGTTATATATTTCCTCTTTTAACTGATCCTTCCAGACAGCCTCCCCCGGCCACCCCACCGTAACGCGTTAAATTCAATTCAAATTTTAAAATAATACGAAATTGACATTAAGAATTACGACTTACTAGAAATCGCTACTCTATAAATAAATATGTCTAAATGGTTGCCTGCCGTGAAAATGTAGATGTCGTCCTACTTAAATAATAATTATAATATAAAAATTGCACATCACACGACACCACGGTGACTAACTTAGCGAAGGTTTTACCCCGGTATTCCCAGCATGATATACAACTTGTCAAAATTTCTTTTACGCACACACGTAATTTGTTACATTTTTCTTGGAATATCATGACGAAAATTATAAGAAATCAACTTAGTACTGATAGCGGCAAAAGTAACCACCTACGAGTATGTCGGATGAGAGATACCAACTTGTGCATCTTTGTCAGTTTTTCTCTTATAACTGGAATTAGAACAGATCATACAACTTATATGGAATTAGAACAAATCACACAATTTAGAAGAGATACAATATTATAATAACGCCGATTACTTACTGCTAGGCCCTGCGAGCGGCTATCGTGGCCGCTTCGCGTCAGGGTCTTAAAAGAATCTATATCTCAATGGTGGAGCTTTCCCCAAAACAAACCACATGTAAATAAAATGTCGATGTAATTAAAAGTATTCCACCTTTATAAATTAGCTGTCAAAATAAACCAAAATGACAAATAAGAATCGCGGATAGACAATTTCTACGGTAAGTAAGATGACAAATGTCAATACACTTACTTGCCAGTCGTCTCGTACGATTTCGCTAAAATGTTTTTTTTTCTTACTTGTAATAAAGTCAATGTACACTTCATTTCAAATTGAATATATAAAGGGTATTTTTAAAGGTTTTTTTTCGAATTGGTAACACTTTTTCCAGCGACAGCTGATTTGTGCTCAGTTTGGTTTGCCATTTCACCACGAATAGACTTACGCCAGAACACCGCTTGCAAATTGTGCAAATTCATTTCAAAACTCGTGGTTCAGTTCGCGAAACTTACCGTGCGCTACGTCCATTTTACGGTCGACATCATCGTCCATCCGAGCAAGTAATTCGAATAACCATTGATCTTTATCGTACCGCGCGTACTCTAATTGATAATACGCATCCGCAGAAACATCGCACAGTGCGCACCGAAGAAGCTGCTGCTGCAGTGGAGCGTAGTATTGAAGAGGACCCGAATGAGTCGATTCGCCATCGTGCACAGCAATTGGAGCTGTGTCCATCCACTTTATGGAAAATTTTGCGGAAATATCTTGGTTTACGAGCTTACAGGATCCAGCTCGTGCAAGAATTGAAGCCGCCTGACCATCGTGTGCGTCGTACATTTGGTGAATGGGCTGAAAACGAGGTTGTTCTTGATCTCGCGTAATGGACCTGTGAACTGGCCTCCAAGATCGTGTGATTTAACACCTTTGAATTATTTTCTATGGGGATATGTGAAGTCGCTAATCTGCGCCGATAAACCAGAGACGATAGATGACTCGGAAGCCAACACTCGTCGCGCTATTGCCAATATACGATTCCAGCTGCTCCAAAGAGCGATCGAAAATTAGACTTCCAGATTGCGCTTTATTCGAGCGCCCATATGCGCGAAATCATATTTACACTAGTGCACTAGTGCCATAAAATTATCTTTCCAATAAATACCATGACCACCTACGACGATTTTTATGTGTTTTATTTCATCTTAAAGTTCTATACCTCTAAAAAAAAACACTGTTATTGAATATATAAAAAATAAAACTTTGACAACACGTTTGTTTTTGCACTGCTCGCGTTTCGCTCGGCCGTTTAATCAACCACTATACAGCCATAATGACACTACTGAAGCCACATCCAGAAAGTCGGATGTAGATGGGGAAGCAATATAGTAATATGGATTAACGGGGTTCGTTCATTTGACTTGATTATGATTTGGAGTTTTTTGTTCTGAAGGTACATTTTTTAATTAAAAAAACAGACATATTTAGGTGCTGTCCGAAATTTTAAAATTACAATTTGTTTCTGGAACTTCCAACTTCATTATTATTTGTATATCCGCTGTGGCTGTAACTAAAATTTGTATATATATTTTAGTATGTAGCATGGTGTATTTTAATATTATAAACGATTCAGTTTAGTATGTCTGGCAATGTGTCTGAAAGGTCGTCATTATAACAAAACAAGTCTTTCATCATAACCTTCAGGCGCCTGCCTACCTTTCCGAATTTAATTACCATTATGAAAATTACACTCGATTACGCTTAATTGGGACACACCGGAGCCAGGACATTTGGCCCATTTAAGCGGCTGTCTTAATTAACCGAAGCGAGCGTAAAATTAAAGAATGAATATTTTTATTTAAATCCTACATTATATATTAATAATACACGTGTGGATCTTCATCATCATAGTGTTCAATTGTCGAAAATTCTTGATAATGAATACTGGAAACTTGTAACATGTCCTCATTGCTCAAAATTTCGAGAATGTCAAAAGGTGAAAAGTTGCGAACAGTAACAGAACAGGCCAACTGTATCGACCAACTATATTGCTTGCACGAGAGAAATTTCTGCACTGATCTGACTAATCTCTCTTGCTGTTGTGGAGCGTGTTAATAAATGTTAATGAATGGATTCTAGTGTGTAATTAACCAATTCTTCTCAATATACCGTACTTATTCTTATTAACCCGACGTCCGATGGCTGCGCTGCAATGATTTGCTATTAAAAGCAAGAAATTAAACATTGAAATAATGTGTATAATATGTATTGTGATCTTAAATTGACTGTACCCTTTTATTGTTTTTGTGTTTTGTCTTCCCTTTAAGGGGTGTGTAAGGAACTTAGAAACCGCTATTTGCTGTACTACTCGGTGCCTCTTTTATGGATATTTTACCTGTTACTGTTGTGTACGTTTGATTTATTTTTATATTACTGAATTTTTTTTTTCCCGCGCCGTACGGACAGTGAATGGTGTTTGGTTGGCAGCCGTGCCGTGTTGCATTACCGCTATACGGCATAGCACGATTGCCAAGTAGCCTTAATCCTGATTTTTAAGCAAAGCTTTTTCTGCTGATCTGCGTCCAATTCAGTGTGTAAACCTCCCTTATTAATCAATTGTTCATCATAACAACGTATCTGAGACTAAGCAGATTGTGAAAGTAGTGTCCATGATATTCCAGTATGATTACAGTATTTCAATACAAAGAAAGTGGGCATCCGCGAGCGACAGGCGACAGGCGACAGTCGGGCACGTCAGCGGTGTTCCCGAATATAACAGCGGCCCGCCGGTATCCGCAGGTCGGCTGGCGACCTGCTCCGTACAGGATACAGAGCCGAGCCGGGCCTCGCACCGCTCGCGCAAGGCTCGGCACCGCGAGGATGACCACCGTTGCAGAGACGAGATCTCCGCTTGACCTTCGGCCCGGATCTCGGTCTGCGCTCGCATCCATAAAGCGCGAGGATAAGTCATTAGGTACAACATTTTTTCTATCGCGAAGGTATTCGCTGAATGCAGTGGTAATTGGATGTTTGCGGGACATTCGCTAGACGTGCCGTTGTACATCTCCATTTTTGTACACCTTCGATGGTACTCGTGATGAGTATCATCGGGCGGAGACGCGCTACCGTACTGTATTGAAATGTACGCACGTATCGCTCCGCACCGAGCCCACCGTCGTGGCCCTGCACAAGCATCACTGCTGTTCTACTGCAAAGGATCTTCAAATTATTGTTTATTTTCTTAACAAACTTGTTTATTTTAATAGCGACAACATTAAAAAAAGAACAAATTGAAACAAACACTTACGTTCATATCTATAATAATATTAAGTTTCCTCATCTTTTATCTATGACTTTTATCTGGATATGTTATTGGATTTGGATCTGTACATGGAAGTAAAGTAGCGAATGTGTCGAATATATTCAATAACAGTACATATAAACTGAGATCATGTTTAAATAAATTATTATTGAACAAACGTAAACATTCATCTGTCATCTCGCATCGCATTTGACAGTGCGGCGAGAGATGACAGATGCTCAAGATACTTGCCAATCGTAAAAATTCATACAATTTCGCTAATGTACGTTTTTTCTTACTCCTAATAAAGACAATGTACACTTTATTTCAAATTTTAATATACATATATTTCAAAGTTGATACGTAAGAACACCATTTGTACAATTCCAGGGAGGGCAATACAGAATGCAATAGCCGATTGCTTTTTGCTGCTGGGACCTGCGGACGGCTATTGTGGCCGTTACGTGGCCGATGTTAGCCGCTTCACGGCCCGTGGTGACCGCTGCATGGCCAGAGCTTCCGTAGAATCAATATTCCATCTAAAGCAAATAAGGATGCACAATGCTCTATTGTTAAAATAATATAATAAGGGATTTCCGCATTTAAATAAAGATTCTATGAAAGCCCATAATAGCCACCCGCAGCTATCGCCGATTGCTTTTCTGCTAGTGTGAATGAATGTTATACGTGCCGGAAAGAAAAAAACATTTAACAATTATATATTCTCCATCCGAATCTATCACTACTTATCACATCGTTAACAATTCCATTATTATAACGCAGCCAAAATAAACCATTTTGATTGTGTATTTATAACCAACGGAAATATGATGATTTTTTTCTCTCTAAACAGAATCCGTTCACAAAAGACACTTTAGTCTTAAGTTAATAAATTAGTACATACGTAGTATTAGTTTTTTCGATATTATATTAACAAACGCGAAATGTAGAAGAAGCACCAGTAATAAAGCGACCGCGGACCTCGCTCTCGGCTCCGGGCTCCGGGCTCTCTGCCCCGCCTGAAGTGTGAAGTCTCGTAATATAGATATTCCACTAACCTTAATTCTTCATATTTTGAAACTATCTCCTCTGGTACGCGGTAGAGGGAGACACGCGAAAATAGATTTAAATTGCACCATCAACGATACATTTTTTCTACCTTGTCAATGTATTATCCATAAGCCATAATAATAATATTACGCTTCCCCATCCTACACCTATGACTTTCTGGGTGTGGCTGTATAGTGCTTGATTAAACATCTAGGTCTGTGAAACGCAAGCATGGCAAAAATGAACGTGTTTTTAATATCTCTAGATTAAGAATACTTAAATGTTTTCTCTTTTATATATGCAATAACAGGACATAAATACATATTCAATTTAAAATGAAGTGAACATTGTATTTATTACAAGTAAGAAAAAACATACATGGCAACTGTCATTTTTTCTTATCTATACTGTCTATGGTATACCATAGAATTAAGAACTTTCCGAAATGTCAAAACAACGATGTTTAGTTATGTTTTTCATCCGATTCCAAGTAGCATCTTTGTGTTTATTATTGTCTATCCGCGAACAAAGGTGGAATAATTTTAATTAGATCGAGATTTTATTTACGTGTGGTTTGTTTTAGGGAAAGTTCTATCATTGAAATATTGAGACCCTGACCATGCAGTGGTCACCAAAGGCCGCGTAGCGCCCACAATAGTCGCCCGCGGGGCCTAGCAGCAAGCGAGCAATTGGCGATAGCCGATGAGACCCTGACCGCGCAGGGTTACCAATATCCGCGTAGCAGCCGCAATCGCCGCTCGCAGGGCCTAGCAGCAAGCAATCGGCGATAACCGATGAGACCCTGACCGCAAAGCGGCTACAATAACCGTTCGCAGGGCCTCAATATAATAAAATGCATACAATTAATTTTATGATAAACTAATATGGCTCTAAAATGTAAAGGTGTCCAGTGGAAATTTTTTAAGATTAAATTGTAATTGCTCGTAAACCATCAGGGTGAGGTAAGTGGGAGGGGTATTGTTTTACGCGCGTGATTTGCTAATTTTCCAGTCACAATGAGTCACTGGTCGGGAGCGCATCACAAGTTAGCGGTTGGGCAATATTTTAAAGTGCGGTGATTCAATGGTTCGTGCGCGTCGCGCTTTTTGTACTCACTTTAATATTCGACGAGTAAGTGGTGGACTGAACACGCAACTTATCTGATGTTACTTTCAAAAGTTCAGATAAGAAGGGACAATGGTTAACCAAACTCCTTCGGGACCATCAACGTCAGCAGCGACGCCAGAACATGTGGCTCAAGTTCGACGTGAAATTATGCGCAATCAGCGTAAGTCGATAAGGAAGATTGCAGCCTGTACTGGAATAAAAAAATCAACAGTGCACATTATTTTGAAAAAGAAACTACAGATACAAACTGCAAATCGTGCAGTTTCTTAACGAAAATGACTATTCTATACGTGAAACCTTAGCGAGTACGATGCTGTAACGTTTTGGAACAGCAAGAACACTTGGAAACATATTGTTTACTGATGACGCACATTTTCATATCGATGGCTATGTTAATAAACAATATGAGATACTGGTGCCCCGATAACCCAAGGGAATGCCATCAAAAACGTTCGCATTGTCCAAAAACGACAATGTGGTGTGTAATTTCTGCCCGAGGGATAATTGGCCCTTATATTTTAACCAGCGAGAGATAGTCACTGCTGACGTGTATTGCCGGATGATCGACGAGTTTTTGGTACCGCAACTGCAGCTGTTTCCCGGGTTCAACGACAGAACACAATTTCAGCAGGACGGGCTTCAATAGAGAAGCTAAGGGGAATTTTTCCCAATAAATTAATCAGTAAGTACTGAGACACATACCCTGGACACCTCGGTCACCTGACCTTACACCGTGCGACTTTTTTTTGTGGGGATACCTTAAGTCGAGAGTTTACAGCGACAATCCTCAAACAATTCAGGCCCTACAAGAAAATATCCGCCGTGAAGTTACTGCCATTGACCCAACGCTTTGCTCACGCGTGTTCGAAAATTTAAGAGTCCGATTGTAAGATTGTCTTGAGAGAAATGGACGGTATTTAGACGATTATTGTTTAAAAAACGTAAAATCCGCATTGTTAATCTCCATTTTGTATAAATAAAATATGAGAATAACATTAAACTTGAAAATTTTCCGCTGGACACCTTTATATATAACTTTCGAATAGCAAAATTAATGATTATTACTTAAATGAATTGGGGTTAAAAATTCAAGTCCTCTGATCTAGTTTATTGCGAACTTTACATAATAAATACAAGCATAAGTCAACGATGTGATTCGTTGTATGTTGTACGTCACGTAATACTTGAGAGATTTTAAATTGAAAAAATCTTATACTAACTGCAATAACTTTTTGGCATAATTTATTTGCTTTATCATAAAATTAGCTCAAGGGATACAGTACACAATATAGATTGTCTACATTTACTTTTTCTATTAAATGCAAGGAAACTAGTCGGGGTGGTTTTCTAAAAAAAATCATTTATTATCCAACGAAAGTGATTTTGATTCAAGAATAAATAAAATTGATATAAATATTAATGATCTTCTTCGACGTTCGAAATCAAAACGTAAATCGTGTATACCTAAGCGTAATTCACTACCTGCCCAACATTTATTTATTTAAAAGAATACTTAATGATAATAAACTTCAACAATCTGCCTACTGAGGTAAGATTAATCAAAAATTCTTTGGAGAAATCTCTTATCGTTAAATAATGCAAGAGATCATACGTGTATTTATTTATCCTGTAATATTACCTAAATATATAAACGATGTGTACATACGAAACACATCCATTATCATGTTCATACACACACTCGCATACAATCTTTATCAATATTTTTTATTTAATATTTTACAGAAAGAATATTCAACGTAAATGTAATGTATTTGACCCGTATCAGAAAGAGCGATTTATTTTTATATTTAATTATGTTATGTGTACGTTGAGTATTATGTGTTTTAAATATGTTATGAACGTTTCTGAAGAAAACACTATCATTTATTTTGTACTCCAGTTCTACACGTGAGAAATCTATTTTAGAAAGGGATAGAATTAAATTTTCTCGGAAAAAAATCTGTAAAAATTATATTAATTTTTATTTTATAAATTTAGTTAAAATATACACTTGAATAGAATTTTTGAAATCCTCATGAACTTATACAACCCTGATATGAATACTTGGTTTGTATCTAAAATAAAGTCAAAAGTTTGAGAAGCCGCGATTGCACTAACCTAAAATCTAAAACATACATTTTGCTGGTATAACTTCTCAACTATAGCGAGTTTCTTGAGAAATTGATAGAATTTAAAATGTTTTTTTAAATCAAAATATTAAGTAAAAATAAAATTAATTTTCGTAATAAATAAAAATCTATGTACTTTTTTATAAAACAAAATATGTTTAAGAACTATTGAATTCACTAAAGACAATTTCAACGAAATAAAAGATATGTGCGCGCACAGTGGCGTAACTAAAAAAATTGGACCCAATGCAAAATGAAGTTAAAAAAATGTGTTATATTTATAATGAAAGATTATTTAGTTGGTACTAGGTGGTTTTATCCATTAAATTGTGCGAACAAAATGTGAATCTTGTCTCCTATTATATTCACTAAAAAAAATAGTGTTTTTAAACCGTCAAAAAATGTTTTTTTAAATTTTATAATTCCATTTATTGCTGTGAAAGATTAAAAAAAATATTAATTCAAATCAGCGCCAGAACAAAACTAACGTAAACCGCTTATGCTAGCGCAAATTGTAGGGCGCGTACTTTTTGGTCCCCAATGTACCGCATTGGCTGCGTTGGCGTAGTTACGCCACTGTGTGCACATGAATTATTAAATCACAACACAACGGCACAGAAAACATGAATATGTATTTTTATTTGTGAAAACTTTTTTTGCAATTTTATATTCAGTAAAGGGCACAGAAAATATCAAATAGGAGCCCGTGTAATGATGGGAGTGAAAGATTATTGGCGTGCTATTCGCACCATAAATCAAAACAATTATAAGCTATATATCTCACAATTTGAACTCGTTCATATAATGTACCAAAGTGTGAAATCAATTTTTTGGATTACACTGAATTCGAAGAAATTCCTTGTACAACATTCGTTCAACCTATTCCGCATATTTGGTATTTATGCATTACTTGGATATTATACTAATTCGTCGGATAAATACAATGTACGTTTCTATTTAAATATTTACATCTTTATTTATATACAATAAAATGCATTATTCAAAATGTTGTCCCTGCGTAGATAGTGTGCAAAACAAGGTTATATGGTTGACGTACTCGTTGGTCAAAACAAATGACGTGCCAAGAACAATACCCCACATATTATGTAGGTTCATGTCCGGGTCCGAAATGATTTGCCGCCTAACAGTAAATGCATGCAGTTATTCAAAAAACATAATTAACCAAAAATAATAATTCTTAATGATCATTTCTTACCTGGATAGTATTTGCCGATTCCATTTAAAATTGTATAAGAAACGAGTCACATTCCAAAAGGAAAAATAAAACAAATTGCACACACTTCAAAAGTCGTCTTCATTCACCATATTTACAAACATATAATTTAGCAAAACGAACTGTCTTCAAATACACAGGGTCAACCCAGTGCCGATATTATACTGAATACTGAAGAATATCGACTAACTAAATTTTAGGATTTCTTTTATGTAAAAATAACGTCGACACCCCCCACAAAAATAATTTCCCGACGTTGGCCAGAGATCGCAGCCACCAGGCACAGAAGTTGACAATCAACGCCATAGATAAAATTATCAACAATTGACCAATCAAAGCGCATAGAATAACATAAAAAGAGGAGTGCGTTCAGCGAAGCACTCAGCGTTCCTTTTTATCGCTCTAAGAGACGTTCAGCCAAAACTCATATTTCTCACAGAGATAAGCAGAGAAGATAGTACTCCATATTCTTTATAGATAATCGTACTTATATTCGAACTACACCAATAAAAGAGCAACGCAGCAGTTCAAAGCTCAGCACTTGACTTTTAGTCAAAGTAATGCAAATTTATGTCATGTTAGCTGAATATACCTCTGCGTCATTTTTTCATCAAAAGGCCTTTTCATTAAGGTCTTTTCTGGTTTAAAGTTTATTCTACAAGACAATAGAAAGAGTTTAAATGAAAATACATTAGAAGATATTTTTATAATTAGAGGTAACTTTCATCATTTTTAATTATTAATAAATATACCCAAGAATCCAGTTTATATGTGTTTCGTTTAATAAATTATATTATTATCTTATATTATATACTTCTAGTTCTAATTATTATACTTTTAATTAATTATTATTATTTGTATTATATTATTGTATCAATTCATGTAGTATGATTATTACAAAAGAAGGAATAAAATGTTCTAAATTATGGTAGAAAATACATTTTTAATAAAAATAAAAACATTTAAAATTGAATCACTCGGAGCTTAATCGAAAACCGGAACCGAACCGATATATTTTTAAAAAATTTAATCGAAATAAAAACCGAAATTAAAAAAATAACGGTTCGAAGCCCTGTTCGTTATTTATATCTATGTCACTCAACTAGAACGATGAAAAAATTATGTTGAGCATTTGGCTGAACTCATCCTAATTTTGGAAGCTTCATATATAGCTAATGAAAAGTCTATGGAAATATGATTGAATTCATAGAATAAAACCATAGATGTGATTTGTCATAAAAAATATTGTCAAAGTTTGTTGTCAAGTCTTTAAATGTCCTATGCCATTCTCTGCTTTGTGCTTGTGTTTTCGTGATCCCTTGAGTTTTGATAAGTTTGCCTTAATCGTTGAAAAAATTAAAGTTCATGGCGGAAGAGCTCAGAAAATACCTGAATCAATTACTCGATAAGTACGTAAAATAAATAACCTGCGTTATCATGTCATAAAGTATATTGATTTTACTTTTGGGCGTATTTCTTCTAATCGTTGATCTTTTCGTCGTCATACATTATTCTCTTGAAAGGTCATCTCACGATGTTCACCGAACATCAGTGTTCACACATTTTAAGGGCCTTGAAATGGGTCAATTTTATATTTTAATCAAACGGATATATTTGCAGGGTTAATGGACTACATTGTATACTTATAACTGATAGGGATGGAGTCCCCCTGGTGAGAGTGGCCACTGACAGAGCCCCCCAGCTAGCACTCCGCCCTAATTTCATTTCTACATTTGGAATGGCCACTGACCAGGGAAGCAAACTTGGATTGGGAAAGAATAAGTCTGTGATATGCATGTATTCCAATTACCAAGTGAGTCATTTGTTAAATCGTAAAGTACCATATAAGGGACAAAACCCTTATTGCCCTGATATCTTGCGTTATTACTCTTTTTGAGTGCGATTATCGTCCTTACCTATTGTGTATCCGGCTCTATGTCTTTTAAGGGATTATTAAAATATTAGGATACAGTAATTGTTCCATATTGATCTATTATTCATTCTAATAGATTATTTTGAGGGTTTCCTTTGTTGCCAGGTTGATGAAACTAGTAGACTTGGTGGAATTTTTAGTGCGATTGTGAAGCAATGTTTAGTATTAATCTATACATACTATCTTTGATATACCCAATGTCCCATTGATAGGAAAAAGTGTTCAGTTAAGGATGATGGCATACGGATTTTGAAAATCCTTTCCAATCCATCAATCAAATTACCATCTCTTTATCATCCACCTATATTTAGATGTAATGAAATAAGATAATAAATGAACTGCTGTTGCAAACCACAAAGCTAGCAAGACCTTAAGCGACCAGTATATGGCTTAGCAATTAATATTTTTGAGAATCATGTACCCCAAGAAGCTCAAGGCAAAGTGGGTCGGTTACACACCAAGTCTGCCAGCCAACAGTCCGCAGCTTTCTACAGAATATCTACTCGCATATAGTAATACAGACTTGTTGACGGTTGTATCCTGTGTGGAAACATTCTACAAAAATTAACTTTGTTTTTACTTCAAATATGTCATTTTGAAATATACACTATAATCGGTTTTTATTTCACAAACCCCCTTAGAACATTAAAATATTTACAGTTTGATACCAAAAATTGATACAGTGGTACCTCAGTAAACGTCTGCTTTGGTATAAGTCCAACTTGGCATATGTATTTTTGGAGAGGGGGCATTTCTACCATGACAGCCCGCAAGCGTCAATACAACTGTTTTTACCATTCGGTGAACAATACGCGCTATAACTCTATTTGAATTTTGTGTATTTTCTCGAATCTAACATTTTCGAAACATTCTGAGGAGGAGGCAGAAGCAAATTTCTTTGAACAGATTTTTAATACTTAAACGTCCATCCTGATGATAAATTTTAATTTATTGGTTTTGTATTTATATATTTTAGTATTAAGCCGTGTTTAATATATTTTATACAACCCCATTAATGCATAATATGCCTATAACAATAGAATTTTTTTTTGTGGGAACGGATTAATCATTTTTCCTTTATTTATTATGCGAAAAATTCATTTGGTATATGTCCTGATTGGTATAAGTCAAAAAATCTGTAATGGATTAAGGCTGTATACCGCGGTACCACTATATATTGTATTAGTGACATGATAAACCCTGCTTGTGATCATGTGATTGATATTCGATTGCCAACAATGACTGTTAATTGTAATTATTCATAATTCGACAAGCAAACACTGGTATACTGAAACCGAAACCACCAATAGTTAAAAAATCCCACTTACCGATCATTATTACAATTGAAGGTTTGAATTATTATTGAAGGCTCCGCCTTAAGGGTATACTTTCTTTTTTCCAGCTTTAAATTTGAGAAATTCTACGCAAATTACATTCTCTTTCAAGATGAGGCTAATAGTTAAACTTCTTATAAATATTAAAGGATGTTATTTTGTTACGTAAATGTTAGTAGAGAAAAAAATTATGATAGAGAGAGATGACAATAAAATTGTTGATTTTCTCGCATTCGTTAGACTTATCCACGTTTTTCCATAGTAATATTATGGAATGAAATAAAATGTATACTGTATTAAGTACCAGTTGATATATATATGAAAATATTTTGAAATCGGTCATATTATGGCTAAAATATGGGTAAAAATAAATATTTTTGATATTATTTTATGAAAGACACGAGAGTTGAATTGACATCCATTATGGCCGCTTGAATCGGTGGAATGAAGCAAAAAAAAACAATAAATACACATTAACAGGATCAATATAAATATTATTTAGTAAGAAATTATTGTATTTTTGATATACGACTTTTTTTCCAAGAAATTTATAAGCATTTAAAATTTTGTTGGAACATTTCCTAGAGCGTGTCAATGGATACTTTTTGACCTTAAGCGTCTTGAATCACAGGAGGCAGTAATTTCAGAACAATAATGTGTATAATATATTATTGACTTTTAATGAGAACCAAACACAACAAAAAAATCACGGCTACTCAAATTTCACGTCTTCGCAGATTTCACGGCAATATCGCATAAATACAACATTGTCATTTTAAAACATGACAGCGCATGCGCGGCTAGCACAAATACGCTGTCAGTTTCTAAAACGTTACGAATGGTGACATGAAGTTTGACATATGTTTAATATTTAAATGTCAAAATTATAATATGTTTTCATATAAAATCAGCTCAAAACCATACAATAGTGATGAGGTGAAAAAATCACTGATATTTTTGAGTCACACTCACTATCAGTGATTGAATATCTGGTAATATTGTGATTTGTGATTCTTTTTTTGTTGTTAAATATTCATCTGATTTTCTGACGCCGCCGTCCAAATAGGTTATCACTTGAAACAGCGCCATCTATTGGAATTTGTTGTTGATAATGTTTTTGCTAACTTGCTGAAAACTTTATTTTATTTTGTTTGTATTTTCTTTTTACATTTTGTAGGTGCAGCAATTTTCTACCATCAAAATTTTTTTAAATACTTTTGTTTTTAATTTTTTACAAGATAATTATCATAATAATAATTAAGTTAAATCCTTCTTTGTGTTGTAATTACTGTGATTATATTTGAATAAGCTTCATGATAATTTATATTTTTAATCTTATAAAATTGTTTTAATATAATACTTTTTCTTTTTATATGGTTACCATTTTTATGGAGCCATACTTTCTGTTGTTATCTGAGTCATGACTTCATTATTAAACAAGCACAATCTTATAATTTATTTTTATTTAAAAAAAAATTATGGATTATTATTATTAAGTATATAAGTTTCTTTAAAGTTATTTAAAAGATATTGTTTTTAAAAGTTTTAGTTTTTTATTACAAAAAAAAATTTTTTTAAGTTATTTAAAAAAAAAAATTATTAAGTTTTTTGCTATAAGTTTTTATTTATTTTTATAAATCATTTATATTTTTGTATAAGTTATTTATCATATTATATATTGTCATTAATATTTGATATATCGGTGATTCTATTCGTGATCGTAATCGGTTTTGTAAATTGTGATCACGACTCACGCTTTGTGGTCGCATTAATATTTCGATATTATATCAGTAATTGTTAACCGTGACTACCGTGATCGAAATCGGTTTTGTAAATTGTGATCACAGCCGCACTGATATTTGACAGTGATTCTTAACCGTGATTCCGCGCATACGTAAATAAATAGTGACAGTCGCAATATTACTTGTTCATATTTGAATGCGAGTCCTGATTTGGCGCATGCGCATTTGAGACGAAAATATTTATGAAGGAATGGATTATAACTCGTGATCAGCGACATTCTGCCAAAACGTTTTACACACATATTAGGTGAGAATTTTAACGAAAAATAAATTTACATTTTTTAAAGCGTTTTCATTCTCTTTGCGATGATATTAAATTAGATTTATATTAATTATTTATGCTAGAATACGTTTTTTACGCAAATTAAGTTTTAATAATAGAAAAAAATACTTTTTTATTTATTTTGTGTATTACGATACCGTGCGGCGCATGCGCATTAATAATGAAACTGATCACAGTCACAGTTTTCAATCACTGATATTATCAAATAACAATCATAATCATACCAGTGAGTCAAAAGTAGCATTTTTTCTCATCACTACCATACAATTTACAAAAATAAGCAATTGGTATCGAGAATAAGTATAATATTCATTCATATTGTAATAAAAATTTGTATTAAAATGTGTTTTATATGCAAATTTAATTCAAATCTATCGGAGCGCAGATTTCACTGCCGCTGTGGCCGTGTCGAACAGCATACTAACACTGTGAAAGATAATTAATAATATCGTATTTCATAAGACTAGAATATATTTCGTTTATGCATTAATTTAGCGTGTTAACACAATTGCATCTAATGGTTGCGGTCTTTCTTATAATGTTTGTATCTTCTTAATTAAGGCAAATAACATTAATTTTATTAGTTTTATATTAATGTAAAGGTCCAATCTAAGTAATAGTTGAAAAAAAAGTTTAATCTATTGAATAACTTCTGATATAAATGAATAATAAAAACCCACATTTTCGTAAAAAACGCGAATATTTGAATTATTATTGCAAGTCGCGCCTTAACTGTTTATAACTATTAATTTTTAACATTTTGTTAAATTGTCTTAGTTCAGATTTGTCTCCGTAATCTTGGCTTCAAGATTATAAGAAAATATATTTTGCTTATGCAAGAATTTTACATGTTAAGGCAATTTCATGGCACACAGAAAGTTAATTTTATGGTCGCGGTCTTTCTTATAATGCTTGTATTGTCTTAATTATGGCAAATAATATTCAATTTAATAGTTTTAATTTAGTGTAATGGTCCTATCTAAGTAATAGTTTAAAAAAAGTCTAATCTAGTGTATAAATGAATAATAAAAACCCAAAATATCGTAAAAAATGCGAAAAGATTAATTATTATTGAAAGGGCTTTAACTGCTGACTGTTCTTGAATTCAACCATGTCATGAATGTAATTTATTTTGTTATTTTTTCAGGTTATACAAATAAATAAACTACCATTGGTTTTAACATTTATCGGAAGTGACAACTGTAATACAGGACATATCATGTCGTTAGAAGAACACATTGAACCATTACTAAACGATTTAAAACTGGCTGTTACCGAGTTGTGAAGTATTTACTATATAAGTTTATTACAGTTATATTATTTGTTTAAAAAAATTTTTTTAATAAACTCACTAAATAAATAAATGATCTTTGGAATAGAATTTTAAGAAATTGGTATTAGGGATGTTCTCCAACCACACCCAAGATAGCATGTAAGATGCTAATCAGGCCTATTCTCAAAATTGCAATATTGAAATGAAGGTGATTGTTACACCAACACTCAAAAATAGACAGTATGTAAATTAACGTCCGTGTTATATTTGAATGAGAGTGAGGGAGTGAGGGTGATAAATGTACCATAATCTGTCAAAACATAAAATGGCAACAGGATTGGCCGTGATTCTTCACTACGACGCTGCGGATGAGGAAATCAATAGGTAATTTATGAACAAACCTTTTTCTGTGAACTTTGAATACTGTATTAGTATTTATTTTAACCAAAAACTTATATTTTTAGTCAAAACTCGAGAATGGAAAGACGTCGTTTGCGTGATTTGTGCGGTATAGTTGTACCTTATCAAGGCGGTATTGTTGTTAAAATTGCCCATTTGGAATTTCCATCGGGTTGCACAAATCACGCTAACGACGTCTTTCCATTCTCGAGTTTTGACTAAAAATATAAGTTTTTGGTTAATATACGTACTAATACAGTATTCAAAGTTCACAGAAAAAGGTTTGTTCATAAATTACCTATTGATTTCCTCATCCGCAGCGTCGTAGTGAAGAATCACGGCCAATCCTGTTGCCATTTTATGTTTTGACAGATTATGGTACGTTTATCTCCCTCACTCTCTCTCCCTCTCTCTCATTCAAATATAACACGGACGTTAATTTACATACTGTCTATTTTTGAGTGTTGGTGTAACAATCACCTTCATTTCAATATTGCAATTTTGAGAATAGGCCTGAATATAGGCATTTAATTTCTGACTTTTGCACTTAAATTAGACATTGAAACTGAAAAGTAAACTTTGAATTAAATAGTGAATAAAGTGCACTGTTATCAGTTAAAATTGGTATTAATGCATAGATCTAAATTAAAATGTGTTAAAAAATTGTAATAAAATGCCAAGTGCTACATTAGTTAAAAGACTAACTAACTTACCATCATGTTGTTTTCTGCAGGGATAGGCAGATAGGATATGGCACCACACTCTTCTGTTCTGACACAATTCTCACCTCATCCATATTCATACATCTTCTCATACAAGCTTGTTGATTATTGATGCTTCAACAGGACCATCTTTCAGTATCTGGTTTACCTGGTCGTGCCAAATATTCCGCGGACGTCCTCTATTTCTAATGCCATCAACACTTTCATCATATATCTTTCTTACTATTCTCTCCTCATTCATCCATTCCATATGACCGAACCACCTAAGCGATCCTTTCTTAATCTTGCTCACTACGCTAAGATCAGCTTTACATTCTCTCCTAACTTCTTCATTCTTTACTCTTGTCATAAATGGATCTGCCACATATATGCTTAAGTGATATCATTTCATTGATATGATTCTGCCAGCTCCAGACTTCACTTCAATATCTTTCTCAGCCTTTCCTTTTCTATCAAACATACTTCCCAAATACACAAACTCATGTACTTGTTCCAAACATTCATTACCTACAAGTATTTTGCATATTGTCTTATTTTCCACCTTCTTCTTGCATATATTGTACATTCTATTTACTAGACTTTAATTCTTGTTCATTATTTGCCATTAATACTGCATCATCGGCATACAATCAAATACCCATTTTTGAGCTTACTTTCATAAATTCCAGTTCTTTTACACAATTATCCATGTACAAATTGAACAGCCATGGAAACGTTACACAACCCTGCCTGCAACCTTTGTAATATCAAACCATGGTGTGAATGATCCATTGATCCTGATCATGCAGAAGGGATGCGACTGCTTGTATAAGTTTAAAAGTAATTGTAAGAAATATCTATAAATAATACTCTAATATGAAAAATTCACATTGTCACATTTAAATACATAAATTTACAATAATTAGGAAGCGAAACGAGATGATTGTCTTTTAGTAATGGTTCAGGTGTGGTAACATAACCTGCAGCCCATAGCCATAGTATCAAAATATAAGAAAATTTTGTAATGGATGGAGAAGTATAATATGCATGTCACTTAAAGAAACGCAGTGTACAACATGATTTAGTTTATCTCCGCGACTGACATTGATGAGGATAGCAGTACTTTTATATTAAACCACTAAAAGAAAAAAAATCAATTAATTTCTGCAAATTATATTAGGAAGAGAAGTAATTAAATGATTCACCATTTAAATATTGGGTTAGCAAGAAAAAACAACTATTAAATCTCTTGGACATCATACTATGTTTTTGTAGGCAGTGAAAAATATCAGGCTCAATACGTGGTTAGGTTAGGACAACTTTAGAGCTGCCTGATATGACATTATCTGCCGATCAATCTTGCTCTACTTGCTGACCATAAGTGGCGGCTTAAAAAAAAATTTCTAACATTATTTTCTAATAATTACTTTTGTAATAATATTTCTTTTATCTTTGCCCATCTTTATCTACCGCGAGTAAATCTCGAAAATATTTAGAATTATTGCAAAAATATTCCAACATCAATGAAAAATATTCTGGTACTAACTCTGAGGAAAGTGAAGTTGAACCGAGCAAAAGTAAATACGAGTCTGAGATTCCTGAATCCGCCGAAAGCGGAAGAACAGAAAAGGCACCAGAAGAAGAAAATATATTATATCTTGGCAGAAAAGGGATACGCATTTCCTCAAGTACGGACTCCGAGGAAGAGACAAGAGCAATGCAACAGGAACTGGTGGTGATGGAACACAGTGGGTGTGATGTGAAACAGGGGGGTCCAGCAGTAGACTGCCCATTCACGCAATATTTGAAGGTGTCTACTGGATATTTCAAAAGAAATGTGATATCGGCTCAAGTGCCAAGTGCTTTAGAACTAATAATTGATACACACATATTAGAACATGTCAAAGACTGCATGTAATCAGAAGCGTGTCGTGTTATAATAAAAAAATTGACAATTTCAATTTAACAATTGAAGATTTTTATAGCGATTTTATATGCCAGGGCCAGGGGGGGAAATCACTAAATGCTTCTTATTTGTGGTCCAAAAACTGGGGGACACCTTCAGGTGAACACATAGTTTTAAAATTAGCCCAACCTTACGTACGGGAAGGAAGAAACATAACTGATCATTTTCCACTTGCCAAGAAATTATTATTGAAAAAAACAAAATTGTTTATCTGTCAATTTGACGGGTGCCGTAAATTTAATTTATTTAAAAATTCTTATGTACTTAATCAACGTATGCAATATTTTAATAAAATTTGTTCAGTTTAAGCAAACCACAGTTTATATTAGTGGAAGTCGGGTCCGAATATTGGTACGGACGTATGTCCTTACATACATATGTACACCTGTCTTAACCTTTAAGAGCAAGTAATTTATCTGAATCTTAATCGCAACGTTTTTATCGCTTATTTGACTGGATCACAACAAATTAATTTATAAAATTTGATATGAATTACTTTAATGATTGTCCAACGTTTTACAAAAGATAAATAAGAAATTTTGAGAGAAAAAATGCAAACCGATGTCGCTTAACTCCTTAACTGTGAACATTTTACCTAAGTGTAAATAATAGTTTCTGTTCAAAATTGAACGAAGAAGACTCCCCCGAAGTTCTCGCTACTAGCTATGAATCACTTGTATATATTATAATGTTACGTTATAGTACCTATCCGCCGATTTTTGTCTATGCATTTCCGGTAACAGACTGGGTAGAGTGCAGTAGACGTCTCGTGTAACCGACTTTCACAAAATGTGATTTCAAATTTAAAAAGGAAGAATGAGAATAATTATAAAATATTAGACATCTGTTACGCTATACCAAGTTGTGCAAGTGTTCATGTGATTATATTTGTTTTACAGGATGTAAAATCCCTTCCCCGACTGACCTCCACAAAAAGGAGGCGTTATTTTTTTTGTACAACAGTCATCCATAGTCTGAATATGTGATAACACATAATATCATCATGAAGGATTGCTCATGAGCCCGAGTACGATGGAAGAATACGATTCGGTTCCCATCTGCTCAACATGATCTTCACAATATGGTGAAGCAATACTTCAATACCTCGTCATGTACAATACATCACAATACACACAAGTAACGGAATTTTTGTTGCATTCGCCCTGGAACGAACTATCAAGTGGGATAACCTAATATAAAATTAATATAAATTGTGGTTGCTTCTCCAGTGCAATTTCATTATAATTTAGTATTGAAAAATTTAAGTCAAAGTTTACTCATTTTGCTGAGGACAAAATTTATAGTATTTCATTTACACTTCCGTATTAAGTAATTTAATGCTTTATTGTAGTTTTGATGAAGCTACTTGTAATCTTCTGTCGACGTTAACGTTTTTTTAAATTATTTAATCTTTGTATTGGAAAACTATACTAATTATAATCTTGTAAAATCTCAGACTTAATCTTATTTATTTTCCTCGATAATGACTGTTGGAAGTTGATGGGAGACCGAATGGCGAATTCTGTACATTAGACCCACGTGTCTCATGCTTTATCTTGGGTGAACCGGTGGACGTCCCATTGTGCACGTCACAATATATATAATAATTTGTTTATGAATGCAATAAATATTTACAAAATATATGAAGTAAAAATGTAATTGATATTTTTATTTATTATCTTTGTTTTATTAACCACTTAATTGAGTTTAAATACATCTACCGGTTTCGAAAAATACCATTTTCTTCTTCAGGATGTCATAACTAACTAAAACATATATTATTGTTTCTTTACCAGAATCTATTTTTAAAAAAATGTGTTCAAAATTTAATAAAAATGAATTGATAATTCTGGCGTCTGCTATCAGTTTACTCAAAGGTATTTGAGATTCCGTAAAAATAAGGTAGATGGCTCTTTCAAATAATGGAACGATTAAATGTATTAATATCATAAAGGTAACATATAGGTTCGAAAATTGTTGCTAAAAATATTGTCGCTGTAGCATAGTTGGATAATGCACCTTTCCCGGTTAGGAAAGAGATCCAGGTTCGAATCCCAGCGGCGCAACAACAATATTTTTCGATAAAATTGATTTTGTATGTATATCTTTCTAATTAATATATTTAATATGTGATCCGTTAATCAAGAGTAGTGTCATGTGCTTAACAGTCAAGACGTCCATCCACCATCGAGAGTTTGATCTTACAAGTGATCTTCGACATTGTTTTTTAAATAATATCCATTTTGGAGTGACATTACATCTAATTTTAGATTTTGGTTAAAATTGTTTAAACAATTCATATGTGTACACTTTGTAGAGCCTGGAGATTATATAAAAAATTTACCATTGACTAAAAACCTCAAGTCTTTTAAACTTCACCATGTCCTGTAATTTATTTATTATTTCCAATTTGTACAAATAAACTAACTGCCATTGGTTTTAACAATTATCGGAAATGACAAGTATATTATAGGAGTACATCATGACATAAGGATACATTGATTCGTTATGAAATTTATTATATAAATTTAAAACAGTTATATATTAATGTAACGTTTTTCATTGATCTTGTTAAATTAATAATCTTTGGAATAGAATTTTATGTAACTGGTGTTAACATGTGCTCTCCAACCACACCCAAGATAGCATTGAGTGATGCTAATTTAGCCATTTCATTTCTCGTGTAGACTGTTGCACTTCCTAAATGGGGCATCAAAACTAAAAAGTAAAACTTTTAATTAAACAGTGAATAAAAATATAATGTTATTAGTTAAATTTTGAATAAATACGCAAAGCTAATCGAAAGTGTGTCAAAAAAATGTAATAAAAAGTCAAGAGCTACAACAGTTGTAAAAAATGAAGAAAAAAATTTAACTTCTGAGCCATCCACATATGCTTCAATTTCATTTTAAAATAAATATTCAATAGCAAAATGTGTTCAATACAGTGATTGTGAATTTTTCACGCTATAACACTAAATTGAAATGTGATATTTGGAAAAGTATAAGGTAAATCGCAAACTAGTGTGAGAAATTCACATCCCGCAGACTTTATTTATAAACATAAACTTACAACAATTAGGAAGCGAAACAAGAGGATTGTCTTTCGGTAATGGTTCGGGTGTGGTAACATCCAAACCTGCAGCCCAAATTTTTTTATTTTTCAATGCATCTACTAATGCATCTTGGTCCACAACTCCTGAAAGTATGATTCATGATTGCATTATTAATGTATAGTAATTGTACAAGTATCAAAATATAAGTAATTTGTGTAATATTTATACACGGATAGAAAATTATAATACGCACATCACTTAAACAAATACAATATAATAAGTTGAAAATTATTAATGATTTAGATTACCTCCGCGGCTGACATTGACGAGGATGGCAGTACTTTTCATCTTATCAAAAGCAGCAGCATTCATCAATTTGTTAGTACTCTCATTTAAAGAGCAAGACAAAATAACAAAATCACTTTCTTTCAATAAATCATCAAATGATACAAATTTAGCACCAACATCAGTTCCTGTGAAAATATGTATTTACATATTAATTAATAAAGATCTTCATGCATTCAAAAATGAATTGCTTAAGTAAGTAGATGTGTTCAAGTTTAACCTTCTGGCTTTTCTTCATGTCCGCAATAAAGAACGTTTCTCAAATTAAATCCTTGAAGTTTTTTAACAATCATTTGACCAATCCCTCCTAATCCGACAATTCCCAGGGTACTACCTTTTATGTCCTGACCCAACATCTTCTGTGGCCCCACTTCCCATTTCCCTCTGAAATCACAATAATAATTACATAAAAAATGTTTTGGAAATTAAAAAAGTAAAAATTTCCTTATCACTGAAATGTGATCAACTGCATTTTTTTAAAATTGACTACAGTAGAGCATCGTTAATTCGAAATTCAAGGGACTGACAAAATTTAATTATACTAATCAACTGATTCTAAATCGCAAAATTCGTGGAATGCATTATTCACAAAAACATTGCGTAGTTTTGTTGACAAATAAAAAATGATGAAATTATTGATGTATTGCATAAATAATTTAGAAAATCACAAAGTAAAAATAGAAATAGAACTAAATGCAAGTTACGTCAATATCACTAAATATTATAGCAAATGACGAACTGCACCAAGAATGAATAATTACCATGAACTGATTATGGGCTTTGAGTATTGAAAGACAGAAACGGATCGACAGGGAGAAAATGGTAAATTATAAATCAAGCTATTGCAATGCAATCTTCAAAATGAGTGGATATATTGAAAAAAGCATATGAATCACCACGATAAAAGTCACGTTAATCGTAATTCGATTTATTAGCAGTTTATTTGCATAGGTTTAAACCACCGTGCATCGTTTTGTAATGTGTCTATTGGATTGGGGGGCGATATAATGTATTTGCAATGTTGATTGTTGTCGCGCAGCGCATGAAAAATATATGCGGAATCCCCCAACATTTAGTGACCGTCGCTCCGATAAATAAATGTTGGGCATTGTTTTTTTCTTCAATTTCGCATTTCTAATTATGTATCATGTTGATTTATGACACAAGGGGTCCAGAATTATTACAAATTGCCGAGATTTTTAAATTTAAAATTGATCGTAATTAATTGAAAAATTTAAATTATGCCGAATTTTTAATTAAAATTAATAGGCATCTGCTGCATGTACTAAAAATGCCAAAAAAGAAAATAAAATGTGTCTCCAAGTATCTTTAATTTAATTAAAGCAAATTATTTAGTTTTGGTTTTTTGATGCACATTATGAAATCAATAGTAAAAATTTAATATAAATTTTCCACTCAACGGTTTATTTTGTGCCAGTTGTATATTTTATCTATTAGATATCTCTTATCTCTCAAGAAACATTTAGTAATTGAGTCAAATGCACTTACGATTTTGATTGTTGAATGGCTTCAGGGACTCTCCTCGCTGCTCCAAGTAGGAGTAAGACGGCCATATCTGCCACAGCATCATTGAGAACAGTAGGTGTATTACTGAGTGCGATACCACGAGACTTTATCTCGTCCTTATCAATATGATCAATCCCAGCCGACATCACGGACACAACCTTCAACTGACTGCCTATAAATTTCCAATGCAATTTATTATTAGTATTATTATCATATTGTATCAAGTCTCAATTGGCTATTTAAAAAACTTTCCTCTCTTTTTATCATATTAAATAATTTTTCAATTTCAAAAAATTGTTTGCTCTTATTTAATTATTTTTATTGTAAAATTAGATAACATAGGAATTCTTATCATTCCTTTCTAATATTGTAAGTCGCTACGATTTTACAGTTTAAGCCATCCACGCGACAGGCATTTATGTAATTTCACATTATAGCTGGTATCCTAAATTTAAATTCGTTCGCCTGAAAAATGTAATAAGTGAAAAACAATTCAAACCTACAGAGACCAAAAGGTTTTTGTCTACATGTTGCGTTGTTTCCGAGTTGCGGTATTATAAATATATTTTTAACCATTAATAATTTTATAATAGATTGCGAAAAATATAACCCATCAGATATATTTAATATAAAATCAATTTATACTAAAAAATTACAATATAACCGCATATATTTTTAAATATTCTAATATATACCCATAGTTTTTAGAAAATATATATTTTATATAAAATTACAGACACTTTAAAAAAAAAAACCATTTATTATTTCATTAACTTTTGCAGTAACTCGTAATGTAATGTAAATAAATAAAAAATGTTATGTAGTACCCATTTCTTATTTAAAATATTCAATATTTTTGTTTAGTGCAAATATGCCCAGTTATGTGTATAAAATACAATGTACTTTCTTGAACTTTGTCATGTCACAGGGTTAATTTAATTGAATATTAATTATGTTAAAATATGACAATTTTATGCAAAATCCATATAAAACCTACCTGCTCGGTCCAACAAATCTTTGCCAAAATGTATCCTAGAACACCATATTACCGCGTCAACACCAGGGATCAATTTCTCTATTTCTTCTTTGCACTTATCAAGTGTTTCAGGGTCAAACCCATTATATTTTGATTGGAGGACTGTAAATCTGTAAAAGTTAAGATAAGCAGTTGCATGTAAGTGTAAAGATATAAAGATAAATGCATTACAAATTATTATAATAAGACTTACTTGTCGCTTAACATTTTCAAACCTACTTCTGGATATTCAGAAGAGCTCACAAGTATCTTTTTGGGCGTTTCCATGTTTATTGGAACAAATTAACAAGTCTTTGTCGAGAGAATACCTGCAGTGCAATGATCAATATAAATATATACATCTAATATAGGATAGCCGTGTTCTTATCAAAACCACAAAAAGATAAGATAGAAAATGATTCATTTCATTTCTACAAATATGTTAAAAATAATTATTTTCGGAAAAATATTTTTCTTTTAATTATGTTATCTTTGTACTTTCAGAATTGGAATAAGTAAAACCAAAATATATTTACATAAGAATGTTGCGGTTTAATAACATAGATAAGAAAGTTGGGGTTTTAGTACTGTTATAAATCAGATTTTGAGGGGGAGATCTTACATAATTTTAGAGTCTTTTACCAAAGCTGAATAATTTCTTACTATGCATTGACCAGTTAATTTCTATTTTTGATTAGAATAGCGATATTATTTTAAAGATAGAGAAAATTAGCAGAAAACAATCATAAATATGAGATCCCCTCCTGCAACAACACTGTATATCGTTTTTGGGTGCTGATCTGTTATGATTTTCACAATGTTGTATATCTTGGGATTCAAATGATATTTAAACAATCATATAAAATAAAATACTATACACAATTTCTAAGTCAAAACTATCTATCAATATTTGTAAAAACCGATATAGTGTTGTTGCAGGGGGGTTGCATAATCATCGAGCACCATCATCACCCAGTGAATCCACTGCTTATAATAGTAATGGAAACTTTTTCTCTATCCCACAAGGTTGTATCTCAATTTCGAAAATTCCCGAGTTACCAACAAGTAATTCGCCACTTAATAGAAATTTCAGCTGTTTTAAAAAACGAATACTAACACCTAATTTCAAGAAGCCTTATGCAGTTACCTGTATTACACGTACTCTTTTTATGACCAAGAAATGTATTTTTCTATAGCCAATAACTTTTCTACTAAAATTTACAGTTCTCTGAAATATTTGATGGTCTAGTATCGCTAAAATATTATTAAAACATAAGTAAATGTTAGTGCTGGGACACTTTTTTAGTGAATATTTTAAATTCTGCTTATTTAAATCGAACATATTCATAAAAGTTTTGATCACTTTATTACTTGATCCTTCTACTCATATAAAAATCGAGAAGTTCTTTCGATACCATGTAGTGGCATTTATTTCTTTCAAAATGCATCTAAGTTGCTAAACCTTCCCAATATACAGGTGCATGCATTTCTAACAATGTTACTGAAACTCTCGTATTGTGGGATATTGCACTTATGAAGATTGATTCTTTCGTAAATGAAGGACAACCCAAAGAGATCCTAATTATTAGTTGTTCGGCTTTGTTCCCATAAATAATATCCGATCCGCAATATTCACATTATTTTGCCCATAATACTATAAACCCACCCCATCTACCAAGTTAATATCTCCTTTTGTGATTTCCTATTAATGAACTGAACGAAACTTCTCATCAAAAAAAAAGATCGGACCTGTCAAACTGTCAAATGTTTATTACGTTGCTTGTCACTTATCGCGTTTTGTTATTTCGTCACGGTGACAGCGAAATGGTATTCACGCACTGTTTTGTAAAATATCACGGATAATCTGACAAATGAACATATTGATGCGCAAAAACGTAAATAGTATATGAGCTTGCTGTGTATTTACACATTTTTATTTTTCGAGTTAATTTGTTTTCGGCCTCAGGGCGAATTAATAACGTTTGTTCCGGGTGGCTAACTGATTAAGTTAATTAAACAGTTAGGATGTTAATTTTATACCTATTTTCCGTTGCATTCTTCCAGTTACTTATTGCTCTCGCTACACTAAAATAACTGGTAAATGGCAAAATCACTACTTTTTAGCGAAATAGCAGAACTGTAAGTAGTGACAAATAGCAGTAGGTTGTTAATTATACATAATTAAGTTGATAATTTAAAAATATATATATTAAAACGTATATTTATGTACCAGCTCACAGCTGATCGAATGTTACGTTTTAAATCAATTATTGTAGTTTACTCATTTTCATAATTTAAATTTATATTTTAAACTACGCGCCGAAATAATAATAAATGCAATACGTGAACGTCTCACACATGAGATGCGGCCGTAACACACGCCCACCTCTTTTTGTGACGTTCCCGTATTGCGTGCGCTAAAATTAGATTAAACTATTTTAATTGATATGTTCTAAACCTACCTATTGCTTATAATATTAAATTAGTAACCTACAGTTTTATCCTGCTATCCTAGCGGCATTCGTCCGCACTTTCAAATTAGCCATTATTCCTTTTACTGCTATCTCTGTTACAAATTACTTTCAACAGTGAGTAAAAAAAATTAAATAAAATTCGACATAAAAAAAAATCTACTTTTAATATTTAATGCAACCTTACGTTGTTTTAATGTTTTTAAAAAAAATCTCGCGTTCGTGCTCAAAATATAATTCGATGAAAAAAAATCTTGACGCTTTGATCGCGGCGGCATTAGAGCAATCCGTCCCGCGGCCGGTCAAAATCTACGTTAGAGACTTGACCCGCGCTATCATCTCGCTTAATGATTACCGGGTGCTACCCACGCGGATCTCCTCTCATACTAAAGTTAATTTCGCGTCCACAGATTCTGCTGACTACACGCGTTGGTGTGTGTGAACTATACCGTCTCTGTCCGCGCTATACCTCACGTTTCCCGTATACGCTTGTATACTACTTCGATCTCGATGCGTCCTCCATGTGCGCCGCACACTAACCCTCTCGATTACTTCCGCACACGCTCGTATGCATCCTCAAGTACCTCGCTGACTCCTGCTATCTCTGTCATCATGTGCCTCGATCTCCCGCCGGTTCCGTGCCAACTCCCTCGTCAACAGCAGAACTACCTATCGCCCTACCTATACCTATAAGCAGAATACAAAACCGCTTCGTGAAAAAAATCACTATTTAAGTCGCCTACTAGGTACTACATATAGAACGATCTCAGTTGAGGTGGCTTGGACACATCTTGCAAATGCCAGATTAACAACCTACCAAGATGTGTCTTCTTGGCGACTCCGGAGGGAAGGCGGCTGGTGGTGGCTCATACTATTTATCTCTGCTGAATCGCAAGACAGGAATAGATTAAAGCGTCTTGTCAGCCCCCGACTCTCCTAAAATAAGGAACATAAATGATAATGATTTTTAGATAAACGTTACTTTCATTTGTCTATATTAGCGAAATAATATATGTATATAATAATAAATACGTACATATATGTGTTTCATAGATAAGAAATAAAGTATGGTTCGTTCTTACCTATGGGTTTGTTCCATTCATATCCATAGATAAATGATAAGTTTCACGTTCATATTCTTCTAACATGTTATTAGAAAGCGCTCAACCAATTGTATAAATATATTTACAGTTTCCGAGGTAAATTTGTAAAACTCCATAATCACGTGTGAAAATAAAACACTTGTTTTTTGATTCTACTCGTATAATTTACTTGGGAGACAGCTATACAATATAATAACAATCCCTCATTATAGTTATAAATACAAGTTTTTAGTTAAATTGATAATGCTCTTACAAGGCGAAACGCGTTTCAAGTAAATTAAACGAGTAGAATAAAAAAAAACAGTGTTTTATTTTCACATATCGGAATTGTTTAAACATTTTATTCTCAAAGCAAATACATGTCTGGACATATTACAATTATTTTATAAACCAATACGAACTTACAAAAATTGTCTTTCATGCATACGATAGTGAGTAATAAAGACTACCATTTTTAGGTTTAATATATTATGTAAGGGATTCAAATTTTACTGGTCTCCACTGGAATCACATAGTTTATTTTAACATACATGTTTATGAAACGAAATGGGTAAAAATATAGGCTACTTAAAATCTCGGCGACATTACACCACACTCGGCTCTTGAAGCTACTCTAGTCTACGGTGACTGCAGTTTTTCATTTGACTGTATGATACTCTGCTCGGCCTTACTCTAGATATTTTCTGATATGGCCAACTTCTCATCAGTGCAGAAAGGAACAACAATGACCGAATGTCTACCATTAATGAAGTAGAGATAAGTTTTAATTTAATTCTTAATTTTCTGTATGATTTTTATGTGAATACAGTTGTTCCGAGGAGATTCACCATGGTTTGAAGCCAAGAAGTGTCGTTTATATAAATTCCCTGCCACGCCTTTCGACAACTGACCGTGGCCCAACGATGCTAGCCGATATCGATTGTAGCCCAAAACCTAGAAAGCGATTTGATGTAACCCTGAGGAGGACCTGTCATTGATTGGCCATCTCAGCGTATACTTCTGCATCTACTCCTTTTATATATATATATACTATATTTTAAAATAATATTCAACCTATATGCAAGTACCCTATTATAAAAATATCCAAAATACTTTGTTTTAAGATTTGTGTTCCCAAATCTGAAGCGCCTCTGTTAAAAAAACATGAATTTAAGTTATATATTAAGTGTAGTAAGAGAGCGATAGTAGTTGGACCAAAATTCCGTAATTTGTTGAAATTACAGTAATTTGTGTATATAAGTACCTAGTTAGTTATTCAAAAATGTTATCATACCAATCAAGAAGCTAAAACAATTTTCACTATTTTTTTATTTTACTTATTTTTCGTTTTTATATTATGCATAGTAGAACTGGCCCTCTATCCTCTCTGCCTACGCCCGCGTAAATGGCGGTAAGAATTATAATGATAAAAAAAGGTAAGAAGCTAGTCGTTTATTTTTCTATTTGACCTTTCCGACCGACCATAGAAAAAGCTGTTCGTCTATTTGCGTTCATGTTGAATTTTATAGCAAATGGCCGTCGCGTTTCGTAAATTTTGGGCAAATGAAGTGTTTTTAGAGTGTTTAGTTGTTAAAACTTCCAGCAGAGGTAAGTTTTTTTAATTATTGTACAATTTTATATCAACATTCCGCGTGATCTTTATGCTACGAAGCTAATGTATGTTTTCATTTTGTAGAGTTGACATTAACTCTTAATCTTTTCAGCCTTGCATCGACGTTTGATGAAATCTGACCTCAATCGAAAAGTTTAACTAGCATAAGCGGTATAAAACTTATTCAGTGTATGTTGGCCCGCTGTTTTTGCTACCGTTCTTGTTTAAGGTTTTCATCTGTTTCATTTTCTGTACCCATACTCACGTGCCTTTATTTTCCAGTGGTCTTCATATCAGAAATTTGGCTCCATCCAGCTTCTACCAATCTCTTTTACAATTAAGAATGTCAGAGGATTGTGGAAGCGGGGTGACTCCTGCGAGCAATAACGCTCTCAGTAGAGTGGTGTTTCCAGCCGCACAAGTGGACGCCGCCGGTGTCGAAGCCCTCCGCAATGCCTGGCGTTCGCAAGAACTGTACATTGACCACCTCGAAGCGCACAACAGAAGCCTCGAAGGTACTTAAACCCTACAACTTTGTGGATATTATCCATGTATTGAAGTGATCAACAGGAGTGATTGTACGGCTGCGTTCAAATGTGCTATGTTTACAATTTTTGTTTAATAATAGTTTTGCCAAATTCTATCGACTTGAGTTGTTGCCGTGATTGATCCTGCCTCACGCTTTTTGTTTGCCACCATTTTGAAAAGAAATGTGCTCGTTACTCTCGAGATTCAGAATAATGTCAGTGTTTCAAATGACACCTCAGTCCCTCCGCGTTTGGAGCATTGCCGATTGTCTTTTAAAGACATGCTCGTTGTTATCAGTAAGAAGAATTTTATTTGTCTTTTTCAATTTACATACGGTGTTAAAAGTGTTAGAACCTCCATAAAGAATCAATCTTGTGAAACATGTGAAATCGTTTATTGTGATGGTGAAAATTAAATGGCAATGTGACCATTTACCAGTGTTCCAAGTGTAAAAAGCAAAAATTCTTTGCGAATATATTATTTTATAAAATCACGCAATTTGTTAATTAAAATCTTCTGGTGAATATTAAATAAATCATTTGAAACAGTGAATAACCAATACCGACCTCGTATCACAAGTGTTGATGAAGTGTCGCAGGTGACCAGACACCGACTTCAAGTCGTAGAGTGAGGCATATAACCTACGTGCTGTAGATCAGAATGGGTATATTACTTTATACTAGACTTCCATTTACTTAATATCTCATGATTTTCCCCCTCCAGTTCACCTCAGAATTTCACAATTAGAGGGGTTCTACGAAATATTAATGCTATTTCAAGTTTAAATATTAAGCAAATACTTTAAGATACAGCTATTTAAAATAAATGTGTATTACTGTTTAAAGTGCATTTATAAAATGTATGAATATATAAGTTTTGATATCGGCTCTATTAGTAGCTAGTTATATTAATTTGTCTGTTTCAGTTCCAATTTTTTTTGGTTACAGCTTCCATAACATATAATTTGTTAATACTTGTGATGAGATTTACTTTCGCAGAAAATGCTGTATCAACGATTGTCTCGGCTGAAACAAAGATTTGTCACAAAGGCAATAACAAACCCCTATTGTGAAAGCAGCACTTAGACATATCACAAATACTATTACAAATAATCAGTTTTATCAGGGATAACAGGGATGTGGATATTAATTTCCTCTACAAAAGTCAAAAGAAAACTTTCAATAAAAGATATTAATTAAAATCACATTTTAGAGCAATGAAAAAAGTTTCCGGAAGATTACCTACCTAGTATACGCCGTGCTACAAAAAATAGTTAGCACAAAATTATGTACAACTTGTATCTTGATGTACTAGGTAGATATTTAAATCTGAAATACTGGCCACCTTTCATGGAAATCCTGCATTCCTTATCATACATTGTCGTATTAAAACACTCAAATGTGTATTTTAAAAATGCTGTAGTATTACAATCAAAAAATATATTTTCATACAGAATCTATACGTAATAGAATATTTATTGTTATTATTGTTTTTAGATCATATATAATTGTACCTTTCAGCTATATAAGTGTTACGAAATAGAGTTACATGTTGCTGTGAAGAGTTACAAGTGACTTGTGTACCTTAACTTGACATGTAACCCTTAACTGTGACTGCTTAACTGATGTAAACAATTATAACGTGAACATATTTTCGGGAAGTTTGTATAATCAATATGATGATAATGTATAAACTTGTAGAGCAGGCCATAAGTTTAATTCTTAATTTACTTTAATCGTGTTAATTTTTCACAAAAATTAGTTTTTAACTTCTCTAAAGTGGCTCATCATTTTCATATCATCTGTGTTTCTTAATTTTTATCCAATTCATACAGAACTCTCAGGTTTGTTAGTCTTCTTTTTCTGGTGTTCGTGATAATGGAATCTTTATTAGAATTTCATATCACTTTGAATCAAAGTTTATCACGATGACTTCTGGTCAATGCTTTCCTTCCAATTATAGTTTTTTTTTTTAATGTTATCCGACGGCTGTGGAACATCTACAATTGTTTTTAATGTATAAATATTCTTTTCCTCAATGAAATTTGATTATATCCGCCTTCTCTAAGGCATGTGACGAATGCACCAGTCTGATTTATGAGTCATTCCATGCGAAATCACCCAGGTATGGTTGCATGACCATTTCAGATATATTTTTTTTACCATAGGTAACCTCATCAGTGCGTAGCTCAAAATCATTTTTATTTTATTTTTATCTGCCACCATCTCGGATCTAGGCTCAATTTTATTCACAGCGATAGGCAAAAATTAATTTGACAAAATTGATAATATGTACCATAAAAATATATGTACTGGCAAAATTGATAATATGTAATGTAACAAAAAAATTCCATATATATCATTGACAGGGATTTCCGGTTGATGTTGTGTTCACAAATTATTATTTGGACGCGCAGAGATTCAGTGTTTACTTTATATCTAAATTTAAATCATGCATAGCGGTTAATTTTTTTTTTTTTTTAATTGTTTCGTATTTTTACGTCTCACTACCATTTCACAATTTTTTTTGGTGAAGATTATCAGTTTTATATGGAGATTTTTTACGAAGATATCGACTTTTATCTGGGTCAGTTTTTCCCCACCACCCCGGATTATCGAGGGTCTACTGTAATTAAATATATAAAGTTGAATGCGGTTACTATACAAATTATTTTTCGTACAATGTTGCATGAGTGTGTTTTTGAAACATTGTTATTTGTATGAAAAATTTAAGATATTTTGATCTAACTGTACATAATGTCAGGAGAAAAGAAGGGAAAACACTGGAATTTGAACCTAAAATAGATTATATTACCTGTTCAATAAAATAAATTAAACTTCTGACCTGCTGCGCATGTATTTACACTCTTATTTTTTTTTTAAAGGTTCCATAATTGAGGGGTTTCAGAAGCAAAACTGTCACTATCCAATTGACGAAAATAGAGGATGCGTGTTTGAAAATGATTGTCTGGCAATAGTGGCATTTTTACAATTGATATTAGTTTTAGAAAATTTATTAAATCATATCAATTTTTAAATCTCCGCTCTGGCAATAAAATCACTTATAATATGTTAATCTCAATTTCGTCAGTTTTGTTTCTATATCTCTCATATACTGAATTCTCTATATATATCTCTCATCGATTTCAATATCTTTATTTATGGTGTATTGGAAACATGGTAGGTTTTTCTTTCGCAAATATTTTAATGGATGAAGTTGTATAAAAAAATATGTATAGTGGAAGTTATTTATTAAATATAATCTAATAGTGTTAAGCTTAGTTGGATTTAACACAAAAAAAGGTATAAATTTTACACTTCATACATAACAATTTTTTTTTTTTTTAAAAATGAAAACACATTTTTCTTGTGAAGTTGCTATTTCAAAACATAGTTCTGTGTGGGTTCATACCCCAGTAGCAACCAAATATTTTTTTCATAAATAGATTTTTTCTGTATATCTTTTTAATTTATTAATTTGATTTGTATTAAAAATTATATGTGTACAATGGAAATTGTTTAACATGAAAACATATAATTTGAAAAATCAAACCGGAATACATGTTTGGTCCATGTTCAAAACTCATATTTTTCGTACTATCTATTTGTTTAACGCAAAACAGCTAACTCAATAACTTTTCACATAAAAGTATTGTTCGGTTCAGAGATAAATTATGTAAAAAATCCATTCCATGAAATGTCATTCAATTTGGAATCTGGTTTAGAAATAAAATTTTGGGTTAGAGTCTTGACTTTCTAAAAACCCTGCACACCATTAGGTAAAGATTATCCTATAATGACTAATGTGTACACTCCCCGTGAGTGGAAATGAAGCCGAAAGTGCACTTGGAATTTTGCTCCGTACTATGTAATCTTGAAGTAAGCAGAATATAGCTGTTTAATTTTAGCTACCTAAATTAATTTAGCCTCAATCATTTCTTGTATGATGATGAGGACATCACACAAAATTTAAAGTAATGTCATATAAATACATTTGTAAATCATTGGTTTTTAATATTTTATTATGGTCGACTGCAACATTAAATGTTGTATCATGTCCTGATCGTCATGCGAGGAATTAATGCATTTAAGTTATTTAGGTAGCTAAAATTGAATATAATACTGAATTCTTCTCAAGAAATTGAAATATAAGGCATACAGAATAACACATTTGGGTTTGTGATTTCATTATCATGGCAGTGGTAATCTTTTTTTTTATGCTTTACATTTGATTAGCATGGTATTTATTTTGTCAGATATTGTGTGATCGACACTGATAGCAACCATTGTAACTATACAACATCAACTGACGATTTGATTGATAGTGATAATATTAAGTATAGCAAGTTCATTGAGTTGCATTAAAAATTAGAAATGTGTGACAATTAATGATATAAAAAAATTAATTTGTCAGTAAATAATACAAAAATTAGGAAAAAAGATTACTGGTTATATGTATGTACTGTTTATTTTTGCATTCTACCATAATCTTATAATAGACATCTATTAAAGCTGTCAGTTTTATTTTTTTCACCTTTTCAGAAACAAAGCATCCTCCCCCTTCTCTTCATACTTTACAATTTATTGACACCAAATTTAATACTTAAATGATTATTGATACAATAGTAAGTTATAGGTGCAAAAAAATATTGATTATTTTTGATAATATAAAATATATACATAAATAACTTTAAAATCAATCTTGCCACTTAGATTTTTTTTAGCACACAAAATACTTGTATTGATAAACTTAAATTTGAAACATACACAATTTTGTGTACTGTGTCTACTATATATATATACATATATATTCCTCAAGTTTGTATGTATTACACTGCAACACTAGTAAAATAATGATCTCTGATTTTGAAATCTTATTTTCTCTCATTTTAATATCAAAATTTAATTTCATTATATTACATATATATTATAATACTTTCATTCATTAGGATTTCCTAACAATTTTTATACATTTATCTTTATATGCTTTTTATATTGGAATTGATATATTATTATCGTTTTAACTTATTTTTTAAATATATTTTTACTTCACATAATCACATAATATTAAAGAAATATCTTGTATTAAATTGACCGCCCAGGTCTTGTATTTAGAAACATTTTAAATGCAATAATATTAAAATCGATAAGAAAAGAATTAGCAAAAATTTGTAAAGGAATCAAATATTTTATCAAAAACAATTTAGAACTGGTAAATATGAGTCATGCGGCACATTATTATGTAAAATGTACAAAATGAATGTAATTAAGAATTAATTTTTGTTTCATTCTTTTCAAAATAATTTCATCTTTTCTGTCATACTTTGGATTACCTCCCTTATTGAAGAAAAAATGGTATTACTGTCAGCTACAATATAGTCGATAGGCCATTGAAGTTTACTTTGCTGCCAAAACCTTCGGCAACATACTACAGAATTAGATATTATGCACAAGTAAACTATATCTGTAAAAAAAATTATCAAACAAATAAATAAATGTTATTATTCTTTCATTGTTATTTTTAAAATAACTTTCTTCTCTACTTTTTGTTATTTATAGGATAATAAATTATTGATTTGGTCCCACCCGAGCAATCTCGATACTTTATTTGTTTAAAATAAAGTAAAGTAATCTTTGGTTCATAAGTTCTACATGAAACATGTCTGCTTTGAAATGATGATACTTTTTAAAATTGAAATTATAATTACATTTGTATGAAAAGTAAAGTGAATCAATTTGTGCTGCTATGCTCATTGGGGGGTATGAAGTACCATAACAAAATTTTACAATTTTCATTGAACTTAAATAAAGTAATAGTATTATATTTGTTTTGTTTATTTTATTTAATATATCATGGACATTTTATATTACAACTAGCAAAAAGCAATCGACGAAGCCATCTTACGTAAAAATTAATCTTACTTTTCTTCCTACTTGCGGGGGATACTTTGTTCACGATTAGCGGTGAAGTTTTGTTAAATATAGCACAGCTGCAAATCTTTCTGACGATACTGATAGAATGAACAGTTTTGGAAGATTGTTTTCTACTAGTTTGGAAATAAATTAATAAAATTGATGTAGGTAAGTAAGGTAACTTACAGAATATATGTTCAAAATTTGTCAAAAATATGTTCGATTGCTATAGGATAGGAAGAGGTCCAGGTTCAAATCTCGGTAAAAACAATTTTTTTTAAATATAATCTTTCTAGTTGATTAATTTAATTTGTATTAAAATATCGCAAAACTATTTTCTAAAAATGCAACTTCACAACAAAAATGTGTTTTCCTTAAGGGCAGGCATGCTCTCAAAAATAATTAATATCGTGTTTTTTTACGGAAATGTGGGATTTATTATTCATTTATATCAGAAATTATACACTAGATTTGACTTTTTTTAAAACTATTGCTTAGATAGGACCTTTACACTAATGTTACGGAGACAAATCTGCATTGAACCGATTAGCAAAATGTTAAAAATGAATAGAGTTATAAACCATTCAATTTGCAGTGCATATTATCAATTTTTGACATTTTTAAAACACTTTGTGTTAGTGAAAACAAATTATTCTAAATAATATATTATATTTACTACATGCTTTGAGGCTTCAGCCACTATTTAAAATCAAGTTTTATATCAAAAACACAATAATTTCTTACTAAATAATATTTATATCGATCCGATTAATGCGTGTTTTTTATTGTTTTTAAATCGTTGATTTGAAATAAAAAAAAACAATATAAAACAGCCGACTGTATATAGCCAACTAAAAATGAACACTTGCTTTAAACTTTGTGTTAATGATATAATTCTACAATCTAGAGACTAACTCGATGTGTGTTCTCCTCTCTACTGTATTATGATCAATGTTGACTCAGACTCGACATAAGATTCAAAAGTGTTTAAGTAAATTTGAAACGATGTTTAGCTATCTATACTGCCCACACGCGCACGCCTTCTGTCTGTGTGAGGTTTATTTATGTATTATCTTTAGCACTTTGTTTTTTAATATTATTAAAAATATATATTTAACGTATATACATATGTGTATAACAATAAAACAAAATTTATCTAGATTTAATAGACTAAAGTTTGTCTGTAAAATATTTGGATTTAACAATATTCTAAATTCAGCACCTACATTCAGCTTTGCGACAGCTCTGTAAGAATTGTAAGACAAATGATAATTAAGAAATATTACTATAAAATAACATTAATCAAATTTTTTAACCCCATAATATTATATTAAATTAGTGATCAAATAATATTTATATATTTCAAACAATCCATTAAAATTAAATAATTATATGCTGTGTATGTAATGTATTAATATCAGTTCTGTACATTTCTCCATATTAACCTGATAAAACAATTACCTCTAAAGTTTGGTCAATCAATAATGCAAAAAATAACTAATAAAAAAAGTCAGTTAACAAATTATGATTATTGCATAGAAGTTAAATTTATTTTATTGTATCCATTGATAGTCTGTAGCAACATTGTACAATATTGACATACAAAACGGAATGTACTCTACAGACTTTTGATTAAATTAAGATTGCACTTTAGTATATAAATAAGATAGATGTTTGTCCAAAAATATTGTTACTTAACATTATGTATTGTATTCAAAATGTTGGTTACATTTACAATTTAGAATTTACTGTTAAAAATATATTATTTTACGATTAATTTATAAACCTTTAGCAATTTACTAGCAACTGACACATTGTATAAATCTCAACTCTTTTATGTTTGTCAGTCCAAAATGTATTTTATAGATCTTTCTGATAATGTCAAATATCT